>CM052901.1:45472598-45524475 GCA_028534135.1 Potos flavus
AAAGCTGGGGGCATCACATTGCCTGATTTCAAGCTTTACTACAAAGCTGTGATCACCAAGACAGACACATAGACCAGTGGAACAGAGCATGGAGCCCCGATATGGACCCGCAACTCTATGGTCAAATAATCTTTGACAAAGTAGGAAAAAATATCCAGTGGAAAAAAGACAGTCTCTTCAATAAGTGGTGCTGTGAAAATTGGACTGCTACATATAGAAGAATGAAACTTGACCATTCTCTCACACCATACACAAAGATAAACTCGAAATGGATGAAAGACCTCAATGTGAGGCAGGAATCTATCAAAATTCTAGAGAAGAAATTATGCAGTAACCTCTTCGTCCTCAAGCACAGCTACTTCTTTCAGGACATGTCTCCAAATGCAAAGGAAACAAAAGCGAAAATGAACTTTTGGGACTTCATCAAGATAAAAAGCTTCTGCACAGCAAAGGAAACAGTCAACAAAACAAACAGGCAACCCACCGAATGGGAGAAGATATTCGCAAATGACACTACAGACAAAGGTCTGATACCTACGAGCTATAAAGAACTCCTCAAACTCAACACTGAAAAAACAGATAATTGGGGCGCCTGGGTGGCTCAGTGTGTTAAAGCCTCTGCCTTCAGCTCAGGTCATGATCTCAGGGTCCTGGGATCGAGCCCCACATTGGGTTCTCTGCTCAGTAGGGAGCCTGCTTCCCCCTCTCTCTCTGCCTGCCTCTCTGATGTCTCTCTCTCTGTCAAATAAATAAATAAAATCTTAAAAACAACATATAATCACGTCAAAAACTGGACAGACGACATGAACAGACACTTCTCCAAAGAAGACATACAAATGGCTAACAGACACATGAAAAAGTGTTCATCATTAGCCATCAGGGAGATTCAAATCAAAACCACATTGAGATACTGCCTTACACTAGTTAGAATGGCCAAAATCAACAAGACAATAAACAACAAATGTTGGAGAGAATGTGGAGAAAGGGAAACCCTCTTCCACTGTTGGTGGGAATGCAAGTTGGTGCAGCCACATTGAAAAACGGTGTGGATATTCCTTAAGAAATTAAAAATAGAGCTACCCTATGACCCTGCAATTGCACTACTGGGTATTTACCCCAAAGTTACAGATGTAGTGCAAAGAAGGGTCACATGTACCCCAATGTTCATAGCAGCAATGGCCACAATCGCCAAACTTTGGAAAGAACCAAGATGCCCTTCAACAGATGAATGGATAAAGAGGATATGGTCCATATATACAATGGGATATTATGCCTCCATCAGAAAGGATAAATACCCAACTTTTGTATCAACATAGATGGGACTGGAAGAGATTATGCTGAGTGAAATAAGTCAAGCAGAGAGAGTCAATTATCATATGGTTTCACTTATGTGTAGAGCATAAGGAAAAACATGGAGGACACTGGAAGAAGGAAAGGAAGGGTGAATTGGGGGAAATCGGAGGGGGATACGAACCATGAGAGATTGTGGACTCTGAGAAACAAACTGAGGGTTTTTGAAAGGAGGGGTTGGGGTGTTGGGTGAGTCTGGTGGTGGGTATTGAGGAGGGCACATATTGCATGGAGCATTGGTGTGGTGTATGAACAATGAATCTTGGAACACTGAAAAAATAAAATTAAATTAAAAAAAAAAAGAACTACAAAAATAACCATAAAACAAGTAACCAAATATAGTAAGTACAAGCTTACCAGTCATTACTTTGAATGTAAATGGGTGAAATGCTCAAAACAAAATATACAGTGTGATGGAATGGATGAAAAAGCAAGGCTTATCAATATGCTCCCTAAAACAGATTGATTTTAGACCTAAAAACAAATGCAGATTGAAAGTCAAGTAATGGAGAAGAATTTATCATGAAGTCGATATGAAAAGAAAGCTGGGGTAACAATACTTTTATCAGACAAAATAGATTTTAAAACAAAGACTCTAATAAGATCCAAAGATGGACACTATAAAATTGCAAAGGGAACAATCAAACAAAAAGATATAACAATTGTAAGTATTTATACATCCAATATGGGAGCACCCAAATAAATGAAATAGTTAAAAACAGACATAAGAGAAGAAATTCATATAATACAATAATGGTAGGGGAATGTAATACCTCACTTATATCAATAGATCATCAAAACAAAATCAACAAGGAAACATTGATATTGAATGACACACTGGACAAGATGGATTTAACAGGTATATTCAGAACATTGCATCCTAAAACAGCAGAATGTACATTTTTAAAGTGCACAAAGAATATTCTCTAGAATAGACCACATAGTAGGCCACAAATAGGTTGAAATTATACCATGCATTTTTTCTAACCGCAATGCTATGAAATTAGAAATCAACTACAAGAAAAAATCTGGAAAGAATGCAAATTCATAGAAGTTGAATAATGTGCTACTAAACAATGAATGGGTCAACCAAGAAATCAAAGAGTAAACAAAAAGTACATAGAGACAAATGAAAATGAAAATACAATGCCCCCAGAATCTTTGTAATGTACTAAAATCTGTTCTAAGAGGAAAATTTATAGCAATAAAGGCTTACCTTGAGAAACAAGAAAAATCTCAAATAACCTAGCCTTACATCTAGAGGAGCTAGAAAGAGAACAATAAACAAAAACCAAAACCAATAGAAGGGAAGATATAATAATAATTAGAGCAGAGATAAATGAAATATAAACTAAAAAAAATAATAGAACAGATCAATGAAACAAGGATCTGGTTCTTTGAAACAATCAACAAGATAAATGAACTTTAGCCAGTCATGAGAAAGAGAGACAGAGAAAGAGAGAGATAGAGATGACTCAAATGAACAAAATTAGAAATGAAAGAGGAAAAATAACAACTGATACGTCATAAATACAAAGAATTATAGGAGAATATTATAAAAATTATATGCCAGTGAATTAGATAATGTAGAAGAAATGGATAAATTCCTAGGAAAAAATATAACTTCCCAAAACTGAATCAGGAAGAAATAAAAACTTTGAAAAAAAATGATTACTAGCAATTAAATTGAGTCAGTAATCCAAAAACTCCCAGCAATCAAAAGTCCAGGATCAGTTGGTTTCACAGGTGATTTCTACCAAACATTTAAGGAAGAGGTAATACCTATTCTTCTCAAACTATTCCATGAGATAGAAAAGAAATAAAACTTGGAAATTAATTCTGTGAGGCCAGCATTTAGCTGATACCGTAGCCAGAATAAATACTAAAAATAGAAAAATAAAGGCCAATATCTCTAATGAACATGCATACAAAAATCCTTGACAAACACTACATCAAAAACTAATGATGTATGGTGACTAACATAACACAATAAAAATTAAAAAAAAAATCCTTGACAAAATATTAGCAAACCAAATCCACAATACATTAAAAAGTCATTCACCACAATCAAGTGGGATTTATTCCTAGGATTCAAATGTGGCTCAGTATTCACAAATCAATTGATGTGATACATCACATCAACAAGAGAAATGAGAAAAAATAAAACATGATCATTTCAATAGAAGCAGAAAAAAGCATCTGACAAATACAACATTCATTCATAATAAATACCCTCAACAAAGTAGGTTTAGAAGAAACATAAATCAATAATAAAGGTCACATATGAAAAACCCACAGCTAACATCATACACAATAGGAAAGACTGATAGAATTTCCCTTAAGATCAGGAACAAGACAAGCATGTACACTCTCATGGCTTTTATTTAACATAGCACTGGAAGTCCTGGCCACAGCATTCAGACTAAAATAAAATAAAAGGCATTCAAACTGGTAAGGAAGAAGTAAAACTTTCACTATTTGCAGATGACCTGATGCTATATATAGAAAACACTAAAGACTCGGCCAAAAAACTACTAGAATGGATAAATGAATTCAGTAAGGTTTCAGGATTCAAAATCAATATACAGAAATCCATTCCATTTATATACATTCATAACGAAGTAGGAGAAATAGAAATTAAGAAAAATACTATTCACAATTGTACCAAAAACAATAAAATAACTTGAAGCAAACTTACCCAAAGTGATGAAAGACCTATACCCTGAGACTATGAAACAATGATGAAATAAAGACAACACAAGAAAATGAAAATTTTTTCACAAGCTCATGGGTTGGAGGATCAAATATTGTTAAAATGTCCACACTATTCAAAGCAATCTACAGATTCAATGCAATCCCTAACAAAATACAATTTTTCATAGAACTAGAACAAATAATCCTCACATGTATATGGAACCAAAAAAAAAAAAAGACCTCAAATAGGCAAATAAATTTTGAAAAAGAAAACTAAATCTGGGGGTTTCATGATCCCAAATTTACTACAAAGCTATAGTATTTAAAACTATGTTCCAAGATTTATTGTTTATGTATCACACCCAGTGCTCCATGCAATACGTGCCCGCTGAAAAAAACAAAATAAAAATTAAGATGTTAAAACTATGGTACTGGCACAAAATGAACACATACATCAATAGAACAGAATAGGGATCCCAGAAACAAAAGCACAGTTATATGGTCAATTAATCTTCAACAAAGGAGGCAGGAATATACAATGGAAAAAAAGACAGCCTTTTCAACAAATGGTGTTGGGAAAACTGAGAGCTACGTGCTAAAAAATACAACTGGACAACTTTCTTACACAAAAAAATAAACTCGAAATGGATTAAGGACCTAAATATGAGACCTGAAACTAGAAAATTCCCAGAAGAGAACACAGGCATTAATTTCTGTGACATGGGCTGTAGCAACATTTTTCTAGATATGTCTTCAAATAAAAAATGGACGGAAGACATAAATAGACATTTTTTGAAAGAAGAAATACAGATGACCAACAGACTCATGAAAAGATGCTCAACATCATTCACACTCAGAGAAATGAGAATCAAACCCACAATGAGATATCACCTCACACCTGTCAGAATGGCTAAAATAAAAAACACAAGTAACAAGTGTTAGTGAGGATGTGGAGAGAAACGCACCCTTGTGTACTGGTGGTGGGAATGCAAACTAGTGCAGCCACTGTGGAATACAGTGTGGAAGTTCCTCAAAAAATTAATACTAGAGCTACTATATGATCCATAAATTCCACTATTGGGTATTTATGCAAAGAATATAAAAAACCCCCACATAATTCAAAAATATATATTCCCCCTATTTTTACTGCAGCATTATTTACAATAACCAAATTATGGAAGCAGCCCAGGAGTCCATCAACAGATGAATGGACAAAGATTATATATATGCACACACACATACACACACACACAATAGGATATTTGCCAGCCACAAAAAAAATTCTTGTCATTTGTAACACATAGCTGGATCTAGAGAGTATAATGCTCAGTGACATAAGTCAGAGAAAGACAAATACCATATGATTCCATTTATATATGAAATTTAAGAAACAAAACAAATCATCAAAGAGGAAAAAGAGAACCCAAAAAATAGACTTTTAACTATAAACTGAACAAACTGATGGTCACCAGAGGGGATCTGTGCGGCATGACAGGTGAAATAGGTGATGGAAATTACAATTATCATGATGAGCACCTAGTAAGGTATAGAATTTTTGAATCACTATATTGTATACCTGAAACTAATATAACACTGCATGTTATCTGTACTGGAATTAAAAAAAAAAAACATCTGAATAGATGCAGAAAAAACATTTAACAAAATTCAACATTTGCTCATGACAAAAGCTTTCAACAAAGTTAATTTGGAGGGAACATACCTCAGTGTACTAAAGGTCGCCTATGAAAAAGCCAGAGCTAACATCTTGCTCAATGGTGATAACACTTAATGGTGAAAAACTGAGAGCTTTTAATCTATTGTAAGGAAAAAGACATAGATGTCCATTTTCACCACTTTTATTCGACATAGTACAAGGAGTCCTAGCCACAGAAATAAAACAGAAAAAGAAATTAGAAGTATCTATATTGGAAAAGAATTAAACTGTCATTATTTTCTGATGACATGATACTTTACATGGGAAAACTACTAGAAGTAATAAATGAATTCAGTAAAGTTGCAGGATAGAAATTTAATACCCCATAATTGGTAGCATTTCCATGAACTAATAATGAAGTAGCAGTAAAAAAATTTACATTTACAATGGCATCAAAAAGAATAAAATACCTAGGAACAAATTTAACCAAAGAGATGAAAGACCTGTACTCTGAAAACTATAAAACACTGATAAAAGAAATTGAAAGCTACATGACAAGTGGAAAGATATTTCATGCTCATGGATTGGGAAAAATTAATATTGTTAAAATGTCCATATTATCCACAGTGATATACAAAGTCTATGCAATACCTATAAAAGCACCAATAGCATTTTTCACAGAACTAGAACAAATAATCATAAAATTTGTATGGAACCATAAAAGACCCTGACTAGCCAAAGCAATCTTGAGAAAGAATAACAAAGTTGTAAGTATCACAAAATTCCAGAATTTAAGATACACTACAAAGCTGTAGTCACCAAAATAGTATGGTAGTGGCAGAGAAATAGACACATGGAGCAGTGGAACAAGAAAGAGAACTCAGAAACAAATCCAGTGTTATATGATCAATTAATCTATGACAATGAAAGCAAGAATATACAACGGGGGAAAGACGGTCTCTTTAAGAAATGGTGTGAAACCCGCACAGGCACTTTTTTTCCTAGAAGAATGGAACTGGACCACTTTCTAAAACCATACACCAAAAAACTCAAAAAGGAATAAAGACCTAAATGTGATATCTGAAGCCATAAAACTCCTAGAGAAGAAAATAGGAGGTAATTTATTGGACACCAGCCTTAGCAACATTTTTCTAGATTGGGTTCCAAATGCAAGGGAAGCAGAGGCAAAAATAAACTATGGGACTACATCAAAATAAAAAGCTTTTTCATAGATAAGGAAATCATCAACAAAACTAAAAACAATCTACTGAATAGTAGAAGATATTTGCAAATGATATATATGATAAGGGGTTAATATCCAAAACATACAAAGAACTTACATAGCTCAAAGTAAAGAATCTGATTTAAAAATGGGCAGAGCATCTGAATAGACAATTTTCCAAAAAAGACATTCAGATATTCAACAGAGACTTGCAAAGTTGCTCAACATCAGTAATCATCAGAGAAATGGAAATAAAAACCATAATCAGTTATCCTACTTACTCACTTACACCTGTCAGAATGTCTAAAATAAAAAAGGCAAGAGGTAATGTGTTGTTGAGGATGCGGAGGAAAAGGAACCTGATACTGTTGTGAATGTAAATTGGTGCAGCCACTGTGGAAAACAGTATGGGAGTTTCTCAACAATTAAAAATATTAATACCATATGATCCAGTAATTCCAATACTGGGTGGAATTACCAAAAGAAAATTAAAATCTTAATTCAAAAGGATACAAGTACCCCTATGTTTATTGAAGAATTATTTACAATAGTCAAATATAGAAGCAACCTAAGTGCCCACCAATAGATGAATGGGTAAGGAAGATACACGCACGCACACACACACACACACACACACACACACACACACACACACTAGGATATTGTGGAGCCGAAAGAAAGAAAGAAAGAAAGAAAGAAAGAAAGAAAGAAAGAAAGAAAGAAAGAAAGAAAGGGACTGTGCCATTTGTGAAAACAAGTATGGACTGTATAATGCTAAGTGAAATAGGGCAAACTGTGAAAGACAAATACCGTATGATTTCACTCATATGTATAATCTAAGATAAAATGAATAAACAAAAAAAGCAGAGTCATAACTGTAAATACATCCAGTTATGTACTGAATGTCATGGGAATAAAAGTAATAGTATAAGGAATATTTAATCAATAATATTAAGTAGTGTTAGTATGTCATAGTAATGGTATCTACACTTGTGGTCAGCATAGCATGATGTACAAACTTGTTTAAATGCTAAATAATGTAACATTCTGTGTCAGCTACACTCAAATAAAATAATTATTAAAAATATCAAGTACCTAAGTAACTACAATTTTGCATGAAATGAATTCCTTAATCCAAAAACAAAAAAGAGGGAGCATTAGTACCAATTTTATAGAAAAATGAGTATTTAAAGAGAGTGTTATGAACAATTGTACACCAATAATTTGCATAACCTTGATTAAATGGACACATTTTTAGCAATATACAATATACCAATATTGAACCATCATGAAACAGAAAATCTGAACAGTGCTATAATTTTAAGAAGATGTAGTCTCCCCACAAAGTAATCAAAAGGAAAGCTGAGGGCCACATGGTTTTATCGGTCAATTTTTCCTGACATTTAGAGAATTAACACCAATCCCTCTTATATTTTCCAAAATACTGAAGAAGTAATTCTTCTAAGCTTATTTTATAAGATAAGCATTACACTGACATCAAAGTCAAAGACACGTTAAGAAAACTACAGACCAAAAAAAAAAAAAAAAAAAAAAAAAAACTACAGACCAATATCCTTAATGAATACTGGTGCAAAAAATTTCAACATAATCCTAGCAAACAATTCAGCAGCATTATTAAAATGATAAGACACCATAGTAAAGTGGGACTTATTCCTGGAATACAAGGGTGATCATCTGAAAACCAATCAATTGACACATTGGCAGAATGAAGGCGAGAGTAAGACACATGAGCATCTCAACTGATGCAGATAAAAGTACATGACAAAATCCATCATATTTTTATGATGAAAACACTGACCAAATTAGGAATAGAAAAAAACTACATCGACATAATAAAGGCCTTGTATGGGAAACACAGGGCTAACATCATACTCGGTGGTGAAAACTGAAGACTTTTCCTTTAAGATAAGGAACGAGATAAAGATGACAATTTTACCACTTCTATTCAGTATAGTACTGAAACTTCAAGTCAGAGCAATTAGGCAAGAAAAATAGGTAAAATGCATCTGCAGTGGAAAGAAGAAACTAGGCACCAGTAAATAGATACCTCATGTTCCTGGATTAGAAAACTCAATATTGTTAAGATGGAAATATCACCCAAGTGACCTACAGATTCAGTGCAATCTCTAACAAAACACCAACAACATTTTTTGCAGTGATAAAATAATGCATTATAAATCCATATGAAATCTCTTCCCTTTTGTTTGTTTTGTTTCTTAAATTCAACATATGAGTGAAATCGTATGGTATGTCTTTCTCTTACTGACTTATTTCTTGTAGCATAATACTCTGTAGCTTTGTCCATGTTGTTGCAAATCGCAAGCCATATGAAATCTTTTATATAATTGATTATATATATAATTTATATAATTATGTAATACATGTAATTGATTTTATATATAAATATATACATAATTTATATAATTTATATTATATAAATAATTCTATATATATATATAATCAATTACTTGACTAATCATTAGGGAAACTCAAATTTCATCCACAAAGAGATACCCCTTCAAATACGTTGGGATAACTATTAAAAACAAAAGAAAATAACAAGTGTTGGTGATGATGTGTGGAATTCATAGCAGCAATATTCACAGTAACCAAAGGGTGGAAATAACCCAGTTGTTCATTGATGAATGAATGAATAAACGAAACATGGTATGTGCATATAATGTAATATCGTTTAGGGATATTAAAAGGGAAGGAAATTCTGACAAATGGTATAACATGGATGAACTTTGAAGAGTTATGCTCTAAGTAAAATATGCCAGTCACAAAAGAATAAGTGCTCATGATTCCACTTTTATGAGGTACCTAGAGTTGTCAAATTCATAGAAACAGAAAATAAAATGGTGGTTACCAGTGACTGAGATGAGGGAAGAATGGTGATTTTTTTTTGTTTAATGAGTACAGTTTCAGTTTGAGGAGACAAAAAAAAAAAGATTTGGACATGAGTGATTGGTAATGTTTTCACAACAATGTGAATGTACTTAATGCCACTGAGTTTCATGTTTGAGAGTGGTTAAATGGTAAATTTTATGTTATGTATAATTTGTCACACTAAAAAATAACTAGCATAATGAAAAGGTGATCAACTATTACTTTGCTAACTGTGGGGAGAACTAGTGTGGATAATCTTAGCATCACATATATTTACCTGTAATACATTAAATATTTGAGGCAGAGATTGACCTTGTTTATATTTTGCATGTTAAAATAAAATTTTTTTGCATCTTAAGAACCAATCTCTGGAGAAGCATATCAAATAGACACTGAATATCAGGAAGCCAGTCACTTAGGATTAAACTTTTTTAAGTTTTTTTTTGTTTTGCTTTAATTCCAGTAAAATTAACATACAGTGTTATATTAGTTTCAGGTGTACAATATAGTGATTTAACAAGTCTATACATTATGCAGTGCTCATTATGAGAAGTTTACTCTTTAAAACCCATCACCTATTCACCCATCCTCCCACCCACCTACCCTCTGGTAATCATCAGTTTATTTCCTATAGTTAAGAGTCTGATTTGGGGTTTCTTTCTCTCTCTCACTCTCTCCTTTTGCTTTTTTGTTTTGTTTCTTAAATTCAACTTATGAGTGAAGTAATATGGTATTTTTCTTTCTCTGACTGACTTATTTCACTTAGCATAATACTCTCTAGCTCCACCCGTGTTGTTGCAAATGGCAAGATGTCATTCTTTTATATGGCTGAATAATATTCCATGGTACATATATACTATGCTGCAGCCGGCGCAACAATCTCGAACCAGGGCTGAGGGTAAGGGAATGAGGAAAAGAAAGTAAAAAGACAAAGCATGGGGGCGGGAGGAACACAACGGATGATGTCCACATTGTGTTCAGCTTTATTTCAGAGTGCGCATGCTTATATAGTGTGTGAAAAACAAGTTCAAGGAAACAGCTGCACACGTAAGTCACGTAGCACACGCAGCACTTCTTAAGGACTACTAAGATTAACAAAGGCAGATGAGTCGCACATGCATATACCTCAGAGACATTACCACAAATCAGCGAGATAATTGTTTGCAACCTGTACAGCTTGTTTTTCAAAGGGGCATGACCAATCACAGACCAGCATGCCTCAAGGCCCCTTGCACGAGCCCATTCTCCAGCGCCCACTTTCCGCCCAATCGGGCAGGGGTCAAGAGTCAGGGCACAAGCCCATTCTCTAGCGACCGCTTTCCGCCCATTCGGGCAGGGGTCACGAGTCCGGGCTCGGCAGGTTCCTTTAACAGCTAGCCTGCGGCTGTCCACAATACTACAAATTAATTATCCATTCATCTGGCAATGGACACTTAGACTACTTCCATAATTTGGTTATTGTAAATAATGCTACAATAAGCATATCATCTCTTCCTTTCATTTTTTTCGTATTATTTCAAGTAAATACCCAGCACTTTAATTACTGGATTATAAGGTAGTTATATTTTTAACTTTTAGAGGAACCTTCATACAGTCTTCCACAGTAAAGGCACCCATTTGCATTCCCACTGACAGTGCAAGAAGATTCCTTTTCCTTCATATCCTCTCCAACACTTCTTTCTCCTATTGTTGCTTTTAGCCATTCAGATGAAGATGTAGCGCTATCTCATTGTAATTTTGACTTGCATTTCCCTGATGATGAGTGATGTTGAGCATCTTTTCATGTGTCTGTTGGTCATCTGAATGTTTTTGTTTCTGTTTTTTGAAAAAGTATACTCATCTGTATGTTTTCTTTGGCGAACCGTCCATTCCTTCTGCCAATTTTTAAATTGGATTATTTGGGGTATTTTTGCTGTTGAGTTGTATGAGTTCTTTATATATTTTGGATACTAACCTTTTATCGAATATGTTGTTTGCAAATATCTTCAGTAGGTTGCCTTGTAGTTTTGTTGATTTATTCCTTTGCTGTGCAGATTTTTATTTTGATGTAGTCCCAATACTTTATTTTTGCTTTTGTTTCCCTTGCTTCAGGAGACATATCTACAAAAATGTTGCTAAGGCTGATGTCAGAGAAATTACTGCCTGTGCTCTTTTCTAGAATTTTTATGGTTTCATGTCTAACATTTAGGTTTTTAAACCATTTTCAGTTTATTTTTGTGTATGGTGTAAGAAAGCAGTCCAGTTTCATTGTTTTTGCATATTGCTGTCTAGTTCTCCCGACATCATTTTTTGAAGAGATTTTCTTATTTCCATTGGATATTCTTTCCTGCTTTGTCAAAGATTAGTTGACGATAGAGTTGTGGGTTCATTTCTGGGTTCTCTGTACTGTTGCATTGATCTATGAGTCTATTTTTGTACCAGTACCATACTTCTTTGATTACTACAGCTCTTTAATATAACTTGAAGCCTGGAATTGTGATGCCTCCAGCTTTTCTTTTCTTTTTCAAGACTGCTTGGGTTATTTGGGCTCTTTTGTGGTTCCATGTGAATTTTATGTTGTTTATTCTAGCTCTGTGAAAAAATGTTGTTGGTATTTTGATAAGGATTGCATTAAATGTGTAGATTGCTTTAGGTAGTATACACATTTTAGCAATGTTTGTTCTTCCAATCTTTGAACATGGTATGCCTTTCCACTTTTGGTGTCATCTTCAATTTCTTTCATCAGTGTTTTATAGTTTTCAGAGAAAAGGACTTTCACCTCTTCGGCTAAGTTTTTTTTTCCAAGATATTTTATTACTTTGATATAATTGTAAATGGGATTGTTTTCTTCTATTTCTGCTCTTTCATTATTGGTATACAGAAATAAAACAGATTTCTGTACACTGATTTTATATCCTGAGACTTTACTGAATTCATTTATTAGTTCTAGTAGTTTTTGTTGGAGTCTTTAGGGTTTTCTACATATAGTATCATGTTATCTGACTTCTCCCTTGCTTATTTAGATGGTATTTATTTATTTGTTTATTTATATTTTTGTCTGATTGCTGTGGCTTAGACTTTCAGTCCTATGTTGAATAAAAGTGGTGAGAGTGGATATCCTTGTCTTATTCCTGACATTAGAAGAAAAAGTTTTTTCCCCATTGTGAATAATGTTAGCTGTTGGTTTTCCATATATATGACCTTAATTATGTTGAATATGTTCCCTCTAGTCTCCTTTTTGAGGTTTTTTAAAAATCATGAATGGATGTTGTACTTCTGCACCAATTGAAATGATCATATGGTTTTAATATGATTAACCTTTTTAAAAAAAAAAAACAACTACCACAGATCAGTTATTTCCTATAAGAAACAGAGTATTAGTGTTATCAATTATGATTCAGTGGTATGTTTCTCAGAAGAAAACTTATAATATTCATATTTGTCCCTTTAGTCTTTTCTTCCCAAATTCTATCCTTTATATCACTGTTAGATCAAGTTCCCCTAAACTGTTTTCTTTGTGATATTCCACTCCCCTTAAATTTAATTGTCCCTTCACTACAAGTTAAAATCCAAAAGCTTCCACTTTGACATTTCAGACTATCAAATGGTCTGGCACTTACTTGAGTTTTTAATTGTCCTCCCAAATTACATTTCAACCTAGAGTCTCTGCTTTCATCTGCAAATCTTTCTCCTTTATATCCATGGTTTTGGTTGTGAATTTTTCTAGACCTGAAATTCCCTTCATTATACTGTATATATACAAATTAGAAATTCTACTTCCTCCATGAATATTTTTGAGGACATCATCCCATACTGATTTCCATCTTCTGAATTCTGATAACTTTACTAATTGTAAATTTGTCACTTGGCCTTAGGTTAATATATTTTAACTATTATATGTCTTGAAGGGAATGTGAATGTTATAACTACAAATCATATGACTGAGTTACTGAACAAACCTATCACACTTTATCAAAATGAATGTCTCTCATTTAAATAAATTACCTTTGGAAAATTAAATACTTAATGCAATAGAGTTATTGTTCAAAATATAATTAGCATTTCTTTTTAGGAATTCTTTCTGTATAGTCTTAATCCTTTGGGAACTAATATAATTTTTAAAATAGTAAAGTCATATTGATTTGAGATGGTGAATAAGTTGAGTGGTATAGTTTGGCATTAAATTTCTTTATTCTTGCATCCCTTTTTTTCATTATATTATAGGGTGATTACCAAACAATAAAAGAACATTTAAAGAATATATTTCTTTTTTTAAAAAGATTTTATTTATTTGTCAGAGAGAGAGAGAGAGAACACAGGCAGGCAGAGTGGCAGGCAGAGGCAGAGGGAGAAACAGGATCCCCGCTGAGCAAGGAGCCCAATGTGGGACTCGATCCCAGGACTCTGGGATCATGACCTGAGCAGAAGGCAGCCGCTTAACTGATTGAGCCACTCAGGCATCCCATGAATGTATTTCTTATGATGTACCTAAAATACATTAGAGGGATTTCTTCAAAATATTTTGAGCCTAGGAATAAGTGTGTAATTTTCCAAAACAAAAAATCCTCTGAAAGAATTAACACTTATTTGGAACACAACTTTCTACCAGCCTAAAAATATTTATAATTTCTGGAAAAAAATATATATATACATAAATAAATAGAAATATTTTACCGTTCCACACAGCCAGAAAGCCTGGAGCAATGGCTAGAAGCAGGGGCATCATGACCTCCGGCAACATATAAGAATCCATTGTATGCTGCAACTCCCACACCTCCACGTCTTTTTGACATTGAAGCACACAGACTCCATTTGTTAGTGTGTGGGTCAAAGTATTCCATTGATTTGAGGCAGGAACTTCCATCACGACCACCGATAGCATATAGTCTAGGAAAAAAGAACAGAAGTGTATGTGTGTGTGTGTGTAAAACGTTTTCAATTTGTGCATAGAATAAATGTGAAAACATCTTATACAAAGCATTTAAAATTTATGACTATATGTTCTACTCCCTTAGTATTTTGTAGTGGATGGCCTGAGTTTGTGAATGGATAATTACCTAAAGGCACTTTTCAAGGTCTACTCTACTCCTAACCTCCCAGGCTTCATCGTTTTTGTGAAAGTTTGACACAATGGACTAAAACATCCCATGGGAAATGAAGTTAGACAGAGAGAGGAAATATCAAAACATTGGCAGTATTTGTCAATTATACCTCAATAAACCTGGAAATTAAAATAGAAAAAGGATAAGTAGGATGTTTCCAAAGACTACCTCCAGCAACCTTACAATTTTGGCTAGGTTGAACTGCATAGCATTAAAATCCCTCTTATTTTTATGAACTGTTTTACATAGTATTAAAAACATTTGTCATTAAGATTACCTTAATAAATAAGAGAATAAGAATCAACAAACTGGAATTTTTTCTAAGAAGATATATTAGCTATTTTTTTTCTTCCATAAATTTTAGAATGGCAATTCTTATGATGAGCAGTATTTTTAATCTAATTTAAATTTAATTCAGCATCAATAAAAAAATAAACATTTACTAAACCATATGTTTATAACTGCCTTTCATGCTCAGTTGTGAATAATACCAAGTCAGTAAAACAAAATTAAATTAGCCAAATTTGATGATTTCAGTCTGTTCTGTAATAGGTAGGAGATTGTTCCCAAGTCACCTGATATTGAGATCAGGCCAAAGATAATCACATTTAGGAGTATTTTAAGCTCTAAGACACTGTAGGTCTGGGCATCCTCTTAAGAATAGACATTTACTACTTTGTGCACAAGGTGCTATAAACCATCTTTGTTGAAATTTCCCAGTTGTACGATGAACTATTGACTTCATATACCGTAAGTACAGACACACAAATGATGTCTCCTGCCACTGATAAATTCTGGTGTCTGAAAGTGTCATCATTAAAGTCTCTTCTATATGCTGGTCATTGTTTCTAAAGGTCCTTTGTCAAGAAGGGCATAATTCCCTCAAAGAAGTAACAATTCAAAGATCTTAGCAACCTTTAATGTCATCGGGTTTTAATACGATATCTTGCTTTCATGGGCAAGTGATCAGGAAGGGGGAAAGATTCGAAAAGATATGACTTGGTGTAATTATAGAGTTGGGAACCCTGAACACTCAGGACAGTGAATGATAAAGAACAAAAAGACTTGCCCTATTACAAGGCTAATCAAAGTTTTAATAAGAATAAGTCATGATGTAAAAAATGGTAACTTCTTGAAGGCAAAATTGGAACTTCTTTGCCTATAAACATGCTTCTCAAATTTAATGTGTTCACAAGTCACTTGAGGATATTTTTAAAAAACCAGTTCTGATTCAGGAAGTCTAGGGTGGGGCTAAAATTCAGCATTTCTAAATAGATCTCAGGTAATGCTGATGCTGCTGGTCCCAAGACTACACTTGAGTAGCAAGCCAATACAGAATATTTAATTAAATGTTCACTTTAGACAAGCATTTTTCCATAAAATGAAGGGAAAGTTCCAACAGAGGACCTTTATTACTAGGATTACTAGGATGTCCTGGTCATTGCGAATGCTTATTGATTGATGGATCACATCACCGAAGTGGTGTACCACATGACCTGGGAGTAAAGAGTATTCATATTTGGGCTTACTCACTTATTATTTAAGGCAACAACACCAACTGTGCTTCTAGGAGTTGACATACTGGCCACATAATTCCATTGACGTCCCTCAGGGTCCCATCTTTCTACAGTATTTAGGTAACTCCATCCATCATGACCACCAACAGCATACATCGGTCCTTCAAGTGTGGCTACACCTAGGAGATAAAAATAACATGAGGTCTCACCTAGGTATACCGCATATAATGGGTTTTTTTTTTCATTTTGCAAACAACTGGCTGCTTAAAAAATTGTTTTTGTTTCTTAAATGGTTTCGTGTATACATTATAATTTACTAATCTTGATATGAAACTAAACATGGTCTCTCAACCCTAGGAAATTTTCAGGCATTGTTATTGTTATTCTATCATACATAGATATTATATCATAAATAGTCACTGTATCAGGCAGGGTATGATTGTTGTAATACTGAAGTTAATGGAAGTAGTGGAACACACCGTTTCTAGGGATGTAATAGAAAATGAAAACAATTTTTTCTGGCGTAATTTCAACATCATTTTTTTAAATGTAAGGAATAGATGAGACATCTATACTGAATCTTAGATAATTCTTAGGTTATTCATGGGTTACATAATCTGTAGGTTAACCTTGGTAGGTCTTTTTAAGCCCTGCTTTTTATTATAGTGATAAAAAATAATTCCCATGAGATACCAAATAAACAGGGATTTTTGAAGTTTAGTTAGAAATTTGTTCCATTACATACTATGAATAACCCTTATCTAACTGCTTCTCTGGGAATTCACATAATTGTCCTTTCCCCCCACCTTCTTCACCATCTCAATTAGCATCTCAGTGGTATAACTTCATCACTTCTACCTTCTTAGTAATATCAATTAAATTTTAAAAACTTGCTATGATTTCTCTGTAAGATATGTTTTCTAAGCAATGACACAACTGAGCCGAAAAATTATTTAGTTTATCATTTGACATAGACACATTTTTAGAAAATTTGGGAAAAAGACAATACCAGTCCTGAACCTGCCACTTTTTAGCTGTGTAAGTCAGTTCTTAAAAAAATAAGGCAATTGTGCTTTTTAAACAAACTCTAAGATATTAAAAATTTATGGAGTCTAGCATGAGGAAAGATGTACCCTGACAAATATTCAGGAGAATCTATGTTCCCAACTGTTTCAGAAGTCTCCATTTCATCTCTCTTAAACTTCTTGGAAATCTCTGGCTTAAGTATAACTTAGAGTTGCTCTCAATCAAAGCAGTTTTTTTCTAAATATCCTTGCCGTAGACCTGCATCCCAAGCCTTTTGCTGAAATACAGATTTGCCTCTTATGGGAACGGGCAAAGTTCATCAAATTAGAAACACGATGTCTTTCCATCATCAAGTGCTTTTTGTTTTTTCTAAATTTAGTTTAGAAGAAAACTCCCTATTGTAGTTTTATGTTTTTCAATGATGTATTCTTTCCAAAATTTTTTATCCTTTCTAAAGTGGTACCCTTTTAAAATAAATTTGAAGAGAGGCAGGGTTAGCAAGTATGACATCTGAAACAAGAAAAAAAGTTTCACAAGCTTTTATCATTTGATTCAGCTTTTCAGCATTTTGGAGAAGTTTTGACTAAGGTTTGGCTAAATCCCAATAATATGCACTCATAATGAGCACTGGGTGATGTATGGAGTTGTTGAATTGCTATATAGTACACCTGAAACTTATATAATACTGTATGCTAATTATACTGGAATTAAAATAAAATAAAATCTCAGTAATGTGCAGCTATATTTAATTTTTAAAAATATCTACAAATGATACATTTTTTAGAAACTATATAACGTTAAGCTCTTACCTAAGCCATGCCTATGTGTTGACATGGGAGGCATCACAGTCCAGATTTTGCCAACTGGATTAAAACATTCCACAGTATTCAAAGTTTTTAAACCATCTCTTCCTCCCACGACATAGAGCTTATTATCAATAACTGCAACTCCAAACTGAAGCCTACGGCCACTCATGGTGCCAATATGTAGCCAGCTGTTGGTTCTGAGATCATATTTTTCGATTGTAGTGGTACCTTTTAAAGGGATATTAAACAATGGAAAAATTGCTTGTATAAAAATTTTAGTTGGCATCATTCACATTATATTTATGTACCTATAATTTATAGCAAAGAATCAGTGATTGCAACTCTAAATTAAAGTACCCAATGATTCTCTAACTTGGCTGACAAGGCGAAGGTAATATTTTGCTACTACCAGATCCAAGTGGAAGAGTCAGAATAAAACAGTTTAGTATGTATGGTTTGTATACTTGTAATGGTTTCTTTGGCTATACTATGCTACTATTAGTACTAACACAGATGTCAACATGATAATCTACAACAAAAAATTACCTTGGAATCTATTACCAACTCTTTACACATCCATTATTATTTTAATTACCTATAGCATTCAATATATGAATTTATGTCCTTTTATTTTATTCAGTTGTGTGTGTGTTAATTTAAAATACAAGTGACTAAAGAAACAGGAATGAAATTTCCTTTTAAATGGCCTTTGATGTTGATTCCTACAATTTTCCATGATGGTAAAATGAAGGATTATAATTAAAAATAGATTAAGATATTTATAATTATTTATTATATTTAAGAATTTAATTCTGAGATATTATCTACTTTATGTGTTAATAAAAGTTCATTTTATTTTTTTTTAAAGTTCATTTTCTACTCAACTACTAAAATGCTAATTTTACAACCATAGTATACTATCACTACTGCCATAATAAATTGCCACTACTTCATAATAAATTGCCACTACTTCATAATAATTTTTGCATCCATGTTCATCAGTAATGTTGGCTTGCAGTTTTCTTTCTTAGTGGAGTCTTTATCTAGTTTTGGTATCAGGGTAATGCTGGCCTCATACAATGAATTAGAAAGTTTTCCTTCCTTTTCTATTTTTTAGAATAGTTCGAGAAGACTAGGCATTAACTCTTCTTTAAATGTTTGGCAGAATTACCCCATGAAGCCATGCAGCCCTGGACTTCTGTTTACTGAGAGACTTTTGATTACCGATTTAATTTCTTTGCTGGTTATTGGTCTATTCAACTTTTCTATTTCTTCCTGTTTTGGTTTTTGTAGTTTATGTTTCTAGGAACTTATCCATTTCTTCTAGGTTGTCCAATTTGTTGGCATATAATTTTTCATAATATTCTCTTATAATTGTTTGTATTTCTGCGGTGTTGGTTGTTATTTCTCCTCTCTCATTTGTGATTTAATTTATTTGGGTCCTTTCTCTTTTCTTTTTGACAAGTCTGGCTAGAGGTTTATCAATTTTATTATTTTTTTTTCCAAAGAACTAGCTCCTGGTTCTCTAGTTCTTTGAAAAAAAAATAATAAAATTGATAAACCTCTAATACATATAGTGTACTTAAGACAACTTTTGGCAGATTTAGGGAATTTCATCACAAATGCCTAGAGCCAACCATTGGAATAAGCAAAAAAAAAAAAAAATTTCAGTTGTTATTTTACTGGCGATTTGTGGAGAAAATATAATTCATTAATTATGATGAAAATATGTTTACCTTTGAACTGTATCCACTAGCCAATTATAATGCTATGGTATGAGATCATACCAAGTCAAAATTTAAGCAAAGTATATTGTATTTATGGCCGCTTCTGAAAATTTTTCTATGTATATTAGTTTAGTGAAGACAGTGTTTCTTTTCTGTAATTTTAGATCTTTTCTGATGAAGAGTGTACTGTAAATGTTTATGTTTCAAGAGTTTGGATTTTCACAATAAAAATTTGTGTGAATACAGATACTCATTATCCCTTCTCTTTAATCCCTGCATCTTTCACTGATAAAATGGATTTTGCTGAATGCTGACTTACAGATCAACAATTGCTCTATTTACTACATTTACTATCGATAGGTCAAATAACATCATTTAGAAGAATATCCTTTCTACACTAAATATCTCTGGATGATCCTGTTAAAGTGGGAATATCTACAAACTCACATCAACTTTCACTCTATCAACCAGCCCATTTCTTCTGAACATTTTCAGATCTTTCCACTTCCTCATTCCAATATTCCCAAATCTGTCTTCCTTTCCACTTCCTATTCAAACTCTTTTCATTGGTGGAATTTACCAAAAAGTGAATTTACATAGGAAATGAAGACTAGGCTGCTTTACTTACTCAAATTATAGAAATATTAATAGTGAAGTAGTCAGGAAATTGTACAAAGCTACATTAATCAAGTGCATACAGAAGATCTATGCTGAAATAATGTAGAAGTCTGTTTTATGCCAAGTTAATTTTTTTCTGAGCATTAGATGAAATATAGAAGATTAATATATTCCACATCTCCTATTTTTGTCAATGAACATATATAACTGGTAGTTCTATATCTTGAATTCTGAAGATTTCTTCAGCCCATTTACCTACCTCCACTATTGCTTCAACTAATAAAATGTAAATCCCCTAGATGGCCTACAATGTCAGCTCTATATTTGATGGGAAAACTTAGATTTTTTTTTCTTACTGATGTTTCTCCTTAGGACTCATTTTATGATGTTTCTGAGTTATAGATCTTCTTCCCTAAAATGTTGCAAATATTGTTTCTCAATTCATCTCTAAGCCCCTAGTCAACCCTCATTTATGATCTGGTTAAGAGGAAACCAAACAAACCTAACGTCATATTATTGGGAATATGATAGTTTCTATACCTGTGAATATATCTGATTTAGTGATTTTCTCCATTTATTTTTAAAATAATCTAAAAATAGCTATATTAGCCTTTCATTTATCCCATGCCATACCGCCTCTCAGAATTCATTGTTTTTAATAAATGTAAAATTACTGCATACCTTTATGAATAAAAGTCCAAAGTTTACCATTTGACCATTTTTAAATTTTGACTCTGCTCATACAACTTTTGATGATTCTTTTAATATACATGGTAGGAATTAGAGTTAACCTCAGCCACTTGTATGATGCCTATATTTACCAACTAATTCCAAGTTAACCGTAGGAGTCAAAAAGAAAATTAAGGACAGAAGAAGTTTCCTAGACATCAAAAGGTGAAAGTTCAGAAAATATCTTTAAAAAATGAAATAACACACTCAAAGAAAAAAAGCACGCATATTGAAATTATTTTTATAGCTTTATGAAAGAATGGAAATGTAATACTGATTTAGATAGGTAAATGTTACCCCTTTAATGTTTTGTTATACTTAGGGTTATTTTTTCTTTTTCTTTTCTTTCTTTCTTTTCTTTCTTGTGCCTAAGTCCTCAACCTGGTTTTTCAATAGATTCTAAGACCCCCAAAGAGAGAGGTCCGTTTTTATTGTTTCATTTTTCTTCTAAAATAGTGGCAATAAACTGTGGAAAGAGCCAAGATGCCCTTCAACAGACGAATGGATCAAGAAGATATGGTCCATATTATACAATGGAATATTATGCCTCCATCAGAAAGGATGAATACCCAACTTTTGTTTCAACATGGACAGGACTGGAAGAGATTATGCTGAGTGAAATAAGTCCAGCAGAGAGAGTCAATTATCATATGGTTTCACTTATGTGTGGAGCATAAGGAAAAACATGGAGGACATTGGGAGAATGAAAGGAACGGTGAATTGGGGGAAATCAGAGGGGGAGATGAACCATGAAAGACTGTGGACTCTGAGCAACAAAATGAAGGTTTTGGAGAGGAGGGGGGTGGGGGTGGGGGTTGGGTGAGCCCAGTGGTGGGTATTGAGGAGGGCACATATTGCATGGAGCACTGGGTGTGGTATATGAACAATGAATCTTGGAACACTGAAAAAATAAAATAAAAGTAATTGGGGAAAAAAAATAAAATAGTGGCAATATAGCAAAAAAGGACATATAATTTAAGTAAGAATTCCACTTCCAGTCTTTCTAGATGTTTGTCTTTGGGTTGGCTCTGTAACCTTAAGAGCCTCAGTTAACTCATCTGCAAAACTGAAATACTATCTTGTAGCATTATTGTGAGGATTAGAAATTATGTTTGCAAAATGCCAGTGAAGGATCAGGTACTCAAAAATAGTTGTTTTTTTACTATTATTTTAGTTGTCTGCAATTTCCCTGTAGGGCCTTTCATGTCTCCATACAATAGGTACCCATGAAGTGTCAAATGAAACTTAGTTCCTTCCATATGAAACTGTGGTAATAGAGTCAAGAGGGTTATAGGTTCACATTTCAGTCATTCTTAAAAAAACTGATAAGGAACTGTAGATACCTATTACTGTTTTTTGTGACACATTCATGTTGTAATATAACGTAAACAACAGGAAGCTGAAAAATAGCAAAATTAGGGAGCAAACAAAAAAACAAACACAGAAATTGTTCCTTTTTTCACTTTGCAGGTTATTTGTTATTTTCTGAAGAGCATTAGTTCTGTGAAGTTGCTTTGCTACTTTATAACTTATTGCATTTGAAAGCTCTTGCTTTATAGCTTTATGATTAATTAGCATATTTCTTATACTGTCTTTCAATTTCCAATTACACATATCAAAAGAAAGATTTGGTTTCCAGTGGCACAGAATTTTGACTTTTGCATTATTTTCTACAAGGTATCAAATAACATTTCTATGCATGATTTGGAGGATTTTAAATAGGTTGATTTTAATTTCTATACAGCCCATATCTTAATTACAAAATCCTTGTCTCCTTGTCTTGGAAATATGGGTCTAGAGACTAAGAAATCAAGTAAAAAAAGGCAGAGGTGTAGAAAAATAGGTTCTCAGAAAGGTTCATGGTAGACACAATGGCCTCAGAAAGTTATCCCTATTCCCTTTGATAAAATTCTTATGTAAAATAATTACTTCATTCCAGGTTTAAATTGCTGATCTTGTTATCAATGTTAACAGCATTCCAATTAGTCTTTTTTTTAATTGTATTATGTTAGTCACCATACAGTACATCATTAGTTTTTGATGTAGTATTACATGATTCATTGTTTGCATATAACACCCAGAGCTCCATTCAGTCTGTGCCCTCCTTAATACCCATCACCAGGCTAACCCATCCCCCAACTCTCCTCCATTCTAAAACCCCCAGTTTGTTTCCTGGAGTCCATAGTCTTTCATGGTTCATCTTTCCCTCTGATTTCCGCCCCCTTCATTTTTCCCTTCCTTCTCCTAATGTTCTCCATGGTATTCCTTACATTCCACAAATAAATGAAACCATATGATAATTGACTTTCTCTGCTTGACTTATTTCACTTAGCATAATCTCCTCCAGTCTCATCCATGTTGATGCGAAAGTTGAGTATTCATCCTTTCTGATGGCTAAGTAATATTCCATCGTGTACATGGACCATATCTTCTTTATCCATTCATCTGTTGAAGGGCATCTCAGCTCCCTCTACAGTTTGGCTATTGTGGACATTGCTGCTATGAACATTTGGGTCGTATAGACCTTTTTTTCACTACATCTGTATCTTTGGGGTAAATTCCCAGTAGTGCAATTGCCAGGTCATAGGGTAGCTCTATTTTTAATTTTTTGAGGAACCTCCACACTGTTTTCCAAAGTGGCTGCAAAGATGAACTCAAAATGGATGAGAGACCTCAATGTGATACAGGAATCCAATTGGTCTTAAGGTTTAACTTACTTAAAGCTATGCACTCCTTCTTTGCTGATCTAAGTCCTAAAACTAACCCACTTTCCTTGAGATTCTACAGACCACTGATGTTGAGGATGAACGACCAGACTTTACAAGAATATAAGGCCTGGCCACATTTGAAAACAGCTGCCACTGATGCCAACAAGTCTGTTCAAGGTCATGTTGACATACTATTAACTGCCTGAGCACCAGCTTCTCCTGCCCATAACCCACTATTTCCCACACCTCCCCATTAAAACTCTATGTCTTCAACTGGACTGGGACGGTGGTCTTTGGGACATTAGTCCACCATCTTCCCAAGTTGCTGGCTTTCTGAATAAAGCAACCTTTCCTTTCCTACCATTACTTGTCTAAAGCATTGTTTTTCAAGTGGAAAGCAGCCAAATTTGAATTAGGAAATGGTTCTCTGTTTGGTAAGAGATTTTGGTGAGCTAGCCAAGAGTTGTGCTTCCAATTTGTCTAGCCCCTTTGGTATTCCTAGGTTGGAGAAGTTGCCCAAGACAGTACCAGGGCTTACCCATTAATTTCCCAAGCTGGTGGCTGGAGCCATCTGGTTGTGGTTTTTCAACCCTAGGGTGGAGAGTTTGAAGGATTTTCCCAAGCATTTGACAAAAATTCTTTTGTTTCAGGGAGGCTCCTCTCTTCTCCAACCTGGTGTGGACTGCCTACTTTTACTTTTTTGGTGGAGAGGAAATATGCATCTGTTCATCTGTTTGAGCTGAGATCTAGGATCAAGACAGTCTACTGGCATGCATTCTGGGAGTCCTTTTTCTATGCAATCTGAGCTTTTAGCCACTTGGACCCTTCTGGGTCAATTTGTGGTAAAACTGGTAAGAGAAATGACTCAGAAGTAATTCCATACCAGTCTCTCCTTAGAGGAGAGGAATCTGCCTGTCTCAGAAGTACCTTGTCTGCTTGTCTGATTGTCCATTTTAGGACTCTGCATAGGAATGGGAGGATTTAGTTTTGTTCCATCCAAAAGCACACTGGAGTGAATTCTGTCTGATGGGCATACTTATAATTATGATTCCATATCTTTAAAAAATGGTATTTTATTGTAACACTTCTTGGCATATGCATGTTTTGAGCTTGAAAGAAAGAGGCCATTAAATAGATCTCTAAATTATTACACTATCTTGCAATTGAAGTTGTTTTGTCACAGATCAGAAAAATGGGATGAAATTCCCTACATTCAGTCTTTTATATTACTTCATAATAAAGTGTTTCACAGGAAGGGACCTAAATGATGGTCCAAAGAGATAAAGATGACAAAAATCTAAGACAGCTGACCTTCCTAATAATCAGAATAATAAAGAAAAGGAGGAGGAATATAGGCAGACACTGGAAATCCTAACTCCACCTGCCCAAGCACAAACACCAGACCCAATGCCCAACACACTGCCTGCTTATCCACCTCCAACAGAAAGCTCTAAAGCAAACAGAGAAAAAAACCCTGATTTTCTGGAGGGAAAGACAGGAAATGGAGATGGAGGAATGTTAGTCCAAACTTTAAATATGCCTCTGGCCTTGCCAGTGGCACCCGTGCTGCCTCTTCCTCTGCCTTCCCCCTTCTTCATTTCTTGTACCACGATGGGTGCCTCTCACCTAGTGGCTCTTATACCGTCTTTGGTGCCTTTAGCACCATGGACTCCTGCTCCTCCTATCCTCACTACTGAAGAATAAAAAGAATCCTAATTTGTTGGGCTACATCCTTATGAGATTCAAACTGGAACAACTCCCAAATCAGCATGAAGGGCCCCAAGGGCTCCCCTGGACTTTAAACTGCCCACTTCAGATTTCCCCACAAGAGGCCCAGATAAAATTGACAGTGGGAAACAAATTAATTGACTTTTTAGTGGACAAGTGTGTAATATATTTATTATTAAAACTAATCAAGGTTGATGGTTTAATTAAAATAAACATGTCTTTTGGAGTTATCATCATCAAATATAATACAGATAACTAGCTTTTATTCTACCTGAATGTATTAGTTAAATTCTTGTTGTAACTGTTGCACTTTGTCAACAAAAAATACTTAAAATAATGATTGATTTTATCTAATGAAGTTTACATGGGTAATTGTTAAGAACAATTAGGTTGAATAGATAAAAAGATGTATAGATAAACTTTTAAATAACTTCCAAAATCTTTGGTAACCTGAAACTTTGAAGTTTTGCTAGGTTAAATAATAAATTGGGTTAAATTCATTGGATGTCCAAGTATTTACAAAATAGGATAAAATGTTAAATTTTTAAAAATTATTATCTTTTATTATTTGAAAATTTAGCTAATTCTTTTTTTTTGAGAATTTAGCTAATTCTTAAAGAATTTTTTTGATAAAATATAACTACCTAAATGTAAAAATAAAATATGAAATGTTATATCTTCCTTTTTATACCTAAGCAAAATATAGTCAAAAGTATTAGATACATGCAAGGTTTATTTGAATAAAAATGTTTTTTTAAGATATCATATGTATGTACATATGTTTTAACATTAATTACTAAATATAGGTTTATCTGATTTTAGCTTCTTATTACAGAAAATTAAATATACTTTAGTCTGCTAATAAGCATGTCTTGTGCTTTATTAAAAAGTTTTATGAAAAAATCGCATTTCTACAAAATATAAAATATATTCATAAATTTGCCAATCTAAAAAATTCTGGTGTAATAGACCATTCACAACCTGTTACTACTTAGTTTTCACTGGAGAAAGGTTTCTAAGAGTTAAAATTCTGATACATGCAATTGAGACTGCTGGAAATGATAAGGAAAGCAACTTAGTACATAGGAAAATAGGAGGTATGTAACAAAGGTGTGAGGAATAAAAATACATTTTTATTGAGGGAATAAAAGTATTTTTTCCTAAAATGAGACTGGCTATAGTGAGGTAAGAGTTATGACAAAATTTTGATTAAAAAAGAAGTTGTAGAAAGTTTATGAAGGGGAATCTTTGGGAAAAAAATATTTATGGTCAGGACTCACTAAGACTGGAATAAATGAATTTTAAAAGTACAGTGATATAAGATTGAAATTTGGCTTTTCTCTAGAAATTGGCTTAATTTTGTTAAAAAGACAAAATTTTCTTTTATTGTTGGTCTACTTTTGATAAGAAATTATAAACAAAGTATTTTAGTATTTTATCTTTATCTGCACAGTAAACAAGGTTTCTGTGTTTCTGTTAGGTCTTTGATGACCAAATCTTCTCAATATTAAAGGAGCTAAGTTTTGCTAACAACCAGGTAACCCTTTGTTTTTGCCTTTGGGATCTATTATTGTCACCTTGGTTAAATAAATAATAAAACATTAATTTTTATAGTCATCTATGATCTTATTTAGGCATGTGGTTTAGAATCTTCTGAGGTTCTTAACAAGCTTCCTAAAAATTTGAATTCTAAATCAAGTTTTTTTGATTTATTAGGCTTGTTTATTTGGTATGTTAAGTTACATTGTAAGCATTGTCAAACAAATAATGATTAATTTTCTTAGGTTATATTATGTGGGTAAATGCCAGGATGGTTCTAAGAGTTATGTAAAATTCCTAAAGTTTTAGTATGTCTTGGCATGATGTCATCAGTAATTCCAATTATTGAAATGTTCATCACAGAAATAACTGCATTTCCTTGTCAACTACATTATAACAAACTCTTATCAGATTTTTAAACATGGCCATTTTTGAGTCTTTTGTCATTTGCATTTATTCTGATGCTCTTTGAAAATGCATTTTTGCTTCAAGGAGATTCACGAAAAGGACTTTTGATAGATGCAGGTCTGATACTTTTAAGATCATAAAACTAAACTAAGAGTTTCCAGAACTAATGGAAAAACTGCATTCAAAGAGAACAAGAATTAATAACATGGGACTAGGTAATTTTAAAAGATGATTATATTTTTATAATTCTTATTTAAATCATTGATGTTTCTCTAGTGTTTGTTCTTCCAAATTTAAGGAAACTTTTTCTCTTAAGATATGTATGACTTACAGAAATTTGGTAAAAATATTCTTTTGTAGGAACACCTAGGTGACTTGATTAAGTGTCTGCCTTCAGTTCAGGTCATGATCCCAAGCTCCTGGAATCCAGTCCAGCACTGGCTCCTTGCTCAGTGGGGAGCCTAATTCTCCCTCTGCCTGCCCCTCCCCCTGCTTGCGCTTTTGCTCTCTCTCTCTCTCTCTGACAAATAAATAAATAAAATCTTTAAAAAATATTATTTTGTAAACAAACTGAAATATTTATTTTTCTCCCTACCTGATCCCTGAAGAATTTGGAAACTCTCAATGAATTTCTTTCTGTGATGGCAATTATCAACATTTGCAAAAATTCAATGAAAATAGGTAATCCTTATAACAAGATACCATTGGAAACATTGGTTATTTTACCAAGGCTTTAAGTGGAATGTCATATTTAAGACAGACATACATAGACTCAGATATAACCAGACAGCTTTAAGGAACTAAAGTTGAATGTATGGAGCCAATAAAGCCCCTTGAAAATGTTGCCCTAGCACATTGTTTACAGAGTTCCCACCAGCCTTACCAGGTGAGTAAAAAATGTCAGTTCCCGGAAGGTGCAAGAACCTCAAGATATTTCAGGGACTTCAGGAAGAGAAGAATTGACCCAAAGCTACAGGTATTGCAGGCAAATCTGATGGCAAGTATTTGACCTGGCTTCTGGCCTTGAGAGGCTATTGAAAGTTTAATCTAAAATTCACTCTAAAACCTTCTGGCAAAGTAGGTTTTAAAACAGTCTCTATGGCCAATCACTATTCTTGCTGTACTTATATAAATAATTATGTAATAATTAATTAAATTTATTAAAACTAAACTTATCTTACAAATAGATCAGTCTTAATTTGGTTATCTTTGACAGGATTGAGGGTGACTTTAGAGAGAAAGATTTTATTTAAGTAACACAGCTTCATGGATGTTAGATTCTTGTTCTGATTATCTTTGAGTGTTGTTTGTTTATAAAACTTGGCAGGATCTAAATTCTTCTGGTTTCCTCCAATATGTGGCTATGACTCTCCAAAATAAACTCAGCCATCAGAAAGAATGAATACCCACCATTTGCACCAATATGGGTGGAACTGGAGGAGATTATGCTAAGTGAAATAAGTCAAGCAGAGAGAGACAATTATCATATGGTTTCACTTATATGTGGAACGTAAAGAATAACATGGAGGACATTAGGAGAAGGAAGGGAAAAATGAAGGCGGGGGGAATCAGAGGGGGATATGAAACATGAGAGACTATGCACTCTGGGAAACAAACAGAGGGTTTTAGAAGGGAAGGAGTTGGGGGGATGGGTGAGCCTGGTGATGGGTATTAAGGAGGGCACATTTTGCATGGAGCACTGGGTGTTATATGCAAACAATGAATCATGGAACACTACATCAAAAATTAATAATGTACTGTATGGTGACTAACATAACATAATAAAATTAAAAAATTAACAAAACTGCCCTTTTTCCTGAAGTCTTGCAAATCAAAGCTAGACAACTGAAGAGAAAGTTCAGAGAAATTGCCACAATAGCTCACATATAGACAATTTTCATACTTGTTGCTCTATCAGCCACTCAAAAGAGTCACTGGAGACATTTAAATACAAACCATAAAAATCCATCAGATTGCCAGTGCCTGCTCCCACTCCATCTGAGGATACTTTGAGCCTGACACCTAAAAATCTTCTCATTGGGAGCACTTGGATCTCAGATACTGGGTTTATAATTTGCTCCAAGCATTAACCTCTAGGTTTTTTGTTTGTTTGTTTGTTTCCATAGACATTGGGGAGGGTCTGTGTTGTGATGAGCACTGTGTATTGTGTAACACTGATAAATCACAGACCTGCACCCCTGAAACAAATAATACATTATATGTTAATAATAAAAAAGAGTACACCAACCTTGGTAATAGAATATATTATATAGCTTACATACATTTGTATTATGCTTTCAATGCGTGTAGTTGCTATTAAGATTATTTAGATAAAATTCATCTGAATGTATAGGAAAAAATAAAGAAATGCCTCTTATTAATTACCTTGTTTCTTGCTGAACAAAGTAGAATCTATATAATAGCTAACAGCTAATAGCTATATAATAGCTAACAGTACCTATATTAACTGGTCCTTGGAAGTAAGAACCCAGAGAGACAAAATCAGGCAGCAAGCTACATGGCTGCAACAGGCCCTTGCCCACAAGATCGCATTTTTCCAAGGTGGCTGGGACTGGTTTACTGATCTGTTCTCTTTGATACTGATCCATTCTCTTGGTATCAGGTCAATTTTAGAGGGAATGATAAAATTGGGCTTAACTATACTGTCACTATTCCTTAGACTATACTTGGGGATAAAGTTAATGAGGCCATGTAGTGCCAAACAATGTAGAAAAATGAGATAAGAAACTACCTCTCTTACCCCCTTCAAGAGAACAAGGAACCAAAAGCTATGTCCTGTACCATGTCAAATCCTTCCATTCCAAAGCCCATTGTCTGCCCTAATTCAGCTTGAAGCAGTTACAGAAGATGGACCTCTATGTATTTTCCACAGAAATGGAATGAAAGATTGATAGTGGGAATTTGTAACAGCGCTCCAACTGGTCATAAGGGTTAACTTACTTCAAGCTTATGCACTCCTTGTTTGTTGACCTAAGTCCCTTGGTTTATAATAGAATTAACCTACTTTCCTTGAGATTTTGCAAACCATTGGCCTTAAGGAATGAAGGACCAGACTATTCCAAAAGACAAGGCCTGACCACATTTGAAAACAGCTGCCACTGATGCCAGCAAGTCTGTTCAAGGTCATGTTGACATATGACTAGCTGCCTGAGCACCAGCTTCTCCTGCACATAGCCCCTACCATTTCCCAAGCCTTCTCCTTTAAAATCCTCTAATTTCATCTATACTACGTAGATGGTCTTTGAGACATTAGTCCATCATCTTCCCAAGTCGCTGACTTTCTGAATAAAGTAACATTTCTTTTCCCACCATTACTTGTCTCTTGAGTACTGATTTTCACATGGTAAGCAGCTGAATCCCAGTTTAGAACCAGTTTTCTATTCTGTAACATCAACACTTCAAGATTCTTTGTAACTGGCCTTTGAGCATCTAATAGGAACTTGACAGCAAGGCCCCCCCTATTTCTGTCAAAAAACACATATGCTTTTTTTAAATATAAATTTTCTAAACCCTTCTATTTATGATAAATCTTAAGTAAGTTTTCCCTGAAAACATCATATATTGCTAAGTAAATGCTCAAATTTAAAAATCGTTGCCATAAAAGTACATATTAAGAGCTTAGCTAACACTAATTAAGTGATTATATCCCATAAAGTAAGAAAAAAAATTGCAAAATTACATAAAGTACGCTATTTATTAAAATTAGCTTTAGATGCACAAAATTAAATATGGCTTTAATGCCACCTTCATAATTTGGGGGTGTTGAGAATATATCTTTTTTTGAATGATACTTTCTAAATTAATCATTCCTGTTACCTTTCATAGCATCCATGCCTCCCACAGCATAAAGTGCCCCCACAGTTGATTTTCTAGGCTTTGTCCTAGGGCTTTGCATCATAGGTCTTCTCTCAGGTAAAAGATGGTACTTCATAGCTTCCATTAGGAGCTTCTGACACTCAAGATCACCAGTAAACATGGGGCTGTTTTCAAGATCCACTAGTAACTGAAAAGTAATGATGTATGGTATGTGAAATAAATAACCCATTATAAAAATAACATATTTTTGCTTATATAACTTTGGAGAAAACTTGAGCTAATTCAGATGGAAAAGCGTTAGTATTTTAAATTACTTAGTAACATATTTTTATGTTCACTTATGATTTAAAATGATTAAAGATCTTATAGTAGTAGCTACTGATCTGTTCAGATTTATTTGACATATTATACATCTTTTGAATAGATGTACATGTACTATCAAGAAGCGAAAGTGAAAATACACTTATAAAATGGGTTACTGAAAGCAGTCCAAGAGACTAGCTATGTCTACGCAAAGCAAGTATCTTGCAGTGTACTGCATGTAGCTAAATAAGCAGCCACCTTATTGGTGGATTTAGAGAAGTTGGTACAAACATGCGCAGTTAAAATAAAGTAATATCACTCATAAAGAACTGCATCTTTATCATCAAATCACTTTTGTAAAATATTCTGAAAGTAGAAGCTTTTTATTTATATATGTGCATGTGTATATCAGTAAAGCATATGTGTTAGTAGGTAGCCAAAACATCAGCAATAGTAGATGATCAATCCTGTCTAACCATCACTGCCTGGCAGACACTAAGACCCTCATTGAATTGGATAAAAGCTAAGTAAAATATTTTTGCTGAGGTGAGCTGAGGATATATGAAGAGCTTGTTTCAAAATTTTACCAAGGGTCATTTATATTGGTTCATTGGAGTTTTGGGTCTACAGTATCATAGGACATTGAGAGGAATTGCAGTTTGGAGTGGAAATGCTAATTTCACCCCATAAAACTTCCCTGAAGTTTCCCATTCTGCAGTGCTTAACCCCAACTTGGTTCTCATCCCACCTGTAATCTCTTATAGATCACTGTTTTTGACTTGGCTGGTGAGACCTCTGGTATTCCCTTAATGCATATGCTGCTGAAAATAAGTTTGAAAACTGGGCTATGTAACTTTTTTCAAAATATTCTTCAGGGATTTACCACCATTCTTTTCATATATTTCATTTCTAGAATATTTTTTTAAGTAACTATTAAAATTGTTTTGGAAAGTTTATATTCTGTATGACATCACCCACCACTACCATCATCAGGAAAAGTTCACAACAGTCCACACTTTAGGCATTAGGCATACTCAGGGGTGGAAGGTCAAAGACCACTGGTTGTGTGTTTGGGCTGGAAATTTCCCCTCATGCCAATAAAGTTAAGACAAGTCCAAATTAAGCAGTTTGCTGAATGAACATATAGACAAGCAGTATAAAGTTAAGGGCCTCCAATCCATTAGACCAGTGCATCTCAATTTTTTTGGCATATCTAAGAATCATCTGGTGAACTTATTAAAACATGGATTCCTTGGTCTCACCCCCATAAATTATTTCGGTAGGTCTGTGGTGGGGGCTTGGAAAACTGGGTTTCTAACAAGCTCTCAGGAAATGCTATACTGCTAGCTCAGGGCCATTTTGAGTAGCATTGGCTTAGAGAATCTAATAAATCATAGAGACCCTCTCATGAGAATAACACATGTGAGTGTACACACATTCACACAAACATAAAATTTCCAAAGATTCTGAACCTTGGGCCTAAAATTACATGTATATTTTAATGTTTCTCTTTTTGGTATTACTATTGCCTTGCCCTCTGTATAAATTTGCTATACCCACGAAGGCAATGTTCTTTCACTGCATATGGAGAAATTCTTAAGAGTAAATATGTAGCTCCATGGATTTAATTAATAGATAAAAATAAAAAAAATCATCATTAAATTAATATTATATTTTTCAATATTAACATTTAATTAGTAATTTGTTGAAAACTGACTAATTTTAATGTTTATGAAACCACTGATACACGAGATCTAGATGAAGCTTTTCCCTCCAATGTGGATGAATAACCAGCTTGCCTAGAAGGTGGGCAGGAAAAGAAAAAAAAAGAGCCTAGTCATTTTCTCTGCCTCTTACAAGTGCTGTTTGGTGAAGAAGAAACTGAAACTAAAGAATATGCTTTAGGGATTATCTGCAGATTTTTTAGGGATGCTCTGTAGCTTTTTTTTTTTTTTAATACTCGTTTTCTCTCTGCATCATAAATAGCGCTACTTGAAGGCTGGATATGTTCTTCTGTGAGACAAGTACTATACACTCGAGTTAACAGAAATCCTCTGAATAAAATAAAATTAGACAAAAAAGGAATGGATTAATGTCTAGTGGTAGTTTAGAACTATATGTTACCTGGGTAAATTTGCATACCTGTGGTGGAAGTAATGGCAGTCTGATATAAGAAAGCAACTTTGCTAGGTCTCGTTGCCTAGCCTGCACATCATGCCCCACCCACTGCATTAGAGCGTGGAAAATTGTTTCTTCATCAGGCACATTAACGTCATCACTGCACAGAAGTTTTGAAATTTCGTTAGCTGGAAGCAGGAGGAATTCTTGGTTCTTTATTACCTCAATGAAGTGTTCCTAGAAAAGAAAGGTCTTCTACTCAAACTTTGTACTTTAGAAATGTCTTAACAAAACAAGCATATGAAAACACTTTGTTAAAATTCAGAAAAGACCATAAGGACAGATATGCATTTATAACAAATAGGTGCCATTGCTGCCTGTGACAGAGGGCATGGGGAGTCTTCTGAAGCTGAGGAGCCAAATGTTTCCACTGAGAAGTATTTATTGAACACAAGTAAAGGGCTTAACTCTTTCATAGGCCACATGGATAGTGTCTGAGTTGATACAAATGCTTTTCTCTCCTAGCTATTGTAGGTGGCAACAGCTTATGATTCCACAAGTGACTGATGTTGAGTTGGTCTTTAGCCAAAAACCTTAAGAGGAAGGGTGGAAATTTTCAAGGTGGAGGCTACCTTGAAGACCTGGGAGAGGTAGCTCTGGCTGTGCATTTGAGGGGGCAACATACTGAATTCCTTTGACTTGAGATGAACAGATTGATGAAAAACTATTTTCTCTTATGGAAAAGCATGATCTATTAACCAAGGCAAAGGTGTATTTTACAATGGATAATACAAAGATTTAGGACAAACTAAAAGGGACTCCTATGGAGTTTTTTGGGAGGGGGATGAATGGTGTAGTCTGCAATTTTTATATATTATTCCTTAATTTTATCTTCTGTCACAATGTTATATTTTATCAAGTACCAAATTTCAGGCAGCTGTGTTTCAAATTTTTTCATCAAAACACCACTATATATTTTTTCTTATTTATAATGTTGCATTTTTTTCTATGACAACACAATTATCATTTTCGACATTTTTCATAGTAAAAAAAATCTCATTTTAAATGTGATAAAATATGCTTCCAAAATGGTGATAAACATGTCTAGTTGGTAATTTATGTTGCACAGTAAAGAGATATTCTTGAAGTAGCTTAAAACAGCCTCTAAATAAATTGGGGGGATCTTGGATGAATCAAATTACCCCCTCAGCTCCACTCAGAGTTTAGTCATTGTAGAACTGAGTTAGCTTAATAGTAAAATTATTCATACAAAAACCATTGTTTGATAGACCCATTGGGAGCTCGGGTACCATAAATTCCAAGCTAATTTGCCTATTTAGATGAAGAAGCCGCTTGTGACTAAGGTAAACAATTAAAAGAGGACTGCTGTTTTTAATGTAGCAGACCTCCCTGGTTGAAAACCCTCTCACCTACAGCAAAGTAATGGAACTAGTATTATAACTAATAATACATTACATTTGTACAGCACATCACATTTTCACAAACATTAAGTAAAAAAAAAAAATTAAATCATCACCAATATGATCTTGTAGGTGGTGAAATTATCCTGATGAGAAAAATAAGCTATGTGAATTTTTTTGTTTCCTGTGCAATAAATGGCAAAATACAGATTCAAACCTAAGTCTTCAGGTCTACTCCATTTTGCTCAACACCACAACTGCCTTTCATAAGTGATGTAATTTTTATGAATGGGTTAAGAAAAAGATAAAACTCTAAAAATGTCTGGTTACCTATTACTGGTAGTGTATGTAAGCTCTGTGGGTTTATATCCTTATGTCAGTATGATAGAAGACCTTATATCTCATTCTCCTTTCTATTTACTGGCCAATGAAAGAAAAGAAAAATAGAAAGTAAATGAGAAAGAGAGGGAGAGATTGACCCAATTTGTAAAACCTACTCAATGGCTAATGTGGATCATAGAAAAATCTATCAAATTTGGTTATGCATTTGAAAAAGTTAAGAAATGATCCAAATAGTTTATATGATGGTCATATTTATAGAGAGAGATTAGAGTTTAGGATAGAATTTGTTATGGTTCCAGAGTAACTTCCTGATGAGACTACTGAAAATTTTTTGGCAATGTAGTAATTTAGTCTAAATAAAAAAATAAATTTAAAGTATCTACATATGGCACTGCAATATCCAGTACTGTAGAGAAATATTTAGTTAAGCTTAAAGGTTAATTTTAAATTATTTAATTTTGGAATTATTTTGTTTCTAATTTCAAGATAAATACTTTCTTCTCTACACTTTTCCAAGAGGTTTGTTATTCATTTTTTAATCCATACTTACTTTGTTGTAAAAGTTATTAGATGAACATAGCATACTTGCTAAGTGTTTCATCAATGCAGACTACTTATAGGATTATGATGGCTAATTTAATGTGTCAACTTGACTTACCCATGGAGTGTCTAAACTTTGGATCAAACATTATTCTGGGTGTGTCTGTGAGGATGTTTCTAAATGAAGCTCATTCACATTAGGGAGGGCGATCTGTTTTACAGTCTATGATTCAAATGTTTGTAATTGAGTCTTAAGAGTTTAACATTATTCTTAAACATTAAAATTACTTGTATTTTTATAATATCCATACAGTATTACAAAAACATTATTATAGCAAAATCTTTACCTACTTTGATCTATTTATAGTAGATATTAAAATAACTAAAGAAAGGGGGTTAAGTGAGACAGCAGTAATGTGTTTTTTGCACATCCTGCTTTAATACCCAGTTTCAATCACATAATAAGAAAAGGAAGACAAGTTCATTTTGAGCAACAAAAAATAATTCAAGCTCTTTATCAGAATGTGTTTTGACTGTGAGAGTAAGATAACAGACAGGAAACTTAATACTTAGTTTAAGAATGTAAGTAAATTAACAGGTAGTTTTCAAATTTGGCTTTTGTGGTAGGATTAATCTTTGAACTATATAACTGATGTTCCTATAGACTATATGGCATCTGTATTTAGCACATAGGGATATAAATAGTATAATTTGGTAACATATATTAAACTGTCAATCCATTGTAATATAATTCTCCCCATAATGCTATAGTTTCAGAACTTTGTTTGAAACTTCAAATTTTGAGAAATGACCAGGGATGGGAAAAAGAGGGAAAAAGTTTTACCAAGCAAATTTAGAGAATTCAAATATTAGGAAGTTGAAAAATTGAAGATTTGTAATAAACGTTAACTAAATATTGTTTATGTGCCTCTCAATCTTAAACTCAAAATGTTAATTTTATTTTTATATGTTATTCTCTATTGTTTTCTTTTATGTACTTGCTCTTTTATTGTATTTATTAACTGTAACAATTTTCTTAGCTTGAAATATTTATCTTTTTGATTGGGTTTCACCAAAATATCCATCTCATATTTTCCCTCCTTCAGAGGTTCAAAAGTTCATTTTCTTCTTTGCATCAGGGACTTATTAGCGTTAATGGTAATTTAATAACCTCTGACTACTTTTTCTTGCCTTCCTACAGACGATTTATATTTCATGTCACTGTCACTTGACTGACTGAAGATAGTCTTAGCCCATGCTACTTCTAAAGAATTAACACATACAAACATGTTCAGTTAATTTATTATAATTACTTACAGAATTGAGAAGGATTTTAAGTTAGTTAAGTTAAAGGATTGAGCTGCAAGTTGTTTTTAACCAAATAGATATTTTAATTAAGACATAAAATATCCATTCAGTAGAATTGGCTGATTTTGATAGTTCTTAAGCTCTTCCAGTTAATATTGATATATTAATTAGTTTTTTCTTATTGAATGTTATTTAGCTTTCATTAGAAATAATAATGTATACAGTTTTAGAAACTAAAGTTCTAATGTTACAAAAAATCAGGGACAAAGAAACAAATAATCTGATTAAAAAATGAGCAGAAGACACGAATAGACATTTTCCCAAAGAAGACATACAGATGGCCAACAGACACATGGGAAGATGCTCAACATCACTCATCATCAGAAAAATACAAATGAAAAATACAATGAGATATCACCTCACACCTCTCAGAATGGTTAAAACTAACAGCACAAGAAACAAAAGATGTTGGTGAGGATGTGGAGAAAGAGGAACCCTCTTACATTGTTGTTGGGAATGCGAACTGGTGCAGCCATTCTAGAAAACAGGATGGAGGTTCCTCAGAAAGTTAAAAATAGAACAACTCTACCATCCAGTAATTGCACTACTAGATATTTACCTAAATGATACAAAAATACTAATTTGAAGGGATACATGCACCCTGATGTTTAGAGCAGCATTATCAACAATTGCCAAATTATGGAAAGAACCCAAATGTCCAGCAACTGATGAATGGATAAAGAAGAAATGATATATATCTACAATGAAATATCACTCAACCATCAAAAAGAATGAAATCTTGCTATTTGCAACAATATGGATGGAGCTACAGAGTATTATGCTAAGCAAAATAAGTCAGTCAGAGAAAGACATATACCATATGATTTCACTCATATGTGGAATTTAAGAAACAAATGATCACGGGGGGAAAAAGAGAGGCAAGCCAAGAAACAGACTCTTAACTGTAGAGAACGAACTGATGGGTACCAGAGGGGTGGGAGGTGAGGGATGGGTTAAATAGGGATGGGGATTAAGGAGTGCCCTAGTGATGAGCACCAAGTGCTGTATGTACATATTGAATCACTAAATTGTACACCTGAAACTAATAGTGCACTGTATGCTAACTTGCTGGAATCTAAATAAAAACTTAAAATAAATCAGGGACAATATATTTTCCTAATACTGTGGATTTGACTTGAAATATGTCCTTATAAGATTTAATTTTTTTGTGGTATTTTCATTTTTCCAAGCTCTGAGATTTAATTAAAACTTTTCAGTTTAAAAAATGAGAAACTTGGGGGGGCACCTGGGTGGCTCAGTCGTTAAGTGTCTGCCTTTGGCTCAGGTCATGATCCCAGGATCCTGGGATTGAGCCCTGAATCTGGCTCTCCACTCAGCGAGAAGCCTGCTTCTTCCTCTCCCACCCCCCCTGCTTGTGTTCCCTCTCTTGCTGTGTCTTTCTCTGTCAAATAAATAAATAAAATCTTAAAAAAAAAGACAGAAACTTGCTTGAGTACAGCTCAACCAAATATTTTTATCTAATATCTATTTTGTGTAAGTCGTTTGTAAATTACATAAATTTATATTGCTCTTTAGTTTTATACCAACATTATAGTCTTTACTTTGGAAAGGTTGTGTATATATATAACATATAATATATATACACACTCATACATTATATATTTATATATATACACATGCATGCATATGTACACATATGTATCAATAAACAAATCAGTAAGTTAGATATTGTGTTAATATAATATTACTACAAGATAATTTGAAGCAATTGATTTTACCATTGTGTACTTATGTGCCACACTTAGGAGCTCTGTACAGCCTTGGGCATCTCCAAATGATCGAATTCCTAAGCAGTTTGAAGGATGGAGCTGCTTTATGAGAAAATTGGAGCAGACTTCAATGACTTGAGTCAGCTGCAAGAGACAAGCTGCAGCCAGCAAATTTTCAATAGTATCTTCTTTTAACTGCAGGACACCTAATGGTTTGAAAAAGTAAAGGATGATTATATGTCCCATAAAGTAAGACAAAAATGTGCTAACTAGTTGAATTTTTCAATTTCTCTCATTACTAGGGCTATCTTTTCTAGTGCACAGTAACCACTATGGGAATACCTTTAAAAGCCAACATATGCAAGGGAGTCTGTAAAAACACTAATAAGATGGCTGAAGGGAGCCAGACTAGATTATCAAACACAACTGTAGCAAATGAACAGTGAACACCATTATTGCAAAGAACAGCAACTTGTTATTTCTTTGTCATATTAGACCTCATCTAAGTCTTATATCAATCATTGAACACAATATCTGAAACTAATGATGTACTATATGTTGGCTAATTGATAATTAGTTGATAAATAAAAAATTAATTAATTGATAAATAAAAATTATAATTATTATATAATGATATTATTATATTATATATTTATAACATAATTATATCATATAACTGATATATCAATTGATAAATAAAAATTATCAAAAATTATCGTAATTAATTGATAAATAAAAAAGAAAAAATCCACAATTCTTTCACCTAAATAAAATAAATAAATAGATAGATAAAGAAATAAATCTTAAATCAAAAACTGTAAACACTATGACTCAAGGAGTATTTTATCATATTGTATAATGACCATACAGTAGCTATCATTTGTATGGAAAAAATGTTGGTAATTAAGTAGAGCATTGAGGTTATATGTCTATATTTTTGTGTGTCTGTCTGCATTTATCGGCTGATAAGGATGACTTTACTCAGATATTATGCCTAGAACTGACACCTGGCATTCTCTCAAAAGAAAAATAATATTGCTGACAGTACTCATATAAATGTATGATAACTTTCTTAGATATAAAAAATGGCTTTGTTTGAAAATATTTGTGAAGAGATTTTTTAAAAATGAGATCAGAGCTCTTTAAGCTATTTCCTTTATATTGAAATATATATACATAAATACTTATGTATATATGTATATACATATGAAATTTTCAGAGGAAGTATTGCTGATAACTTACTGCAAATGTAAGTTATTTTGGTAAGTTATATTATGTTTTTGTTTTAGCCAGATGTAAGTTATAAAAAATGATATTTCATATGGAATATATGTACTATAAACTATGTCTTTATATTTTTTTCCTTATAGAATGCCTTAATATAGATTCTATATGGTTTAATAAGCATAAAGAAAAGAGTAAATATATACTGTGAGATATTCTGTATTTGTTCCAACCTCTAAAATGTGTTGCAAAAGGGTCTCGTCCATCAGCAGACTTTCTTGAATTGTTTTTTGTCATGGATTTTGAAGGGAAAGCTCTGCCCATATCTCATGAGACCCAGAAAAGTTATAAACTATTCTGATTCAGATCTAAGATTCACCTACTACAGACATTGAAACTTGGCCTGATTATTAAGAGGAATATGCGTTTCTTATAGAACAAAATCATAGAACTCCTAGAAGAAAACAGTAAAAATTCTTGACATTGGCAATAATTTCTTGGATAATACACCAAAAGACAGGCCACAAAATCTAAAATAAACAAGTGGGACTACATCAAACTAAAAAGCTGCACAGAAAGGAAATATAAAATATATTGAAAAAGCAATCCACAGAATGAGAGAAATATTGCAAACCATATATCTGACAAGAGGTTAATATCCAAAATATATAAAGGACTCATATAATTCAATAGCATGAAATCAAATAATCCAGTTAAAAAAGAGCAAGTGAGGGTGCCTGGGTGGCTCAGTTGGTTAAGTGTCTGCTTTTGGTTCACTCATGGTCCTGGAATCCATCCCTGCATTGGGCTTTCTGCTCAGCAGGAAGTCTACTTCTGTTTCTCCTTCTGCTCCCCCCATACCCTCCCCCCTCAAATAAATAAATAAAATCTTAAAAAAATAGAAAAGTAATAAAAATTTAAAAAGAGAAAGTAACCTGCATAAGCTTTCTTTTTTCTTCCCAGAGATGACATACAAATGACCAATAGTGATATGAAAACATGTTTAACATCACTAATTACCAGAGAAATGTAAATCAAAATCAAAAGAAGGGATAACCAATGTTGGTGAAGTTTTAGAGAAAAGAGAACATTTATGCACTGTTTGTGGGAATGTAAATTAATACAGCATTACAGAAAACAGTATGGTGGTTTGTGAAAAAATTAGAAAATTAAACTACCATATGATCCAACAATCCTATTCCTGATTATACATACAAAGAAATGAAATCAGGATCTTAAGAGATATCTGCACTCCCATGTTTGCTGCACTATTATTTACAATAGCTAAGATATGGAAATAATCAACCTAAATGTCCTTCAACAATTGAATGGATAAAGAGAAAAAAGAAAAAAAATATATATGTATATATATATATTCCTCTGATTTCATAGAAATGGCAAGTAAATTGGTGGTTGCTAGGCACTAGGAGGGGGAAATGAGGAGGTGTAGGTCAAAGGGTATAAACTTTCAGTTATAAGATAAATAGTTGTGAGGATCTAATGTACAGCATGGTGTCTATAGTTAATAATATGGTATTGGGTACTGTATCCTTGAAAATTGTTGAGAGTATATCTTAAGCACTCTCACCACGAAAAAAGAATTAACTATTTGAGATAAAGTGTGCATTGATTATCTTCATCTATGTAATCATTCTACTTGTGTATGTATAGCAAATCATCACATAATATACTTTAAATATATACAATTATATTTGTCAATCATTGGTTAATAAAGTTGGAATAAATAAATAAATCCTTCTTGACCCCCAAACTCATACTGTTACCTTTGCCTTATAGTTTGAATAAATATGACTTTATTATTTCAAAGGAAGAGACTATGTCTTTAATATAGAGTTAGAATACTGCACTTCCAGTTTTTACAAATGAGAATGGGCACGTAGGTGGCTCGTTTGGTTAAATGTCCAACTCTCGATTTCAGCTGAGGTCATGATCTCAGCATCTTAGGATCAAGCCCTGCATCAGGCTCCAAGTGCTGAGCATTTGAGTCTGCTTGAGATTCTCTCTCCCTCTCCCTGTGCCCCTCCCCTCCACAATCTCAATAAATAAATAAATAAATAAAATCTTTTTTAAAAATGAGAACATACCCACACCATTCAAGAGAGAAGCAGACATGTCTTTGTATTTTTGTGTTAAAATAGCTTTATTCTCTCATGGTCAAAATTTTTATAGCATATTATTTACCTCTTACTCTTTTATACTACTGAATTTAAATTCTGATTCTGCCCCTTGCTACCTTGGGAAAGTTACTTAACTGGTAGATCCTTCAGTTTTCTCATTTCTAGTTGGAATAATAATAATGTAGATTGTATAATGTAGGATTTTTTTGAGGATTGAATGACTTAATACATGCCACTTTACCTGTGTAAGCATACTGCACCAAGGAATTAAGTGCATTAGGATCAACTCCTTCCATCCTGACCTCTTCTTGTTTGGCTTCAAGCACATCATTAGTAAACATTGCAGCAAAATAATCAGACACTGCGCTGAGAACCAACCTTGAAATAGGAATGTTTCATAGGAACTTAAATTAGTCAGTAGTCTCATTGAAAAGCATGAAATACAATCAGTAAGTTTGTAACACTGCTGAGTTTGTTATCTGCATGAATCTTTCACAGTTTAGTAAAGTGTAGTGAAATTAAAAAGGCAAATTAAGTAAGTTGATTCTCTTTTGAGGGTTTGTGCTGTTTTACATCAATTTCTCTAAAATTTGGCTCTTCTAAATATCACACAGGGAAATGGATCTTATATGCTAGTGCATTTTCAATGTAGGAAGATAAAAATATATTCTCCTCAGCATTCTAATTTGTTTTCGGTGGACCAATTTATTCTCATTCACGCACTATACTCATGAAACAATCTGTCTACATAAGGATACGTACCGATGGGCTGGGATTCGGAGGTGTCCAGCAATAAGTAGTACATCACACAGTTGTTTCTCTTTCAGGTAGTTCTCCATTCTGTGGAGAGTTTGCTCTGCATGGTTTATAGCATGGAACTGCTCCTCAGATCTATTGACATTCATTTCTTCAGGATTTTGTGTATCCAATCTGAAAGGTGGGTAAGAGGGAGAATATGGTTTATTCTCTTAGTGAGTGTGCAAATGTCCAGTGGCAATTTGGGCACACTGACTTCTAAAAGAAATACACTGGATTAAAGTAAAATTAAAATTTGCTCTCCAATCTTAAATATTTCACTATGATTACTGTCTAATTTTCCATTAAAGTGTCATAGTTCATATTTATACTTGGAATGGAATCATAAATATATATAGTTCCATTGAAGGGCTAGTGGTAATTTTTATATGCAGAAACATAAACTTCAAAATGCTAGCTTCTTTCTTTGATTTTTATTGGTATAACAATTATGCCATTAGGCATAAAATTGTAGTGATGATTCAAAATACATTTCAAATTTAATTATGTCCTGAAGCTTCTCCATGGAATACTCATTATGTTTCTTGAAGAATCTCAAGCTTGAGAGTTCCATAACATTCTTTACAATGTCAGTACCATCAAGAAAATATACAGTTTCCATCTTTTATATCTTTTTTCCAAATTTATTGAGATATAATTGATATAAAACATTGTGTGAGTTTAAGGTGTACAGTGTAATGATTTCATATATGTATATATTGTGAAATTATTACCACAGTAAAGTTAGTTAACCCATCCATCACCTCACATAGTTACCATTTTTCATGTGTGTGGTGAGAACACTTAAGATCTAGGGTCTTAGCAACTTTCAAGTATAAATACAGTATTGTTAACTATAGTCACCGTGCTGTACATTAGATCCCCAGAGCTTATTCATCTTCCTTTTTTTCTCCAGATCGATGGATTTTACTTTTTTTAAATTTACATTCAATTAGCCAACATATAGTACATCATTAGTTTCATATATAGAGTTCAATAATTCATCAATTTCATAGAGCACCCAGTGCCCATCACATCACGTGTCCCCCCTTAATGCCCATCATACCCCACTCCCAACCCACCTCCCCTCCAGCAACCCTCAGTTTATTTCCTGTAGTTAAGAATCTTTCATGGTTTTTCTCCCTTTCTGATGACTTCCTATTCAGTTTTCCCTCCCTTATCCTATGATCCTCTGTGCTTTCTTATATTCCACATATATGTTAAACCTATGATAATTGTCTTTCTCTGATTGACTTACTTCGCTCAGCACAATACCCTCCAGTTCCATTCATATCAATTCAAATGGTAAGTATTCATCCTTTCCGATGGCTGAGTAATATTCCATTTTGATATATATATATATATATATATATATACATATATATATCTCATATATATATATTTGATATATATATCCATTCATCTGTTGATGGACATCTTGGCTCTTTAATCTTCTTTTTTTGTTTGTTTATTTCTTTTCTTTTCTTTTTTTATTATTATTTTCAATTAGCCAACATATAGTACATCATTAATTTTTGATGTAGTGTTCGTCGATTCCTTAGTTGCGTATAAACCCAGTGCTCATCACAACACGTGCCCTCCTTAACACCCATCACCTAGTTACCTCATCCCTCCAACCCCTCCCCTCTGCAACCCTCAGTTTGTTTCCTGGAGTCCAGAGTCTCTCATGGTTTGTCTCCCTCTCTGATTTTTTTCCATTCAGTTTTCCCTCCCTTCCCCTATGGTCCTTTGCACTATTCTTTATGTTCCATATATAAGTGAAACCATATGATAATTGTCTTTCCCTGCTTGACTTACTTCACTTAGCATAATCCCCTCCAGTTCCATCTATGTCCATGTAAATGGTAGGCATTCATCCTTTCTGATGGCTGAGTAATATTTCATTGTAAATATGAACCACATCTTCCTTATCCATTCATCTGTTGAAGGACATCTTGGCTCCTTCCACATTCCAAAGATACAGATATAGTGAAAAGAAGGAGCACATGCACCCCAATGCTCATAGCAGCAATGTCCACAATAGCTTTTTCATCTTCTAACTGGAAGTTTGTATCCTTTGACTAATTAAGCAAGTATGATGACCGTTGAATTTACAGTGATGAAAGTTGTCTACATGTTTTTTTCAGCATCACACAATGGTGGAATTTAAATACTAACACAAGCATATAGAGGTTTACAATCAGTAGAAACTTAAATACTCAATGCTTGGATGAACATACTTAATTCTTTGCTTATTGTCTTTCTTGCTTTCAGGCATCGTTTTCCAACCACCGTTAGTTTTAGGTGCCCCCACCCCCAACTCAGACTGTATTTCTTTTTTCCTTTTCTTTTCTTTTCTTTTCTTTTTTTTCTTTTCTTTTCTTTTCTTTTCTTTTCTTTCTTTTCTTTTCTTTTCTTTTTTCAGTGTCAGCCTGTATTTCTTTGAAGATTATTGGTCCAGGGCAACATGAATTTCTGTTTAATTTAAATAATTTATGACTCTTCTTTATTTTCATCTCTGATTTTTCTTAACCTTTAAATATCTTTGGGACATTCAGTCACAGTATTACATGGATAATTAAGGTAGCATGGTATGAATATCTTTAAAAATTGTCTGTTATAAAATATGTTTGATTTTGAGGGGAATAATACTTTCTCACCATAGCCTAGAAAGCATTCAAGTTTCACTTAACTAAGTTAGCCTAGTCTTTCCTCTGCTCAAGTAATGGTTTGATTTACATTGAATCAATCAAACATTCAATGTCATATTATCTCAGCTTTCCTCCTCCATCATTTACTGAGGAGGAGCATATTCTAAAGGAAGAATATATTTTGGGAAGTTCTGGCCAGGAAATAAGTTTATTCTGTGAAATTTCTTCAGCCTAATTATGTTAAGGACAAAAAAAAATCATCTTTAATTACTCACTAGTTTGGGATGTGTTTATTCGGCACACAAATTTATCAGATATCTGCAGTATTTTTTATACTTAAAATACAGATTTTTAGGATCTAAAAATCCTACCAACATGAACCACACACAATTTTGTTATATTTCAAAAGACAGAGGCAGCCGTATCTTCTGTCTCATTAAGAAATTAGAAATTTAAAAAATTTTCTGAGAACATTATATTTTTGTTTTGAGTTACTGTCCAGCATCTTTACTTTCAACTTGAAGGGTTCCCTTTAATATTTTTTGTTGGGTAGGTCGAACGGTAATAAACTCTCTTTCTATTTATCTAAAAATATCTTAATTTTGCCAGATACGGGATTAGTTTTGCCAGATACAGAATTATCAGTTCGTTTTCTCCAGTACTTTAAATATACCATCTCAGTGGGTTTTTGTGTGTGTGTGTGTGTGTGTGTGTCCTACAAGATTTCTGCTGATGGAACCACAAATGATGTTATTGATAATTACTTATATGTGATTAATCACGTCTCTCACTACTTTCAAAATGCTCTTTTACTTCTGACAGTTTGATTACAATAAGTCTTCTCTGGCTTCTCTGGGTTTATTGGATTTACCCTTTTGCATTTCATTTAACTACTCGCATTTTATTTATTTATTTATATTTTATTTTATTGAAGTATAATTAACATACAGTGTATATTAATTTCAGGTGTACACCATAATGATTCAATAATTCTATACATCACTCAGTGTTCACCGTAAGTGTAGTCACCATCTGTCACCAAACATTATTACAATCATATTGACTATATTCCCTATACTATATTTTTTATTTCTAGGACCTATTTATTTTATAACTTGAATTTTGTACTTTTTGATCTTTACCTATATCACCCATCCCCCTACCTACCCACCTTCTGGCAATGACCAGATCCCTGTATCTAAAAAATCTGGATATGTGTGTGTGTGTGTGTGTGTGTGTGTGTGTCTCTCTCTCTCTCCCTTTTTTCATTTGAGTATAGTTGACACAGAATGTTACATTAGTTTCAGGTATACAACATAGTGATTCGACTTCTCTGTAGGTTATGCTATGATCACCAAAACTGTAGCTACCGTCTGTTGAGACACTTAGGAGATGGACTTAGCATAAGTCACACCATTTTTGTAAAAAACGACCATTTTTGTAAAAAACGACCATTTTTGTAAAAAGCGGCCATTTTGTAACGCAGCCATGTTATTGCACCCATATTATCCTAACCTTAACAGAAAAACTGCAAAATACTCCACCCAAAACGATTCCAAGAAAAGTACCCTACCCTAGATACCTGCTTAACCCTGCCTTTTTTGGCTTCTGTACTGCATGTGGCAACTCTTAGAAACTGTCAACAGGATGTAGTTTATGCCTTTATAAGCCTACCCTTGAGCTCATTCGGGGCTGCGAGTTAGCAGAGCGCTAGTTCCCTCGCAGTCGCTGGCTTTGTAATAAAGACTCCTTAATCTGCCCCTCTGATTATGGTGTCCATCTGTAAAATCTCGCTGCTCTAGATATTATACTGTCATCAAACTTTGCTATTACAATATTATTGACTATATTCCCTATGATGTACCTTTTATTCCTGTGACTTATTCATTCCATAATTGGAAGCCTGTATTTCTGACTCCCTTTCACCTATTTTGCCCATCCTTAACATGCTTCTCCTCTTACAACAGTTTGTTCTCTGTATGTATAGATCCAATCCTGCTTTTTGTTTATTCGTTTTTTTTTTAATTCCACATATAAGTAAAATCATATGGTATTTGTCTTTTTCTGACTGACTTATTTCACTTAGCATTGTACCTCTAGATTCATCCATGTTGTTGCAAAAGGCAAGATTTCATTCTTTTTTATGGCTGAGTGCTATTTCATTTTATATCTATTTCACATTTTCTTTATCCATTCCTTTATTGTTAGACACTTGGTTATGTGCCTTTACAACATTTGAACTATGGTAAAAGGCACATTCTAATATAACCTCATGCAGATCTTTTACGTCAAACTTGGAGGTTTTTTTGAGGTTCTCCAAGAACGTCTTTAAAGAGTATATATGTGTGTATGTATATATATATATATAATTTACATTGCCAACTAGCCTTCCAAAGAGACTGCCAAAATTATCTCTCACCCAAATTATAAGATAATGCTTTCAGTTCTCTCTCATAGAGCAGAGACAAGCAGGTGCCTCAGGTGACCACTGAAGCGGTGGCTAGGGGTGCACACCGCCTGTGGGAGGTTGTAGTGTGCAGCGGAGTTTGCAGAGGGGGAGTCTGTGTATTCTGGACCACCCAGAGGGGACCAGTCTGAGGCTTCTATCTGAGGCGGAGGTCTCAGTACGAACAGTTTACTTTCTACTAAACCTCCAAAAAGCCACAAAAAGCCTTTCTTTCTTTCTTTTTCTTTCTTTCTCTTTCTTTCTTTCTTTCTTTCTTTTAATTCATTCTCAAGATTCTTGTTCTTATAATTTTTTTTAACCGACTTACCATTACAACTAGAGGTTTAATACAGCATATTCCATAATAACTCTTTAACTTGAACTTTTTCATACATATAACTGAGTTTCTTTTTCTTTTTTTAAAAAAAATATACATATAGATATAAGCTTCAAGGTAATCCCCTTTCCCTATTCAATACTACCCCTATATATATAAACCAGTTTTAATTTCCCTGTATCTCTGGAAAGTTGAGTCCTTTAACAAAGATAAAAACATACACCCAGGAAGAACTGAAATAACCTTCCTTGCCCACATCGAGGATTTATAACCATGCTCCAATATTATTCTTCTGTTAGCATTTCTGTGCATTTGCTTTTGTTCTGGTATTATATAAATCTTATTATTGGAGTTCATTTTGGATGGGTTTTTCTTTTTTTTCTTGTCTTTTACTTTTGTCAGTCATTTTTTGTTCTTTTTTTTATGTACCTTATAAATCCTACTTTGGGGGCTTGTTTTGGCTGGGTTTTCTTTTCCCCCCTCTTTCTCTCTCTCTTTTATTCTTTTTTCTTTCTTTTTGGTGGTGACTTCCAATTGCTCTGAAACTTTCCAGGGTGTACCTTGCCTGGATCATGGTTGATATATTCAGCTATACATCCCCTCAACCACCTCACACCAAAATGACTAGGAAGAGGAACCTCCAACAGAGGAAAAATTCAGAGACTGTGCTCTCTGACACAGAACTATTGCATATAGACATAAACAGTATGTCAGAAAGGGAATTCAGGGCAACAATTATCCAGGCAATGGCTAGGTTGGAGAAGACCATTAGTGACAACATAGAAACTCTAAGGGCGGAAATGAGAGCTCATCTGGCAGAAGTTAAAAATGCTAACAATAAGATCCAATCTAATCTAAATACTCTAACAGTTAGGGTAACTGAGGCAGAAGATAGAACTCGTGCTCTAGAAGATAAAATTATAGAAAAGAAAGATCAGGAGGAGGACTGGAATAAACAGCTTAGAAGCCATGAAAACAGAATTAAGGAAATAAATGATGCCATGAAACATTCCAAAGTCAGAATTATTGGGATCCCTGAGGGGATGGAGAAAGAGAGAAGACTAGAAGATACAGTTGAACAAATTCTGGATGAAAATTTCCCTAATCTGGGGAATGGAAGAAGTGTTCATGTCCTAGAAGCAGAAAGGACACAACCCAAGATCAAAGAGTCTAGAAAGACCTCCAGACACTTAATTGTCAAAATCATGAACCATAATTTTCGACAAGAGGTCTTAAAGGCAGCTAGGGGGAAGATATTCCTTACATACAGAGGAAGGACCATCAGAAAAACGTCAGACCTGTCTACAGAAACCTGGCAAGTCAGAAAGGGCTGGCAATATATATTCCGGGCACTAAATGAGAAGAACATGCATCCAAGAATACTTTATCCAGCAAAGCTGACATTCAAAATGGATGGAGAGATAAAAAGCTTCCAAGACCAGCAAGGTTTAAAAGAGTATGTGACCACCAAGCCAGCAGTACAAGAAATATTAAGGAGGGTTCTATAAAAGAAGAAAGAACCCAAGAATGACATAGAACAGAAACTTACAGAGACAATCTATAGAAACAAGGACTTCACAGGCAATATCATGTCAATAAAAACTTATCTTTCAATAACCAATCTCAACGTGAAGGGCCTAAATGCTCACATAAAACTGCACAAGTTTGCAGACTGGATAAAAAGACCGGACCCATCCATATGCTGTCTACAAGAGACACTCTTGTTCAACATAGTACTAGAAGTCCTAGCGACAGCAATCAGACAACAGAAAGAAATAAAAGGTATTCAAATTGGCAAAGAAGAAGTCAAACTCTCTCTCTTTGTATATGACATGATACTTTATATGGAAAACCCAAAAGATTCCACCCGCAAACTATTACAACTCATACAGCAATTCAGTAATGTGGCAGGATACAAAATCAATGCACAGAAATCAGTGGCGTTCTTATACACTAACAATGAAAATATGGAATGGGAAATTAAAGAATTGATTCCATTAACTATAGCACTAAGAACCATAAGATACCTTGGAATAAACCTAACCAAAGAGGTAAAGGATCTGTACTCGAGGAACTACAGAAGACTCATGAAAGACATTGAAGAAGACACAAAAAGGTGGAAAAGTAGTCCATGCTCACAGATCGAAAGAATAAACATTGTTAAAATGTCTATGCTGCCCAGAGCAATCTATACTTTCAACACTCGATCAAAATACCATCGGCATTTTTCAAAGTTCTGGAACAAACAGTCCAAAATTTGTACAGAACCAGAAAAGACCCCGAATTGCTAAGGAAATGTTGAAAAAGAAAGACAAAGCTAGGGGCATCACGTTGCCTGATTTCAAGCTTTACTACAAAGCTGTGATCACCAAGACAGCATGGTACTAGCACAAAAACAGACACACAGACGAGTGGAACAGAGTAGAGAAGCCAGACTGGACAGGTATGTATAGAAGAATGAAACTCGACCATTCTCTTACACCATACACAAAGATAAACTCGAAATGGATAAAAGACCTCAACGTGAGGCAGGAATCTATCAAAATCCTAGAGAAGAACATGGGCAGTAACCTCTTCGACATCAGCCACAGCAAATTCTTTCAAGACAGATTTCCAAAGGCAAGGGAAACAAAAGTGAAAATGAACTTTTGGGACTTCATCAAGATAAAAAGCTTCTGCACAGCAAAGGAAACAGTCAACAAAACAAACAGGCAACCCACGTGACCCTGCAATTGCACTACTGGGTATTTACCCCAAAGATGCAGTTGCAGTACAAAGAAGGGCCACATGTACCCCAATGTTCATAGCAGCAATGGCCACAATCGCCAAACTGTGGAAAGAGACAAGATGCCTTTCAACAGATGAATGGATCAAGAAGATAGGGTCCATATATTCAATGGAATATTATGC
>CM052901.1:45524975-45596593 GCA_028534135.1 Potos flavus
TTTGATGTGGTTGGTGCCCTTCCTGGGAATGTGGGCTTAGGCCGATGTCCATGACCACCCACTTCCACTGGTTGCTCCTTAAGTTCTTTTGCTCTTTTTAAGTGTTTTTAACTGAACTCTAAGTTAATGCTGGTCCCCAACCACAGGGCACTTTCCTTTGGGGTATTACTGTCCTTAGGTCGCTTCTGGTGGCTCCCTCCCCCTTCTGTTTATCCTCTGATATAGGTTCATGTGTTCCCACTCTGCTTTACCTCTCCGCTGCTGCCTTCTGCTCCTGTAGGGATCCAGAAGTGAAAAATCTTACTTCTCAGGCTGATTTCATGGATGTTCAGTGTGTTCTGGTAGATATCCAGCTCACTTTAGGGGACCGGTTGTAACAGCATCTCCTACTTCTCCGCCATCTTGCCCTCCTCCTCAGTGGTATAGTTCTATACTATAATAATAGTATTATGAGAACTTTGAGATGAAGGTCATAGAGTTATCCCTGTAATTTTAATCTAATGTTGAAAATCACATAAAATATAAAAATAGAATCGTCTGTAGAAAACATTCTTTAGAATTCAAATTAATTTTATAAATGAAAATCATCTGCTATTTTATTATATTGTCTTAATATAGTCAAAGAGATATATCTTTGAAAAACAAATTGCTCCAAGTCAGTGATCTTTTGTTTCACACAAAAAAGCAAAAAGACTGGAAAGATATCTAGTCAAAGAGATATATCTTTGAAAAACAAATTGCTCCAAGTCAGTGATCTTTTGTTTCACATACTAAAGCAAAAAGACTGGAAAGATATCTAGATATCTGTAAGTTACTCTATTACCCATATGTTCACTGGATTATTTCCCAGCACTGTCGTTGTGACCTTTACCTCTTAGTGATGTGAACCCTGTTCTTATAAATTCCAGAGCCGTTCTTCCTTCAAGGTGATGGAAGTAGAAAAGAGAAGAGATACTATTGTATCAGAAATACTGACTTTTATGTGTTTTATTTCTTTTGATCACACAGAGTGTCAAAGCATGCCTTCTGGGAAATAGCACTGTAACACAGTAGTAGCAAAGAAGAGTGAGTAACATGGTTTTCAACATAAAAATATTTTAAAAATCAAGTAAATTAAATAACAGCCTTGAATTCAATAAAGAGTATGTTTTGATGTCAATGAATACCATTCTTACTACTATTAACAAACCATTGCATGTATTCTATGTTTTAGCACCTTCAGTGTATTTCACTAATGGTATTGTATACATCAGTAAAAATTAAGGAAAGCCTTAAAAATACTAGAAATGCAAATGGTTTAATCATTAAAAATGTTTAATAGTCCATTAGCTTACAAGCGCTTCTTAGATACACTTTCAGAATTAAGCAATCACACAACAAGAACAATTCTACAGTTTCTATTTACCTATAAATTAATATTTGTGATTAATATAAAATTTAAAAATATATGTATGTTTAAATTCTAACTTTTACAAACACATGTAAATTATATTTTAGAAGTATGTGATGATAAAGCTATTTAAAAATGACTTAATCAATGATATATAGCTTTATTTTAATATAAGCTTCAAAGTACTGTCATATTTTACTCATTCAAAATGAAAAGACAATGGAACACTAATATATTAAGTTGCAAAATTTCCTCCACATGGGCCTTTTCAATCTTTTGGCAGATTTATATTTTAGCTAAATAATGACTAGAATTTTCATGCGCCTGTAAAAATCTATGCTATGCTGGGAGAAGAAAAGGAAATAATTATATGCAAGGGGAAATATTTATTATTTGAGCTTGACTGGAAGCAATACCAGATGTTTCATGAATTTTAATGCTAGAATTTCTCCTCATTTTAACAGCATTGAAATTTAAGTAGAATCAGTAAAATTTTATCCATTTATTTTTCCAAACCACTTTCAACACAAAAGAATTGGTCCTTAGTAGTATTTAGTTATCAATGGAAGACTATCTAAATTATCTAGAAGGTGAGAAAGGAGATTTTAAGAATTTTACATCAATTCTGGCAAGTTGGCTTAAAGAAGAGAAATTGCAGGATAACTTTAAAAGTTATCTCTAACTTTTTAAAAAAGATTTTGTTTATTTGAGAGAGAGAGAGAGTGAGCGCAGGAGTGTAGGTGAGGGACAGAGAGAGAAGCAGACTCCCTGATGAGCAGGGAGCCCAACAAGGGGCTCAATCACAGAACCCTGCGATGAGGACCTGAGACTAAGGCAGATGTTTAACCAATTGAGCCATCCAGGTGCTCTTATCTTTAACTTTTTGAGGAACCTCCATCATGTTTTCCAGAGTGACTGTCCCAGTTTGCATTCTCACCAACACTGTAAGAGGGATCCCCTCACTCCGTATCTTAGCCAACATCTGTTGTTTCCTGAGTCATTAATTTTAGCCATTCTGACTGCTGTGAGCTGATACAACACTGTGGTTTTGATTTCTATTTCTCTGATGCCAAGTGATGTTGAACATTTTTTCATGTGTCTGTTGGTTGTTTGTATGTCTTCTCTGGAGAGCAATTGTACTACTAGGTATTTATCCAAAGGATAAAAACATAGTGATCTGAAAGAGCACATGCACCCTAATGTTTATAGCAGCAGTATCCATAATAGCAAAAATATGGAAAGTGCCCATATGTCCATCAACAAATGAATGGATAAAGAAATGTGGTATGTATGTGTGTGTGTATATATATATATATATGTATATATATATATATATCAGCCATCAAAAAGAATGAAATCTTGCTACTTGCAACAATGTGGATGAAACTAGAGGGTATTATATTAAGCAAAATAAATCATCCAGAGAAAGACAATTATCATATGATTTCACTCATATGTGGAATTTAAGAAACAAAACAGATGAACATAGGGGAAGAGAAGGAAAAATAAATTATAATAAATGAAATAAATAAAATAAGTGAAAATTGAGAAGGAGGCAAATCCTAAGAGATGCTGAACTCAAGGAAACAATCTGAGGATTGTTAGACAGGTGGTGGGTGGGGGAAGGGATAATTAGGTGATGAATATTAAGGAGGGCACTTGATATAATGAGCACTGGATGTTATGCACAACTGATGAATCACTAAATTCTTCTACTTCTGAAACTAATACAAATTTATCTTGGAGGTTTTACATAGATATATTTATCATCAGTTTTATACTGATGAAAAGAGAATAAGGCCTACATTGTTTTAATGTATTTGTTCATTAGTTTTCAGAAAAACTTTCAGTGGTATTTGAATTACCTTATTTCTTCAATAAAATTATAAAACTGATCTACTTAAGAATAACAGCATAAATATGAACTCATTAAATTCTTGATTATGCATACTGTAACTGTCCCTCAAAACAATGTACTGCTTAAAATATAACCAATGAGAAATTGTACTAGCCTGGCAAGCATGCTTAAATGTTACCTTAAGAAAAACAAGCATTAGCAACAGGTCTCTCGGGGAGAGGATGAAATTCGTCTTGGAAGCCAAGCAGCTGGGAACGCCTGGCCCGCTCAGGGTGGAATGCCACCTGCTTCATTTTTTGATGTTATCTCCCCTGCCTCAGAGACAGCCTACCGTTAGTCAAGAAGATCCCCTTAATTGTGCTTGCTCAACTATAAACTCTGTACTGCTTGACCATATATAATCTACTCTCCTTGCTTATCTATAAGATTTGTAATCAATGTATAACTCGTATTCCTTCTTGCTTATCTACAAGGCATATGGTTACTGTATAGCTGTTTTCTGCTCCTTTGTTAGTTGTTATCTTGTATCCAATAAATACGGGACTGAGGAGTTGTTCGGGGTGACAGTCTTCTCTACTGTCGATCCCTGCTCCCTCTCTCTTGCAGTTGACTTGTTTGTGCCTCATTCTTCTCCCATGCGCCATCGGGAAGTGGCACATACTACTGGTGGCCAGAAGCTGAAAGAGTAAATGATGCTTTGACTAGCACCAAAGACACTTCATGCCTTGTTCTTGAACTCAGAGTATATGGAGAAGCTCCCATGTGGTGATAGACAATTTACAAAGCATCACATCTACTCCTGAATTGACTGAATGCTTTAAGATATTTTCTGCAAACAACGGCATAACAAGATGACTTAACTATTTCTATGACACAAAAGTTTGTGGAATCTACTAATTTATATCTGTGATGTGGCAGTTACCTAATTTGAAAAGACACAATTTTTTCAAATATTTAATTACAAGGAATCCTGTAATCAGCACTTTTCAACATCATCTATAATGATAATTTTATCATAATTTTATCAGAAGAAAAGTGTTGAATATGCTGTTGAGAGAGTAGCTTGGTCAAATTTCAGAAGTTAGGAAACTTGACTTACAGTCCCACTTTTGCCACTAATTAGTTATATTCTCTTTTAGACTTTACTTTCCAAACCTGTGCAGTTCTTTAAAAGTCCTTTCTAATTAAAATCCTAAGATATCTGTAAATATACAATTACTATAGACACAATTCAAAGTAAAAAGTATGAAAAAAATTAGAGCACAAATTTCTTCAGCTATACAATAGTTATGAAAATAATTATAGCATATGTACTTGCTTTGATCATTTGTGACAAGTTCAAGTGTATATACAATACTTTATATAGAAATAAAAGTTGCAAGATGTATGCTAATTGCTATCAAAATTGCTTCATCTTTAACCAAGCCAAATTATTAAAATCAGTCAAATGCTCCTAAAAGGTGATTATTTAATGTACTAAGTGATCTTATTCAGATCATAATTTGTAGAGAAAAACTTAGTATTTCATCTCCTTTTCTAGCTTGCTTAAAAATGACAAACAAAATTCTTTTTTTTTTCGTTTTGGGTTTCACTTTTAAACTATGTAACTCTACTGTATTAGCCCATGTAGAGAGCAAAGAAAACATATAAGGTGAAGAAAGCAACTCTGAAGTACCCCCCAAAAAAAATAAATAAAGAGAAAGTAAAAGAAAAGCAGACAATTTGTTATGAAAACTGACATGGGGTAAGGTAGGTCAGATGGCAGTGTGGCAGAACACAATCAGAATTTTTAGTGAATGTAGTATATACAAAATTATATTAGTAATTATTGTCCAACCTTCAAGAAATCTCACCAGGAGTTGAAGGACCCTAGTAATGGTAAACTGTCATTGGTTATTATTTTTTTTTTTTTTTGGATTTTGAAAAACTGAAAAAAATAAAAAAAATTTCCATGTGGTTGAAATTTATTTTTATTCCTGGATTAACCTTTCTATGCTTGCATTTCAAGATGTCTTGAGTTGATGCGACTGGGTGGCTCAGTGGATTAAGCATCCACCTCTTGATTTTGGCTTAGGTCATGATCTCAGAGTTGTGAGATTGAACGCAGTGTGGAGCTTGTGTTGGACTGTAAACTCAGCGTGGAGTCTGCTTGGGATTCTCTCTCCCTCTTCTCCTCCTTTGCCTCATCCTCCCCCTTTTAAATAAATAAATAAATAAATAATCTTTTTTAAAAAAGATGTCTTGAGTCATTAAAACCCACTTCCATCTTAATCATGTCAGATAGCATCTCTATTAAACACTAGGAAATCTGAACTCAGGGGCTGCCTTGTAATTGTTCCTAAAACTTTTATGGAGGGATTGTGTTTTCCATTCCAACTGGATTATGAATTCCTTAATAGTAGGATCTATGTTTTTCTTCCTTTGTTATCCTTTCACAGAACCTAATTAAGTTAATTACACATGAAAGGATGCAAAGCTAAATTAATGCTGCTGACTACTTTTCAAGCATTTTCCTGGTCAGTATTTGAGAACTTGTCAATGTAATTCACAGATTCAAAAGTATCTACAATCTTTTTTTTTTTTTTTCATTTTTTTGAACTAACATGGGGTTTGAACTCCTAACTCTGAGATCAAGAGTTGGGCATCCAACCGACTGAGCCACCCAGGTACTCCTCTACAGTTCTTTATATAAAGTATAATTGATTATTATACATTATAATCAATTTTACTTTATATAAAGCCTTGTTTTCTTTTATTTCATGTTTGCCTTTACCAATATATCAATATCTATAGAAATCCTGACAGATTGGGCTTGCTGTAGCTGACCATGTGTTTGTTTTTTTTTAACTTAGTTCTGAAGTTTGTTAAAAATTCACATTCTTAAATCCCATTTCAAAACGAATAAATTAAATTATCTGGTAGTGGATACTGAGTAACTACATTTTTAACAAGCTCCCCAGATGATTCTTGACCACAAGGAGGTCCAAGATCCTATATAGCACTATCAGGGGAGTGAATTGTACCAGGAGTAGTCCACTAAACTAATATCTAAAAATGATCTGCCTCTATCACTCTGATATAACTTTTATAACCTTATAGATTTAATAGGGGCTGTTTTTCTAGCCTTGGCTTCACATTCTCATTTTTTCTGTCACCTTTATCCCAGATTCAGACATCCAGTTTTGTGGCCTTGGCAAGGCAAACAGACTATAACTCCCAATTGAAGCTCCCTTTATTTAATGATCTCTTTTTAATGTTCTTAGGACTTTGACTATACCTTGATTTTGGTTAATTCATTCATTGTAACATAGCAAGAAGCTCTTAAATTACTTTCCCATTGTGAAAAGATTTTGCAGATACACTTTGGAGGTGAAAATAATAAGGGGTCATTACTAGCAATGGGGAAATTGACTCAATTTTAAGGTCTAAGTTCCACCTTTAAGGAGATGGGTATTATCACGCTGGCCTTGCTTTTGTGATAATTCTTTGCTTATACTTGGTTAAATTTCTGATGTAATATCCTGGTTGCCTAATTAACCTGGAATGATAAGTGCTTCAGGATTAGAGTACTTAAAGTGTACTGACCTGGAGATTTTATAGTTGGACTTTATTTCCCCAGAGAAAATGAATAACTTTATTGGCTAACCAAGGTATTTTTACCATTTTATACTTTTGACTATCTTAATACAAAGAAAAAAAGGTTCAAAATGTATGGTTTCATGTCTCTAAGTGATTTTATAAGACTATCTGCTACATTTAGCTTTTTTATATAATAATGCTCTCATTACTATTCTGCAAAATTGCATTTTCTTTCTCAAGCATATGTAGTCTATATTGCAGTCTTCACATATATAGAATTCAATGATGAAAGCTCAAGATTAATAAAACTATCATAAGGAAATACAGCAAGGTTTCTTTGATTGTTCTTATAATTAATTTTTCATTTAAAATCCTTATTTTTCTCTTCCAGTTAAGGTATTATATTCTTCAATATGATAACAGTTATACTCAATGTGAATATACTAAAACTTGTCTGTTTTTTATATGACTAATATATCATTTCATGGAGTCTTGAAAAATGCAAGTGTTTTTTTAATGGATGATACAAATATCTCTCATTTATTACAGTAAAATTTGGAAATGTGATAATATATGATAATGATTTTAAATTATCAAAATAAAATAAGTATAGAATTTGCCTCAACATGATAAAAGCCACATATGAAAATCACACAGCTAACATCATAGTCAGCAGTAAAAAATATATATGAATGCTTTTTCTCTAAGATCAGTACAAGGCAAGGATGCCCATTCTCATCACTTCTATTCTACATAATCCTGGAATTCTTAGCCAAAGCAATTAGGAAGAAAAAGAAATAAAAGTCATACAAATCAGAAAGGAAGAAGAAAAATTGTACTTGTACATGTCATGATCTGATATATAGATAATTGTGAAGACTCTTAAAAAAACTGGTAGAACTAATCAATGAATTTGGTAAAGTTACAGGATACAAAATCAACATATAAAAATCAGTTCTGTTTCTAAATACTAACAACAACCTATCTGAAAAAGAACTTAAGAAAAACAATCTTATTGGGGCACATGGGAGGCTCAGTCAGTTGAAAGTCTGACTCTTAGTTTCAGCTCACATCATGATCTCGGGGTTGTGAGATTGAGCCCTATGTTGGGGTCCATGCTCAGTAGCGAGTCTGCTTTAGATTCTTTCTCCCTCTCCACCTGCCCCTCTCCCCACTCATTCTCTCTTTCTAAGATAAATAAATATTTTAAAAAAGAAAAAAAAAACAATCCTATTGACAAAAAAGTCAAAAAGAATAAAACACTTAAGGATAAATTTAACCAGAAGGTAATAGATTGCATGGTGAAAATTCCAAAACATTGATGGAAGAAATTAGACACAAATAAAAGGAAAGGCATTCCATGTTCATGGATTGAAAAAAAAATGATATTGTTAAAATGCCAATAATACCCAAAGCTATCTACAGATTCATTGAAATCTCTATCAAAGCCTCAATGCCATTCTTTACAGAAATAGAAAAAAAAAATCCTAAAATTCATATGAAACTACAAAAACTCCAATAGCCAAGGCAATCTTGAGAAAGAAGAACAAAGCTGAGGGCATCACATGTCCTGATTTCAAAATATACTACAAAGCTACAGTAATTAAGATAGTATTGTATAGGCACAAATTGACATATAGACCAATGGAACAGAATTAAGAGCTCAGAAAAAAATCATGCATATATAGTTAACCGATCTTTGATGAGGGTGCCAAGAATATACAATGGGAAAAGGACAGCCTCTTGAACAAATAGTGTTGAAAAAAAGCTGCATATCTATATGCAAAAGAATGAAATTGGACCTTATCTTGCATCATACACAAAAATCAACTCACAATGGGTTGAAGATTTATTATTTTTTTGTTTTGTTTTGTTTTGTTTTGTTTTGGGTTGAAGATTTAAGTGTAATACCTGAAGCTATAAAACTCCTAGCAAAAGAGAAGCTTCAGGACATTGGTCTTGGAAATTATTTCTTGAATATAACACCAAAAACACAAGCAACAAAAGCTAAAATTGACCAGTGGGAATACATGAAACTCAAAAGCTTCCATACAGCAAACAGTGAAAAGGAAACCTATGAGTTGGGAGAAAATATTTTCAAGCCATCTATGTAATAAGGGGTTACTATCTAAACTATGAAAGTAACTCATACAATTCACTAGCAAAGAAACAAATAATGTAATTAAACAATGGGCAAAGTACTTGTATAGACAGTTCTCCAAAGACATACAAATGGCCAATAGACATATGAAAATGTCACTAATCATCAGTGAAATAAAAATTGAAACCACAATGAGATATCACTTCATGCCTCTTAGAATGGCTATTATAAAAAAAAATAAAAGATAACAAGTGTTGGTGAAGATGTGGAGAAATTGGAACCCTTGTACAATATTAGTGGAAATATAAGGTGGTGCAACTGCTATGGAAATAATTTTGGAATTTCCCCCTAAAAATTAAAAATAGAACTATCATATGATCCAGAAATCCCATGTCTGAGTATATATAAAAAATCAAAATCAGTATCTTGAAGAGATATCTACACTCCCATGTTCATTGCAGCATTATTCACAATATCCAAGAAATAGAAATAACCTGAGTGTCTATCAGTGGAGGAATGCATAAAGACAATGTGGTATATACATACAATGTATAAACATACAATACTAAGACTAATACAATATTAGCCTTAATAAAGATAGAAATTCTGCCCTATGCAATAACATGAATGAACCTGGAAGACATCGTGTTAAGTGAAATAAGCTAGTCATAGAAGGACAAAAACTACATGATTTCACTTATATGAGGTAAATAAAATAATCAAACTCCTAAAAACAAAGTGGAATGGTAGTTTCCAGGGGCTGGGGGTATGGAAAATGGGGAGTTGTTGTCCAACAGGTGTAAAGTTTCAACATTGTGCCTATAGCTAACAGTACTCTATTATGTACCTAAAATTTTGTGGAGAGGGTAGATTTCATGTTAAGTGTTCTTGCCACAATAAAAATAAAATAAAACTAGAATATTTTTTAAAAAGTTAAAAATTACTTATTCAAATATATTCATGAACTGTCTGGAGTCCTGAAATCCCATTCAAGCAGATATTGATAAACATATCATAGTTTTTAGATTTAAACATCATAAGTAGATACTCCACAGGACATGTTGAGTCCTGTATTTTCTCTTTCTTTTTTTTTTTTTAAGATTAATTTGTTTGTTTTAGAGAGAAAGGGAGTGCTAGCAAGGGAAAAAGGAGGGAGAGAAGGAGAGAAGCAGACTCCCTGCTGAGTAGGGAGCCCAATGCAGGGCTCAGTCTCACAATCTTGAGATCATGACCTCCACCAAAATCAAGAGGTAGACACTCAACTGACTGAGCCGTACAGACACTCCAAGTTCTGTATTTCCTCTTTTTCTCACCACATTTTTTCCTTAAGGTATTATACCTATTAACATGCTCTTTTCAATACCATTCATTACTTTATCCTTCCTGTGATATGGAACTATTTGATATCTGGCAAAAACAAATAGAATGTGTTCCTAAAATTACTCACAGACACAAAATATTTCAGCAAATTATTGGGAATTAACATGTCCTGACCTCTAAGATAAAGTACAGACAGTCCTTATCCTGTCTTTTTTAAACCCTACATAATCTATGCCTGACTTTTATTTCCTGTGTAGTTTTATACTATTCTTCAAAGTATATCATTCACTTCAACTAAAGTGAAATCTATCTTTTGAGCATACCTTCAACCCCTGTGCTTCAGTGCCCTTTGGAAGAAACTCTGTTGTTCCTCCTACCTAGAATTCATTCTTCCCCATATCTGTATCAAAATGTTATCCATTCATTAAGATTCATCTCAAATCATCTCACCTCCATGAAGTATTCTAAGGTTGCTCTGATCAGAATTATTTTCTGCCTTTGAATACCTATAGGGCTCAATCACCAAGCAACTTAAACCTCTTCTTGCAATATACTCCTTTTTTATGCCCATGAAAATTTTTAAATGAATATACTTTATCTCCCCAACAATATTATAAGGCTTTAGTGAGAATCAGCACATATTGTTTATCTGTTAATTCTTAAAGAACCTAAAAAACCTAATGCATACAGTAGGGGTTTAATAAATGTTGAATGAAGGAAACAATAAATGAGTACCAACATCTTAATTAAGGAACTGGCTGGTTGAATTACAACAAACTTCAGACTAAGTTAAATAGTTGTGTTGCCTAAATTTTATATGACTGTTACATATGCAGTTGTTTATTAGTGTTATTATAACTGCTGTAATCATTAGCCAGAAAAGGACTCCTAAATGCCATTGTGCTTGGAACAGTGTAGTTTTTCAGGGAAAAGATGGACAAAAGATTTAACAGATAGTATCTATTGATTAAGCTACTAGTGGGATGAATAAAAACCAATCACTTATGTTAAGGACTCACTAAAAATATTTCCAAGGTGTTTAGTATGGCTACTGAAGAAGTAACAGAAATAGGGTGTAAGTAGGCCATGAGGTCTATATTCTGAATGGGAACATTTGAGATCATGGAAGGGATAAGTCACTCTGATCAAGAGTAACAGACTAAGGAAGGTTAACAGCAGTAACAAAGTATTCACTTCTGACAGGTTTTTTATTTATTGATCTATTTTTAATTAAGTTTTTATTTTAATTCAGTTATCTAACATAGTGTTATATTAGTTTCAGTTGCACATTATAGTGATTCAACAATTCCAGACATCACCCAGTGCTCACCACAAGTGCGTTTTAATCCCCATCACCTATTTCACCCATCCCTCCACACAACTTCCCTCTGGTAACAATAAGTTTGTTCTCTATAGTTAAGAGTCTGTTTCTTAGTTTCCCTCTCTCTCTCTTTTTACCTTCCCTTGTTAATTTTCTTTCTTAAATTCCACATATGGGTAAAATCATATGGTATATATATTTCTTTGACTGATTTATTTTGCTTAGAATTATACTCTGTAGCTCCATCCATGTTGTTGCAAATGGCAAGATTTCATTTTTTTATGGATGAATAATATCCCTATATATATATTACGTATTCTGTATCCATTCATCAATTGATGAACACATGAGCTGCTTTTGTAATTTGATTATTATAAATAATTCTGCTATAAAAATAGGGGTTCAGTAGCCTTTGAATTAATGTTTTGTATTTTTTGGGTAAATTCCAAGTATTATGATTAGCAGATCAAAGGTACTTCTAATTTTAACTGTTTGAGGAACCTCCATACTGTTCTCCACAGTGGCTGCACAAGTTTGCATTCCCACCAACAGTGCAGGAGTTTTCTCCACATTCTTGCCAATGCTTGTTTCGTGTGTGTGTGTGTGTGTGTGTGTGTGTGTTGCCATTTTGACAAATGTCACAGGTCTGAATATCTCATTGTAGTTTTGATCTGCATTTCCCTCATGATGAGTGATGGGTTTGTTTGTTTTCTTTTTTATATCTCCTTTAGTTGAAATGTTTCTTTTTTTAATTTTTCTTATTTTTTAAAATTTTTTCTTGCTTCTTGAGATAGGCTTTTATTGCTATAAATGTCCCTCTTAGAACCACTTTTGCTGCATCCCAAAAGCTTTGGACTGTTTTGTTTTCATTTTCATTTACTTCTATGTACTTTTTTTATTTCTTCTTTGATTTTTTGGTTGACCCATTCATTGTTTAGTAGCATGTTATTTAACCTCCATGTATTTGTGGTCTTTCCAGTTTTGTTTTGTTTTTTTCTTTTGGTTGATTTCTAGCAATAGTGTTGTGGTCAGGAAAGATTCATGGTATGACTTCAATATTTTTTAATTTATTGAGTGGCCTAATTTTTGTGGGTGAACTGATTTCATGGCTTAATATGTGATCTATTCTGGAGGAATTCCATGTGCACTTGAAAAGAATGTATATTCTGTTTTAGGATGGAATGTTCTGAATATATCTGTTAAATCTATCTACACCTGTGTGTCATTAAAAGTAATTGTTTCTAATCTTGTAACACTGAAAAAATAAAATAAAAGTATTTGGGGATAAAAAAAAAAAGTAATTGTTTCTTTTTATATTTTCAGTTTAGATGATCTCTCCTTTGATGTAAGTGGGGTGTTAAGTTCCCCTACTATGCTTGTGTTACTATTAGTTCCTTTACGCTTGTTAATAACTGTTTTATGTATTTAGGTACTCTCATATTGGGTACAAAAACATTTACCATTGTTATTTCTTCTTTTTGGATTTTCTCTTTTATTATGATGTAGTGTCCTTCTTTATCTCTTGTTGCATTCTTTGTCTTATATTTTATTTTGTCCACTATAGGTATTGCTATCCTGGCTTTCTTTTGATATCCATTTGCATGATAAATATTTCTCCATCCCCTCACTTTATTTTATTTATTTATTTATTTATAATTTACTTTTCCTTTCCAGAGGGGGAGACAAACCATGAGACACTGTGGACTCTGAGAAACAAACTGAGGGTCTTAGAGGGGAGGGGAGTGGGGGGATGGGTGAGCCTTGTGGTGGGTGTTGAGGAGGGCATGTATTGCATGGAACAATGGGTGTTGTACATAAACAATGAATCTTGGAACACTTCATCAAAAACTAATGATGTATTTTATGGTGACTAACATAACACAATAAATAAATAAATAAATAAATAAATAAATAAATAAATAAATAAATAAATTTTATTTATTTATTTGACAGAGAGAGAGGAAGATAGAGCACAAGCAGAGGGAGTGGGAGAGGGAGGAGCAGGCTCTGCACTGAGGAGGGAGCCCACTGTGGGGCTTGATCCCAGGACCCTGGGATCATGACCTGAATTGAAGGCAGACACCCAACTGACTGAGCCACCCAGGTGACTCCCATCCCTCCACTTTTAATCTGCAAGTACATTTAGGTCTGAAATGAGTCTCTTGTCAGCAACGTATAGATTGTTCTTGTGTTTTCAGTTTTTAAATAAATTCTGTCACCCTATGTCTTTTGATTGGAGTATTTAATCCATTTATATTCACAGTAATTATTGATAGATATGTGTTTATTGCCATTTTGTTACCTTTTTTGTGGTTGTTTCTATAGTTTTTCTCTCATTCTTTCTTGCTGTTTTTCATGGCTTGCTGGATTTCTTTAGTGATGTACTTGGATACTGATTCCTTTCTTCTTATTCTTTGCCTATCTCTTACTGGTCTTTGAATTGTGATTACCCTTAGGTTTGTATATAACATCTTCTGCATTCTGTGTATATAAATAGTTGCTTAAGTTTGAACACTTTCTTTATTCCCATGTTTTTGTACCTTGTTATATTTTATATATTTTTATTTTGTGAATTCCCTAATTTTACAGATAAACTTATTTTTCATACTCTCATTTATGCTCTTTTTCACACTCAGATAGTCCTTTTTGCTATTTCTTGTAGGGTTGGTTTAGTGGTCATGAACTTCTGCAGTTTTTATTTCTCTAAGAAACTCGTTTTTCATTTTATTATTATTATTTCTTTTTATGAGTAACTCTTTACCCTTTTTTTTTCTATTCCAAATGATAGCCTTGCTAGAAAGAGTATTTTTGGCTGCAGATTTTTCCCTTTCAGCACTTTGAATATATCATGTTATTCCCTTGTGGCATGCAATATTTCTGCTCAAAAATCTGCAGATAGCCTTATGTGGTTTTCCTGGTATGTAACTCTCTTCTTTTATCTTGTTGCTTTTAATTTTTTTATCACTAACTTTTGCCATTTTAATTACTTGTGTCTTGGTGCGGACCTCCCTGGGTTGATTTTTGGGGGGATCTCTGTGTTCCCTGGATCTGGATATCTGTTTTCTTCCCCATATTGGAGAAGTTTTCAGCTATTATTTCTCCAAATAAAATATCTGCGCACTGTTCTCATTCTTCTTTTTCTGGGATCCCTGTAATGCAATGTGATTATGGTTGACGAATTCACTCAGCTTTGTAAGACTATTCTCCACTTGCATAATGTTTTCCCTCTCATTTGCTCAGCTTGGTTACTTTCCATTTCTCTGTCTTCTAGGTCATTAGTTCATTCCTCTGCTCCATCCCAACTGCTATTCAAACAAATGTATTTTAAATTTCATTTATTGGGTTCTTCGTCTCTGATTAGTTCTTTTTTGTCTCTTTGTTAAGGGTCTTGCTGATGTCATCTGCTCTTTTCTCAAGTCCAGTGAATATCTTTATTATTATTGTTTTAAATTCTCTATCAGGCATATTACTTATATACATTAAGCTTAGGTCTCTTTGTCCTATTATTTCATTTGTGAAATATTTGTCTGATTTTTTAATTTGTGGCATATTTCTCTGTCTCCTCATTTTGTCTAATTCTCTATGTCTGTTTCTGTGTGGTAGGAAATGCCAGCTATGTGTCCTGATCTTGAAGGTAATGGTTTTATGAAGAAGAGGTGCTGTAGTACCTTGCAGTGCAGTGTCCCCTACTTCCTAGGACCTGGAACTTTGGAGAGTAACTCCTGTGTGTGTTGTGTGTGTCCTGCTGTGTTCTGTTTGTTTTTCCCCTCAGTCTGGTTATCTGCAGTGACTCTTTTCACCTGTTGCAGGCAGTGCTTGGTCCCTAGTAGGTGTGGGATGTATTTTAACAAAGTATAGGTCAGTCTGCTTGTTAAATGAAACCTGGAACCCCCACTTCTAAGATGGGTTGGCCTAAGTGGATCTGTGCAGCATGTGTAGTTGAGGCACACATTTTTCCAAGGTGCATCTCAGGCTTCTATAGTGCCCACTGCTGCTGTCACAGTCATTGCTGTGGCCACTGTAGCCATCAGGACTGAGGCCCCACAAAATAAATGGGTCAAGAGAGGGTGCTGGTAAGGTTTGTGCTGGTCTTCCGAGGGGAGAGGACCCATCGTCCTGGGACTGAGGCAAGGGTGACTGGAAAGGGTGGATCAGCTGAAGGGGGGGGGGTCCAGGCTTGGTGTGAACATGTTTGGTAGTGAATGTGAGCAGAGTGCTCATTCTTGGAGGTGGCTGTTTACCTTGAGGGGCAGGGGGAGAAATTGGTCCCTGCCAGCTACTTTGTTCCTGGAGGGGTCTCTCTGATAACCTTATCTCTCTGGGACATGTTCTGTAATGAGTAAATCACTCTCCCCAGGCATTTATCTAACTGCTGGTTCTATCCTATATCTATGCTATATCTGCTCAGGCTGTTTGGCATGCTGCCTCTTTATGGGCAGGGACTCAGCTTCCTAAGGCTCTCAGAACTCTCCTAGAGCCAAGCTCACTGGTTTTTAGAATTCCAGGCTTTAAGTCTCACCGGTTGTAAGAACTTATGAAACTCAGACCCTCTCACTTTCAAAGCCAGGTGTTATAGGGGTTTGTCTTCCTTGTGATGTCTCTGGTGTGATCATGTTTCTTGCCTTTCATCATGCTCCTGGCTCCCTCCTGTCCACAGAGGGCCACAGTCCATTTAGGTCTCAAATTGCATCTCCACCTTTCCTACTTTCTTTGATGTGATCTCTTCACTACCTTTGGTTGTGGAGTTCATTCTGACCATCTTTGGGTCATTTTCTGGGTTATTAACAATGATGTGAGTGTTATCTAATTGTAGACATGGGATAAGATAAATGTAGGGTCCTCCTACTCTGCCATCTTCTTCTATCTCCCCCATTTCTGATAGTTTTAATGAACATGATCACTGGTATTGCTTTCTTCCAGTGCAAATTCTAACAATATGTAAATATTGTATCTATATATTGATTTGGGAAAAACAGTGTTATCTTACTGTGTTTCAGAGTAAAACCTTATGTAATGCTTTTTGTTTTAAATTTCAGTAATACCTGTTTCATCCTAAAATACCAGATAATTGAAAACTACTTGATTTCAATTTTCTCACTTTTAGTTACCTTGTCTTAGATAGTTCTTTTTAAGTATATTTACAAAAATCTTATTTCTTGACCACCAGGGCTACACATTTTCCATTCTCTTCAGTAAAATTATAATATGAACGGAACAGAATCACCATGACCAGAATATACTCAATGGCTGGGGTGCCTGGGTGCCTCAGTCAGTTGGACATCTGACACTTGCTCTTGGCTCAGGTCTTGATTTCAGGGTCATGAGTTCAAGCCCTGCATTGGGCTCCAGGCTGGGCATGGAGCCTACTTAAAAAATTAAAATTAAAAGTAAAAAAAAAAGAATAATATCAATTGCTATATTTTCATTTTAGAATGGAGGGATTTTTTTTAAAGATTTTATTTATTTATTTGAGAGGAGAGAGAGCATGAGAGGGGAGAAGGTCAGAGGGAGAAGCAGACTCCCCGTGGAGCTGGGAGCCCAATGCAGGACTCAATCCCAGGACTCCGGGATCATGACCTGAGCCAAAGGCAGTTGCTCAGGCAACTGAGCCACCCAGGTGCCTGTTTTGTTTTTGATTTTTTTTTACTATATAAGGAAGCTTGTTTTTATATATGATGTTGTTTTCCTCCTGAGAGATAAACCACAGACAGCAATGTAAAGAAATGGGGAAAAAAAGGGTTATGTTTCACTTGAAAGCACCAGTAAATATATACCACTTTGTTAGTGTCCATGGTGTACTCAATGATTAAATAAAAATTGATTTCTATTAGCTTATTATTATACCCAACTATGACCTTATTAGTTGCTATGCCCTTAAAAATTGATAAATGATAACCACAATCCATATCATCAGGATAGGACTAGAAATTGCATATGGGTTTTAGATGTTCTCATAACTTTAGCTGACTTCCATTAGGATTGTCTTTAGGATATTATCTTGTTGCCAATGTATAAGACTTTTGCATGGAGGAGGTAACAGCCCACTGCTTTTGTTTTAAAATCCTTTTAATCAGTTGCCAAAGAACAAAACTAAAGAAAACAAATAAATATCAAGTTTTTACAACTGGGTGGTCTTCCAGTATTGATTCATGGAATCTACATACTAGGATAGCACTTGCTAAAATGTTGTGCTTTTTTACAGAAAAATTGTGATAGTCTAATAATTGTATAGAAAGTCTCTACAAATCCCACACCCAGTTTCCATTATTATTAATATCTTATATTAGTATGGCAGATTTGTTACAATTAACTAACCAACACTTTCACATTATTATTAACTAAAATCCATTCTTTATTCAGATTTTCTCTATTTTTACCTAAAGTCTTTTTTCTTTTCCACATCATGTCTTCTTAGGATCTTCTTGGTTGTGACGGTTTCTCAGACTTTTCTTTTTTATTTCTTTATTTTACAGAGAAAGAGCAAGTGGGAAGAGGGGCAGAAGGAGAGAGAAAATCCTGAAGCAGACTCCCTGTTGAGCATGGAGTCCAATGTGAAGCTTGATCCCAGGACCCTGAGATCCTGACCTGAGCTGAAACCAAGAGTGGGCCACTCAACCAACTGAGTCACTCAGGGGCCCCTCAGACTTTCCTTCTGTTATGACATTAATAGTTTGAAGATTATAAACCAAGTACTTTTTAAATGTTCCTCTATTTGGATTTGTCTGATGGTTTTTCTCATTATTAGATTGGGAGGTTATAGGTTTTGTGGGAGGAAAGGACTGAAGTAAAGTACCAGAATCATTACATCATACCAAGTGTATATACTATCAAAATGACTGAGCACTTCTGATGTTAAACTTGATTATGGGTGAGGTCGTATTTGTTAGGTTTCTCTACTGTAAATTTACTCCTCCCCACCCCAACAGTTCTATACTGTATCACTTTTAAGAAAAGTCTATGTGCAGCCCACACGTAAAGCATAGTAGTCACCTCCACCTCCTTAAGGGCAGAGTATGTAAATAACACATTTGTCTTTGCTCTATTTATTCAATCACATATTCATATCAATATGGACTTATGAACATTTGATTTCTTACTTTGGTTTATAATTAAACAATATTTTATTTTGTTTTTATTTATTTTTTTTTAAAGATTTTATTTATTTGACAGAGAAAGACATAGTGAGAGAGGGAACATAAGCAGGACAAGTGGGAGAGGGAGAAGCAGGCTTACCGCTGAGCGGGGAGCCCGATGTGGGGCTCGATCCCAGGACCCTGGGATCATGACCTGAGCCGAAGGCAGACGCTTAATGACTGAGCCACCCAGACATCCCTTATTTTGTTTTTAAAATTGTTCTGGCTTTGGCCAATGAGAGCTTTTTCAGTTGGCTCCTGTGTCCCTTTGACATGACATAGCCCCCATCATTATTTTTTGAGGACTTTCTTACTTTACGGCACTGCAAAATGCTCCAGGTTCATCTTGTAGAATATTATATTTCCACCTGAGTTTTTCTTTTTTTTTTTAATTAGGGACCTACTGTTCCTCGCTACTCCACCTTGATTTCAGTTTTCCATCTTCAAAGAGTTTTATATATAACATTGCAAGTAATTTTTAAATACAAAGTCATAGGAAAGACATCAATGAGATTACTATTAAGATGTCTTACAAAAGTTAGAAAGAAGACATACAAATTAAAAAAAGAATAGCATATAAACTAAAGTACTAAATAATTGAACATTTAGGCAATGTGTAATAGCTTGATATTAATATGATGTTCTTGAAGTCACATATTAAATAGTACCACACATTTTGTCTTTTATTTTTATTTCTAAATGCAGAAGGGAAATAGTTGCCTTTCAAATATCAGAAATAACAACTGTTATCAGTCACTTAGTACTTTAGTTTATAGTTTATTTTTTTAATTTGTATTATATGTTGGCTAACTGAATATTAAAAACAGAGGAATAACAACTATAGAGATGCTTAATCATAATATTTAAAGGAACATGGACCTAACATATTGCTAGATCCCTAAATGGAAAGGAGTCCCAAATTTTTCAAATGTTAAACATATTTTATTTTAAGTTAAATATATATGCAACACTACACCATTAGAAATGAAATATGAGGACCATGGTACCTCACTCTCAGGAATGAGGCTATAACTAGCAAAGATTTAAAATCAATCAATAGATGTCCCATCTCTAAAATGGCTTGCAATCATTGCATTAATATTAAATTATTTGTTAAAATGCTCTAGATTTAGTAAAGCAATTAAATAATTTCTATAATTTTGTACAGTACACTTTAAAACATAGACAAAAGGTTTTAACCTTAAACTTTCTATAAACTACAAATTGTTGTTTGTTCCTTATTTCCTTTGAAGTAATAATTTCTACTGAATAACGCAGTGTGAAACATTTTGCTAAGTGAAAGACATAAGATTGAGAAAGATAAATACCATGTGATTTCATTCATAAGTGGAATCTAAAAACAAATGAATAAACAAACAAAAATCAATATATGTCATATGAGAAGCATGACCATAACACACTGTCAAAATATTTGTTCTGGCTTTTGGAACACTGAGGTTGAAATAAAGAAAAGAAAGGACCCTGAACAAGGTAGTTGTGATGAAGCGAAGATGTAGAGTTAGTAGATAACTAAGACAAAAAGATGATAATGACTGGCACACTGCTATGCACATAGTTACAGTGTGGGATCATGATACAGTGCTGTTCCTAAATGAAGTACATACTTATAATTCAATTATATAAGAATGTATTTGGTTTTTTTAAATATTCAAACCAACATATTAATATAACTACTTATTTTTTTCTTTCTCTAAATTTTTATTTAAATTCCAGTTAGTTAACATACAATGTATATTAGTTTCAGGTGTAGAATTTAGTGATTCATCACTTATGTACAACTTTAATACTTTGGATTTATTATCTGTGTTAGGAATAATTGCAGATCATTCAGTTATGTTTCATGTTAATAATTTAGTCCATTCTCTATTAATTTTCTGCAAATTTGTAGAAAGCAGGATGACTTAGATACCCTTACTTTGCCAAGAGTGTCAGAGTCCTTCTTATAGTAGTGTGATAATTCTCCACACTGATTGCCTTGTTACTTTGTTTACCACAAGAGGGAATACCAGGCTGTTGCCAATTTCCCAGGATCCTTTCCTCTTGCTCCCCAATCTTGTTGAAGAGAGGCATTAGAGAAGCAAAACATAGAAAGTTCCCTCTCAAACTCTCCTTAATCAAGACATAACCCAGAATGTCTAATGATAGATTAATAAACCATCATATTGTAATTAATTTACAACTTCTCTTTTGCTAAAACTATCATTGGCACACCTATAAAACTACTTTTATTTATTTTAAGAAAATATTAACTTTCCACTCTAACCACAGAATATTTAACAGAGCATTTCTTTAAAATATGAAAACTATCAGGAATAAAATAAAAGAGAAATATATATATATATATTAAAAATATTACTTAGTAACACTTTATAGTTGACACTTTACCCAGCATTTTTTAGCAACTAATTTATTGTGAATATATTCTTATGCTGGCAAACAAATTCAGGAAACTCCAAAAATTTTTATCAGGAGGTCACAGTGGAAAACTTAAATTTCTCTACAACAGAGTCAAATGCATTAATATTAATCTCTAAATTCAGTAGTTTTTAAAATTATTATTCATGCTGAGGAGAGATCATTTGAAAATGTGCTGAATCTAAAAGCATGGATTACATATCATTTGTTGAAAGTACAATTAGTTTTATTAAATACAACCTGCTATCCCAGCAGTTATATAGCATTTTCTTGAGTAATCACAAAATATTTAGGAAAATTAATATATACATTATTTCTTAAAATATCTGTATCACATACAATCTAATATTATACTTAAAGTCATTTCACAAAGTCTTTTGCATGTTTACATTGCACCAGGAAGCGTGAGTTCCTACAAAGGCATCATTTTGCACAGTTGATTGCCATTTGTCATAATATTAAGTTGTTTTTACTACTGATACTATGTTTTGAATTTATGGAAGCAAGGAATTGTCAGGCAGATGTATTGGGGAAAAAAAGAAACCTTATATCTGGAAGCAAATTTACCAGTTCTCTTCTGTACTTATGAAGAGACACAGTACACCAAATAAATAAATAAGGATTATTTCCAAATAAATAAGCATAGCTTCAGGTTGCACTGTTATATAATTTAAAGTTTATCAAAATACTTTTTTTCTATGGTTCTTTTACACTTTAAATACATTGCCAAGATCATCAGTTGTATCTACATATATGGGGGAAATAACATCTGATGATGAAAAAGAAAAAAAAAAAGTAAAAATCTACTAGGTTATATTGGACAAGATTAGAGTACAGAACGTAATTTTCTTCCACTCAAACAGTACTAGTAGACACAAAAATAAAGACAAAGTCAAATATTTTATGAGCTATACTAAAGCTATACTTTACTATCACTTCTTATTTCATTTTAATGTCCTGAAATAGCTGACATGTTTCATTTCCTACTTTCAGACATTGCTGCTATAAGCACCATTTCATTATTTGTTTTATGCAAAGTATTTTCATGATTGTAAACTATCTATGAAAAAAATACAACTTGAAATAAATCTCAAATGTGAAAGGAAGCTGCTCTGTACTCTCACATAAATATAATGTATTTATTGAATGTAAATACAGCAGCTAGGTACCAAGGAACAGATAAGAACGTGCTGAGCAGTTAGAGCTTTTATTTTGTCAGAACTGACCTAAATCACAAAAGTCAGAAAGAGTTTCTATTTATGTGATTTATTACACTGGCACACAGAATCACAAGTATATGAACATCTAAGTCACAGAGGATATTTACAAAAAGTTAGTAATTACAATAAACATCTCTTATGACTACAACAGAAATCTTAACAGAATTGGAATGGAATCAGAAAAGTAAACTCACAACCCTAAAACATATTTCCCATTAATTATCAAAACATATGTAAAATTACTGTTTTCCTTTATAGACTTAGAGGATGGGGTTTCTTATAAACCGATTGGCTGCATACAAATTCAGATAATTATAGCACTTTTATTTAGACAGTAAATGAGAGTTGTAGAGAATAAGTTAACCTAGTTTATGGTTTTCAGTTATGAGACTGAAAACTCCTACCTCGCTGTAGAATCTTCTGTATTATCATCAGCAATCATCTCCAAATCTTGTAAGTGTTTCTCATAGGCTTCTTTAAAGAAATTCTCTTCTGAAACTGCTTTAGGAATATCTTCATTTGCTCAAAGATGTTCTATCAGATTTTGTGAGTGCCAATTCTGAAAGGCTCTCTGATGGTCAGGGACCAGTTCTGGCACTGGTGTTAGTATGTTGGGGTGGAAAAGATTGCTCCTTTTTTTCAGTCTCTTTCTGTCCTGAGCATGGTTGTTCAACCTGCCCTGAACCGGGGTCCCTCTATGCTCATATCCTTCCTGCTGAAGGCAGTTTCCAGTGTTGGGCGACCCTTGAGAAGGATGACTAAACCACCTCCAGTGTAGCCTCAGGATCTGTTTCACATGAAACTCATTCTTGCCAGACACTGACATTGTTACAGGAGGAAAGACAAAAGCCTTCTCTCACAGAAAGGAAATGGAGCCTTTGTTATCTCCTGTTTCTCTGCCTCTTCTGTAGAACTAACAAAAGCACAAGTGCTGAGAGCAGTTTTTCTTGCTTCCCTCCCTTCCCCCAATGCCTGTGGTGCACTCTAGCTTTCTAGCTGAAGCGGTAAACTGCAGCTAACAGTGTAGGTGGGAACTCACACTGACAGGATGATGAGATCAGACCTTAAAGTAAATCAGCTTAGCGCAGGAAAGCCTCTACCATAACACACTGCAGCTGCTAGATTTGCAGGCTCATAGCCCTCCCACCTGGACTTGCAAATATCTAACCCAGCTTCTTCCTTACCCTAAGTACAGTATCTGTGGCTTAAACCCAGGTAAGTGAGCAAAAGCAGTATTTAAACTCATTTCCTTGTAGATTCCCTCTACTCATCCCACCACCTGCCAGATTAGCCCACCTCTGAGAATGTGCCACTTTGTCCTAGAATAATTTATACCAGGAGATTCATGATGATCTTTTTTCAGGTTCCTTTTTTTTTGTAAAGATTTTATTTATTTATTTGACAGAGAGAGAACACAAGTAGGCAGAGAGGCAGGCAGAGAGAAAGGGGGAAGCAGGCTCCCTGCAGGACCTTGGGATCATGACCTGAGCCAAAGGCAGAGGCTTTAACCCACTGAGCTACCCAGGGCCCCCTTTTTTCAGGTTCTTAATGGAAATTTTGATGGGGTTCATTAAGGGACAGCATCTTATCAGTTCTCTCATGCAGGTTTGTAGTTATTTTTACAAAATATCTAAAAATGTGAATGGTCTTATATTATTAATATTTGGTTAAAAACCTGAACAGTTTCAGAAAAATAAGAAAGTGTTGGTTACCCATGACTAAACACACACACACACCACTAGAAGATGTATTAATAGCATTTTATGTCTTCACTTGAAGGAAGAGAGCAGTGTTTTTCTAAGCTGGTTAGGTTAGAAGAGATGCCTTCTCTCAGTGACAATAGCTTGAAAACAAAGTCTATTCTGGCTCCATGCCTGTATAAACACCTCCTTATTATGCTCTTTACTTTCACAGGGAGTGTTAAAGGTCTGTTTTCTTTGTTCAGAAGTCCTTGTGAGAGGATGAAAAAGGGCATATTTTGAATCAACTCCAAATTGCCACATAACTCAGTAATAACTAGGCACGAAGTACTTTAACATCTAAATCAGAATCACTAATTGTACAGAGGCGTTTCTATAACAGTCATGTATCAGAAATGCTTTCACCAATGCCATTTTGAAATTCAGTTTGAATTTTATCCAGCTTCCATGTAATGTATACAGGTCATAATGGGAAGATTATACCAGTGTATTCTTAGAAAGAATTGTAAGGTTTTGGTTTTAGTTCTGACTTTATGGTTAATGAGCTGTATAATCTTGAGTAAGTAACTTCTTTGCATCACAGTTTCTTCATACATAGTATGGGGAGGCTGAAGAGATTTTTAAATTTCTACTTGCAATGGATTTTAAATGCTTGGGAATAGAAATGAATATCTTTTTCAAAGTTTTGATAGGTATTTTACCTGCAGTTTTCTATAAATCTAATTACAATTTTCCCTTTCCTCTCTTGTTTTGATAGGTTTAATAGTAAATTTGTGTCAATTTGGCAGGGCTATCTATGGGTTACCCAGATACTTGGTAAAATATTATTTTGGCTATTTCTGGGTCACTTTAACATTTAAATCAATAGACTGAGTAAGGTAAATCATCTTCCTTAATGTGTGTGGGCTTTATCCAATCAGTTGAAGGCAGATCAAATATATAAAGCAATTAATAAGGAACATAAAGGATCTCATTGATAAAAGACAATAAGAGTAGGGGAATTTAACACCCTACTTAAGAACATTTCATCCTAAGACAGCAGAATACACATTCTTTTCAGGTGCACATGGGGGGATAGGGTGCCTGGGTGGCTCAGTCGGTTAAGTGTCAAGTGCACATGGGACGTTCTACAGAATAGATCATGTACTAGGTCACAAAACAGGCCTCAACAAGTACAAAAAGCCTGAGTTAATACAATGCATCTTTTCAGACCACAATGCTATGAAACTTGAAGTCAACCACAAGAAAAAAAAATTGGAAAAACCACTAATACATGGCAATTAAACAACATGCTACTAAACAATGAATGTGTCAATCAGGAAATCAAAGAAGAAATTTAAAAACATACATGGAAACCAATGAAAATGAAAACATGACAGTCCAAAACCTTTGGGATGCAGCCAAAGTCATCCTAAGAAGGAAATATATAGCTATACAGGCCTACTTCAAGAAAAATCTCAAACAGCCTAACCTTATACTGAAAAGAGCTATAAAAAAAAAAGAACTACAAATTAAGCCTGAAGCCAGCAGATGGAAAGAAATAATAAAGACCAGAGCAGAAATAAATGATATAGAAACTGAAAAATAAATAAACAAAAAACAATAGAACAGATTAATCAGATCAAGAAAATGGTTTGAAAAAATTAATAAAATTAATAAATCCCTAGCCAGATTTATAAAAATAGAAAGGACCCAAATAAAATAACAAATGAGAGAGGAGAGATCACAACCAACACCACAAAAATACCAACAATTATAAGAGGATATTGTGAACAATTATATGTTAACAAATTGGATAACTTGGAAGAAATTGTTAAATTTCTAGAAACATATAAACTGAACCAAAACTGAAACAAGAAGAAATAGAAAACTTGAACATATTGATAAACAGCAAAGAACTTGAATCGGTAATCAAAAATCTCCTAATGAGCAAAAGTCTGGGGCCAGATGGCTTCCCCAGAGATTTCTACCAAACATTTAAGGAAAAATTAATACCTATTCTTCTCAAATTATTCCCAAAAAGAGAAATGGCAGGAAATTATCCAAACTCATTCTATGAAGAAAGAATTACCTTGACAAAAGTAAGATAGACAGACTCCCCCCCCAAAAAAAAAGAAACAAAGAAAAAAGCCAATATCCTTGATGAACATGGATTCAAAATTTCTCAACAAAATACTAGCAAATCAAATCCAACAGTACATTAAAATAATCATTCACTATGATCAAGTTGGATTTATTACTAGGTTGCCAGTATGGTTCAATATTTATAAATCAATGTGATATACCACATTAATAAAAGAAAGTGTAAGGACAAAATTATCCTTTCAATCATTTAGTAAAAAGCTTTTCACAAAATATAAAATCCATTCATGATAAAAACCCTCAACAAAGTAGAGATAGAGGGAATATAGCTCAACATAATTAAGGTCATATATGAAAAACACACAGCTAATATCATCCTCAATGGGGAAAAAACTGAGAACTTTTCCTCTATGGTCAAGGACAAATAAGGGTGTCCACTATCACCACTGTTATTTAACATAGTACTGAAAGTCCTAGTCTCAGCAAGTAGACATCAGAAAGAAAAAAAAATGCTTCCAAATTGGTAAGGAAGAATTCAAACTTTCACTATTTGCAGAAGACATGATAATCTATAAAGAAAACCCAAAAGTCTCCACCAAAAAAATAGCTAGAACTGATACACAAATTCAGTGAAGTCATAGGATACAAAATCAACATACAGAAATCTGTTGCATTTTTATACACCAATAATGAAGCAACAGAAAGAGAAATTCAAGAATTAATCCTATTTACAATTGTACCAAAAATAAGATACCTAAGAATAAACCTAACCAAAGAGGGAAAAGATCTGTACTTTGAAAACTATGAAACTGATGAAAGAAATTGAAGGTGACACAAAAAGTAGAAAAACATTCCATGCTCAAGAATTGAAGGAATAGGGGCTCCTGGGTGGCTCAGTGGGTTAAAGCCTCTGCCTTCGGCTCAGGTCATGATCTCAGGGTCCTGGGATCAAGCTCCACATCGGGTTCTCTGCTTAGCAAGGAGCCTACTTCCCCCTCTCTCTCTGCCTGCCTCTCTGCCTATTTGTGACCTCTCTCCTCTCTGTCAAATAAATAAATAAAATCTTAAAAAAAAAAGAATTGAAGGAACAAATATTGGTAAAATCTTTATACTACCAAAACCAATCTTCACATTTAATGCAATCCCTGTCAAAAATACCACCACCATTTTTCACAGCTAAAAAGAAAAAATCCTAAAATGTGTATGGAACCACAAAAGATCCCTAATAGCCAAAGCAATCTTGAAAAACAAAAGCAAAGCTGGAGGGATCACAGTTCCAGACTTTAAGTTACAGTACAAGGTTGTAGTGATCAAAACAATATGGTACTGGCACAGAAACAGGCACATAGTTCAATGGAAGAGAATAAAAACTAGAATTGAACACAACTATATGGTAAATTATTCTTTGACAAAATATTTAAGAATACCCGATGGATAAAATACAATTTCTTCAACAATTGGTGTTGGAAAAACTGGACAGCAACATCATGCAAAAGAATGAAACTGGACCACTTTCTTACACCAAACACAAAATAAATTCAAAATGGATGAAAGACTTACATGTGAAACAGGAAACCATCAAATTTCTAGAGGACAACACAGGCAGTAATCTCTTTGATATTGGCCACAGCAACTTCTTACTAGGTATGTATTCTGAGGCAAAGGAAACAAAAGCAGAAATAAAATATTGGAACTTCGTGAAGATAAAAAGCTTCTGCACAGTGAAGGAAACAATCAACCAAATTAAAAGGCAACATTTAGAATGGGAGAAGATAGCAAATGACATATCTAACAAAGGGTAAGCATCCAAAATATATAAGAACTTCTCAAACTCAACACCCAAAAAACAAATAATCCAGTTAAAAATGGGCAGAATATATAAATAGACATTTTTTCAAAGAAGATATCCAGATGGCCTACAGACACATGAAAGGAAGCTCAACATCACTCATCATCAGGGAAATACAAGTCAAAACTGCAATGAAATATTACCTCACACCTGTCAAAATGGCTAAAAGCAAACAACACAAAAAAACAACAGATGTTGGTAAGGATGTGGATAAAGGAAAACCCTCTTGCACTGTTGGTGGGAATGCAAACTGGTGCATCTATGATTGAAATCAGTATGGAGTTTCCTCGAAATTTAAAAATGGAACTACCCTATGATCTACTACCCTAGCAGTTTCACTACTAGTTATTTACCCAAAGAATACAAAAATACTGATTCAAAGTGACGCATGCACCCTGATGTTAACAGCAGCATTTTCTACAATAGCCAAATTATGGAAACAGCCCAAGTGTCCATCAACTGATGAATGGATAAAGAACATGTGGTATACATACACAATAGAATATCACTCAGCATAAAAATGAATGAAATCTTGCCATTCACAATGATGTGAATGGAGCTAGAGAGTCTTATCCTAAGCAAAATAAGTCAGTCACAGAAAGACAAATACCATATGATTTCACTCATATGTAGAATTTAAGAAACAAAACCTATAAACATAGGGGAAAAAAGAGAAGCAAGTCAGAAAACAGTCTCTTCAGTTAGAGAACAAACTGATGGTTATCAGATGGGAGCTGGGTGGGGTGATGGGTTAAATATGTGATGGTTATTAAGGGGGGGGCAGTTGTTATGATGAGCACTGAGTGTTATATAAGTGATGAATTACTATATTCTATTTCAGAAACTAATATTGCACTATATGTTAACTAACTGGTATTTAAGTAAAATCTTGGAAAAATAAAAACCTGAAAAAATTATCTGTGTTTTACACCACTGTATTCTCCACTGTGCTTAAAACAGACATAGAGTAAGCACACTGTAAATAGCAGGCAAAATGAATAAAATGTTATAATAGAGGTGCAAATAACTTATGATAGTACAAGAAGTAGTTCTAATTTATCCATCTAAATAGTTCATCTAGATAGTATCTTCTTGGATACCAGGAGTCTGCAACCTTATTTTGCTAATATATTTTCTGAGTTTGTTATGATTCAGATATAGTTATCAATTTGTGTACTTTTTACAATAAGTTGAATAGTAACTAATACCTATGAAAGTCTAGTCATTGATAAACAATATTCTGTATGATTCTACTGAGAATGTGCTTTTGTAAAGTATGCAGATTATGACCATTTTCCTAGATCTTGGACAGAGAATTGTAGAGTGACTAAGAAAGTATACAGATCTTCTAGATAAGAAATGATAGAGCCTAAATCAGAGTGATAAGTACAGATAAGCACAGTGACCCTGGCAAAGTCACAAAGGCATATTGATATGCTAATAAGCACATGCATATGCACACACAAAAACACACACTATTTTTAGGTAGTCAGAAATTTAAGAGTAAATAACTTTAATCTCTACTAAAGTATAACTCATTTGTATGAACATACAAGTCAGACATACAAAATCAGTATCTGTTCAGCATCATACTTTGACTTTAAAAAATTAATTCAACCAATACTTATATACACATGTATTATGTACATTCCCATAGTCATTACACAGAGAAGACATTTAGATTAATATATACCACTTCATCTTGGTAACCTGTCTTTCAAAATAAATTACTCAGTATATATGTTGATTATAATGATCTGGTTTAGATTTGACAGTTGAATTAAATATAAAAGTTAAGTATAAATAGCTTTAGGAAATTATTGAGTATAAATTTTGAGCATAAATATATTCACTATCTCTATAGCTATTTACATCCAGCGAATTGTAAGAAGTAAGCCCATATATCTAGGTTTGAACAGATAATTTAATTCAGAAAATGTTTATCAACTACCTACTATGAACAAAACATTGTAGGTAATGAGAGATATTTATAGTTCATTTTGAAATCTGAATTTTAAGAAGATAGATGGATTACAAAGGTAGGAAAATTGAAAATCAAGAGGCTGCTGCAATAGTATAGATAATAGATGATAGGGGCTTGAATCAGAGTGATAAAAATGGGAAGTTGGTGAGAGTCATGAAAGAAATTATGAAGCAGCATCAACAACATATGATGATTAATTACATATGTGATATAAAGGCATGTATGCCCTTGGTAACTGAGAGGTTGATGATGAAATAGGAAAGAAAAATGTAAGTAGGAACAACTTCTGAAGTGTAATGTGAGTACAAGTTGCAAAGTGATGAGTTTAGTTTGAGATAGGTTGAGGTTGATATTATTAGTGAAATACTGGCATAGATATATTTAGTCGCTATGTGTAAATGTGGATCTGGAGCTCAATACAGAGATCAAGGGTAAAGATAAAGATTTGGAAATTTTCAATGTAAGTTGGTAAGTGCCTTTCTTAATACCCATCCCCCATCTAGCCCACTCCCACCCACCACCTTCCAACACCCCCAGTTTGTTAATACTTACTACATAGCCACATTAAGCAGAACCAGTTGATGTGTGTGTGTGAGTATGCATGTGTGTGTAAATTCTTAATGAAATTCTTATCAACTCCAGTAAAGACTTCTGTAGACATAGATATGCTTCTTCTAAAATCTTTAAGGAAAGACACAATCCCTTTAATAGCTATATGGACTGAATACTTGTGTCCCCCAAAAATCATGTGTTGAAGCTATAACCCTCAATATGATGGTAGTAGGAGGTTGGACCTTTGGGCGGTAATTAGGTTTGGGGATGGATATCACATAAGTGTCCTTATGAAGAGGAAGAGGAATCAGTGCATTCTCTTTCTCTACTATGTGAAGATGCAGTGAAAAAGAAGTTGTTTGCAGGCAGAGGACTGTCTCTAGAACCAGACCATACTTGCAACCTAATCTTGGACTTTCCTGCCTCCTGAACTGTGAGAAATAAATGCCCATTATTTAAGTTACCTAGTCTGTGGTATTTTGCTATAGCAACACATGCAGACAAGACAATAGCTAAAATAGTCTTGAAAAATAATCATACTACCCAATACCCAGTAGTAAAGCCTTCTGTGTAGCTAGAGTAATCTAAATTGTGTTTTATTGGCAGAAAAAGTCACACATAGATAGACCACTGGAACAAAGTAGAAAACGCAGAATTAGATACACAAAAACATGCCCAACTGATTTTTGACAAAGTTGTAGAAGCAATTAAATGAGGAAAGGATAATTCTTTCAGCAAATAATGCCAGAGAACTAGACATCTATAGTAAAAAGAAATGAACCTTGACCTGTCTCACACTGTATACACAAAATAACTCAAAATGTAAATGCACTTAAATATAAAATATGAAACTATAAAAGTTTTAGAAAAAAAACAGGGAAGATAGTCTTCAGGATCTAGTGCTAGACAAAGTTCGTAGACATGACACCAAAAGCATGATCTATAAAAGAAAAATTTGATGAACTGGACTTGGTCAAGGTTATAAATTTTGATCTGTGAAAGTATTCCTTAAGAGGATGAAAAGACAAGGTACAGAGAAAATATTTGAAACCCCATATCCTACAAAGGATTAGAACCTATAATATATAAAGAACAATATAAAAAAACAATCCAATTAAAAAATGGACAAAAGACATGAACAGACATTTATCCAAAATGAACATAAATAGGTTAAAAATAAATGGAAAATATATTCAGAATCATTAGCCACTGGGAAAATTCAAATTTAAATCACAAAGAGATATGAGGATACACCTATTAAAATGGCTAAAGTAAGAAAAAGTGACAACACCAAGTGTTTGTGAGGATGTGGAGAAAGCAAGTCAAATTGCTGGTGGGAACGTAAGATGGTACAGTCATCCTGGAAAAGTTTGACAGTTTCTTTAAAAACTAAATAAGTGACCACAATATTACTTAAAAATTACACTATTGGGATTTTTTTCCAGGGAAAATAAAACTTATTTCCACAAAAAAACTGTACACAAATATTAAGAGCAAAAAGTGGAAACAGCCCAGACCTATTTCAGTAGGAAATAACCTGATGTATCCATACCATTGAATGGAACTCAGCAATAAAGATGATTAATCACTGATATACAGAACAACTTGGGTGAATCTCTAGGAAATTGTGGTGAAGGAAAAAAGTCATTCCCCAAAGGTTACTTGCTGCATAATTTTATTTATATAACTTTATTGAAAAGACAAAATTATAGAAATGGAGAAAAGATTAATGGTTCCTAGGGATTAGAGACAAGAATGGGGTGGATTTAGCTTTTAAAAAGCATCACAAGGTTTCCATGTAATTAGAAAACTGTTTTTTTGTCTGTATTCATGACAACTGAATACTACACTATGGCTTGAAAGATGGTGCCATTGAAGAAAACTGGGAAAAAGGTAGAGAGAAGATATGCATTATTTATGACAACAGCATATAAGTCTACAAATCAGTTTAATTTATAAAATTAGGGAAAAATATAACCATAATATAGAACAATTTATATATATCATTGTTTTGTGGGATTTATATATATAATGTATGCAGCTATTAAGACATATGACAGCCACAAGAAAGGATGTGATTGGTAAATTGACATATATAATTGCAAGATTCTTACATTTTATGTGAATTGGCAATATTAACACCAACCAGTGGTAAATAGCTAAGGGATGTGTAATATACTGCCTAAAGAAACCACTAAAAATAATGCAAAAAATCAATAATTAAATATAAAAAATAGTTTAAAATCTCCTTAATATATTAAAGTGAATTTCTGAAAAAAATCAGATTAATCACCAAAAAGAGAGGTAATAGAAGTACAAAAAAAAAAAAAAAAGGGAAAAAGTGATAAAATGGCAGGTCTAAATTCATTCATATCAAGAATTACTTTAGAGTGAATGTGCTAAACATTCCAATGAAAAATAACCCTATGAATTTGGTGCTATTTTTATTTATTTTTTTTTTTACAGATGAAGAAACTAAAGTGCAGAAAGGATAATAACTTCTAAATTCACACAAGAAGTAAACGGAAGAGCTAGGACTTAAACCTAGACAGAGTGCATGATCTTAATGTCAAAATTATATCAGTTAACATTTAAGTGGTACTAACCCACCATAAATTAATTAATTTCCTAATAGAAAAAAATGTATATGGGATAATAATTTGGCTAGTCTACCCAGTGTCATGAAAAAAAGTTAAAGATACAATACTTACAAGAAACAATTAGAGGAAGACAAGAGATAGAATACAAATATATATTGAGTAGTATAGTGGAGACTAGAAATAGAAAGGGAGATGGACTTCCCTTAAAAAGAGAAGTCACATGGTGCCTGAGTGGTTCAATCAGTTAAACATCTGACTCTTGTCACAAAATTATTTAAATATCAAGGGGAGGAATAACCCCACAAAAATGGACTTCGGTGTCTTTCAGGTAACTGGCACTTTTGTTCCACTAGTAGTAACTAGTCAATATTTACAGAAGCTAAGTCAAACTGCACAACTTTTTTTTAAATCCCAATTATAATTTCATTTATCCAGTTTTTCTGTATTTTCTATATTTTTTTTTATAAATTTGACTCTTGTAAGATTACTCAATAGAATGGGAAAACGTAAGAGATGGAGTGAGATCATTATTTTTACAACTCGAAAACTGCCTATCACAAATTTAAAAATGTAAATACATAAAAATGTTTTATAGGCATCTTGAGAAGAAATAAGAAAAAGAAAAGACATGAAAATAAAACTAGGAAATGAAAATAAAATTTGGGGAATATTGCATCCTACCCTTAGGATCACATTAATAAACCAGTAAGATTATTTTTTTTTAAGATTTTATTTGACAGAGAGAGAGAGAACACAGGTAGAGCAACAGGCAGAGGGAAAGGGAGAAGGAGAGGGAGAAGAACACGCCCCACTGAGGAGGGAGTCTGATACAGGACTCCATCCCATGATCCCAGGATCATGATCTGAGCCAAAGGCAGACGCTTAACTGACTGAGCCATCCAGGTGCCCCAACCAGTAAGATTCTTAATGAATCACAAAGGAATCTATAAAAACTAAACTTACATAATTAATAAGCTTGATTATTTCATAAATATTTTTTGATGTTGACTATACAAAATTAAATGTTTTGTAAGATTTTTAAAGCTTCTGATATGTATTTTACCTTAAGTTTTATTCTCTAAAGTTACATTTCTCTTTCCAATAACTTAAAATGTTTCTTAATAGAGAAATACAAGGAACCTTTACTGAGTTCAGGCATATAAACATCCAACCAACTTTGGAAAATTATATTAGTTCTGTCTATATCAGGCATTATTAGGCACCTGTTGGTTAAGCCCCTTTTTATTCATCTTCACAAAGTGTAATATGATTCTTTTATCCTTTCAAAGTACTCTTGTTCACACACATCAAATAAATTGTAGCATTTGTTTAGTTGTTCCTTTGGCCACAAAATATTTCATTACTTATCAGTATAAAATAATATATTTTTTGTATATGAAAGGAGGGGACATTTAATTATAGCTTTATATTATTTTATGCTGTTTGAAATTTTTATAATGTGCATGTGTAACTTTGATAAAAATATATACCTCATAACATATGCAGACTAGTTGACAATATCTTCAATTAATTTTAATATGTGGTAATGTATTTGCAAAGATACTTAGGATATTTTACATGGGATCATGTTGAAATAATATTGGATTAAAAATTGCTGCTGAATAAGATCAAAGTTATAATAGTAACATCATTTTTACCAACTCTTAGTGCACCTTTGTGGTATAGGTTTACTTAATTGCCAGAAACAATGGACTAATTAGACATTAGAAATGTATTAAGAGCATAATAATGTCTAAGAAACATATGGCTATAACTGAAAAGGGTTATTTAGAATTTATCAAATTGAAGATGACACAAAGAAATGGGAAACTCCATGCTCGTAGATTGGAAGAACAAATGTTAAAATGTCTGTATTACCCAGCTAGGGTGGAATTACGACGGCAGAGTGATGTGGGAAACAAAGGCAGAAGGAAATATAGATAAAAGTAAATGTCCTTATAACCTGCAGCACATTGACAAATACTTGAGATAGGCAGATTATAACAGTCCTCCAGGATCCTAAATCTTCTTTAACATATGGAAGTCCTTTTGGAACGTCCCTTTATCTTTATTTCCCCCAACCCCAAGGTATATAATCAGTTGCTCCCCACAATACCCGGGCAGCTGGAAGCAGCAGGCAGCAGCAGAAGCAGCTCTTTCTGCCCACAGGTCTTTTCCCATGCTTTAATAAAACCACCTTTTTGCACCAAAGATGTCTCAAGAATTCTTTGTTGACTATCGGCTCCAGACTCCAAAAAACTACATCAGAAGTAGTAGGAGGATGTCAGGTTTTGTCAGCAAACCCTGAGGCAGAGAATGAAAAGATTACTCCAGACACTTTAGTAGGAGAAAGGAGAGGGCTTGGGGACCAGACACTCTAATGGCCAAAGGTGCCCAGCCAAGCTCTGCCTCCACTTTTATTGTGAACGTTATCAATACATCAAGGGAATAAGAAAAACAAAAAGGAGTGCAAAGTTTTAATAATCAAGACAGTGACATAGGGAGTATTGTGTGATTAGAACAAGCTGTGCTCGTGACGTGTGAGCAGGCAAGGAGTACGTGGAGTATGTGACCTCCAAAGATAAATGTTTCTCCTAAGTCGAACATTTACTCCCTGGATGAGTTCACTGAGCCGCCATGAGGATCACTGTTTTCAGCCCAGAAACCTTAAAGGGGGCCCAGTTTTCTGGACACTCCTTCTTTGCTTTTCAATCAGTCTCATGCAGGGAGGCATGCATTTATTAAATCTTATCTAGCCAGGCACTATGAATTCCCACAGGGGGACCCTGAGCTTGCCTCATCCTTCCAACAGACCAAGATCAAAATCCAACAATTTGAATAACTAGGAATATGATCTGAGGATTAACAAATAATCTGCACAGTTGGAGAAAGAGAACATGGCAGATGTGAGGTTCAGAGCCATGAATTAGGGAAGAGGAAACCTTGTAGCCATGAAGAGGAGGGAACACTTTTCATGGAGCAAAATCAGAAGAGGGAGAGACTGGGACAGAGCAAGAGAGAGCAGAGCAGGTGGGGACCTCACAATAAGCTCCAGTAAGGATATCCCCTGGGTTGAACTGGGAGAGATAAATTCTAAATAACCCTTTTCAGTTATAGCCATATATCTCTTAGACATTATCTTCTTCTTTTTTTGGGGGGGGTTCATTTATTGGTTTGTTTCATTCTCTTATTTTTCAAATCAGCCTGTTTTTTCTCTCTCTCTCTTTCTCTCTCTCTCTCGTTTCTTTTTGACTTACTCTTTTTTTTCCTTCTTTCTTTCTTATTCTTTGAAGTCAGCCTTAAAATTTTGTTTCTGTTTGTATTTTTGTTCCCTTTCCTTTTCTCTTGTCTTGGATTGGGATTTTTTTTTCTTCTTTTTTTTTTTTTTTCTTTTCCAGGCATATCTTGGTAAACAAATCAAAGCACACCCAATTAAAGGTCCAAACACTCCTCACTACAAGTAAGGAGGAATTCTCTAGAGGATGGGCAATTGGGGAAGAGTAGCCAAAATGCAACATCAGAGTGGACACAACATGCACCAGAAACACTTACTGAAGTTTTTGTCGTTATTGTTGTTATTGTCTTTTCTTTCTTTTTTTTTTTTTTTTTTTGCTTTTCCCTTTCTTTCTTTTCTGGACAAAATGATGAGATAGAGAAACTCACCCCAAAAGAAAGAACAAGAGAAAGTACTATCAGGGATGCAATAAATATAGATACAAGTAAGATGTCTGAACTAGAATTAAAAAAAAAAAAGGCTATAAAGATACTAGCTGGACTTGACAAAAGCATAAAAAACACTAGAGAATCCCTTACTTTAGAGATAAAAGAACTAAAATCTAGACAAGCCAAAATTAAAAATGCTATTACTGAGATGCAGTCCCAAATGGAGACCATAAAAATGAGGATGAATGAAGCAGAAGAGTGAATCAGTGATATAGAAGACAAAATGATGGAAAAATAAGGAAACTGAAAAGAAAAGAGAATGAAAACTATTAAATTGTGAAGGGAGATTTAGAGAACTCAGCAATCCATAAAGAGAAATAACATCTCCATTATAGGGGTCCCAGAAGCAGGAGCAGAAGCAAGGGGTGGAAGGTTTATTTGAACAAATTATACCTGAGAACTTCCCTAATCTAGGGAAGGAAACCAAGATTCAAGTCCAGGAGGCACAGAATACCCCCTTCAAAATCAACAAAAATAGGTCAGTAACAACACAGTATAGTGAAGCTTTCAAGTTTCAAAGATAAAGAGAAAATCTTGAAAGCAGCTCAGGACAAGAGGTCCTTACCTTACAAGGGTAGAAACATAAGGCTGGCAGCATACCTGTCCACGGAGACCTGGCAGGCCAGAAAGGACTGGCATGACATATTCAATGTGCTAAATGGGAAAAAAAATATGGCAGCCGAGTACTTGATCCAGCAAGGCTGTCATTTAGAATAGAAGGAGAGATGAAGAGTTTCCGGGACAACCAAAAACTAAAGGAATTCGTGAACATTAAACCAGCCCTGCAAGAAATATTAAAGGGGATCCTTTGAGTGGAGAGACAGCCCAAAAATAACAAAGACCAGAAAGGAACAGAGATGATCTACAGGAACAGTCACTAGAGGTAATACAATGGCACTAAATTCATATATTTCAATAATTACTCTGAATATAAATGGATTAAATGCTCCAATCAAAAGAACTCAGAGCAATGGACTGAGGGTTATGGAGGGGAGGGGGGTGGGAGGATGGGCGAGACTGATGGTGGGTATTGAGGAGGGCACGTACTGCATGGAGCACTGGGTGTGGTACATAAACAATGAATCTTGTAACACTGAAAAAATAAAATAAAAGTATTTGGGGAAAAAAAAAGACATGGAGTATCAGAATGGATTAAAAAAAATGACCCATCCATATGCTGCTTACAAGAGACTCATTTTTGATGTAACCTCCAGACTGAAAGTGAGGAGATAGAGAACCACTTATCATATTAATGGACATAAAAAAAAAAAAAAAAGCTGGAGTAGCCACACTTATATCAGACAAGTTAGATTTTAAACCAAAGACTGTAATAAGAGATGAAGAAGGACACTATAGCATAATAAAAGGGCCTATCCAACAAGAAGATCTAACAATTGTAAATATTTATGCCCCTAACTTAGGAGCACCCAAATATACAAAACAATAACAAAATTAAAGAAACATCAATAATAATACAATAATAGTAGGGACTTTAACATGCCACTCACAGCAATGGACAGATCATCTAAGCAGATCACCAAGGAAACATCAGCAACAAGAAACCTCTGAGTAAGGAGATAGATAATTTTGGAATAGTAAGAATCCCTAAATCTTCTATATATATATAAATAATAAGAATCCCTAAATATACAAATACTATCTATCTATCTATATATATATATATATATATATATACACACACACACACACACACACACCATATATATGGTGTATACATATATACACCACATATTTATCCATTCATCTATCAATGAACACTTGGATTGCTTTCATTTCTAGGCTATAGTAAATAATGCTCCAATAAACATAGAGGTGCATATATCTTTTCAAATTAGTATTTTCATTTTTTTGAGGGGAGTAAATCTCCAGTAGTGGAATTACTGGATCACATATTTCTTATTTTTTTTTTTAAAGATTTTATTTATTTACTTGACAGAAGGAGATACAGTGGGAAAGGGAACACAAGCAGAGGGAGTGGGAGAGGGAGAAGCAGAGTCCCCGCTGAGCAGAGAGCCCGACGTGGGGTTCGATCCCAGGACTCTGGGATCATGACCAGAGCTGAAGGCAGATGCTTAATGACTGAGCCTCCCAGGCGCCCCCTGGATCATATATTCCTATTTTTAAGTTTTTGAGGAACCCCATACTGTTTTATAAGTGTACCAATTTACATTGCCACTAATAGGACACGAATTTTCCTTTTCCTCCACATCCTCAACAGCACTTGATATTTCTTGTCTTTTTGATTATAGCCATTCTCATATGTGTAAGGTGAAATCTCACTGTGGTTTTGATTTTCATTTCCTTGACAGTTAGTGATGTTCAGCATCTTTTAATATGTATGATTGCCATGTGTATGTCTTCTTTAGAAAAATGTCTATTTATATTCTTTGCCCAATTTAATCAGATTATTCCCCCTTTGAATGTGAAGTTATATGACTTCTCATATATTTTAGATATTAACTCCTTATTGGATAGATCATTTGCTAATATCTTCTCCTATTCAATAAGTTGCCTTTTCGTTTTGTTGATGGTTTCCGTCACTGTACTAAACTTTTCCATTTAGGCATAGTCCCAATAGTTTAATCTTGATTTAGTTTCCTTTGCCTGAGGAAACTTGTAGAACAACATTGTTAAGATCAATGTCAAGGAAATTACTGCCTTTGTTTTCTTCTAGGCATTTTATGGTTTCAAGTCTCACATTCAGGTCTTTAATTTATTTTGAGTTTATTTTTTGTATGGTATAAGAAAGTGCTCCAGTCTCATTCTTTTGCATGTAGCTGTCCAGTTTTCCTAACATGATTTGTTGAAGAGACTGTCTTTTCCCCCATTGTATATCTTTACTTCCTTTGTCATACATAAATCTTTAAAAGATTTTATTTATTTATTTGAGAGAGAGAGAGAGAAAGAATGAGAGAGTTAGACAGCATGAGCAGAGGGAGGGACAGAGGGAGGGGCAGAGGTAGAAGCAAACTCCCCGCTGAGGAGGGAGTCTGATGCAGGGCTTGATCCCAGGACCCTGAGATCATGACCAGAGCCAAAGGCAGATGCTTAACTGAATGAACTACTGAGGGACCCCTGTCATACATTAATTGACCACATAAGTGTGTGTTTATTTCTAGTCTCTCTATCCAGTTCTCTTAATCTACGTGTCTATTTTTGTGTCAGTGCCATAATGTTTTTATGATCACAGCTTTGTAGTATATTTTGAAATCTGGGATTATGATACTTTTAGCTTTGTTCTTCCTTCTCAAGATTGCTTTGCCTATTCAGGGTCTTTTGTGGTTCCATGCAAATTTTAGGATTTTTGGTTCCAGTGCTGTGAACAATGCTGATGGTATTTTGATAGAGAGTGCACTGAATCTGTAGATCGTTTTGGGTAGTATGGACATCATAACAATATTAATTCTTCTAAACCATGTGCATGGAACATGTTCCCATTTATTTGTGTCATCTTCAATTTCTTTTATTAATGTTTTATAGTTTTCTGAATACAGGTCTTCCATCTCCTTGGTTAAGTTAATTCCTAGGTGGGTTTTTTTTTTTTTTTGGCATATTTCTAAATGAGATTGATTTCTTAATTTCTTTCTGCTACTTTGTTATTACTGTATAGAAACACAACTGATTTCGTATATTGATTTTGTATCCTGAAATTTACTGACTACATGTATTACTTCTAATAATTGTTTGGTGGTATTTTTAGGATTTTCTATATGTAGTATCAAGTCATTTGCAAATAGTTTACTTCTTCCTTAACAATTTGGATGTCTTTTAGTTATTTTTCTTGTCTGATTGATGTCACTAGGACTTCTAGTACTATGCTGAATAAAAGTGGTGAGAGTGGACATGCTTGTCTTGTTCCTGATCTTAGTGAAGAAAATCTCAATTCTTAATCATTTAATATGTTATTAATTGTGGGTTTTCATATATGGCCCTTATTATGTTGAGGTATATTCCCTCTAAGCCCATTTTGTTGTGTCCATAAATAGTTTGCTCCTGGACAGTGTATTCGATAATCTGAAACATCTCTATCCCTGATATTAAACAATAATCTAAAGAACCAATCTCAAAGGTTTAAAATATTTAAGTGCTGGAGCTTCTAAAGAAAATTATCATATTGTAATAATGATAGTAATAATGGTTGTGAAATAAAAGTAACACTAATAATTTTAGTAAGACATCTTAGAAAAAAACGAGTGTACATGTGGATAAATATAACAATACCTTTTGGATATCGGCATATGAAATAACTATTTTCTTGCAATAACTTTCCTGATGTAAAACCTATTATATGTAGTGGTTAGTGCAGTGCATTCTCTATGTGTTCTTGTCTATTTGACATAGACATATCATTAAGGTGAAACTTATTTTGTTTACTACTCTTACACTAACTGCTTAAATGAGATATTGTTCTCATCATTGTGATTATGTCTTATCCCTTATTTCACTGTCTTCCTAATCACAAAGTTTATAGGAATTATCCCATGATAGAGCATTTTATACTTTACATTTTCTTTCTGACATTATAAAAATGAAATGTACTTATTGTATGTTTTTGTGTATATTTATTACTGAGGTTTCACCAAATTCTGAACAAATACCTTTGAAATACAATGGCACACAATTTCAAAGGGAAACATTTTATAAATAAGAAAACTAAAATTAAACCCTTTTTTTCTAGGAAATGATGACTCAATTTAATTTGTACTTTGTATAGAGAGGCAAATAATATATTTGAAACCATTATTATATCACAGATTATATTTTTTCAAACCACTGTTATTACAATTTGCAAAGATGCTATTTAAAATTTGCCAACCCCATCCTAAGACACACAATTTATTGGTTTGTTTATTTATTTATGTATTTATTTATTTATTTTGAAGGATTTTATTTCTTTATTTGAGACAGAGAGAGAGAACATGAATGGGGGTGGGAGGGGCAGAAGGAGAAGGAGAAGCAGACTCCCAGCTGAGCGGGAGCCTGACATGGGGTGATCCCAGTGTAACCAACTGAGACACCTAGGGGCACCTAGACACACAATTTAATTTGCAATGTTATGCTATTTTGTTTTTTCAATTTAATTTTATTTTTTCAGTGTTCCAAGATTCATGTTATGTCATTTTCTGAATTTTCTCAGAAAATGTATTGAAATTCTAAAAATAAAGTAAATTTGCATTTCCTTTCATCTAAAAAATAACACATATATTGTATAACACTTCTTAGGTGGAGGCAGGGGACATTAGGGAATTAAAGATAGTATATGATAACTCCAAAAATGTTGGAATCACTGATTTAGTAGTAAATAATGTTGGATGATACATTCTTCAGAAATAAATATGGCATTAACTAAAATAATTATTTGTCCATTTCCAGTATACAGGAAAATAAGTGGTTCAGTGACTTGGTAGTGGGCCCCTCAGTCTATTGCTCCTCTAGGTCAGTGGACTAATTAAGTTTGAGTTAAGTATAATGTATCAGACCATTGTTGATTGCCCAATGTCAAATGAGCCAGTAATTTTATTTTACTATGCAAGTCACCAACATATAAAACAAAATGAAGCATGATAGCTTTATTTGGCAATATGCCCAAAGCAGACCAAGAAGTCAAAGATGCCAAAACTGAAGTTCAATATATCAAGCAGTCTACCAGATGCTATGGATGGAGTAAAGAGAGAAGCATTAAGAAACATTTGGGATGCACATAAGGAGGCAGAAAATAGGACAATATACCCAGGAAAATTCGTTAAGGTAGGGAACAACACCATTCTATATCACCAAAACAGAGAATGTATAGGAGGTAAGAGAGAGATAGGAAAACCAGACTTTTTTAACATGTTCTTCTATTCTAGAGCAACGCTGTTGACCCTCTACCATTTTATTCTGTCTCCTAAGTGTATGCAGTATGGGTTCAACATATATTGACTATCTCCAGGTAGATATCAGAGATCTGAGAGATGATTACTCATTCATTCATTCATTCATTCATTCATTCATTCATCATTACAGACACATGTTCAGTGTTTTGACTGTGTTAAAGTCACTGTGACATGCTTTGTAATCTTGCTTTTGATGGAGGTGGAACAAATTGAGAAATCCTTCAGATTAAGAATATAGCACATTGCATTCTAGAGTAGGCTCTTAACCAGGAATCCGTGTACTTCTGGATGCATGAATATATCTCATAAAAGTCTAGAAATTTTCTGAATTCTTTCATCAGGCTAAAAAATGTCCATTGCCCCCAAAAGGTTAAGAACCAGTTTTGTATTTAATCTTATTAATTAATTTAACCAATATTTATTTTGTACCAAATCTTCTACTTCCTAGGTCAGTGATTTTCACATAGGTTTTCCTGGACCAGTGGTATCAGCATTATCTGAGAACTTGTTAGAAATGAAAATTCTCTGGCCCCACCCCAGACCTACTGAATTAGAAATTCTGGGAGTTAGGTCCAGCATTTTTTTTTTTTCAATTATCCCTCCAGGTGATTCTCATGCATATTCAACTTTGAGAGCTACTTATTTAGTAGGATATATCTGTTGCATAAATAGAGGTTTTCCATCCTCTGATTTGATTTTTTTTTTAATTGAACTCTACTGGGGAAATATTTAGGTCCATTCAGGAAGTATATAGGAGTAGAAGGGTGTGGAAACTAACATTTACTGAACTTCAAATATATGCTAGGTGTCTTAAATATGTGGTCTCATTTGTGTAAACACACACACACATATACATGTATACACATGTATATATGTATACATTATATATATTATATGTTACATAATATGCATATATCTTTTAATACATATGATATTTTATGATAATCCTATGAAATGGTTATTATCTCTATCAAGAGATGCATAAATGGAGGCTTACTGAGGTAAAATAATTGGTTAAAGGAGTCAGAGCAACAGAGAAAGAAAGCACACAATCCACTTTATATGATCTCAAGCTATATAAAGGCCTAGTATATGTAAAAATATCAGCTTTGATAGTTAATCCATGAAAAGTTATGTACCTAAAATCTTTTCACCCCCTCAGAGCTCACAGATATCCCTTTAATTTTATTTAGGTTCATTTAACCATGTTTATATCGTTCTTTTACATCGTACACTAGTGTATACATACGTCAAACAAACAAGCTGGAAAATTGTAGAAAAGTGGGCAGGCTCAAGCCTTTTTTTTTCTTTACACTTAGGCCTCCTGGCTAACTAGACTCTCTGGTACATTTGAGGTATCTAGGTGTATAAACCAGAGACTCAAAATGAAATTATTCTTTCACCATAGCTACATGAACTAAAACCAGGTTAGTCCCATAGTTTCTGATCCAACATCACTTTAATGAGCTTATTTTTCTTAGATTTTCTTTGCTTCAGTGCAAATCTCCGTATTACTTCCCCAAGAGCCATTTCTTGCTCTTAAGTCCTTATATAACTTCTGGTTAGTTGACATACTACCAAAGGCTTCAAAGTACATAAAACTATCCTATTTTCTGTACCAACCTAATTTATCAAATTCTAAATATTACATCCTTGCCTCCTGTCCAGAGTCGATGAGTGTATCTTATAAGCCCTTCAGTCCATTTTAATACAATAGGAAATTAAAAATTTATGTGTGAACTATAATTAAAAATGTTGATCTACAGGAAATATATATGATATAACAAACAAGATAATTTGAGAGGAAAAGTAAATCTTAACAAGCACTTCTTTTTTTGCTTCCAACTAAAATTCTAATGTGGACTTTATTTAAGTAGCTTAATAAATACTATTTGATCACAGCATCTTTATGTTATATAATAGATCTTAATATCATTTTCATTTCAAAAAGAAAAAAAGTAAAGCCAGGAAACTACTTATTTCCAGCTGCAAGCATTAGCTGAATTCCTTCATCCTAAATAAGACCTACACACTGATTTTAATACAAATCAGTTGCTACTGCTACATTATCTTAACTTATATGTGCCCTTCCCATTATTCCTTTCTACCTACAATGTTAAGAGTATACAATTTATGGGGCACCTGGGTGGCTCAGTGGGTTAAAGCCTCTGCCTTCAGCTCAGGTCATGATCTCAGGGTCCTGGGATCAAGCCCCGCATCAGGCTCTCTGCTCGGCCGGGAGCCTGCTTCCCCCTCTCTCTCTGCCTGCCTCTCTGCCTACTTGTGATCTCTCTCCTCTCTGTCAAATAAATAAATAAAATCTTCAAAAAAAAAAAAGAGTATACAATTTATGAAAGACTGCAGAATTATTTTTTTCTAATATTTCAAACCTGCCTTACACAGATTATTAAAGAGATAGCAGGTTTAAGAAAATGGGAAGCTCACATTTTGCTAAATTACCTAGATCCAGTTATATTTTATACTTTATATTATTAAATATTTTCATAACATTAAACTTATATTGTGATCTTAAAAAGACAAAACAAAAAAGAATTTCTAATGTTGTGATTTACTACATACTGGGATAAATATTAGGAGCAGTTTGAATTTAGCTCATGGTTATATAACAGAATCTAGTAATCATGTTATCATGTTGTATTTACAAACTGAAGCTCATCCATTTTATATCATTCAATGTGAATAAAACACAAATTTTAAAAAATAATTTAGATGACTAAGTAAACATTGTTAATTTGGTAAGAATTTTATCCTGTTACAATTTATTTTCTAAGAACATCAAAGAAAATGTGTTGGTTTCTTGGTACATATATTCAGGATTTTTAAAATAAATTTTCAGTTGATCATGTTGCCTGATTTCAAGCTTTATTACAAAGCTGTGAACACCAAGACAGCACGGTACTGGCATAAAAACAGACACATAGATCAATGAAACAGAGTAGAGAGTCCAGATATGGATCCGCAACTCTATGGTCAAATAATCTTCAACAAAGCAGGAAAAAATATCCAGTGGAAAAAAGTCTCTTCAGTAAATGGTGCTGGGAAAATTAGGCAGCTATGTATAGAAGAATGAAAGTCAACCATTCTCTTACACCATACACGAAGATAAACTCGAAATGGATGAAAAACCTCAATGTGAGAGAGGAATCCATCAAAATCCTAGAGAAGAACATAGGCAGTAACCCCTTTGATATTGTCCACAGCAACTTCTTTCAAGACACATCTCCAAAGGCAAAGGAAACAAAAGCAAAAATGAACTTTTGGGACTTCATCAAAATAAAAAGCTTCTGCACAGCAAAGGAAACTGTCAACAAAACAAAGAAGCAACCACAGAATGGGAGAAGATATTCGCAAGTGACACTACAGACAAAGAGCTGATATCCAAGATCTATAAAGAACTTCTCAAACTCAACACCCCAAAAACAGATAATGATGTCAAAAAATGGGCAGAAGACATGAACAGACACTTCTCCAATGAAGACATACAAATGGCTAGCAGATACATGAAAAGGTGGATGGGTGAGCCTGGTGGTAGGTATTCAGGATAAAACAGAATTTAAAATGTTTTTTTTATTGGAGCACTTATGGGAATATTAAATATGTAAACATACATAGCAAATTTCTAAGAGATACTAAAATAAGCAGCATTTCCCAAATTTATTTCAGCATAGACACATTTTCCTCTGAAATTCTCACATTTTACAGAATACAATTGGGAAAATCCCTACCCATGCTGTTCAACTGAGATAACTTTCAGACATTGTTCATTGTTATCTAACAATTTCATATCTCTTATAATTCTTGTTTTCAAGTAAGATAATAAGATATTTCACAGGTACATGAATGACAAACTTTCTTTCAGGTTCCCATTACTACATAGTAAATTTTGTAGAGATTATGGCACTTAAAATCCAATAACTGAATGATTTTTCAAGCTCCTTTGGTTGATTGCATTTTTGAAGCTGTTCAAATTGACCTTTTCATGTTAGAGCAAAAAACACACATGAATAACAGGAATTGAGGGACTTCCAGAATGATGAGATGAGCTCCATGGATTAATTTCCCAGAAAAAACTGTCACAAATTATTAAAACAAAGAACCAAAAACACACATTTTAAAGTTTTGGAAATAGTCCCAAACACATACAGTAAATAATCATTTACTCAAGAAAATCTATTAAAATTTGGTAAGAACAGCAAGAGTGTGGTATCTGAACAGAGACTAACTCCCTTCTTCATGCTTTTTAATTCAGCAGTATGGAAACTCCAGTCTGCTGGTGAAACAGAAAATATAGAACACCCTCTCCCTCAAGCTCCTAGTAGGAGGGCTATATTTTTGAAAGGGTCAGGATGTTACCATTTATTATTATGAATGCAAATATCTGTTGCTAAGGCTGAGTTGTGAAGAAGTGTGGCTTAGAGGTGGGGTATTCTCCCCAGTTTCTTCTATGCATTGGTGGAGTCTCTACGTTGGGTGTGGTGCCATTAATAATACTAGTATCCCAATTGTCATTGCCTTGTCTCCTGAGTCAGCGGTTCCATGCTGAATAAACACAAAGAGATTCACAGATATATTATGTTAAAAATTATGAGAACCAAAGAAAAGAAAGAAGTCAGCAAGAGTAAATTAAGTAGTCATTACAAAAGAACTTCAATAAGATCAAGAGCTGATTTTTCATCAGAAAGAATAGAGGCCAGAAAGTAGTAGTAGTCAACACACAGGAGACGGCATGGGGAAAATGAATCTCCATTGCAATTGGCTTGAAAGTGAGAGGGGCCAAATTTAGTGAGTCTGTCAACCAGCAGGACTTAAAGCCTGCATTTCTAAAGGTCAGTGGACTTGGCTTAGGTAGAGCATGGAGAACATTGTGCTGCTCTTGGATAAAAGGCAGGCAAACAACCCAGGGAGAGTTGGCATGGAAACAGTGATTTCAAAAATTCCTGGGCCACGCAGTGGGAAGGGCACCTTCCCACTCCTCTTAGGGCACCTCTATGAGAGGTAGTCTTCAGAGAGATGCCTCTCTAGGGACAAAGGAGTTGTCTGGCACCATTTCCTTACCTCACCTCTCAACATAAACACAGAGCCACCTGCTGGAAGCAACACAGCACCTAAACTGTCTGCCTAACTCTCTTACACCAGGCCCCACACACCTGCACTCTGGTGGTACTACCCTTCTTTGGTCAAGCTTGCCTCAGCCACAGTGTGGTGGGCCCCTCGCCTAAAAGACCAGCACAAGCCCCTGCCCACACCACATCCCTAAAGCCTGGAGTTTTAAAAGTCAGCAGTTTGTCTGGAAAAGAGCACAGAGGGTACGGTGTAAGAGGGCTCCCCTTTTTCCACATCCTTGCCAACACCTGTTGTTTCTTGTCTTATTGATTTTAGTCATTCTGATAGGTGTGAGGTGATATTTCATTGTAGTTTTGATTTGTATTTCCCTGATGATGAGTGATGTTGAGCATCTTTTCATGTGTCTGTTGGCCATTTGTATGTCTTCTTTGTAGAAATCTATTCATGTCATCTGCCTATTTTTTAATTGTACATGGATGGAACTAAAGGGTATTATGCTAAGTGGAATAAGTCAGTCAAAGAAAGATAAATGCCATATGATTTCACTTATACATGGAACTTAAGAAACAAAACAAATGATCAAAAGGAAAATAGAGAGAGGCAAACCAAGAAACAGATTCTTAACTATAGAGAACAAATTGATGGTTACCAGAGGGGAGGAGGGTAGGGGGATGGGTTAAATAGGTGATGGGGATTAAGGAGTGCCCTTGTGATGAACATTGGATGTTGTATTGAAGTGTTGAATCACTGTATTATACACCTGAAACTAATATTACACTGTATGTTAACTAACTGCAATTTAAATAAAAAGTTTTTTTAAAAAAAGCCCTTAAACATAATGCTGAACTATTATCTTGTTTTGCTACGGACAAGGCTATGATATGTGTTAGGAAAAAAATTGTGGGTGTTGGATAAGCTTACTTCAAGTATGAGTTGTAGTGTTGTTGGTCACTAATTCAATGTTCACAAATCAACAAGTATTAAATAACATGTCTTTAAACAGAAACATACATAAAATAAGATTATGTTTTGACAAGCTGATGAACAGGTGACCAGAGGTTTGCCAGAACCTAGCCCTAAATTTCACCAGAGCTATGTTTCAGTACTTGCTAATTCAGTGTACACAACGACACTGTAGACCATAAATACTGTGAATAATGAGAACTGACTCTATGTGCATGCATGTGCGTTTGTGCCCTGAAAAAAAAAGATTGAAAAATGATACCAACAATGCAAATGCAAACAATAGGAAAAAGGAGTTGAAAATGCTATCAGTCAACCACATCAGAAGGTTAAGAAAGAAAAAAAACTTACTATATCTCTAATCATATACAACAGAAAGTCAGCTAGAAATTCTAAAATGTGAAGATGATTTGAAGTATGTATTCACTGTCATTGACATGTCTTGCTTTAAGTGAATATGGTACTTTAACATATTTACTAGTCAAAGTATGACATCATCAAAATTGTCAATATAGTATAAATATTTCTTATTTGGAGAGGCTGAGAATATGGTGGAATGGGAAAACTGTGAACTTGCCTTGTCCCCTGGACACAGATAATGCTCACATCTGCTTAAGTAGCCCAGAAGACAACCCAAAGACCGGCAGAACAATCTCCACAAGTAAAGGTAGAGAAGAAGCCACATAGGAGGCAAAAATGCAGTTTGGGAGTGAAATAGACCATGGCCCTCCATGGTTGGGAGGAAGATGAGGTCATGGAGGAGGGTGAGAGACAGATAATCACATAAGGGACCCCAAATGGGAAGATAAACCCCCATAATATTTGGCTTTGAAAGTGAGAAATGGGCTGAGTTTCATGAGATCTTACAACCAGCAGGACATAAAGCCTAGAATTTTAAAAATCAGTGGGCTTGGTTCTGGGAGAACCCTGAGGGCATTAGGAAGCTGAGTTCCTGCCTTCAAAGAGACAGCAGGACAAACAGCCCATGGAGATTAAAATCAGAAGTTTGAAAAATGCCTGGGACATACGGGAGTAAGAGTAATTTATTCATCTCAGAGTGTGTTCCAGAGAGGCAGGGATCACAGGGAAACCCCTCTAGGGACAAAGGAGCTAGCAGGAAGAGGAGTAAAGAAAATACTCAAACTTAAATGACCATCAACTTAATATAGACTGCTATATACAAGAGATGTTATATACAAACCTAAGAGTGGCCCCAAAACAAAAACCAATAATAGATATTAAAAGAATTAAGAGAAAGGAATCCATTATATCCCTAAAGGAAAACAGCAAACCATGAAAGAGAGCAAAAGAAGAAAATATCAGAGATAAACTGCAGAAACAAATACAAAACAAATTTTAAAAAACGACAGTAAGTGAATGGATAAAGAAAATGTGCATTTTCTTTCTTTTCAAAATATATATAATGGAATGTTGTTCAGTTATAAAAAGAATAAAATCTTTCCATTTGCAATGACATGAATGAAGCTAGAAAATATAATGCTAAGGATTTCATATGTAAAATTTAAGAAACAAAACAAATGAGAGGAGAAAAGAAAAAAAGAGAGAGAAACAAATCAAGAATCAGAAACTTAACTATAGAGAAAAAACTGATAGTTACTGGAAGGGTGGTGGATGGGGGAGGTGAGAAATATGTGATGGGGATTTTTGAGTACACTTGTCATGATGAGCACTGAGTAATGTATATAATTATTGAACCACTATATTGTGTATCTGAAACTAATAAAACACTGTATGTTAATCATACTGGAATTTAAAAAAGATTAATAAAATGTTTAATCTTTGTCTTATTCTTCTTAAATGTTTAATTATGGATGCATTTACGACTGTATAAAACAAATATACATGCTTTGTGGGTGCATGTTCAAAATATTTTACAGATTTTAATTATTCTAAAATATTTTAAGACTACTCTTTGATCACATAGTTCCTGATACATAGGAGCCACATATCTCCTTATATAGTCTGAGCACGTTAGAAATGAATTCTATTCAAATATTTTATACGATGGCAAACAACTTTATGATTTTAATTTTAATTCTTTCTGGATAGTTGTTCTGCATTATACAGAATTTTCATAGGAAATTTGCTCTTTTCAATTATACTCATTGCTATATGTTGTAATTCATTCCTAGGAACTAAGCAATTTATTAAAGATAAATTTCTAATACTTCATTATCACTAATTAAGCACAATTGTAGAGTGTAAGGCAGTGTACACTTTCTCACTGAAAGTCAATTCCAGAGTCATTGAAGTCTGAACTGAAAAAAAAAAATCCAGCATAATTCTAATTATACATGTTAGCCTAAGAAGCTTGGTTAAAAGATTCATTGCCAGTAAGATAATGAAGTCTCATTTCCTCATTGCAGAATTTATGAGGTCTGACCCCATACCTCATAAATATAAAGTAAACCACAAATAAGGGTAATTCTTATGTATGCCCTTAAAGTGTTTGTCTTTCTTCCCAAATAGTATTTGGAGACCTAAGGAAAAGAAGAAGAAATCTGTGGATATTGATCTCTACTCTAGGCAAGTATGGATATGATTTTTGGTAGTCATAGACTTCTTTCTGGCTAGCTCTAACTACTAGTTTGAGTGAGAATTTTGACATAGGAAATTATACCTTTGGTGCCTTCCCTCACTTTGGCTTCTGGTCATAACTTCATATATGGTATCCTCCTCTCATACTGCACTAGGTTACCCAGATACTCTCAATCTAACTCTTCTCTCTCTTCCTATGTACTATGCTCAGAGTCTACTTTTTACCTTCACTTTCTTTATTAACCTGTTCACAGCTAGCTGTTACTACTCTTAAGAGTATTTGAAAATGGATAGAGAATGAATATTGAAATAAAATTAATAAAAAAGAATGAAGGTCATATAGGAGGATGTGTATATGCGTGCATGTGCACATATGAGGAAGGCTTTCCAGGCACCACTAAAATTTGCACACAAATATTTCAACATGGAAGGCTGCTCTTGGATCTAATGTATAGCAATTTAGAATAAATGTGTCTTTGCAGAACACTTTGGGATTCTTTTTTTTCCCCAATTACTTTTATTTTATTTTTTCAGTGTTCCAAGACTCATTGTTCATGTACCACACCCAGTGCTCCATGCAATACGTGCCCTCTTCAGTACCCACCACCAGGATTCTTTAAAAAACTCAGACTAGGGCACCTGCGTGGCTCAGTCGTTAAACATCTGCCTTCAGCTCAGGTCACGCATGATCTCAGGGTCCTGGGATTGAGCCCTGTGTCAGACTTCCTGCTCTACAGGGAACCGGCTTCTCCCTCTCTGGCTCCCCCTGCTTGTGTTCTCTCTCTCACTGTCTCTTTCTCTGTCAAATAAATAAATAAAATATTTTTAAAAAACTTGAAAGACTGACATAATTTATAATCTAATAATATTAATAGACTGTAATTTTTAACTTAAGCCCTCATGTTAGAGTATAGTTTCATATATTTTTCTTAATTGTCCATCAGAAATATGGCGTGAATTAATCTTTCTTATACTTGAATACCCTTATTAAATATTCCTCCAATCAACTAATCTAAAGGAAATGTTACATGGTGTCATAACACAAACACATGCAAACAAATTAAGTGTAACTTAGAGAATTATATTTTCTTTAGCATGATAATGTTACCATTCTTTCCAAAGTCAGAAAAAACATAGCATTCTGTCTCTTTTCTCTATTTCTACTGCATCCTTAATCTGGACTACTGTATCCCCCTTTTAACTAATCTCCCATGTCTAGCCCTCACTATTTCACTGCATCCCTCACCCTGACATCAGATGTACCTTCCTAAAATACAGATTAAACCATGCCATTGTCTTCCTCCAAAACCTGCAATGATTTTCCACTACCTTTGTCATACAGTCCATACTTAGAATGGGATTCATGATGTACTTTTCAATGTCATTTTAATATTTGTTTAATTTTATGCTTTAATTAGGGAGACAAGTAACATATAGAAATCACTACGGTGCAAGATTATAAAATTACATATGTAACAATAAAATTCAATTTATTTCTCCAAGCATATATTTAGGATCTGATCTTTGTCTCCCTTGAGGATCTTATAATCTAGTTGTTAAACAAACATATGTACACCAAGCTAGAATATAAAACAGAATGTGATAGGTACAAAGTTCTATAAAGTCTTTCAAAGAGAATAATTATTAATAAAAATAGAACCAGAGTAATCTTGAAAAATAGAGCATTTGAACTGGGTCTGAAGAAATGAGAAGGGTTGATGAAGATAGCAGAAAACAGATTAGCCATCATAAGAAATGACATAGGCCTGAACTAAGGTAGTGGCAGTATGAACATAAAGGTGAGAACAAATGTGTGACACATTTCTGAGGTAGCTTCATTAACTTTTAACTGATATGAGAAATGAGGGAGGTAGAGATGCCAAATCTGACAGATAATTCTGTACTGGCTAACTTAGATGTTTTTACTAACTGAGATGGGGTCACACAAAGAAGAGAAGATATGATAAGGAAATAATTTGAGTTTGGGGTGTCTTAAGGTATACAAGTGGTGTCCAGCAGGTAGATGGAATTTTATGGTCTGTGGTAGAGTTAATAGAGTTAGGTATAGCAATGTGGCCTCGAGGCTACATGAAAGCTCTGAGGCTGAAGAAGGAGGAAATCAGGGGAAGAAGCATATACTGCAAGAAGAATAGAAATGACTCAAAGATAATTCATCTAAGTCTTTAAATCCTCTCACCACAATCATGTGTTTGGGGCAGAAAAAATGTTGAATCTACATGCATCTCTTTATGACTGTAGCCCGAAACAATATCACTAATTTCACAGATTATCTATTGCATGTTTCCCCCTGCCACTTCTTTCCACTAATGTAGAAAATTGTGATTTAGTTCTGCCATAATTATTTGATGCAGTATAATAGGTATAATAATCCCAATAAAAATATAATTTATATTAGTTATGTATATTATAGTGACTCAGACTATTTATAGCTCTCATTTCTGCCAGATACCAAATGACATTTCCAAACACCCTAAAATGTGATTTCCAGTACCAAATCAAAATACAATAAATCAAAAGATGAATTCTGATATGAGTAAAAGCTGCTGGTAATTTGCTGTGTTTCTGCAAGATTCGACCTTGTGAATGCCAGGTCTATTGCACATATCTTTTGCAACACACTGTAGAAAAAACATGATACCTCATGACCTACTCTAAAAGGCTAGACCCAAATTAATTTGAAAATGTGGATGAGAAACTTCTTTTGTAATAAAAGCAGAAAGAGCACCTGGTTGAGGTTGTTCTTCTCCAGTTTCTAAAGTTTATGACACTAGTTGCACTTTCTAAATAATGCTGATCTGTAAGGGAAGAGATAGTGCTAATAAAATTGGTGAGGAAAATACTTGAGCAGACTCTCTATGTTTAGAGGTGGTTATTTTGGTTATCTCACTCCCTGACATATAAGGACATATATAACTTTAGTTATTTAACTTTTTTCTTTTACAACTTTCCAACTGAGAATCTCTATTTCTAGCCAAGTTATTGACATCACAGTTTACTCATTATCCCCTCTTTGCTTTAGTTCATATCATTCTCTTTGCTGAGAATGACCACTTCTTTATCTCTAATTATTTAAATCCTACTTATTTTTCAAAGCTCATCTGAAATCTTAGCTGCTCCATATTCAGTAAGACCTCCCTCTTATACCAGGATTTCTTGCTCTTTATAGCATGAATGAATGGATTTCAAAAGGTCATGAATTCTCTAAAATATTGTCTACATTTTTCTTAGGTGACAGTCTGTTGTTTCTATCCGATTTTTAAAGACAAATGAGTTAAAATGGTCAAGAAGTGGTATCTCAAAGATTCTATTTCACACAGTTGTGGTCTCTATCATTGATAGTTTCAAGTTTATTTCTTTCAACATTTCTTTTTTTTCAACATTTTAGCTAAGTCATAAGTGATTTATCTATATGCTTTTGTTTTCCCCACAACACAAAGTTTCTTACACATGGTAGTACTTACTTACTATGTAATAGCTAATTGATCTTTGGGTTATTTTGCATTAAATGGTGGCACTGTGCCTATCAGTCATCTTAAATACCTATATGTAAATTTTGGTCTTGGAAATACTATCCGTCAATGCATTATATCTACTTCAGGAATGCAATGATCATTCCAACTAGTAATGGAATTCTTTATAGAGTTATATCATATGATCCAAATCTATTATTAACAGATAACTGATATTTCTGAATATTCTCTGCAAGTGTTATCATTCAAAATATTTCTACCTAACACTTTCTTTTTCTTTTTTTTTTAAAGATTTTATTTATCTCTTCGACAGAGAGAGAGAGAGAGAGAGAGATCACAAGCAGGCAGAGAGAGAGGGAGAAGCAGACTCCCCGCCGAGCAGAGAGCCCAATGCGGGGCTCGATCCCAGGACCCTGAGATCATGACCTGAGCAGAAGCAGAGGCTTTAACCCACTGAGCCACCCAGGCGCCCCTCTACCTAACACTTTCTTAAGGAACTCTACAAAAATATTCCACATATATCAGTATAATTACATGGTCCAAGTTTTTAAATCAGTCATACTGATTTAAATAAATGATTGATTTAAATAAATAAATTAATAATAAGTAGATAAATAAATGATTTAGAAAACATAGAATCTATAAAAATTAAACATATTTTAAATTAATAGAGAAATTTGGCATAAAATATCTTTGGAAATTCATATTAAGAATAATCAGGAAAAAAAAGACTAATCAGAATGAGATAGAGCAATTAGGTATGGTTTTGTAGAGGTAAATTAGATGAATGTTTCACCTAGGTTTTGAAGAATATAAAGGACAGAAGGTATATACAAAGACATAGAAACAAGTTGTGTTCAGAGGAAAACTAAGCAAAATAACATAAGTTATGAAATAAATTAGGAAAAGTTAGAAAACAAGATTAGTAAATTTGGATCCTGGAAAACAATTACAGAAGGCCTTGCATAAGAAGTTTGGATTTTATATGGTACTCATATGCAGTAGGGTCCAATGTAAGAGTAAAGGAAAAACATCTAAATATATGTTTTCTTGTAGTTAGTACTCATATATTGAAAGTAAAATAATAGTAAAAAGACATATCAGACAATCATTAATTAAAATAAAGCTACCGTATCTTGATTAATATCAGAAAGACGTAGACTTAATAGAATAGACTTAAAGAAAAAACAGAACTATTATGGATCCAAAGAGTTATTAAATAGTGAGAAAAATGAGGGGGCCTGGGTGGCTCAGTTGGTTAAGTGTCTGTCTTCAGCTCAGGTCATGATCCCAACATCCTGGGATCGAGTCCCACATTGGACTCCCTGCTTGTCGGGGAGCCTGCTTCTTCTTCCACTCCCCCTGCTTGTGCTCACTCTCTCTCTCTCTGTCAAATGAATAAATAAATAAATAAAATAATAAATAAATAAAATGAATAAATAAAATCTTTTAAAAATAGTGAGAAAAGATACATTAACCATGTATGCATCCAAGAAAAATAGCCTTAAAATGATTCATAATCATTAGGGAAATTTTCAACATATCTTTATTGACTCTTGATAGGTTAAATAGACAAAAAATGATCTGGGAAATACAAGTAAGAATTTATGGACGAACATATACAGTTTTGCAACCAGTAACTTGTGGATAGACCTTTTTTTTCAAGATCCCATGGAATATTAATAGAAATTGATCATGTGCTAGACCATAAGAAAACCTCAACAAATGTCAGAGAATAGGTATCAGGCATATTAAATCTCTGACCACAACACAATTAAGTTAAAAATTAGTGACAAAATTATATGGTTTATAACACTCTCACCCTCTGGTAATTAAAAATAATATATGCTGCTAATTAACTAATGAGGTAAAGAAAAATTAAAATGAAAACTTTAAAAAACTCAGTAATAAATGCTAATAAAAATGTAATTTATAAAAACTTGTGAGATATAATAAAATTGGTGTTTTGAAAAAAACATAGACTTAAATAATTAGAAAAAATTAAATGCTTACAGTTGATGTGCCTATTAAAATGCTCATCTTGAAAAGTTAGAAAAAAACAATATAGTAAACCCAAATAAAGTGGACAGAAAGAGATAATGAAAACAGGAGCAGAAATGTCACACAGGCGCCCCACCCTCAGTGTTATCTTGTTTGTTGTGTGGCTTGTCTGTCTGTGTTCTGCTTTGGGTGCCATGTAAGCCAAGTTAATCACATGGTGAAATGTCATTTAGTTTGGAATCCTGAGCCTGGTTTACAATTATGTTTCCCTTACTGTATGGTAGAATAAAACTGACACTGTGGGAAGATAAAAAAAAAAAAAAGACTAGGCAAAGAAAGGTAACATGATTTCTTCAAAAATGCCATTTGCAAAGAAGTACCATATAAACAAAAAGGGATTCAAAGATATATTATGAACTTTGGTCCATGACAATCACGTAATGCCTTTTTGGCATGATAGAAACTGTTGTTATTTTTTAAACAAACGTATCAAAACAAAATGGAAAAATCAACATACCCTTAATATATATTCACATTATCAGTGATTTATCTTTTTTCACTTTGTTACAAAAAAATATTTATTTTTATCTTAAAGAAGATCATCAATTTTGACAATTATAATTTATAGTAAGACAATGATTTTTAACCAATATTAATTTGTATTTTTATAAGGTTATTTCTGAATATGTAATGCTACAATATTAACTTATTAATAATCAGACTTAATTGTTTGGAATACTTGGAGAGAAAATAGGAATTATCCGTTTGTTTAGATTGGTTATTTCTGAAATAATGACAAGAATGTTTACTATATACTTACAGATGTATATATTAATACATCAGTAAACATACAACACACACACATATATCTGTATAACATTTTCTCATTCAAAATAAATTATGACTTAGATTGTTTTCATGCATTTCTCACAACTAACACATTTAATTATTCCTAAGTTCTTTATTTCTAACTTAAATATTCTTTTTTATTCTTATTAAAGGTAAAAAGAAATAAGCTAAAGTCATTATAATGTAATAATGATAAAATATCTCATAATACCTCAATTCCAGAATACTGCCGATGCTGATCATGTTATCATAATAGATCTTTTTTTTTATTACTTTGACCAAGAGTTATAGTCAAAATGTCAGACAGGGCTTCAAAATTCTAAAGGGTAGGAAGATTCACGTAACCACTTTCATCAATGCAATGCTAATAATCAGTTTTGTTTTGTTTTTGTTTTGTTTCAGATTTTTAACGTAACATTTTCTTTTCTTATTTGACTAAACCAGTCAGTGGTTTTGATGTCCTACAGTTATAGAAAACATGTATATTTTGCTATTTATTTGAGTTTAGCTGTACTTTAAAACCTAGACTTCTAAGTATGTGGGTAGACCAAATGTTTTTAAAAAGTAAAATCACTCTCTCTTTAATTTACTAGCACTGCAGCTCTGACAGCAATCTATGAAGTCTCACATGATTTAAACCTGGATATTTATGGAGACTTGTGATAACTAAGATATGCTCATGTCCTTCCTACAAAAGTTCCCAGATTTACACTTCCAACAATGGAAGTCATGTGTTTCCAGAGGAAGATTAACATCTTTGGCATTTCCTGCCTGCTATGGTTTGATAGATATTCACTTTTGTTTTTTGTTTTAAAGAAAGCTTAAAACAAGACCTCTTTTGAAATAGCTGGCTTCCTCACTGAGGTAGAAAATGAGGGCTTTTTAATGCTTCTTTATTTTTATCTACTTATTCTTTTGATCACTATATTTTTCTCATTCTGTTGATGTTTTTTACTCCTACTGCTTTGTCTATCTCAATGAGCTTTCACCTATGCTATCTCAGCATGGTGTAATAGAAAGAGCAAGGGCTTTGTACACAGCAGACCTGGTTCTCCAGGAGGTACTAATATCATCTCTATTATACAGATGATGAAACTGAAGTACAAAGAAGTGAAGTAAATTTTCCAAAGTTATACTGTGTAAGTGGCAGAGCCAGGATTTAAAGGAAGGTAGTCTGACTTTAGAGTCCATGGTATTTATGGTTTTACATTACTGCCTCCAGTTGGCTTTTATTATTATTTCTGATAGGCCCTCAAGTAAGGAGCTCTTGCCCAAAGTCACATAACATCTCAGAAGAGAAAAAATATCACTCAATCCTATGCTCAGAAAATGCTGGTAACATTTCACCATCTTAATCTGCTTCCCATAGAAGTAGAAATATATATATATATATATATATATATATATATATATATATATATATGCAAAACACACACACACACACACACACACAAAGATTTAGGGTAAAAAGAGGTTACATTCAATAATTTAACCCCTAGAATATAACAGAAGAGATGTAGGTTCTTGTAGCTGAACAACTGGGTCAACCTAATTGCTCTTCTAAAACTGCCTGAGATCAACAACACCAACCTTCACTGTTAAAGCAATAGTGCTAATCAAGTTTAGGTTGCCATAATGGGGTCAGAAACATAAGTATTAAAATCATAATGAAATGTAATGGAGAGGGAGCCAAAATAGTACACAGAAAATAAAGTTTGAATATAAACTGCTAGTTGGGAATGGAGCCCTTCAGGGCTTCACATACTCAAATTTATCTGAGTTCTCCTCCACCCCTCCTTCTAGGAATGCAGGTAAATTTCTTCCTGAATCCTAACAGAGAGAGAAAAACAACTGAATAATCATATTTATCTTTACCCCAGCATCCTTTACACACACACACACACACACACACACACACACACACACACACTTTGGAAATGAGTTTATAATCCTCCTGAAAATCTGTTCTGAAAAAATTCACAACCACTTAAACAGAACTTTCCAACAGTCTCAATGGTTATTTGCCTAGTTGTATTTTGAATAGTTTTACAGCCTTGAGACTTTTCTGAATTAATCACAACTTTTTCTACCTTGTTTTATTCATTATTCTACAATGTAAGTTTCTGATAAACTCAACTCAAAAATAAATGGCATGTTGAAGTGCCTGGGGAGCTCAGCTGATTATGTGTCTGACTCTTGATTTCAGCTCAGGTCATGATCTCAAGGTTGTGAGTTGGAGCCCCATGTCAGGCTCTGCACTGAGCATGAAACCTGCTTAAGATTCTTTCTCTCCCTCTTCTTCTGCCACTCCTGTCCTAATACAGGATCATGCACGTGCTTACTCTTTTTCTAATAAAAATAAATAAATACCGTGCATGCCAAAATGAAAGACAATGAAAGAAGAAAAGCAATAAATAAATAAATAAACGTTCCAAACCCTCATGTCATTTGGTGCTTACAGGTCAGAAAAGAATGCCAGAATCGTTAAATTCTCTATTAATTGCTGACTAATTTTTGTGATGAGAAAGTATTTTAATGTCCAAAAATATTATTCAGGGGTGTCTGGATGGCTCAGTCAGTTAAACATCTATCTTTGGCTCAGGTCATGATGCTAGGGTCCTGGGACTAAGCCCCATGTCAGGCCCCTTGTTCAGCAGGGAGTCTGCTTCTCCCTCTCCTTCTGTGTTCTCTCTCTCTCTCTCAAATAAATGATTAAAAAATTTTTTTAAAAATAAAAATATGGGCACCTGGGTGGCTCAGTGGGTTAAAGCTTCTGCCTTTGGGTCAGGTCATGATCTCAGGGTCCTAGGATCGAGCCCTACATTGGGCTCTCTGCTCAGCAGGGAGCCTGCTTCCCCCTCTCTCTCTGCCTGCCTCTCTGTCTATTTGTTATCTCTCTCTCTGTCAAGTAAATAAATAAAATCTTTAAAAAAATAAAAAATAAAAATAAAATTAAAATAAAAATAAATAAAAATATTATTCACCAGACTTATATACCTCGACTATCAACCTTAGCAATGGCAATATTATTCTTAAGCGTTTTTGAAATTCATCTTACTTTTTTTTTGCTTTTCCTTGATGCTCAACTGATTTAAAATGCTATTTTTTTTTAAATTTTAAACACTAAACCCCCTGCAAGAGAGGGGAAAATGGCAGAAGAGTAGGGTACCCTAGTTTCATCTGATCCCTTGAATTCAGCTAGATATCTATCAAATTGTTCTCAACAATTGTGAATTCAACCTGAGATCTAAGGAAGAATTGCTGCAATTCTACAAATAGAAAAGCAACCACTTTTGGCAAGGTAGGAGGTGTGAAGAAGTGAATTTGGGGGGATATATCCAAAGATAAACCATGGGGGGAAGGAGCCTCTGTAATCTGGCTACTGGAAAGTGATATAGCGGTGGAACACAAGATCCTAACTTTTAGAAATTTGTTCTGGTGAGGAACATCCCTGCCTAAAAGATAATCAGGTGGTGATGTGGGGAAGAATCCTGAGTGGAAGAGTCTGGTCTCTGGATCCCTGGAGTCACAGAAAGAACAGAGGTATCTGAATGAAGGAGAGTTCCCAAGCATTTGAGGGGGGAACCTGACAACAATCAGTGAGCGCAGGAGTGGGCTTTCAACTCAGTGTTGCCATAAACCACTAACCCCAGCAGGATCAGTGACTGCTCTCTGAGCAGGGGACCAGCAAGCAGCAGAATCATGGCAAGACCCTCCTCCTTCTCCCAGGAGGAGTGGCATGGGGTACGTTGCATGATGGGGCAACCGCTCCCAGAGCAGGGGCCCAGCAAGTGGCAGAACCGTGGTAAGACCCCCATCCTTCCCCTAGGAGGATGAGCGTGGGTGTGCTCTGCAAAAGTTTGCAGAGTTTGGCATACACAAAAGTGATTGGCTGCTTTTCTCTGAGGTTCTGCTGAAGACTGGGGGCTGTGATCTTTCAGCTCTGGGGCTGGAGATTGGGGCAAAGCCAGTTTTATTTTTATTTATTTATTTTTTAACCTCTAAAGCTGCAGAAAAAACCCTTCAAGGAACAAAAGCCACATAGATCAACCCAAGGCATCTTAAACTGAGCCTGGGCCCCTTGCAAGGGGTGGCAAAACTCAGTTCAGGCAAAGATACCTGATAATCAGTGCAACAGGCCCCTCCCCCAGAAGACCAACTGGAACATCAGGCTAATACAAAGTTTACAGATCGCACAGAACCGAAAAACTCCTGAGCTAGGGGAAAAAAATACATCGAATCTGAAATTTTTTTTCTCATGATTCTTTAGTCTTTCAGCTTAAACTTTTCTTTTTCTTTTTGTCTTCCTTTATCCTTTTAAACTAGTTTCTTACTTTGTCAAATATTATTTTTAAGTTTTTTTAATTTTCATTTTTACATTTACATTTTATAGATGTACTCTTCATTTTTGGCTTCTTTTCCCTGTATTCAAATACATATACATATATATAGATAATATACAGATATATGTGTATATATATATTTTTTCCTTCTTTACAAATTTGAGATCTAGTGTCTTCTAACAAATTTGGGATCTAGACTAAAATACACCTTAGACCAAATGTATTACCCTGTTTTGTCCACCATTAGATTATATTCTCTCTTTTTTTCCCTTTTTATTTATTTATTTTTTTGGTTTCTGATCTCTTCAGATTTGACCAATTGATATTTTTGATTTTGTTCTCTTGTTCATCAATTCTTCTCTGGACAGGGGGACTAGAAGAAGAAATTCACAATAAAAGAAAGAACCAGAAGTAGTACTCTCTGCTACAGATTCAATCAATATGGATATAAGTACGATGTCAGACCTAGAATTGAAAATAACAATTATAATGATACCTGCTGGGCTTGAAAAAAGCATAAAATTCACTAGGGAATCTCTTTGTGAAGAAAAAAAAAGAACTAAAATCTAATCAGGCCAAAATTAAAAATGCTCTGAGATGCAGTCTAAATTGGATGCCCTAACAGCTAGGGTAAATGAGGCAGAAGAGAGAGTCAGTGACATAGAAAACAAAATGATGGAAAGTAAGGAAGCTGAGGAAAAGAGAAAAAACAACTACTGGATCATTAGGGAGGCTTTGAGATATCAGCGATAACAAAAAGAGAAACAATATTAAAATAATTTAGGTCTCAGAGGAAGAAGAAAGAGAGATAGGACAGAAGGTATATTTGAACAAATTATACCTGAGAACTTCCCTAATCTGGGGAAGGAAACAGGAATTCAAGACCAGGAGGCACAGAGAACCCCCCTCAAAATCAATAAAAATAGATCAACACCCCAACATACAATAGTGAAGCTTGCAAATTTCAGGGATAAAGAGAAAATCCTGAAAGCAGCTTAAAATAGAAGGTGTTTAACCTACAAGGATAGAGACATTAGACTGGCAGCAGACCTATTCACAGAGACCTGGCAGGCCACAAAGGGTTGGCATGTTATATTCAGGGTATTAAATGAGAAAAACATGCAGCCAAGAATACTTTATCCAGCAAGGCTGTCATTCAGAATAGAAGGAGAGATAAAGAGCTTGCAGTCCAAACAGAAATTAAAAGAATCTGTGATCACCAAACCAGCCTTGAAAGAAATATTAAGGGGGGACCCTGTAAGTGAAGACAGAACGCAGAAAGAGACCAGAAAGAATCACAGACAATCTGCAGAAACAAGGACTTTAAAGGTAATACAATGACACTAAATTCATATCTAAATAGTTACTCTAAATGTAAATGGGCTAAATGCTCCAATCAAAAGACACAGGTTATTGGATTGGATAAAAAAGCAAGCTCCATCCATATGCTGTCTATAAGAGACTCATTTGAGACCTAAAGACACCTCCAGGTTGAAAGTGAGGGGGTGGGGAACCATTTATCATGCCAATGGACATCAAAAGAAAATGGGTTAGCATTCCTTATATCAGACAAATTAGACTTTAAGCCAAAGACTGTAGTAAGAGATGCAGAGGGACACTATATCATATTTAAAGGATCTACCCAACAAAAAGATCTAACAATTATGAATATTTATGCTCCTAACTTGGGAGCAGCCAATTATATCACCAATTAATAACCAAATTAAAGAAACATATTGGTAAAGTACAATCGTAGGGGACTTCAACACCCCACTCACAGCAATGGACAGATCATCTAAGCAGAAGATCAACAAGGAAACAAGGGCTTTGAATGATGCACTTGACAAGACGGACTTCACAGATAAATACAGAGCATTCCATCCTAAAGCAACAGAATACACATTCTTCTCGAGTACACATGGAACAGTTTCCAGAATACATGACATACTGGGTCACAAATCAGGTCTCAACTGATACCAAAAGACTGGGATTATTTCCTGCACATTTTCAGACCACAATGCTTTGAAACTTGAACTCAATCACAAGAGGAGGTTAAAGAGCATCCTACTAAACAATGAATGGGTAAACCAGGAAATTAAAGAAGAATTAAAAAAAAAATCATGGAAACACATTAAAATGAAAACACAACTGTTCAAAACCTTTAGGAAGCAGCAAATGTGGTCCTAAGAGGGAAGTACATAGCAGTACAAGCCTTTCTCAAGAAACAAGGTGTCAAATACACAATCGAGCCATACACATAAAGGAGCTGGAGTGAGAAAAGCAAATAGAGCCTAAACCCAGGAGGAAAAAAGAATTAATAGAGATTAGGGAAGACATCAATGAAATAGAAACCAAAAGAAAAGAACAGATCAACAAAACTAGGATCTGGTTCTTTGAAAGAATTAATAGGATTGATAAACTCCTAACTAGACTTATCAAAAAGAAAATACAAAGGACCGAAATTAATAAAAAAAAAAAAATCAAACTCTCCCTTTTCTCAGATGACATGATACCCTATGTGGAAAGCCCAAAAGACTCCACCCCAAAATTGCTAGAACTCATATAGGAATTCAGCAAAGTGGCAGGATATAAAATCAGTGTACCAAAATCAGTTGCATTTCTATACACTAACGAGACAGAAGAAAGAGAAATTAATGAATTGATCTCATTTACAATTGCACCAAAAACCATCAGAAACTTAGGAATAAACCTAACCAAAGAGGAAAAGTATTTGCACTCTAAAAACTAAAAAACAGTTATGAAAGAAATAGAGGAAGACACAAAGAAATAGAAAAATATTTCATGCTCATGGATTGGAAGAATAAATATAGTTCAAATGTCTATGGTACCCAGAGCAATCTACACAGTCAATGCAATCTCTATCAAAATACCATCAATATTTTTCACAGAGCTGAAACAAATAATCCTAAAATTTGTATGGAACCAGAAAAGACTCTGGATAGCCAGAGAAATGTTGAAAAAGAAAACCAAAGCTGGTGGCATCACAATGCCAGGCTTCAAGATCTATTACAAATCTGTAATCATCAAGACAGAGCGCTACTGGCACAAAAACAGATATACAGGTCAATGGAACAGAATAGAGAACCCAGAAACAGACCCTAAACTCTATGGTGAACTAATTTTCGAGAAAGCAGGAAAAAAGACAGTCTCTTCAGCAACATGTGTTGGGAAAATTGGACGGCCACATGCAGAAGAATGAAACTGAAACATTTTCTTTCACCATACACAAAGATAAACTCAAAATGGATGAAAGACCTAAATGTGAGACAGGAATCCATCAAAATCCTAGAGAAGAACACAGGCAACTACCTCTTGGACTTCAGCCAGCTTCTTACTAGACATGTCTTCAAAGGCAAAGAAAACAAAAGCAAAAATGAACTATTGGGATTTCATCAAGATAAAAAGTTTTTGCATATGAAGGGAAACAAAACTAAGAGGCAACCTAGGCATTGGGAGAAGACATTTAAAAATGTCTTATCAGATAAAGGGCTAGTATCCAAAATCTTTACAGAACTTATTCAACTCACAACCCAAAAAACAAAAATAATCCAGTCAAGAAATGAGCAGAAGACATGAATAGACATTTCTCCAAAAAAGACATACAAATATCCAACACACACATCAAAAAAATGCTCAACGTCTCTGAGCAGCAGGGAAATACAAATCAAAACCACAATGAAATAACACCTCACACCAACCAGAATGGCTAAAATTAACAAGTCAGTAAACAATAAATGTTGGCGAGATGTGGAAAAAGGGAAACCATTTTACAATGTTGGTGGGAATATAAGCTAGTACAACCACTCTAGAAAACAGTATGGAGGTTCCTCAGAAAGCTAAAAATAGAGCTACACTATGACCCTGGAATTGCACTACTAAGTATTTACTCCATAGATACAAATGTAGTGATCTGAAAGGGCACCTGCACCCTGCTGTTTATAGCAGTAATGTTCACAATAGCCAAATTATGGAAAATGCCAAGAATCCATTGACAGAGGAATGAATAAAAAAGATATATATATCACATCATATATAGATAGATAGATCTTTTATATATAATATATAATATTTATATAATATATAGATATTTAATCATATATAATTAATAATCATATATAAATTAAATAGCTATTATAATAAAATAATTATATGATATATAATGTATATTATATAATAAATTTATTATATTTAATAGATATATATATATAATAGATATATATCATGGAATATTACTCAGCTATCAGAAAGGATGAAATCTTATCATTTATATGGACATGAATGTAACTGGAGGGTATTACGTTGGGCAAAATAAGTCAGTCAGAGAAAGACAATTATCATATGGTTTCATTCTTATGAGGAATATAAGAAACAGTGCAGAGGATCATAGAGGAAGGGAAGGAAAAACTGAATGGAAAGAAATCAGAGAGAGAGACAAACCATATGAGACTCTTGACTCTGGGAAATAAACTGAGGGTTACAAAAGGGAGCTGGTTTGGGGAATGGGGCAACTGGGTGATATATGCAACTGATGAATTACTGCACTCTACATCTGAAACTAATGATGTTCTATATGTTGCCTAACTGAATTTAAAGAAAAGAAAAAAAGAGATAAAAAAATAAAAACATCAAACCCTGACCTTAAGTAAAATATTATTCTCCCACTTCCTGTTTTTCTCTACTCCTGTGTGTGTGTGTGCATGTGTGTGTCTACATGTGTGTGTGTTTTCAGGAGCTTCTAAATATTGTTTCCATTTTAAATGCAAATTTTTAATTATTCACAAATATCAATGAACATATGTTGCTTTCCCTTGTTGTGGAGCCTTATTGTCCTAAAAAAGAGTGTAGCTTTGATTGTAAATGAGATTTACGAAAGGCTTGGGGTTGGTGTCCAATTGCTACCTACCCTACTTAGGTATTGTTATACTGTCAGGAAGTAAAGAAAAAAATAAGATTCTTTCAGACTTCTTTTTGTTTGAAACAGGAAAGGCAAACCATAACAAGTACAAATACTGACCTACACAAATGAAATGTTGACAATGTATGGAAATCCCAGTGTACAGAGACTATGGTACTTTTCTGTTTTCTTCAAGAACGTGTGTAAATGGCCTGCCAGATGTGCCATTCTGACTAGGTGAATTCCTACAGCACAAATTTATTACACAGAATTCATGTTTTCCACAGAATTTCATTATATTTGTTAATATGTTAATATTAACATATTGCTGGGGTGCCTGGGTGGCTCAATGGGTTAAGCCTCTGCCTTCGGCTTAGGTCATGATCTCAGGGTCTTGGGATCAAGCCCCGCATCAGGCTCTCTGCTCATCAGGGAGCCTGCTTTCCCTGCTCTCTCTGCCTGCCTCTCTGCCTACTTGTGATCTCTCTCTCTGTGTCAAATAAATAAATAAAATCTTAAAGAAAACATATTGCTAATTCCATTAAACGTGATTACACTGGCACAATTTGATATTTCTACATCCTCTATGAATTAAAGTTGTGTTTTTCATTTACATTATCTATAAATGAGAATAGAGAAATATGACTACCCAATGTCATGACCACTCCCTTCAACTATTTAAATAACAATATTAGATTATAGGTACATTAATTTGATGTAAGAAAGGAGACAGTCAAAAAGCATTGTTAAGGCATATGACATTATAAACCACAAACTATTGTTGATCTTCAAACAGGGAGCATTGGTGAAAATTTTGAGATGACTTTCAGGAACAGTTATTATCTGTGAAGTTTTGAGCAAATTACTTTTCAGAACTTCAGTTTTCCTTTTGTAAAGTGGGGTGGATGACAGAATTTGTATAAGACCCAAATGAAAGAATGCATATAAAAACCTTTGGTAACTCCAAGGCCCCAAACATGATGGCCTAAGCCCTTCAAATGGTAACACTTGGAAATACTACCACAGAATGAATAAGAAGATACAGATTGCTCTTAAAATTGAAAAATAGAACAAAGATAATTAAATTGCTTTTCTTTTATCATTTTTAATTAAAAATGAACTTAAATTAGAATCGTTGTTGCTTATTCATCAGATGATTGGTATATACTACTATGCTTATGAACTAATACTTTATATCTCTGAAGAAGGTAATACATCTGAGAGATGTCTCAGAAGTGATAAATTGGTCAAAGTTATTACCAGAGCTATGACTATAAAAATAACATGTATTTATTGTACATAATGGCTTACAACACACTAACACATAGTTTGTACTACAAAAGGTATGTATACCCTATGATAATTTAAATTTTGTTTCTCCACTTAAAATATTTATTTCTGGGCACTAGATATGTAACAGTGAATAAGATAGGTATAAAAAACCTGACCTCATGAATGTTGCATTCAAGTCCTAAAAGGCAATAAGTGCATAAAATGAAATCAATTAGTTCCTTTTTATACTATTATCTTATTTGTCAAAAAATAACTATTGTCAAAAAATTGATGCCTCTCCTTTCATATCTTTTCTGACCCTTATGCAAACATACATGTGCATTTAGATGCTTGATTTTGCTTTGTACAAATGTATGATTATACGATACATGTTATTATATGTTGGTTTTGGTTACTTAACAAAATCCCAGGGACATTGTTTCAAGTATTTTTTTTTTTCATTTTATGTCCCTTTTTAAGTTTATCGTTTAAAGAAAAGCTAATGATACACAAGCTTTTGCCTACTTTCTTCTTCTGAAGTTATAGTTATTTTTGTTATATTTTGCTGTCATTGACTTGAAGATTTCTAACTAAAGCAAGGTTCAATGTTCAGGTATTTCTAAATAATTCCTAGCAAGCAGAAAGTCTCAAGAACTATAAATTGGTGAAAATAATTATTGCATAAAATTTTGTGTATATATAACTTACATGTTATATGTATAATATTATATAAAATTATATAAAAACATATGTGTATAAATAATTTCACATCTTTCTTATCCATTCATCAGTCAATGGATATTTGGGTTTTTTCCATAATTTGGCTATTGTGGATAATGCTGTTATATACACCAGTGTGCTTGCGTCCCTTCAAATCAGTATTTGTGTATCCTTTGGGTACATCCCTAGTAGTGCAATTGCTGAATCATACGGTATTTCTATTTTTAACTTTCTGAGGAACCCCCATACTGTTTTCTAGACTAACTTCACCAGTTGGCACTCCCACCAACAGCATAAGAAGGATCCCCTTTCTCTGCATCCTCCCCAACATCTGTTGTTTCCTGTGTTGTTAATTTTAGCCACTCTGGCAGGTATGAAATGATATCTCATTGTAGTTTTGCTATTTATTTCCCTGATGATGAGTGATGTTGAGCATCTTTTCATGTGCCTGTTAGCCATGTATGTCTTCTTTGTAAAAGTGTCTATTCATTTCTTCTGCCCATTTCTTAACTGGATTATTTAGTTTTTGGGTGTGGAGTTTTATCAGTTTTTTATAGATTTTGGATATGAACCATTTATTGGATATGTCATTTGCAAATATCTTCTCCCATTCTGAAGGTTGCCTTTTAGTTTTGTTGGTTGTTTCCCTTGCTGTGCAGGAGCATTTTATCTTAATGAAATCCCAATAGTTCATTTCTGCTTTTGTTTCCCTTGACTTTGGAGACGTAACTAGTAAGAAGAAGCTATGTGAAATGTCAAAGAAGTTGTTGCCTGTGTTCTTCTCTAGGATTTCGATGGTTTCTTGTCTCACATTTAGGTTTATCATTCATTTTGAATATAATTTTTTTGCATGGTATAAAAAGTGGTCCACTTTCATTCTTTTGGATGTTGCTGTCCAGTTTTCCCAACATTTGTTGAAAAGACTGTCTTTTTTTTCATTAGATATTCTTTCCCATTTCGTTGAAGATTAGTCAACCATATTGCTGCAGGTCCATTTCTGGGTTTTCTATTCTGTTCCATTGATCTATGTGTCTGTTTTTCTGCCAGAACCATGCTGTCTTAATGATTATAGCTTTGTAATATAACTTGAATTCTAGAATTGTGATTCTTCCAGATTTGCTTTTCTTTTTCAAGGTTGCTTTGTTTATTCCAAGTCTTTTGTGGTTCCATACAAAATTTGGAATTATTTGGTCCAAGTCTGTGAAAAATGGTGGTATTTTGATAGGGATTGCATTAAATGTGTCAATTGCTTTGGTGGTATAGACATTTTAAGAATACTTGTTCTTCCAGTTCATGAGCATGGTATGCTTTTCCAATTTTGTGTCATCTTCAATTTCTTTCATAAGTGTTTTCTCATTTTCAGAGTACAGATCTTTTACCTTTTTTTTAGGTTTATTCGTAGGTATCTTCTTATTTGGTACAATAATAAGTGGGATAAATTCCCTGATTTCTCTTTCTGTTTTCATTCTTGTTGCATAAAAATGCAATAGATTTCTATACATTGAATTTGTGTCCTGTGACTTTATTGAATTTGTATATAAGTTGCAGCAATTTTTAGTGGAGTCTTTTGGTTTTCTACATAGAATGTCATGTTGTCTGCCAATAGTGAACTTTAGACTTCTTTCTTGATGCTTTCCACGCCTTTTATTTCTTTTTATTGTCTGATTACATTGGCTAGGACTTCCAGTACTATGCTAAATACAAAGGGTGAGAGTGGGAATCCCTGTCTTGTTCCTGACCAAAAACGAAAAGCTCTTCATTTTTCTCCATTGAGGATTATATTGGCTCTGTGTCTTTCATGTATGGCCCTTATGATGATGAGATACATTCCCTCTATCCTTATTTTGTTGAGGTTTTTTATTTTTTATTTTTTTCCCGAAATACTTTTATTTTATTTTTTCAGCGTTACAAGATTCATTGTTTATGTACCACACCCAGTGCTCCATGCAATACGTGCCCTCCTCAGTACCCACCACCAGGCTCACCCATCCCCCCACCCCCCTCTCCTCCAAAACCCTCAGTCCCTTGCTCTGAGTTCACAGTCTTTCATGGTTCTTCACCCCTCCGGTTTCCTCCAATTCATCCCTCCCTTCGCTCTCACCATGTCCTCCATGTTTTTCCTTATGCTCCACACGTAAGTGAGACCATATGATAATTGACTCTCTCCACTTAACTTATTTCACTCAACATAATCTCTTCCAGTCCAGTCCATGTTAAAATAAAAGTTGGGTATTCACCATTTCTGATGGAGGCATAATATTCCATTGTATATATGGACTATACCTTCTTTATCCATTCATCTGTTGAAGGGCATCTTGGCTCTTTCCACAGTTTGGTGATTGTGGCCATTGCTGCTATGAACATTGGGGTACATGTGGCCCTTCTTTGTACTGCATATGCATCTTTGGGGTAAATACCCAGGAGTGAAATGGCAGGGTCATAGGGTAGCTCTATTTTTAATTTCTTCAGGAATCTCCACACTGTTTTCCAAGGTAGTTGCACCAACTTGCATTCCCACCAACAGTGGAAGAGGGTTCCCCTTTCTCCACATCCTCTCCAACATTTGTTGTTTACTGTCTTGTTGATTTTGGCCAGTCTAACTTGTGTAAGGTGGTATCTCGGTGTGGTTTTGATTTGAATCTCCCTGAGGGCTAATGACGATGAACATCTTTTCA
>CM052901.1:45597093-45631038 GCA_028534135.1 Potos flavus
GATTATGTTGAGTGAAATAAGTCAAGCAGAGAAAGTCAATTATCATATGGTCTCACTTACGTGTGGAGCGTAAGGAAAAACATGGAGGACATTGTGAGAGGGAGGGGAGGGATTAATTTGGAGGAAATCGGAGGGGTGAAGAACCATGAGAGACTGTGGACTCAGAACAAGGGACTGAGAGTGTTGGAGGGGAGGGGGTGGGGGGATGGGCTAGCCTGGTGGTGGGTATTGAGGTGGGCACGTATTGCATGGAGCACTGGGTGTGGTACATAAACAATGAATCTTGTAACACTGAAAAAATAAAATAAAAGTATTTGGGAAAAAAAAAAGAAGAGGTGTCCATAGGCATATGAATCCATAAAGAAGTGGTATATATATATATATTTATATATATATATATATACCAATATATATATATATGAGAGAGAGAATTTCGCCAAATGAAATAAGTCAGAGAAAGATACATACCATGTGATTTCATGAATATGTGGAATTTATAAAACACAACAAATGAGCGAAGGAAAAAAGAAAAACAGAGAAGCAAACCAGGAAACAGACACTTAACTATAGTGAACAAACTGACAGTTACCAGTGGGGAGGTGGGTGGGAGGATGGGTTAAATAGGTGATGGGAATTAAGGAGTGCACTTGTTATGAGCACTGGGTGTTGAATGGAAGTGCTGAATCACTAAATTTTACACCTAAAACTAATACTACACTCTATGTCACTTACCTGGAATTTAGATAAAAATTGAAAAAAAAAAAAAAAAGAAGAAGCTACAAGAGGGTTTTTGTTTGTTTAGTTTCAAGGGTAGAATTTAATGTTTCATCAGTTGCAAATAACACCCAGTGCTCATTCCATCACGTGCCCTCCTTAATGCCCATTGCCCAGTTATCTCATCCCCCTATCCACCTCCCCTCCAGCAACTGTCCGTTTGTTTCCTATAGTTAAAAGTCTCTTCTGTTTTTTTCCCCCTCACTATTTTCATCTTATTTTTCCTTCCCTCCCCCATGTTCATTTGTTTTTTTTCTTAAACTCCACATGTGAGTGAAATCATATGATATTTGACTTTTTTGACTGCCTTATTTCAATTAGCATAATATCCAATAGTTTTATCCATGTCATCGCAAATGACAAGATTTCACTCTTTTAATGTCTGGGTAATATTCTATCCAGCATATATGGATAGAATATATATATATATATTTACATATATAGAATATATATGTAAATATATATATATATATATAGCACTGGGCTCTTTCCATATTTTGACTATTATAGACATTGCTGCTGTAAGCATTGGGGTGCCTGTGCCTGTGCCTGTGCCCATTGAATCATTATGTTTGTATCCTTTAGATACAATACCTTTAGATAAATACCTAATAGTAAAATTGCTGGGTCGTACTGTAGCTCTATTTCTAACTTTATGAAGAACCTCAATATTATCTTCCAGAATGACTGCACCAGTTTGCATTCCAACCAACATCATGAGAGAGTTCCCCTTTTTCCACTCCTTGCCAACATCTGTTGTTTCCTGAGTTGTTAAATTTAGCCATTCTGACTAATGTGAGGTAGTACCTCATTGGGATTTTGATTTGTATTTCCCCGATGCTCAGAAACGTTGAGCAACTTTTCATGTGTCTGTTGGATATTTGTATGTCTTCTTTGGAGAAATGTCTATTCATGTCTTCTGCCCATTTTTTGACCGGATTATTTTTGGTTTTTGGGTCTTGAGTTGGAAAAGTTCTTTATAGATTTTGGATACTAGCCCTTTATCTGATAAGACATTTTCAAATGTCTTCTTCCATTCTGTAGATTGCCTCTTAGTTTTATTGACTGTTTCCCTTGATGTGCAAAACCTTTTTATCTTGATGAAGTCCCAATAGTTCATTTTTGCTTTTGTTTCTCATGCCCTTGAAAACATGTCTGGCAAAAAGTTGCTGCAGCTGAGGTCAAAGAGGTTGCTGCCTGTGTTCTCTTCTGCAATTTTGATGAATTCCTACCTCACGTTTAAGTCTTTCATCCATTTTGAATTTATCTTAATAAAGGGTGTAAGGAAGTGGTCCAGTTTAATTCTGCACATGGCTGTGAATTCTCCCAGCGCCATTTATTGAAGAAACTGTCTTTTTTTCCATTGGATATTCTTTCCTACTTTGTTGAAGATTTGTTGATCATAGAGTTGATGACCCATTTCTGGATTCTCTATTCTGTTCCATGGATCTATCTGTTTTTGTGCCAGTACCATACTGCCTTGTTGATTAGGTTATTGCTTTGTAGTACACCCTCAAGTCCATATTTGGGATGCCTCTGACTTTGGTTTTCATTTTCAACATTCCTATGGCTATTTGGGGTCCTTTCTGTTTCCTTAGAAATTTTAGGGTTGTTTCTTCCAGCTCTGTGAAAAATATTGGTGGTATTTTGATAGGTATTGCATTGAACGTATAGATTGCTTTGGATTACATAGACATTTTAACAATACTTGTTCTCCCAATCCATGACCATGGACTGTTTTGCCATTTCTTTGTGTCTTCTTCAATTTCTTTCATAAACATTCTATAATTTTCAGAGTATATGTCTTTACCTCTTTGGATAGGTTTATTCCTAGGTATCTTATGGTTTGGGGTGCAAATGTATATGGGATTGATTCTTTGATTTCTCTTTCTTCTGCCCCTTGTTAGTGTTCAGAATTGCAATTGAATTCTATATATTAATTTATATACTGAAAATTTGCTCAATTCCTGTATCAGTTCTATGAATTTTTGGTGGAGTCTTTTCCATTTTCTAAATAGAGAATCATGTCATCTGGGAAGAGTGAGAGTTTGACTTCTTTGCTGATTTGGATGCTTTTAAGTTCTTTTTGTTGTCTAACTGTTGAGGCTAAGACTTCCAGTAGTATGTTGCACAACAGCAGTGAAAGTGGACATCCCTGTCATGTTCCTGACCTTAGGGGGAAAAATTCGGTTTTTCCCTTTGAGGATGATACTTGCTGCAGATTTTTCATAAATGATATTTATGATGTTGAGGTATGTCCCTTACTTCCCTACAGTGTAGAGAGTTTTAATCAAGAAATAATGCTGTACTTTATCAAATGCTTTTTCTGCATCAATTGAGAGGATCATATGGTTCTTGTCCTTTCTGTTATTAATGTGCTCTATCATGCTGATTGATTTGTGGTTGTTAAACTACCCATGCATCACAGGAATAAATCCACACGTTTCTAGTGAATAATATTTTTAATATACTGTTTTTTTCTATTAGCTAGTATCTTGGTGAGAATTTTTGGCAGCCATGTTCATTAGCGATATTGGTCTGTAATTCTCCTTTTTGTTGAAGTGCTTGTCTGACTTTGGGATCAAGGTAGTGCTGGCTTCATAGAATGAGTCTGGAAGTTTTCCTTCTGTTTATATTTTTGAAACAGCTTCAGAAAAATAGGTATTAATTCTTTAAAAGTTTGGTAGAATTCTCCTAGGAAGCCATCTGGTCCCGGAATCTTTTTTTGGGGGGGAAATTTTTGCTTATTGCTTCAATTTCTTTGCTGGTTATGAGTCTGTTCAGGTTTTCTATTTCTTCCTGTTTCAGTTTTTGTGGTTTATATATTTCTAGGAATGCATCCATTTCTTCCAGATTGCCTAATTTGTTGGCATATAGTTGCTCATAATATGTTCTTATAATTTTTTTTATTTCTATGCTCTTGGTTGTGATCTCTCCTCTTTGATTCATGATTTTATTTATTTGGGTCCTTTCTCTTTTCTTTTAGATAAGTCTGGCGAGGGGTCTATCAATCTTACTGATTCTTTCAAAGAACCAACTCCTAGTTTCTTTGATCTGGTCTACTGTTCTTTTGGGTTCTATTGCATTGATTTCTGCTCTAATCTTTATTATTTCTCTTTTCCTGCTGGGTTTTGACTTTATTTGCTCTTCTTTTCCCAGTGTCTTTAGGTGTAAGGTTAGTTTGTGTATTTGAGACTTTTCTTGTTTCTTGAGAAATCCTTGTTTGCTATACACTTCCCTCTTAGGACTGCCTTTGCTGCATCCCAAAGGTTCTGAACCTTTCATTTTCATTTTCATTTGTTTTCATGTATTTTTTTTAATTCTTCTTTAATTTCTTGGTTGACTCATTTATTCTTTAGTAGGAGTCTCTTTAACTTTCATGTATTAGTGTTCCATCCAAATTTTCTTTTGTGTTTGAATTCACATTTTAAAGCATTGTGGCCTGAAAATATGCTTGGTATAATCTCAGTCTTTTGGTACCTGTTAAGACCTGATTGGTGACCCAGTATGTGAAGTATTTTGGGGATTTTTCCATGTGCACTCAAGAAGAATTTGTATTCTGCTTTAGGATGAAAGGCTCTGAATATATATGTGAAGTCCAACTGGTCCAGTGTATTATTTAAAGCCCTTGTTTCCTTGTTGATCTTCTGCTTAGATGATCTGTCCATTGCTGTGAGTGGGGTATTAAAGTTCCCTCCTATTATTGTGTTATTATCAATGTGTTTCTTTAATTTGGTTATTATTTGGTTGATATAACTGGCTGCTCCCAAGTTAGGAGCAAAAATATTTACAATTCTTTGATTTTCTTTTTGGATAGACTCCTTTATTATGCTACAGAGTTCTCCTTCATCTCTTATTGCAGTCTTTGGTCTACAATCTAGTTTGTTTGATATAAGGATTGTTATTCCAGCTTTCTTTTGATGTCCATTCTTCACCCCTTCACTTCAATCTGGAGGTGTCTTTGGGTCTAAAATAAGTCTTTTGAAGGTAGCATTTTAGTGGGTCTTGTTTTTTATTCAATCTAATACTCTGTGCCATTTGATTAGAACGTTTAGTCCCTTTACATTCAGAGTAATTATTGAAGGATATGAATTTAGTGCCATTGCATTACATGCAAAGTTGCTATTTCTGTAGATTGTCTCTGTTCCTTTCTGGTCTTTGTTACTCTTGGGCTCTCTCTCTTTCTCAAAGAATCCCCTTTAATATTTCTTTCAGGGCTGGTTTAGTGTTTATGAGTTCCTTTTGTTTTTGTTTGTCCTGGAAACTCATTATCTCTCCTTCTATTCTGAATGATACCCTTCCCGGAATAAAGTATTTAGGGCGGCATATTTTTCCGATTTAGCACATTGACTATATCATGCTAGTTCTTTATGCCTGTCAGGTCTCTATGGACAGATTGGCTGCCAGCCTTATGTTTCTACCCTTTTTGATTAAGGACCTCTTGCCCTGAGCTACTTTCAGGATTTTCTCTTATCTCTGAAATTTGCAAGCTTCACTATTATATGTTGAGGTGTTGATCTATTTTTATTGATTTTAAGTTTTCTACTCTTGATTTTGCCTCAGGTCATGATCTCAGGGTTGTGAGATCAAGCCCCACACTGGGCTCCACTCAGCATGGTGTCTGCTTGAGCTTCTTTCTCTGCCTCTGCCTCTCCCTCCACTCACACACTCTCACTCAAATAAATAAATAAATAGATAAATAAATAAATAAATAACATCTTAAATAAAATATGTCAGTATAACACCTAAACTAATCTTCTAGAGCCCCCAAGGTGTAATTGCCATACTTGGGGAAACTGACAGCCACCTATCTTGCACTGAAATGCTTTCAGATACATTTAACTGACTGAGCCACCTGGGTGCCCCTACACTAACATATTTCTTAAAAATTATTTATTTTACTAGTCCATTAAACTGGTGATTTCAGTTTTTCAGACTTTTATGACACTTAGACTAAAACTCTCTACACCATCCAAAGCAAAATGCTCTATAGTTAATTTTAAAATGTTAAATAAATAATAGTGTGCGTTGTCTACAGAGATCACAAATGTTCTGATGATAGTATACAGGATCATTAAAGATTTTGAGAAACAAAGATGCCATATGGAGGAGTGTACAAGGGTTTTGAGCCATAGAGTTTCAGGTTTACCTCTAACATCAGAAATAAAATAGCTGTGGGGAACCTGGGTGGCTCGGTTGGTTAAGTATCTGACTCTAGATTTTGGCTCAGGTCATGATCTCAGGGTCATGGAATTGAGCTCCACTTCAGGCTCCATGCTTAGTAGGAAGTCTGCTTGAATTTCTCTCCCTCGGCCCTTTCCCATACTTGCACACTGTCTCTCTCAAATGAATAAATGTTTTAAAAAAGGAAACAAAATAGCTGTTATACCTTGACCAAGTACTTTAGCCCCTCAAAATCTATGTTTCCTAATCTATAAAATGAAGATGACAGGATGCATATTATAGGATGTCTGTGAGATCAGAAAAAAAATGTATGCTCTACTCAGGTGGCTAACAGTTTTTATCACCAAATCAATTGAAATCATTCTTAATAATTTTATACACACATTTTGAAGAAAAGGGCTATTAATTATATAGGAATAGGTGTATTGTTCTTTTAGCAAGAGAAATTTGTCTTCATTTTAGCATGAAGTGGCTATTTAAATATGATTACATGTATAGAGTAATAACCATTTAAAAAGAAGTATTTCTACATTCTAAAAAAGTATTTCTACTTTCTAATTCAACATGTTCTTTTCTCTTGATTTAGTAAATAACATAGCACTCTTGTCTTTTTATGAGAAAGATAATCTTATTTTAAGATTAATAGATAGTGATTATAATCTTGATTTCACTTCCTAACTTAAAGACACAGGAACAATGTCTGCTTCTTGAGAAGTAACAGGGAAACTCTTTTTCACCATGACAGTTTGTATTTTCTAGAGTTTACACTTTATCCAGACCTATCAAATTTCTTTTATTACATGTAAACAAAGCCACATAGTACAGTGTATTCTCTACACTTTATACTAATTACTCTGAAGTGCTCGATAAACTATAGTCTGCATGGAAATCATCTCTGCAGATTAGACAGAGGTGCTTTTTTATACACACTCTGAATGAATGTTTTTTTGTACTGTGTGGCTATGACATTAATAGTCTTTTATCATTCATTTACAGTATTTTTATTCACTGACTACTAAGGAAATAATTTAACATTAAAAAGGAACTGAATCTGTCCTTCAAGAATGTATTACTGGGCTATTTGACATGAGAAATATATACAACTAATCCTTTTTTAAAGTTATTTAAGTTCCAGTTAATTACCATACAGTGAAATATTCGTGTCAGGTGTTAAATATAGTCCTATATAGTTCAATATACTGTATACCATACAACGTCTGGTAATCATCAGAGCAAGTACACTCCTTAATCCCCATCACCTATTTTACCCATGCCCTACCCACCTCACTTCTAGTATCCATCAGTTTGTTCTCTGTATTTAAGAGTCTGTTTCTTGGTTTGCTTCTCAATCTTTTTTTTTTTACCTTTGCTTGTTTATGTTATTTCTTAAATTCCACATATGAGTGAAATCATATGGAATATGTCTTTCTCTGACTGGCTTATTTCACTTAGCATAATACTCTAGCTCCATCCACATCCTTGCAAATGGCAATCTTTCATTCTTTTTCTTTTATGACTGACTGATATTCCATAGTATCTATATACCACCTCTTCTTTATACATTCATCAGTCAATGATTGCCTGGGCTTTTTCATAATTTGGCTATTGTAGACAATGCTGCTCTAAACACGAGGGTGCATGTATTCCTTTGAATTAATATTTTTGTATTCTTTGGGTAAATACCTAGCAGTGCAATTGCTTTGTTTTAGGGTAGTTCTATTTTTAAATTTTTGAGGAATCTCCATACTGTTTTCAAGAGTGGCTGCACCAGTTTACATTCCCACCAATAGTGTAAGAGTGTTCCCCTTTCTCCACATCCTTGCCAGCACATTGTTTCTTTTTTTACATATATATAATAATTTTATTTTATTCTTTCAGTGTTCCAAGATTCATTGTTTATGCACCACACCCAGTGCTCCATGCAATACATGCCCTCCTCAATACCCACCACCAGGCTCACCCATCCCTCCACCACCCCCCTCCAAAACCCTCAGTTTGTTTCTCAGAGTCCACAGTCTCTCGTGGTTCATCTACCCCTCCGATTTCTCCCAATTCACTTTTCCACATTGTTTCTTGTCTTGTTGATTTTATCCATTCTTACAGGTCTGAGGTGATATCACATTGCAGTTTTGATTTGTATTTCTCTGTTAATCAGTGGTGTTGAGCATCTTTTCATACATCTGTTGATCATCTTTATGTCTTCCTTGGAAAAATAAAAATGTCTGTTTATGTCTTCTGATCATTTTTAAATTGGATTATTCATTTTTGGGTGTAGAATTTTATAAATTCTTTACATATTTTAGATACAAACCCTTTCTCAGACATGTCATTTGTAAATATCTTCTCCCATTCTGTGGGTTGAGTTTTAGTTTTGTTGATTGTTTCCATAACTGTGGAGAACATTTGTATTTTGATGTATTCTCAATAGTTCATTTTCGCTTTTGTTTCCCTTGCCTGAGTACACATATCTAGAAAAAATTTGCTAGGGTCAATCTCAAAGAGGTTAGTGCCTGTATTCTCCACTAGGATTTGGATGGTTTCCTATCTCACATTTAGGTCTTTAATCCATTTCGAATTTATTTTCATGTGTGGTGAAAGAAAGTAGTTCCAGTTCGTTCTTTTTTATGTTGTTGTCCAATTTTCCCAACACCATTTGTTGAAAAGACCATTCTTTTCCCACTGGATATTCATTCCTGATTTGTCAAAGATTAATTGTCCATATAGTGGTGGGTTCACTTCTGAGTTTTCTCTTCTGTTCCACTGATCTATGTGCCTGTATTCTTGACAGTACCATACTGTTTCAATAACTATAGCTTTGTAATATAATTCGAAGTCCACAGTGATGTCTTCAGCTTTGCTTTTCTTTTTCAAGGTTACTTTGGCTATTCAGGGTCTTTGGTGGTTCCAAATAAATTATAGAATTGTTTATTCTACTTATATGAAAAAATGCTTTGGTATTTTGATAGGGATTGCATTAAATGTGTAGACTACTTTGAGTAGTATAGACATTTTAACAATATTTGCTCTTCTGATCCAGGAACATGGAATACCTTTCCATTTTTTTGTGTCCTCTTCAATTGCTTTCACCAGTGTTTTAGTCTTCAGAGCACAAGGCTTTCACCTCTTTGGTTATATTTATTCCTAGGTATCTTATTGTGCAATTGTAAATGGAATTGATTCCTTAATGTCTCATTTGCTTCATTATCGATGTATAGAAATGTAACAGATTTTTGTAAGTTGATTTTTTATCCTCTAACTACTGTAGTCGTGTATTAGAGCTAGCAATTTTTTGGAGGAGCCTTTGTTTTTGTTTTTTGTTTTTTGTTTTTTAAGATTTTATTTATTTATTTGACAGAGAGAGAGATCACAAGCAGGCAGAGAGTCAGGCGGGAAGGGGGGAGAAGCAGGCTCCCTGCTAAGCAGAGAGCCCGATGCGGGGCTCGATCCCAGGACCTTGAGATCATGACCTGAGCTGAAGGCAGAGGCTTTAACCCACTGAACCACCCAGGTACCCCGCTTTTGGGTTTTCTATATAGTATATTGTGTCATCTGAAAATAGTGAAAGTTTGACTTCTCCCTTGCCAATTTGGATACATTTTATTTCTTTTTGTTGTCTAATTTACTGTGGCTAGGATTTCTAGTACTATGTTAAATAACAGTGATGAGAGTGGACATCTCTGTCTTGTTCCTGATCATAGAGGAAACACTCAGTTTTTCCCCATTGATGATGATATTAACTGGGTTTTTCACATATGGCCTTCATGATGTTGAGGGATGTTCCTTCTACACTTACTTTGTTGAGGGTTTTTCTCATGCATAGATATTGTACTTTGGCAAATGCTTTTTCTGCATCTATTAAGATGATCATATGGTGATTATTGTTTCTTTACTGTGTTATATCAGATTGATCGATTTGCAAGTATTGAAAAATATTTACAGCTGAGAAATAAATCCCACTTGATTATAGAGAATGATTTTTTTCAATATTTCTTTGGATTTAGTTTGCCAGTATTCTATTGAGAATTTTTGCATCCATGTTTTTCAGGAATATTGGCCTGTAGTTCTCCTTTTTTGTCTAGTCTTTATCTGCTTTTGGTATTAGGGTAATGCTAGCCTCAATGAATGAGTTTGGATTTTTTTTTCCTTTTCTATTTCTTGGAATAGTTTGAGAAGAACAGGTGTTAACTCTTCTTTAAATGTTTGGTTGAATTCTGTGGGAAGCCATCTGGTCTTGGACTTTTGTTTCTTTGGAGTTTTTTGATGAGTGATTGAATTTCTTTGCTGGTAATTGGTCTGTTCAAGTTTACTATTTCTTCCTGTTTCAATTTGGGAGTTTGTATGTTTCCAGGAATTTTTCTGTGTCTTCCAGGTTGTACAAATTGTTGGTATACAGTTTTTCATAATATTCTCTTATAATTATTTGTATTTCTTTGGTGTTGGTTGTTATTTATCCTCTCTCATTTGTGATTTTATTCATTCGGTTCATTTCTGTTTTCTTTTTGATAGGTCTAGCTAAGGGTTTATCAATTTTATTAATTTTTTTTAAAGAACCAGTTCCTTCTATCATTAATCTTTTTTTTATTATTTTGTGTTAGTCACCATACAATACATCATTAATTTTTGATGCAGTGTTCCAAGATTCATTGTTTACTTATAACACCCAGTGCTCCATGCAATATGTGACCTCCTCAATACTCACCACCAGGCTCACCCATCCCCCCACACTCCTCCCCCCTAAAACCCTCAGTTTCTTGGAGTCCATAGTATCTCAAGGTTTGCCTCCCCCTTCAATTCCACCTCTTCATTTTTCCCTTCCTTCTCCTAATGTCCTCCATGCTATTCCTTATGTTCCACAAGTAAATGAAACCATATGATAATTGACTTTCTCTGCTTGACCTATTTCACTCAGTATCATCTCCTCCAGTACCATCCATGTGGATGCAAAAGTTGGGTATTCATCCTTTCTGATGGCTAAGTAATATTCCATTGTATATGTGGACCACATCTTCTTTATCCATTCATCTGTTGAAGGGCATCTTGGCTCTTTCCACAGTTCGGCTATTGTGGACGTTGCTGCTATGAACATTTGGGTCATATTGCCCTTCTTTTCACTACATCTGTATCTTTGGGGTAAATACCCAGTAGTGCAATTGCTGGGTCATAAGGTAGCTCTATTTTTAATTTTTTGAGGAATCTCCACATTGTTTTCCAAAGTGGCTGCACCAACTTGCATTCCTACCAACAGTGTAAGAGGGTTCCCCTTTCTCCACATCCTCTCCAACATTTTTTTCCTGCATTGTTAATCTTTACCATTCTAACTGGTGTAAAGTGGTAACTCAATGTGGTTTTGATTTGAATTTCCCTGAGAGCTAATGATGATGAACACTTTTTCATGTGTCTGCTAGCCATTTGTATATCTTCATTGGAAAAATATTTGTTTAATTAGAAAACATTTTGTTGGTAAATCAAATTAGTGACAATTGTTTTAGATATACATTTCTTTTTGACATGCACATAATTGTGCCTTGATAGTCCACTAATAAAATGTTGGCTTTCTTTGTTAATTTTCTTTTTTGATCACAGATATCCTGCTGTTTAGAGTGTATGTGATAGTTTCATCAAATGGCTTTAGTGGCTAAATTTGTTAGAAAGGTGGATTATATTGGGAGGTTTTCAATTTATTTCATGGTAAAGGCAGAATGACCTCGTTACAAAAACTCTTGTTGGGTATATATCAAATCACAACTGTGATCCTAAATTGCATTTGTTATAAGCTTAAGAGGTACCAGCTTTTAGGGGAGAGTTGTCTTCAAAGTTTCCTTTCATAAAACATGAGGGTATAACACAGGTAAGCCTATCAGCAGGCAATAAAATATAGTCTTCCAGTTTTAAAAAAGTCTCGTATTCTCATAAAGTAAGGTAATGATGCTGTATTATATTGAAAGGAGAACCAATGTATAGATATGATATAATTACTCAATGTATAGATATGATATAATTACTCATTTGTGTAAAGGGCAACTAAAGAATATTTTTTTTATCTCTCAGCATTGGAGAAATGAGCTATTTAAATTTTAGCGTCTAGAAAGAGAGAGGAAAAAAATATATATAGAGAGAGCTCAATTACTGATGAATATGATTCCTTTACTTCTTTCTCCTCAAACACATGTCTATGTTATTGTTCAAATGAACTTTATACTATATTATTTTTTTTTAATTAAGCACAAATTCTACCAGTGTGGAATTTGGAGTTCATGAGCTATCCTAGTACTACTAGAGTTCAGCATCTCAAAGGAAATAGTGAGATTTTATCTGGACCTTAAAAGATAAGCAGGATGTCTAAGGAGACATGGATAATTAAGTCATTGATGAAACCACTGATTTCACTTTGAGACAAGTTATATAAGAAATTTGTAGAGGAGAAAGGAGTCTCTAAATAGTTTTTTAGGATAAGTAAGTATGGTAGTAACATAAACAACATAGAAAAGCGTACCAATTGGGAAGAGAGGAGAAAGGCAAATACAATTATTAGTCATGTTGAATTTAAATAACAAAGCATCCAAGTAGAATTATCTTTTAGATAAGTATAACTATTTCTCTGGAGATTGATGAGAGTATGAGCAGTCATCTATGTAAAAGATGAGTATTGACACTGTAACAATGGATACATTTGTAATGTTGAAAAGAGAAAGAGGAAGCTATGAGTTCAATGAGAGTGAAAAATAACACCCTTTGAACTCATTGATATTCTTACTTTTCTACTGCATGTATACATTCAGGCATCACTAATGTCCTTCTACTTGCCATGCCATTATAGTGGTTGAGGAATATGTGTGGTGGTGGAGTGTTTTATTTTTTATTTTTTCTGCACTGAGCTTCATATCATATTTTTGGAAAGCCAAAACAAAAGAAAATAAGGTAGACAAGTGTTTGAAAATAAGAAGTAGATCTAGTTGTTTAATACGACACTACTCTAAGTAACTAGTAAGTACCTGATTTGAATATTGAATCTTTGACACTGACTAGTGTAAGAATGGCAGATAAACTGAAAAGACTTTCAATATATTATCATGATTTGTTTGAAACTTTCAAATGTTCCTGCATCAGCATTCTTTCATCTTTGTTTACCTTACAAAGCAATAAAGATTATGTGAATGAGAAGTGGCTGGAGGAATACATCTTTGCACAAAAATCATCAGAAAGCTCCATATACCAAAGGTTTATTTGTGTCTAGATAAAAATCCTAAAGCATAATAGGGATATAAGCTGGTGTACAGTGGAGTTTTTCTTTTTCACCTTTCAGCAAAATAGTAAGACCTAAGACTAAGTGGTTTTCTAAATGGTATTCAGTTTTGTATTATATAATTTTGTTAAAATACCCTGTGTTCAAGAGTAACACTTTAATCACTGTAGATTATTATCTTGCCCTCCACTTAAAGGGCCTTACGAACACTCCACCAGGAAATAAATCAATAAGATTATAGCTTTAAATGATATAGTTCGCTACTGACATTTAGATTTAGAAAGTAATTTATAGTAAACAAAAACCTGAGCTTAAAATAATGTATGATCATTGAAAAGTTTATTTTGAAGAGAAGATGAACATTTTAGAAAGCATTTTTGTCTCTTCTAAAAGAAACAGAAAGTAGCTGTCATTTTAATTAGGACAAATTGAATACATAGAGAAAACATAGTGGAAAGATTATTGCTATAAAAACAGACTCTAAGTGTCTTAAATTCTGCCAAGATTATAATCACGTCTTTTTATAGATTACATAGTCTTTCACTGTGAAACTATACATGAGATTGGGAAAAACAATTTGTGAAAGGGAGCCTTGAGATCACAAAGGTCTTGATTTCAGTAGTTATTTAATAAACATGGAACAGTAAAAACGATAATGCACCCATTTTAAAAGAAATTTGTAAGAAATATTGAAACATAAACAAAAACCTTTAACAGCTGTTGTCCAGGAACAATATTAATGCTACATGAAAAAAAATTACGTAGTGCCATTCCCTTCAAATAAGTTCATAGTTTCTCATTGTAATTGGTTTCATTTATTACTCCAAATAATGAATGAATAAGATTTACTAAAGAAATTTAATATTTTGGGAAATAAAAAAGAATGTTTTGATGTATGTACAAAAAACTTATGAGTAACATAAACAGCTGTCACTAGACAATAATTAAGATAGAGTAGGCAAAAAGTAAATGGAATGTAATGAAAATTTTTTTCCTAGTATAGGAATCATATCTCTATGAAGAGATGTATTTTGGGGATGGGAGAGTGAGCATTTGGTAAATTGAATTAGATGCCCAAGAAAGATTTTTAGAGGAACTGTCCATGGTATGGGAAAGGTGTTTTTGTTTTTGTTTTTGTTTTTTAAGAGGAGGTAAATTCAGCTAAATAGAAGCTTTTATTTTTTTAGTGGTTTATGCAATCTAAGAACTGTTGTTGAATTGCTACAGAAAGCACAGTGGATTTAGACTCTCGTGGAGAAATAGAATGTGAAATGAAGAAGCTGACCTGTTGTAAGAAACTTTAGGGAAAAAATGAAGGCATTTAATGAAAATTTTAAGGAAGTTATTCTGCATGATACTACCGGTCTCTGTCTAATATGATAATTGTCTAATAAATTATAGAGTTGAATCACTTTATTTAGAGAGAAAATGAATTATTTGCTGTAGCTTGAGGATGAGAATGAAGTGAGAATAGAGGCTCCACCCACAGGGACACAGATGTAATTGAGTTATACAGATGGTCTTTGCCTTTAGTTGCTGTTGCAAGGTGTGAGAAATATGATGTTGTTCATGGTATTCCACAGAGAACATATTATGTTTCTTCTTAATGAAGGATCCACTTATTTAGTCTTGTTTTCAGTTATTTTTTTGTAATTTTGCTTTATTTTTTCAGTGTTCCAAGATTCATTGTTTACGCACCACACCAAGTGCTCCATGCAATACAGGCCCTCCTTAATACCCACCACCAGGCTCACCCATCCCCCTACCCCCCTCCCTTCCAAAACCCTCAGTTTGTTTCTCAGAACAGTTATTTTTTTTTAATTTTTTAAAAAATTTTATTTATTTATTTGACAGAGAGAGAGAGAGATCACAAGTAGGCAGAGAGTCAGGCAGAGGGAGGGGGGAAGCAGGCTCCCCACTGAGCAGAGAGCCCCATGCGGAGCTTGATCCCAGGACCCTGAGATCATGACCTGAGCCTGAAGGCAGAGGCTTTAACCCACTGAGCCACTCAGGCGCCCCTAGAACAGTTATTTTTTTAATACGTTGGTGAGCTATAATTGAAATACATGTGCTTGACATAGATGGGCACATAGTATGTTGACCTATGTGGGAACATTTCTCTTGGGTAATTGCCTAAAAGTAGAATGGCTAGGCCATAAGGTATACAAACACTTAAATTTATAAGAAATATCCAAATTACTTTCCTAAATGATTTTATCATGTTATTATTCCCATGTTATTATTCCCATATAGGGTTTCAGTTGCTCCACAAAAGAATCCATTTTAACCTTTGGCTTCTACTAGAGAAGTGAGTTTTGCAACCAAAGGAAGCAGAATAAAACAATCATGCATTCATAGAATAGTAAAAAAAAAAAAATGTAAAAAAAGTAAGAATGCTGACTAAGGAGAGAAAAGAAACAAACAGAGAACATATACTTCGAAAAGGGAGAACAACTCAAAGTTAATCAGTAAAATATGCAATACACAAAAAATAGGGGTTATATTTTGAAACAAATGCAGAATGGAGAAGGTTATATCAATGCATAGGAGTTAAAATACATGCTAGGAAGCTTGACTGCTTCAGTATATTTTGACTCTGCCATTTCATGTGGGAAATTGCTTAAATCTTTATATGTCAATTTCTTACCTGTAAAATGGAGATAAGTATCTCATAGTATAATAATGATAATGATGATGATAATGGGGATGATGATGATAAGAAGAAGAAAAGTAAAAACAATGAAGAGGTAGGGTCAATGCGAGGATTAAATAAATTAATTCATCTAAAGCATATAGAAGAGTGTTTTGCAGGTGAAAGGACTCAAAAGTTTAATTTCTGGAATCTACCAAAGCACGTAAGATAAAAAAGGAAAATATTTTTATTCAGCTTTTAACTGAATAGAATTCAAAGCAAAACAATGGTCACAAAAGCCAAGCTCTTTTGAAATAACACTTGAGTATCAAAGCAAATTCAATGTTTAAAGAGACAAGCATAGATGACACTGATAATACAGTTTTTTTTTTTTCATTAACTGTAGAGAAGATACAGCTCTTTCCCTTTAGCAGCTAAGCAAGTAGACTTGCTACCCTAGTGTAGGAGGCTACTAGTTAGAGACTTGAAAGTCAGGTTGGTGGCCACATTAATAAAAATACAGTGCTACAGAAGGATTAAAAAAATGTTTCCTGGGTTACGTTTTTTATTAGTTTTTTTTTTTTCTTTTTGGTACAATTATAAATAAGATGTTATTAATTTATCTTTCTGCTACTTCATTATTAATTTATAAAAAATGCAACAGATTTGTTTATCAATTTTGCATCCTGCAGTTTTACTAAATGGATTTAAAAGTTTTAGTAGTTTTTGTTAGAATCATTAGGGTTTTTCTATACATAGTATCATGTCATCTGTAAATGGTGAAATTTTAAGTCTTCTTTACTAGTTTGGATGCTTTTTATTTCTTTTTCTTGTCTGATTGCTCCGTCTAGGACTTCTAGTATTATGCTGAATAAAATGGCAAGAATGGACATCCTTGTGTTCCAGATATTTGAGGAAATCTCTCAGTTTTTGCTGAGTATGTGGCCTTTATTATGCTTAGGTATGTTCTCTTTTTTTAAATTTAATTTTATTTTTTCAGTGTTCTGAGATTCATTGTTCATGCACCACACCCAGTGCTCCATGCAATACGTGGCTTCCTCAATACCCATCACTAGGTTCACCCAACCCCCACACCAACCCCCTCCCCTCCAAAACCCTCAGTTTGAGGCTCAGAGTCCACAGTCTCTCATGGTCCATCTCCCCCTCCCATTTCCCCCAATTAACCCTTCCTTTCCTTCTCCGAATGTCCTCCATGTTTTTCCTTATGCTCCACATGTAAGTGAAGCCATATGATAACTGACTCTCTCTGCTTGACTTATTTCATTCAGTATAATCTCTTCTAATCCCGTCCATGTTGATACAAAAGTTGGGTATTCATCATTTCTCAAGGAGGCATAAAATTCCATTGTATATATGGACCATATCTTTTTGATCCATTCGTCTGTTGAAGGGCATCTTGGCTCTTTCCACAGTTTGGGGATTGTGGCCATTGCTGCTATGAACATTGGGGTACATGTGGCCCTTCTTTGCACTACATATGTATTTTTGGGGTAAATACCCAGTAGCACAATTTCACGGTCATAGGAGAGCTCTATTTTTAATTTCTTCAGGAATCTCCACACTGTTTTCCAAAGTGGCTGCACCAACTCGCATTCCCACCAACAGTGGAAGAGGGTTCCCCTTTCTCCACATCCTCTCCAACATTTGCTGTTTACTGTCTTGTTGATTTTGGCCATTCTAACTGGTGTAAGGTGGTATCTCAATATGGTTTTGATTTTATCTCCCTGAGGGATAATGAAGATGAACATTTTTTCATGTGTCTGTTAGCCATTTGTATGTCTTCCTTGGAGAAGTGTCTGATCATGTCTTCTGCCCATTTTCTGACGTGATTATCTGTTTTTTGAGTGTTGAGTTTGAGGAGTTCTTTTTTTTATGGTTAATTGATTTTTTTATTTTATTTTATTAACATATAATGCATTATTTGCCCCAGGGTACGTGTCTGTGAATCATAAGGGTTATGGACATTGGGGAGGGTATGTGCTATGATAAGTGCTGTGAGGAGTTCTTTATAGATCTTAGATATCAGACCTTTGTAGTGTCAATTGCGAATATCTTCTCCCATTCTGTGGGTTGCCTGTTTGTTTTGTTGACTGTTTCCTTTGCTGTGCAGAAGCTTTTTATCTTGATGAAGTCCCAAAAGTTCATTTTTGCTTTTGTTTCCTTTGCCTTTGGAGACATGTCCTGAAAGAAGTTGCTGTGGCTGATGTCGGAGAGGTTATTGCCTATGTTCTCCTCCAGGATTTTGATAGATTCCTGCCTCACGTTGAGGTCTTTTATCCATTTCGAGTTTATCTTTGTGTATGGTGTAAGAGAATGGTCAAGTTTCATTCTTCTATATATAGCTGTCCAATTTTCGAGCACCACTTATTGAAGAGACTGTCTTTTTTCCACTGGATATTTTTCCTGACTTGTCGAAGATTAGTTGACCGTAGAGCTGTGGGTCCATATCTGGGCTGTCTCTGCTGTTCCACTGGTCTATGTGTCTGTTTTTGTGCCAGTACCATGCTGTCTTGGTGATCACCGCTTTGTAGTAAAACTTGAAATCAGGCAACGTAATGCCCCCAACTTTTTCTTTTTCAACATTTCCTTAGCAATTTGGGGTCTTTTTTGGTTCCATACAAATTTTAGGATTGTTTGTTCCAGCCCTTTGAAAAATTCCGGTGGAATTTTGATCGGGATGGCCTTGAAAGTATAGATTACTCTGGGCAGTAAAGACATTTTAACAATGTTTATTCTTCTGATCTATGAGCATGGAATGCTTTTCCCCCTTTTTGTGTCTTCTTCAATTTCTCTCATGAGTGTTCTGTAGTTGCTCGAGTACAGATCCTTTACTTCTTCGGTTAGGTTTATTCCAAGGTATCTTATGGTTCGTGGTGCTATAGTTAATGGAATCGATTCTCTAATTTCCCTTTCTATAGTTTCATTGTTAGTGTATAAGAAAGAAACTGATTTCTGTGCATTGATTTTGTATCCTGTCACATTACTGAATTGCTGTATGAGTTCTAGTAGTATGAGGTTGGAGTCTTTTAGGTTTTCCATATAAAGTATCATGTCATCTGCGAAGAAAGAGAGTTTGACTTCTTCTTTGCCAATTTGAATACCTTTTATTTCTTTTTGTTGTCTGATTGCTGTCGCTAGGACTTCTATTACTATGTTGAACAACAGTGGCGAGAGTGGGCATCCTTGTGTTCCTGATCTCAGACGGAAAGCTGTCAGCTTTTCCCCATTGGCAACAATATTCGCAGTGGTCTTTTTATAGATAGATTTTATGAAGTTGAGGAATGTTACTTCTCTCCCTATACTTTGAAGAGTTTTAACCAGGAATGGACGCTGAATTTTGTCATAATGCTTTTTCTGCATCAGTTGAGAGTACCATGTAGTTCTTCTTTTTTCTCTTATTGATTGTACTATCACATGGATTGATTTGCGAATGTTGAGCCACCCTTGCATCCCAGGGATAAATCCTACCTAGTCATGATGAATAATCTTTGTAATGTGCTGTTGGATCCTATTAGCGAGGATCTTGTTGAGAATCTTGGCATCCATATTCATCAGGGATATTGGTCTGAAATTCTCCTTTTGGATGGGGTCTTTGCCTGGTTTGGGGATCAGGGTAATGCTGGCTTCATAGAAAGAGTCTGGAAGTTTTCCTTCTGTTTCTATTTTTTGAAACAGTTTCAGGAGAATAGGTATTATTTCTTCTTTGGATGTTTGGTAGAATTCCCCTGGGAATCTGTCAGTTCCTGGACTCTTCTTTTTTGGGAGGTTTTTGATCACTGCTTAATTCTCATTACTAGATATTGGTCTATTCAGGTTGTCAATTTCTTCCTGTTTCAGTCTTGGAAGTTTATGGGTTTCCAGGAAAGCATCCATTTCTTCTAAGTTGCTTAACTTAATGGCGTATAGCTGTTGATAATAATTTCTGATGATTGCTTTCATTTCCTTGCCGTTACTCGTGATCTCTCTCCTTTTATCCATAATTTTATTAATTTGGGTCCTCTCTCTTTTCTTTTGGATTAGTTTGGCCAGTGGTTTATCGATCTTATTGATTCTTTCAAAAAACCAGCTTCTGGTTTCGTTGATGCGTTCTACTGTTTCTCTAGTTTCTAACTCATTGATCCCTGCTCTAATTATGATTACTTCCCTTCTTGTGTGTGGGCTTGGCTTAATTTGTTGTTGATTTTCATGTTGTTTAAGGTATAAAGAGAGCTGGTGTATTTGGGATTTTTCAGTTGTTTTGAGTGAGGATTGGATGGCAATATATTTCCCCCTTAGGACTTTGTTGCTGTATCCCAAGATTTTGGACTGATGTGTCTTCATTATCATTTGTTTCCATGAATTGTTTAAGTTCTTTGATTTCCTGGTTGATCCAAACATTCTTGAACAGGTTGGTCTTTAGCCTCCAAGTGTTTTACTTCCTTCCAAACGTTTTCTTGTGGTTGAGTTCTAGTTTCAAAGCATTGTGGTTTGAGAATATGCAGGGAATCATCTCAATCCTTTGGTATTGGTTGAGCCCTGATTTGTGACCCAGTATGTGGTCTATTCTGGAGAAAGTTCCATGTGCACTCGAGAAGAATGAGTATTCTGTTGTTTTAGGATAGAATCCTCTGTATATATCTATGAGGTCCATCTGGTCCAATGTGTCTTTCAAAGCTCTCGTTTCTTCATTGATTTTCTACTTGGATGATCTTTTACTGAGAGTGGTGTATTACAATCTCCTACAATAATGTATTCATATCAGTATGACTCTATTTGATTAACAGTTGGCTTATGTAGTTGACTGCTCCTATATTGGGGGCATAATTATATACAATTGTTAGATCTTCTTGGTGGGTAGACCCTTTAAGTATTATGTAGTGTACTTCTGTATCTTTGACTATAGTCTTTAGCTTAAAATCTAATTTATCTGATATGAGAATAACTACCCCAGCTATCTTTTGAGGCCCGTTGGCATCAAAGATGCTTCTCCATCCCTTCACTTTCTCTCTGGATGTATCTTTAGGTTCCAAATGTGTCTCTTGGAGACAGCACATGGACGGGTCCTGTCGTTTGATCCAGTCTGCAACCCTGTGCCGTTTTATGGGAGCATTTAGGCTGTTCACATTGAGAGTGATTATTGAAATGTAAGTTTTTATTGACATCATGTTGCCTGAGAAGTCCTTGTTTGTATAGATTGTCTCTGTAAAATTCTGCTCTATGTCACTCTTGGGTTCTGTCTTTTATATAGAACCCCCCCCACCTTAATATTTCTTGTTGTGCTGGCTTGGTGGTCACATACTCTTTTTTTTTTTTTTTTTTTGTCATATAGTCTTTTAACCTTGCTGGTCTTGGAAACTCTTTATCTCTCCAACCATTTCGAATGTCAGCCTTGCTGGATAAAGTATTCTTGGCTGCATGTTCTTCTCTTAGCACCCTGAATATGTCTTGCCAGCCCTTTCTGGCTTGCCAGGTTTTTGTGGACAGGTCTGACGTTATTCTGATGGATCTTCCTCTCTATGTAAGGAATCTCTTCCCCCTAGCTGCCCTCAGGACCTCTTGTCTAAAATTATAATTTGCAAATCTCACAATGATGTGTCTAGATGTTTTTCTTGACTCGTTGATCTTGGTGGGTGTCCTTTCTGCCTCTAGGACATGAACACTTGCTCTAGTCCCCAGATTGGGGAAATTTTCATTCAGAATTTCATCATTTATATATTATAGTCTTCTGTCTTTCTCCATCCCCTCAGGGATTCCGATAATTCTGACACTGGTACATTTCATGGCATCATTTATTTCCCTAAGTCTGTGCTCATGGTTCCTAAGCAGTTTGTTCCAACCCTTCTCCTGATCTTTCTTCTCTATATCTTTGTCCTCTAGATCACTAATTCTATCCTCTGTCTGTTACCCAGCTGTTAGACTATTTAGATTAGGTTGAATCTCACTGATAGCATTTTTAACATCAGTCATATTGGCTTTCATTTCCACCCTTAAAGTTTCTATGTTGTCACTAATGTTTTTCTCCAACCTAGTCATTGCCTGGATAATTGTTGCCCTGAATTCCCTTTCCAACATACTGTTTATGTCCATATCCAATAGTTCTGAGGGAGAGGGCATAGTCTATGGGTTTTTCCTGTTGGATGTTCCTCCTCCTAGTCATTCTGATGAGAAGTGGTTGAGGGGATATATAGCTGAATAGATCAACCATGATCCAGGCAAGGTGCACCCTGGAAAGTTTCAGAGCAATCGGAACTCACCACTAAAAAAAAAAAAGAAAAGAAAAAAGAGAGAGAAAGAGAGAGAGAAAAAAAAAGAAATCCCAGTCAAAATGAGCCCCCAAAATAAGATTTATAAGGTATATAAACAAACATGAACAAACATAAAGACTGACAAAAGTAAATGACAAGAAATAAAAGAACCCAACCAGAATGAACCCTAAGAATAAGATTTATATAATACTGGAACAAAAACAAATACACAGAAACACTGACTGAAGAATAAGATGGGGGGTGGTTATAAATCCTAGACCTGAGCAAGGAAGGTTATTTCGGATCTTCTCAGGGGTATCATTGTATTAAGCCTCTAGTTGTAATGTTAAGTAGTTTAAAAAAATTGAAAGACCAAAAATCGTGAGAACGAATCAAAAAAAAAAAAAAAGAAAGAGAATAAAAACTTGTTTCTATGAAATATACAGGTTTTAGGGCAATATCAGGAGCTTAATATATTGTTTTTCGCTGATGTTGGTGTTTTACAGTTTTATGGGGACCCTCTGGTTATTATCCTCTTGCTTTTGGCTTGTCTTCTGGAGGAGGCACCTGCTGCATTGTTTTCCAATCAGTCTTGCTTGAGTTGAGTTGCCCTGCCAGCTATCACTGGGCTGGGCTCTGTGGAAACTTGTTTTTCAGGATTTTGCTCTCTGGAGGTTTTTGTTCTTTTACAGATTTTTGTGGCTTTTTTTGATGCTCTGAGCAAAGAATCTACCTGTACCCAGACCTCCGCCTCAGAGAGAAACCTCAGTCTGCTCCCCTCTGGGTGGTCCAGAACCCACAGACTCCCCCTCTGCAAACTCTGCTCACACCTCAGCCTCCCACAGGTGGTGCGCACCCCAGCCACCATCCCAATGGTCCCCCAAGACCCTCGCTTGTCTCTGCACCCCCATGCCACTAAAACCATGAGTGATATTGGTCTCAGAAACTCGCTTCTAGTGGCCGCCTTTGCCAGGACTGGTCTCTGGTCTCCCAGTCCACGCCAGGTGCACTCAGATTCCTGCCTGAGATTGGGCTGTGTTCTCTCAGGAGCAGGCTAGGAGAGCTCAGATCCCGCGGTGGGACGCGGATGATCTGAGGTCCTAGAGACCACCGGGTGGGGACCACACCAAGCTCTCTTAGGCACTTGTGGGAGTGTGCCCAGCCAGAGCAGTGGTGCACGCAGAGGAAAGCCACAGGCTCATGGACCATGGACTGGACCTCTGCCCATCTCTTTCTAATGGGGGTGGTAGCCCATGGTGGTGTCCTTCTTGGGAACGTGGGCTTAGGCCCGTGCCTGTGACCACCCGATTCCACTAGTTGCTCTTTAAGATCTTTTGTTCTTTTTGAGTGTTTTTAACCAGACTCTAAGTTCATGCTGGTCCCCAACCACAGGGCACTTTCATTTGGGGTATTACTTTCCTTGGGTCACTTCTGGTGGTTCCCTCCCCCTTCCGTTTATCCTCTGATATTGGTCTGAGTGTTCCCACTCCGCTTTACCTCTCCGCTGCTGCCTTCTGCTCCCATAGAGATCCAGAAGTGAATAATGCTTACATCTCAGGCTGATTTCATGGGTGTTCAGAGTGTTCTGGTACATATTTAGCTCAACTTAGGGGACCAGCTGAAACAGGGTCTCCTACTTCTCCGCCATCTTGCCCCTCCTCCCCTTTAAGTCTACTTTGTTGGGGATTTTTATCATGAATGGATGTTGTACTTTTCCAAATGCTTGTTTTGCATCAGTGAAATGATCGCATAGGTTTTTTTTAATTTTTTTTTTATGTTTTTTCTTGTTATGTGATGTATCATTTTGATTGATTTGCAAATATTGAACAACCTTTGGACCACTGAAATAAATACCACTTGATTGTGGTGAATGACTTTAAATGTATTATAGGATTCAATTTGTTAGTATTGTGTTGAAGATTTTGCATTTATGTTTATCAGAAATATTGACCTTCAGTTCTCCTTTTTACTGGGTCTTTATCTTGTTTTGATATCAGGGTAATGCTGGAAGCTTCCTTCCCTCTTCTATTTGTTAGAATAGTTCAAGAATAAAAGTAGTAACTCTTTAAATATTTGATATAATTCATTCGTTAATATATCTGACCCTAGACTTCTGTTGTTTAAGAGCATTTTGATTACTAATTTAATTTCATTTCTAATAATCAGTCTGTTCAAATTTTATATTTCTTCCTGATTCTGTTTTGGTAGGTTATATGTTTCCAGGAATTTATCTATTTCTTCTAGCTTGTAAAATTGTTGTTATATGATTTTTCATATTTTCTTATAATCCTTTGTATTTCTCTGGTGTTGGTTCTTTCTCCTCATTATTGATTTTATTTATTTAAGACCTATACTCCAAAAATTATAAAGCATTGGTGTAGTAAATGAGAGATGACGCAAATTGTAAGATAGTCCACGAATAAAGAGAACCACAATTTTTAAAATGCCCATACTACACAAATCAATCTACGGTTTTAATGTAATCCCTAGCGAAATACCAAGAGTGCATTTAACAAAACTAGAGCAAATAATCCCAAAATTTGTATGAAAACATGAAAGACTGAATAGCAAAACAATATTTAAAAAGAAAAATAAAACTGGAGGTCTCACAATTCCAGATTTCAAGATATACTAAAATGTTGTAGTAATCAAAACAGTATGATTGATACTGGCATAAACATAGACACTTACATCAATGGAACAAAATAGGAAACCTAGAAATCAACCTACACTTTTATGGTCAGTTAATCTATAACAAAGGAAGCAAGGATATATAATTGGGAAGAGACAGTCTTTTCAACAAATTGTGTTAGGAAAACTGGACAGCTACATGTAAAAGAATGAAACTGGACCACATTTTTATACCATACACAAAAATAAATTCAAAAATTGATCAATTGATGTGACAGCTGAAACCTTAAAATTCCAAAAAGAGAACACAGAGAGTGATTTTTCTAGAGAGAAAAATCACATAGAAGCACAGAGAAACATTTTTTAGATAGGTCTCCTTTGGCAAGGAAAACAAAAGCAAAATTAAGCTATTGAGAATACGCCAAACTGAAAAAGATTTTGCACAGCAAATGAAACCATAAAGGAAACAAAAAAACAGTACCCTGCATGGGATAAGATATTTGTAAATTTTATTTTTGAAAAGAGATTAATGTCCAAAATATATAAAGAATGTATAATACTCAACATTCAAAACCCAAATAATCTAATTAAAAAATGGGCGGAGAAAATATGAATACATAGTTTTCTAAAGAAGACATACAGATGGCTAACAGACACATAAAAAGATGCCAAAACAAGTGAGAAAAGAGGAAAAAAGAGAGAGACAAACCAAGAACCACACTCTTTTTTAAATTTAAATTCAATTAGCCAAGACATCTTTAGTTTTTTATATAATGTTCAAAGATTCATTAGTTGAATATACCACCCAGTGCTTATCATACCATGTGTGCTCTTTAATTCCCATCACCCAGTTTTATAGAGGACAAACCAATGGTGGGGAGATGGGTTAAATAGATGATGGGTATTAAGGAGTGCACTTGTTATGATGAACACTGGATGTTGTATGTAAGTGTTGAATCACTATATTGTACAACTGAAATATATGTGTAACTGAAATTTATTTTTCATATAGTTTTAAATTTTTTATTAAATTCAATTAGTCAAAATACAGTACATCATTAGTTTCAGCTGTAGTATTCAATAATTCATAAGTTGCATATAACACCCAGTGCTCATCACATCATGTGCCTTCCTTAACGCTCATCACCCAGTACCCCCGCTCCCCCCCACTTCCCCTCCAGCAACCCTCAGTTTGTTTCCTATAGTTAAGAGTCTCTCAGGGTTTTAACTAACTGAAATTTAAATAAAAACTTTAAAAATTATATGGGTTTGTAAAAAAAAAATGATACTCAGCATCGTTTATCATCAGGGAAATGCAAATCTGAGAAACAAACCGAGGGTTTTGGAGGGAAGGGAGTGGGGGGTTGGGTGAGCCTGGTGGTGGGTATTGAGGAGGGCACGTATTGCATGGAGCACTGGGTGTGGTGCATGAACAATGAATCTTGGAACACTGAAAAAATAAAATTAAAAAAAAAAAAACCCACAACAAGATACCACATCATGCCTGTTAGAATTTCTAAAGTTAAGAAGACCATAAACAAGTGCTGACAAGGATGTGGAGGAAAAGGAAGCTTCATGCACTGTTTTTGGGAATGTAAATTGGTATAGCAACTGTAGAAAACAGTATAGAGGTTCCTCAAAAAATTAAAAATAGTAATACTACATGCATCAGTAATTCCACTATTGGTTATTTATCTAGCATAAATGAAAACATTAAGTTGAAAAGATATATGCACCTTATGTTTATTGCAGAATTATTTACAATAACCAAGACATGGAAGCAGCCCAAATACCCAAATATCGATCAATAGATGAATGGATAAGGAAAATGTGATATATATATATATATATATATATATATATATATATATATATAGTAGAATATTATACCCTCATAAGAAAGAATGAGATCTTGCCATTAAAGACAATACTGATAGACTTAGAGAGTATTATGCTAAGTGAAATCAGTCTGAGAAAGAGAAATACCATATGATTCCACTCATAAATGGAATCTAAAATATGAATAAACAAACAAAAAGCAGAATCAGAGCTATAAAGACAGAGAACAAACTGATAGTTGCCATAGTGAAGGGGGCTGGAGTGTTAGGGAAAATGAGTGAAGGGACTTGGAAATGCAGCCTCCAGTTATAGAATAAGTAAGCCACAAGAATAAAAAGCAGAGCATATGAGGCTCCTGACTCTGGGAACCAAACTGAGTGTTGCAGATAGGGAGCTGGGTGGACGGATGGGGTAATTTGGTGATGGGCATTAAATTGGGCATGTGATGTGATGAGCACTGGGTATTATACTGAACTGAAGAATCATTGAACATTATATCAAAAACCAATGATGTACTATACCTTGGCTAATTGAATTTGAATTTAAAAAAACAGAACATAAGGAATACAGTTAATAATATTGTAATAGGATTGGAGGAGCAGGGGCAAGATGGCAGAGAAGTAGGGGACCCTATTTCAACCGGTCCCCTAAGGCGAGCTAAATATCTGCCAGAACACTCTGAACACCCATGAAATCAGCCTGAGATATAAGATTATACACCTCTGGATTCCCTACAAGGGCAGAAGAGAGCAGTGGAGAGGTAAAGCAGAGTGGGAATGCTCAGACTGATATCGGAAGATAAACGGAAGGGGAAGGGAGCCACCAGAAGTAACCCATTGAAATGCAGTACCCCGATACGAATATGTCCTGTGTTTGGGGACCAGCATTAACTTGGAGTCTGGTTAAAAGCACTCAAAAAGAGCAAAACATCTTAAGGGGCAACTGGTGGAATCAGGCAGTCATGGGCATGGGTCTAAGCCCGCAGTCCCAGGACGGTCACTGCCAGCAACCACTCATGCCAGAGTGAGCCCAGTGGGGCCTCCAGTGTGTGGTCCCTGAGCCCACGGCTTTCCAGTGCTTGCACCACCACTTGGGCTGGGTGCACTCCCACCCACTCCTGAGAGAGCCTGGTGTGGTCACCAGCCAGAGGTCTCTAGGCCCGCAGCCTTCTGAGACCAGCCGCGGGGTGTGAGCACGCCCAGTCCGCACCTGAGAGAACCTGGTGAGGACTCCGGTCGGGGTCCCACAGCTCACAGCCTTCCATGACCTGCACGTCCACTGGGTGTAAGCACACCTGGCATGGGCATGGTACCCAGACAGCAGTCCCAGCAACAGCAGTCACCCAGGTTCAGGCTTACCTAGAACAATATTGCTAGAGGTTTTAGTGGCACTGGGGTGCAGAGATAAACGGGGCCTCAGGCGACCACTGAGATGGTGGCTGGGAGTGCACTCTGCCTGTTGGAGGTTGTGGTGTTCAGCAGAGTTTGCAGAGAGGGAGTCTGTGTGCTCTGGACCACCCAGAGGGGAGCAGACTGAGGCTTCTGTGTGAGGCGGAGGTCTGGGTGTGGACAGTCTACTTGCCACTAAACCTCCTAAGATTCACGAAAAGTCACCAAAGAACAAAAACCTCCAGAGAACAAAAGCCTGAAAAACCGGTTTCCACAGAGCCAAGCCCCTTGATAGGGGGAAGGGTGACTCAGCCCAAGCAGGACTGACTGAAAAACAATGTGGCAGGCCCCTCCCCCAAAGACAAGCAAGAAGAACAAGAAGACAACCACTACAGGGTCCCCATAAAACTGTAAAACCCCAACATCAGGGGAAAACAATATGTTAAGCTCCCAGTATTGCCCTAAAACCGGTATATTTCATAGACACAACTTTTCTTTCTTTTTTTCTTTTTTTAAATTTGTTCTCACGATTCTTTTTCTTTTAATTTTTTTAACCTACTTACCATTACAACTAGAGGTTTAATACAACATATTCCATAATAACTCTTTAACTTGAACTTTTTTCATACATATACATTTGTTTCTTTTTCTTTTCTTTCTTTTTTTTAAATACATACAGACATAAGCTTTAAGGTAATCCTTTTTCCCTATTCAATACTACCCCTATATATAAACCCGTTTTAATTTCCCTGTATCTCTGGAAAGTTGAGTCCTTTAACAAAGATAACAAGATTCACCCAGGAAGAACTGAAATAAACTTCCTCGCCCACATCGAGGGTTTATAACCACTTTTCCATCTTATTTTTCTGTTAGTGTTTCTGTGTATTTGTTTTTGCTTTTGTACTATATAAGTCTTATTCATTGGGTTCATTTTCTCTGGGTTTTTCTTTTTTTTTTTTATCTTGGCTTTTACTTTTGTCAGCTTTTTGTTTGTTCATTTTTTTGTGTGTGTGAACATTATAAATCTTACATTTAGGGCTCATTTTGGCTGGTTTTTCTCTTTTTTTTCTCTCTCTCTTTTTCTCTCTCTTTTTTCTTTTTTATTTCTTTTTGGTGGTGACTTCTGACTACTCTGAAACTTTCCAGGGTGCACCTTGCCTAGATAGTGGTTGATATATTCAGCTATACATCCCCTCAAGCACCTCTCATCAAAATGACTAGGAGGAGGAACACTCAACAGAGGAAATATTCAAAAACTGTGCCTTCTGACACAGAACTACTAGATATAGACATAAACAGTACGTCAAAAAAGGAATTTAGGGTAACAATTATCCAGGCAATGGCTAGGCTAGAGAAGACCATTAGTAACTACATAGAAACTTTAAGGGCGGAAGTGAGACCCGATCTGGCAGAAGTGAAAAATACTATCAGTGAGACCCAATCTAATCTAAATAATCTAACAGCTAGGGTAACCAAGTCAGAAGATCGAATTAGTGATCTAGAAGACAAACTGATAGAAAAGAAGGAAAAGGAGGAGGCCTGGAACAAACAGCTTAGAAGCCATGAAAACAAAATTAGGGAAATAAATGATGCCATGAAACATTCCAACATCCGACTATTGGGATCCCTGAGGGGGTGGAGAAAGAGAGAAGATGAGAAGATATAGTTGAACAAATTCTGGATGAAAATTTTCCCAATCTGGGGAATGGAACAAGTGTTCATGTCCTAGAGACAGAAAGGACACCCCCCAAGATCAACGAGTCTGGAAAGACAGCCAGACACTTGATTGTGAGATTCGTGAATTATAATTTTAGACAAGAGGTCCTGAGGGCAGCTAGGGGGAAGAGATTCCTTACATAGAGAGGAAGACCCATCAGAATAACGTCAGACCTGTCCACAAAAACCTGGCAAGCCGGAAAGGGCTGGCAAGACATATTCAGGGCACTCAATGAGAAGAACATGCAGCCAAGAATACTTTATCCAGCAAGGCTCACATTCAAAATGGATGGAGAGATAAAGAGCTTCCAAGACAGGCAAGGTTTAAAAGAGTATGTGACCACCAAGCAGCCGCTAGAAGAAATATTAAGGGGGGGTTCTATAAAAGAAGAAAGAACCCGTGAGTGACATAGAACAGAAGCTTACAATCTATACAAACAAGGACTTCTCAGGCAACATGATGTCAATAAAAACTTATCTTTCCATAATCACTCTCAATGTGAACAGCCTAAATGCTCCCATAAACGGCACAGGGTTTCAGACTGTATAAAACGACAGGACCCGTCCATATGCTGTCTACAAGAGACACACTTGGAACCTAAAGATACATCCAGACCAAAAGTGAAGGGATGGAGAAACATCTTTCATGCCAATGGGCCTCAAAGGAAAGCTGGGGTAGTGATTCTCATATCAGATAAATTAAATTTTAAGCTAAAGACTATAGTCCCAGATACAGAAGGACACTACATCATTCTTAAAGGGTCTGTCCTACAAGAAGATCTAACAATTGTAAATATTTATTCCCCAAATATAGGAGTAGCCAACTACCTAAGCCAACTGTTAATCAAAATAAAGAGTCATATTGATATGAATACATTAATTGCAGAGGATCTTAACACGCCACTGTCAGTAATAGATCACCCAAGCAGAAAATCAATAAAGAAACAAGAGTTTTGAATGACACAGTGGACCAAATGGACCTCATTGATATATACAGAACATTCCACCCTAAAACAACAGAATACTCATTCTTCTTGAGCGCACATGGAACTTTCTCCAGAATAGACCACATACTGGGTCACAAATCAGGGCTCAACAGATACCAAAAGATGGAGATGATTCCCTGCATATTCTCAGACCACAATGCTTTGAAACTGGAACTCAACCACAAGAAAAAGTTTGGAAGGAATTCAAACACGTGGAGGCTAAAGACCAGCCTGCTCAAGAATGATTCGATCAACCAGGAAATCAAAGAAGAAATTAAACAATTCATGGAAACCAATGAGAATGAAGACACATTGATCCAAAACCTATGGGATACGGCAGAGGCTGTCTGAAGAGGGAAATACATAGCCATCCAAGCGTCACTCAAAAAAATTAAAAAATCCCGAATACACCAGCTCTCTTTACACCTTAAAGAACTGGAGAATCAACAACAAATTAAGCCAATCTCATACACAAGAAGAGAAATAATTAAAATTAGAGCAGAGATCAATGAGTTAGAAACGAGAGATACAGTAGAGCACATCAAAGAAACTAGAAGCTATCTCTTTGAAAGAAGTAGTAAGATCAATAAACTACTGGCCAAACTAATCCAAAAGAAAAGCGAGAGGAACCAAATTAACAAAATTATGAATGAAAGGGGAGAGTTCACAATTAACCCCAAGGAAATAGAAACAATCATCAGAAATTATTATCAACAGTTATATGCCAATAAGTTAAGCAACCTAGAAGAAATGGATGCATTCCTGGAAACCAATAAACTTCCAAGACTGAAACAGGAAGAAATCAACAACCTGAATAGACCAATATTTAATAATGAGATTGAAGCAGTGATCGAAAACCTCCCCCAAAAAAAGAGTCCAGGACCTGACGGATTCGTGGGGGGAGTTCTACCAAATATCCAAAGAAGAAATAATACCTATTCTCCTGAAACTGTTTCAAAAAATAGAAACAGAAGGAAAACTTCCAGACTCTTTCTCTGAAGCCAGCATTACCCTGATCCCCAAACCTGGCAAAGACCTCATAAAAAGGAGAATTTCAGACCAATATCTCTGATGAATATGTGTGCCATGATTCTCAACAAGATCCTAGCTAATAGGATCCAACAGTACATTAAAAAGATTATTCACCATGACCAGGTGGGATTTATCCCTGGGATGCAAGAGTGGTTCAACATTCACAAATCAATCCATGTAATAGAACAAATCAATAAGATAAGAGAGAAGAACCACATGGTCCTCTCAACTGATGCAGAAAAAACATTTGACAAAAAACAGTGTCTGTTCCTGATTAAAACTCTTCAAAGTATAGGGATAGAAGGAACATTCCACAACTTCATAAAATCTATCTATGAAAAACCCACAGGAATATCATTCCTAATGGGGAAAAGCCGACAGCCTTGCCTTTGAGATCAGGAACATGACAAGGACGCTCATTCTCACCACTCTTGTTCAAAATAGTACCAGAAGTCCTAGCGACAGCAATCAGACAACAAAAAGAAATAAAAGGTATTCAAATTGACAAAGAAGTAGTCAAACTCTCTCTCTTTGCAGATGACATGATACTTTATATGGAAAACCCAAAAGACTCCATCCCCATACTACTAGAACTCATACAGCAATTCAGTAATGTGGCAGGATACAAAATCAATGCACAGAAATCAGTTTCTTTCTTATACACTAACAATGAAACTATAGAAAGGAAAATTAGAGAATCGATTCCATTTACTAAGCACCAAGAACCATAAGATACCTTGGAATAAACCTAACCAAAGAAGTAAAGGATCTGTGCTCGAGGAACTACAGAACACTCATGAAAGAAATTGAAGAAGACACAAAAAGATGGAAAAGCATTCTATGTTCATGGATCAGAAGAATAAACATTGTGAAAATGTCTATACTGTCCAGAGCAATCTATACTTTCAATGCTATCCCGATCAAAATTCCGCCGGCATTTTTCAAAGGGCTGGAACAAACAATCCTAAAATTTGTATGGAACCAGAAAAGACCCCGAATTGCTAAAGGAAATGTTGAAAAAGAAAAACAAAGCTCGGGGCATCACATTGCCTGATTTCAAGCTTTACTACAAAGCTGTGATCACCAAGACAGCATGGTACTGGTACAAAAACAGACACATAGACCAGTGGAACAGAGTAGAGAGTCTAGATATGGACCCGCAACTCTATGGTTAACTAATCTTCGACAAAGTAGGAAAAACATCCAGTGGGAAAAAGACAGTTCTTCAATAAATGGTGCTGGGAAAATTGGACAGCTATAGCTATAGATAGAAGAATGAAACTTGACCATTCTCTTACACCATACACAAAGAGCAACTCCAAATGGATAAAAGACCTCAATGTGAGGCAGGAATCTATCAAAATCCTAGAGGAGAATATAGGCAGTAACCTCTTCGACATCGGCCACAGTGAATTCTTTCAAGACATGTCTCCAAAGGCAATGGAAACAAAAGGGAAAATGAACTTTTGGTGCTTCATCAAGATAAAAAGCTTCTGCACAGCAAAGGAAACAGTCAACAAAATAAACAGGCAACCCACAGAATGAGAGAAGATATTCGCAAATGACACTACAAACAACGTCTGATATCCAAGATCTATAAAGAACTCTTCAAACTCAACACTCAAAAAATAGGTAATCATCTCAAAAAATCGGCAGAGGACATGAACAGACACTTCTCCAAAGAAGACATACAAATGGCTAACAGACACATGAAAAATGTTCATCTTCATTAGCCCTCAGGGAGATTCAAATTGAAACCACATTGAGTTATCACCATACACCAGTCAGAATGGCCAAAATTAACAAGACAAGAAACAACAAGTGTTGGAGAGGATGTGGAGATAGGGGAACCCTCTTACACTGTTGGTGGGAATGCAAGTTGGTGCAGCCACTTTGGAAAACAGTGTGGAGATTCCTGAAGAAATTAAAAATAGAGCTACCCTATGACCCTGCAATTGCACTACTGGGTATTTACCCCGAAGATACAGATGTAGTGAAAAGAAGGACCACATGTACCCCAATGTTCATAGTAGCAATGGCCACAATCACCAAACTGTGGAAAGAGCCAAGATGCCCTTCAACAGACGAATGGATAAAGAAGATATGGTCCATACATACAATGGAATATTATGCCTACATCAGAAAGGATGAATACCCAACTTTTGTATCAACATGGACAGGATTGGAGGAGATTATGCTGAGTGAAGTAAGTCAAGCAGAGAAAGTCAATTATCATATGGTTTCACTTACTTGTGGAGCATAAGGAATAACATGG
>CM052901.1:45631138-45655627 GCA_028534135.1 Potos flavus
ACACTGAATAAATACAATTAAATTAAAAAATAATAATATTGTAATAGCAGTAAAATGGGATAGATGTTATATATACTGTTTTTGAACAAAGTAGTATGTATAAACTTATCAAGTCACTAAATTATACACCTGAAACTAATGTAACATTGTATGTTAACTACTCAAATTAACAAAACAATAAGAAGTTGAACATCGACTAGACTGAATATTTAAACAGAAAAGAATGTCTAAACCAGAAGAAATGAAAATATATTTTTTAAGTTTTTATTTAAATTACATTAGTTCACATACAGTGTAACATATTATATAGAAGAAATATATCTTTCAATCACTGGTTAAAAGAGAACAATATAAAATATGAGCATGTACCCATGGAAATATTAATTTTTATGAAAGTTATTAAAGCCCAAATAAAGGACTTCCTCTTCTACTCAAGATGGAGTCGCAAGAACCAGATTTATCCTCCCACTTAAAATAACTAACAGAAGCAGACAAAATATAAGAAACAATGGTTTTCAAGACATAGTTGTCAGGCAATAAAGCCAGTGATCCATAAAGAAAAAAAGGCTAAAAGAAAGATGAAGCTAGTCTTGTAATTGCTCTAATTTATTGCTTGCAGCTACCTTCGAGGTCACAACACAGAAAAGTGAACCCGGGTGGAGCCTAGGAGACTCTTTGTGATTAGGAAATGTGGCTGAGAGTCTGAGGAGACCTCATGTTTAGAGTTCACAGAGCAGAATATCAAAGAGGAGATAGCTACACAGAAAGAAAACACCAGAGATCTATAGAGGGTTCTCCTGGAGTAATCAAGGAAGGAATGATTAGTGCATATGCACTGAGGAAATTATCTGAGACCAGGAGGAAGAAGTTTTCTAAAAGACTAGAAAGAATAATGTCCAGCATTAAGGATGTCAGGAACAGTTTTCCTCTAGTCAGATAACAAAACTTCATGATTTAAAGGATTGAGTCCTGAGGAAAGTCTGCTAAGTCTGCTTGAGGAGTGAGGAATAATTAGCCCTAGATTGCCTAATAAGTTTCCAAACCAAGACATAAAAGTATCAAACTTTTCCAAACAACCTAATTGCATCACAGAACAAATGTAAAGAAGACTTATAAAAATACAAAAATAACTACAACCCAATCAGCTATAGGAAAGATTGGACATGTTAAACGGACACCTGGAAAATAGTAAAATACTCAAATCTAACTTTTAGAGATGAAAATTCAAATGTTCAAAGTGAAAAATTACATTCAATTAGACAATGATAAAGAAAAAATAAGTGAATTTGCAGTCACAACAATAGAAAATATTCAAAATGAAAAACAGACTCCAACTCCCTTAAAAATGAAGTGTATTCAGAGCAGAGAAACCATCCAAGCCAAGTTAGACTACTGACCTACAGAGTTATGAGATAATATCCTTGTGTTTTCTTTTTTCTCCTTTTTAAAAACTTATTTTGTTTAAATTCAATTAGTTAACACATAGTGTAACCTTAGTCTCAGATGTAGAATTCACTTATTCATCTGTGTATATAACACTCAGTACTCATTATATCACATGCCCTCCTTAATGCCCATCACCCAGTTACCCCATCTTCCCACTGACCTCCCCTCCAGGAACCCCCAGTTTTTTCCTATAGTTGAGTCTTCTGTTATGGTTTGTCTCCCTCTCTGATTTTATTTTATTTTTCCCTCCCTTCCCCTATGATCCTCTGTTTTTTCCTTAAATTCCACATAGGAGTGAAACCATATGATAATTGCCTTTCTCTGATTGACTTATTTCGCTTAATGTAATACCCTCTAGTTCCATCCACGTTGATGTAAATGGTAAGATTTCTTTTTCTTTCTTTTTTCTTCTTTGGATGGCTGGGTAATATTCACAAACCAATCAATGTGATACATCACATTAATAAAAGAAAGGACAGGAACCATATGATCCCCTCAATTGATGCAAAGAAAGCATTTGACAAAATGCAGCATTATTTCTTGATTAAAACTCTCCATAGTTTAGGGATAGAAGGAAGATACCTCACTATCATAAAAACCATATATGAAAAGCCCATAGTGAATATCATTCTCAATGGGGAAAACTGAGAGCTTTTCCCCTAAGGTCACAACAGGGATTCCCACTCTCACCACTGTTGTTCAACATACAACTTGAAGTCCTAGCCTCAGCAATCAGACAACAAAAAGAATTAAAAGGCATTCAAATTGGCAAAGAAGTCAAACTCTCACTCTTCCCAGATGACATGATACTTTATGAGGAAAACCCAAAAGACTCCACCCCAAAATTGCTAGATCTCATGCAGGAATTCAGCAATGTGGCAAGATATACAATCAATGCACAGAAATCAGTTGCATTTCTATACACTAACAACAAGACAGAAGAAAAATAAATTGAGGAATTGATCCCATTTACAATTGCATGAAAAACTATAAGATGCCTAGGAATAAATCTAACCAAAGAGGTAAAGGATTTGTACTCTGAAAACTATAGAATGCTCACAAAAGAAATTGAAAAAGATCCAAAGAAATGGAAAAACATTCCATGCTCATGGATTGGAAGAACAAATATTGTTAAAATGTCTTCATATTTTCTTTAAACCTCTAAGTTTGTGGTGATTGCTTACATCAGGAAAAGAAAACAAACACAAAAGAAAAAAAAGACAAACCTACATTTATAATATTTCAATAACTCTCTTGATAATTGATAAAACCATAAATATAAAGTTGGTAAGCATATAGTAGACTTGAATAAGACCATCAACAAGCAGGATATAATTAACATTTGGACAGCATTCCATCAACAAAAAATGGAATTCACATTCTAAGTAAGTGATGATTTTAATTGTTCCCTTTGGTTATAAAAGTCATTTACCTGTGGAAGCCCGAGTATAAAAAGTTTTCTTTTATGGAGCAAATGGAACCCTCATACAACGTTGGTGGTAATGTAAAATACAATTACTTAGGAAAACAATTTAGTGGTTTCATATAAATTTAAACATTCAACTACCCTATGGTCCAGTCATTGTACCATAGGCATTTACCCACCTCTCAAATGAAATCATATGACAATATAAAGACTAGAGCATGACCATTCATAACAAATTTTCAATAGTCAAAAACTGAAACTAATCTACATATTTTTCAATAAGCGAATGTATAAAAGTATGCTATATTTGTACAAAGGAATACTATTCAGTAATAAAAAGAAATAAATTAGATAAACCCAACATCACAGATAAATCTGAAATAATTATACCGAATGAAATAAGCCAGACAAAACAGAGTACAGAGTACATAAAATATGATTCTATTTATATAAAACTCTATAAAATGCAATCTAATCTGTGGTGTCAGAAAGCATATCAATGGCTGCCTGAAGAGGGTTGTGCGGGGAGAACAAAAGTGAGAGTTTACAAAGAGAATCACTAGGGACATTTTGAGGGCGATGAGATGTCCATTCTCTTGATTGTGGTGATAGTTTTATGGCTGCATATACATCTCAAAACTTAATGTATTGTACGCTTTAAATATGTGCAGTTTATAATGTGTCACTTTTACTCCAATAAAACTTTTTAAAAAAAATCCATGTTATAAGGTAATGATCATTCCAGAATGGAATGGAATGAGGCAGTAATTAAGACATTTTAATAACTGTCACCATATGGAGGAAAAGAAGTCCAGACAGAATCAGAAAGTTCTGATCTTTTGATCATACTGGTTAAGAGTTATCACCAATTGCTGAGAGTAGAAACTAGAAATTAAAATTCTAACTCCACAATAATTTTCAGTTTGTAATATCTTATGTTGTATGTTTGTAAGTAAGTACATTATGGAATGTGTGTAATTCTCATGTTCTCATTTTCTGAGTAATTGCTCTTAGTAAATATAATAATTCCTTTTGATGTCCTTTTAAATTAAAAAAATATATCTGTTTCTCTGTCTCTTTGTCTCTCTTTGTGTGCATATGTGTGTAGTGGTCCCTACTTCACTTTTTAATACTTTATTTAACATTTTGTAGATAATAACAGGGTATTTTTGTGAGATAAATTTTTGTCTAAGTGGGCTATACATTATGCTTACATGAGGAAACTCTGGGTTTGGAGACAATCCATATGTCTAGTTCACGGTTCTCAGTAATTATCTACACAGTAACACAAAGTGGATCCAGTAATAGTGTTTCATCTTGATAGAGAACAAAAGTTAACAAATCTTACAGTATGTGACATTGCTCCTTTGTCCCATGGATTATGTACTGGGAAAAATATGGTTGTCCAAATATCATCCAAAATGGATCACAAGTTGAATGTGCATAAGTTATTCAAATTTTAATTATTCCTCCCAAATTGTTACTTGAATAACAAAAATAGAAATATTTAGTTAAAACATTTGGCTACATAAATTTTATAAATGAAACACACCAATTAAAAAGGATGTTGACCAGAAAAAAATTTAAGAGATATCCTTGGGGCGCCTGGATGGCTCAGCATTTGTGTCTGCCTTCCACTCAGGTCATGGTACCAGGGTCCTGGGATCAAGTCCTGCATAAGACTCCTTGCTCAGTTGGGAAACTGCTTCTCCCCCTCCCTCTGCCTGCCACTCCCCCTGCTTGTTCTCTATCTCTCTCTATCAAATAAATAAATTAAAATAAATAAATATGTCAAATAAATTTAAAAAAGAGATATCCTTAAGTAAAACAGCAGATTACAGTGCATTATGCACAGCATCTTCTCAATTTTGTAAATTCATATAAGCCAAATGATGCACAGAGATTTACATGACTTAACTACTTATGCAGCCAGTACATAAAGCTTTGGTAAAATGTGGAAAATTTGTGATAAGATTCCTATAATTATGTTTAACATGTACTTCATGATAGTCACAGTTTCTTTTATTATCAAACATTTTATTTATTTATTTATTTATTTATTAAGATTTTATTTATTTATTTGACAGTGAGAGAGATCACAAGTAGGCAGAGAGGCAGACAGAGAGAGGGAGGGAAGCAGGCTCCCCCCTGAGCAGAGAACCTGATGCGGGGCTCGATCCCAGGACCCTGAGATCATGACCTGAGCCGAAGACAGAGGCTTAACCCACTGAGCCACCCAGGCGCCCCATATTATCAAACACTTTAAATGTCCATAAGTTTAAAAAGTGCAGGACCATATATGTATATATACACATATATATATACACATATACAGATATAATGATTTAAGAGGATCTAAGAAGCTGACTTCTATACTGCAAGTCACTAACCAATAACAGTAGTAGCAGCAGTAGCAGCAGCAGCAGTAGCAGCAGCAGCCACAAAACATTGCTAGCTCCACATCACCCACATCTAGCCCCTCATTCTACAAATTATCCATTTAACTTTTTCTATTGTCTATGCTTCTAAGAAGGGATTCATGGAAAGGAAAGTTTATCTCATTTTTAAAGGAAAATAATTTCTAGGAAAGTTATATATCATTAAAATCACTGTGTGGTGTATTTTGATCTAAACAATTACACCTTATTGAAACATTTACTGGATACCCACCATATATCTGACACTATAATAGGGTCTGGGATACAAAGATAAATAAGATGTATTCTTTGCCCTCAAAGACATTAATGCCTAGTATAGAAAATAGGAAAAATAAATAATAATAAATTCCAATATGTAGGTGTCATGGAAATGCACACAAAGACCCTCTACTTGTGTGTGTGTGTGTGTGTGTGCGTGTGTGTGTGTATTGTAGTAGACTGGGACAGTTCAGAGATGAGAACAAGGTCAGGCAAGGCCTCTTAAGTGAGATTCCTCTCCAAATTAGATTTGAAGGACAATTAGGAGTTAAAGAGGCAGGGTCATCTAGGTGGCTCAGTCCGTTAAGTGTCTGCCTTTGGCTCAGGTCATGACCCCAGGGTCCTGGGATTGACTCCAGCACCCAGGCTCCCTGGTCAGTGGAGATTCTGCTTCTCTCTCTCTCTTTCCCCTGCCCTCCTGCTCATGCTCTCTCACACACTCTATCTCTCTCAAATAAATAAATAAAATATTTTTTTAAAGGAGTTAAGGAGGCAAAGGAAGGAAGCCATTATGTATAGCCTAGGTAATAACCCATTCAGAGGCTTGAGAGCATCTGGCACTTTCAGGAACATGCAAATATTTGTCTATGGCTGGAATGTAGAGTGTGAAGAGAAAAAAAATTGGAGAGAGATGAAGGCAAAAAGATACATAGGATCAAGGTCATAAAGGGCTTTGTAGTGTATATTAAAACATTAAGACTTTGGGGAAGCTGGATGGCTCAGTCAGAACACGTGGCTCTTGATCTTGTGGTCATGAGTTCTAGCCCCACACTAGGTGTAGAGATTACTTAAATAAATAAAACTTTACAAAAAAAAATTAGGACATCATTCTGATCAGATCTCACTCCCTAATAATTATTACCCTAGAATAGTCATTACAATGTAGTCCCAAGAGTTTATTTTAGCTTTTATTTCCCTAGCCACAGGAGCTATATCTAGAAAAATTTTGCTATGGCTGATGTCAGAGAAATTACTATCTGTGCTCTCTTCTAGGATTTTTATATGTTCAGGTCTCACATTTAGGTCTTTAATCTGTTTTGAGTTTATTTTTGTGTGGTGAAATAAAGTGACCCAAATTCATTCTTCTGCATGTAGCTGTTCAGTTTTCCCAATATCATTTCTTGAAGGAAACAATCAGTAAAACTAAAAGGCAATCTACTGAATGAAAGAAGATATTTGTAAATGACTTATTTGATAAAGGGTTGCTATCCAAAATAAACAGAACTTATACAACTTAATACCTAAAAAACAAATAATACAATTAAAAAATTGTTGAATCACTGTATTGTTCACATCAAACTAATATAACGTTCTATGTTAACTACATTGGAATTAAACTTTTAAAAATTAATAAGAATAGTCATTAAGAAAATGAAGACTTTCATGAAGAGAATGAGAACACTGCTAATGTTTATTGGGTATCTTCTATTCCTTATGGTAATCTGACTACATGTTTTTATTTGACTATGGACATCATTTAAGCTCTATCCCTTCTCTTCAATACTACTACATATCTAGTAATATAGATAAGGAAAACTGCATGTCTCTTGGGATCTTGGTTCCTGTGGGAATCTGAATCCCACAGCCCCAGCCTGCAAATGGGATCTCCTCTCCAGACACACTCTTTAGCCATTGCAAAAGCCAAAACAACTCTCTGCTCTGCTCTTGCCTTTCCAGACCAGCTTGCTCTATACATAATTTTCTTCGGTGAGTAATACATTGTCTTGCAAGTAAGTGTTGTCAGTCTCAATATCTGACCCACTAATTGGACAGAATTCATCCCACCTTCATGCAGGTGATCATAAAACACTGGAATAGTTTACAGATTTACCATATATAACCTTACTTAATTACCAATTCATCCATTTGAGTTTACTTTTATTATTTCTATTTTGCAGAAGAGAAAACTAATCGTCAGAGAGGTTGTTTCACCTCTCCAAAGTCAAGCAGATAAGGGCCAGTGTCAGGACTTGAATCAAGTTCTTCCAAAATCCAAAATCCTTGCAGAAAAGGAAAGGCCTGGGCAGAATGCTGAGGATCTTGACTTTGCATTACTAGAGGTAATATTTTCCTTATCTGCAAATTGAAAAGGTCTGGAAAGAAAACAATCAGTAAAAGTCACTCTGTTTATATGGCTGCAATCCATAAGAAAAATGTAGTAGTAATAATCTGGTCTAGACAGATTTTTTTCTGAAATTGGCATGGCAGTTAATGGAAAGTGTTAGTGAATAAAGTCATTCTTGAAAGCTTTTGCTATAGAAGTAGCAAATAGTTCTTCCCTTTAATCATTCTTTACTCTGTTATTTCTCTTTTGGCTTTTCCCAAAAAGAGTCCTGGCCTTTATCATCAGCTCGTAGTAGGTAATCTCTAAGTACTTGGAATAGTCCAAAGATAAGAATGTCTTTTTATTCATTGTGGACCCCATTGACACCTAATGAGATGATTCACATTAGGCTCACTGGGCCACGTGATATTGGCCAGACCTCCATGGAACAGGAAGGCTGTAGATTGAGTTCAACCATATAGGCAATCAATAAATTAATCATTCTTATGTACTGAAGTCCCATTCAAAACTCTGGACACCAAAGTTCAGGTAAATTCCTCAGTTTGGTAATACTCTCAGTGTGTTGTCACACATTAATGACAAGAGAGTACTATAGACTGAATTCTTACATCTCCCCAAAATTCACATGTTGAAACTTAATCCCCAGTGTGATAATATTAGAAAGTGGGGTCTTTGGGAAGTAATTAAGTCATGAAGGTGGAGCCCTCAGGAATGAAATTATTATCCTTATAAAAGAGTCCCCAGAGGTGCATCTTGTCTTTTCTGTTTATAAGGATATAGTGAGAAGATGGCAGGCTATGAATCAGAAAGCAGATACTTTTCAGACACCAAATCTGCTAAGACCTTGATCTTGGATTTCTCAGTCTCCAGAACTGTGAGAAATAAATTCTGTCATTCATAAACTATCCAGTCTATGGTATTTTTGTTATATCAGTCTGAGCTAAGATAGTAATATGTCCTGAGTACACTGGTAGCTTTGCATTTGGGATCCTTACTGATTCTCCCCTATGTGTCTCTTCATTTGGCTAATTTTCTGTATCCATTCCTTTGATAGACCATAATAGGTTTGCAGTGAGTTCTGTGAATCTTTCTAGCAAATTATCAAACTGAAAGTGGTTTTGGAGAACTTCTGAACTTGGAATTAGTATCAGAAGTGAGACTGAGCTTAGGTGGATTCTTCCCTCTAACTTTGTAATTGAACCTAAACTGATTTTAGTTGGGGCCAGAAGCTTTGGGTGGACTTGGCTATCTGGAGAACGCCTTCAACCTCAAAATATGGCTAACTCCAGAAATTATTTATTTTAAAAGATTTATTTATTTATTTATTTATTTATTTATTTGAGAGAGAGAGAACACGAGCAGGGGCAGAGGCAGAGAGGGAGGGAGAAGCAGACTCTTTGCTGAGCTGGGAGCCCGACATGGGGCTCAATCCCAGGACCTGGAGATCATGACCTGATCTGAAGGCAGATGTTTAACCATCTGAGCCACCCAGGCACCCTAACTCCAGAAATTTAATATAGTTAAACTGCAGTGTAGTCACTTCTGATTTAGAGAAAAAGATAGCAAGTAATAAAGAATTCCATCTATATCATAAATGTTAACATTTTGTTGGTTATTTCCATATCAAAAATATAAAAAACAATGAAAATGGAGTCAGACTATTTTTAAATGTAAAAAAAATGTTTTAGTAGGCTATCAAATACTAGATAAATCTCATAGAAATTAATAGAAAGTAGCAGCAAATTATGTAATAAAAATACTTGTGGCAAATCTTAATTTTTAGAGAAGACTTCTATCTTATTACTATATGATTATTTATATATAAACCCTGATAGTGTAATTTATTACAAGCAACAGGACTTTAATTTGTGCTACATTACAAAGTATACCACTAGAGTGTGCTAAAACATTTTCTTAGAATAGGAAATAATTTTCTAAAAAATTGATATGGTTTTATACTGTTCTGAGAAAAAAGTTCCATTTATTGGTGGATTAATATTACAACCATATTTGAGAAAATTAATGTAGTAACACAAGTTTTCAATTTTTCTATTATCTTAGATCTTTTACACAATTTTATGATATATATGCTTCGAGATTATGAAAGTATTAGAAATTTTAATTATAATAGCTATCATTTAGTGCAGCAAGAAATAAAGCTCTAGTTTTCACAGTATTTATTCTGTTGAAAAAAGCCAACGTGAATAATTGGTAGCAGGGCCCAAATATCAAGGAAACTTAGCACATTGGTAAAATAATACATTAGTATTGTCAATGTGAAGCTAAAAGAAATCTTATGAAATTAGGCTAATTTAGTATAAAAATGGCAAATATTTCAAATTTTGATACTTTTGTTTCATTTGGAAGATTTGTGATATGTAGAAGTATACATATATTTAAATACAAATGAACATAAAGAGCAAAGGATTTTTAGAGTGAAGGCACAGGATAAGATGAAAATATGAATTTTTTAGCCATATTCTTCCTTACAGAAATGTCTTCTGTAACATAAGGGAAATTCTTTCAGTAAGCAGCTTAATGTAAAAAGGATAGAACAGGAGTCTGAGAAAGAAATATGCCTTTCACTTTCCTGTCACACTCCTCCCCACTTGGAATGTCCCACAAGATCCAGAGGAAAAGCAAGACTTAATCCTTAGTTATGACTCTTCAAGCTCACAAATATTTAAATACAGACCAGTGGAATTGTAAGTGTGTGCGTTTGTTGATGTGGAGGGTAAGAGAAGCATATTTTGCCAGTAGTCTCTGGTATCTCTGACTCTAATATGTCTAATTTTAAGCTGACCATCTAAGTCCCAACCTACCACCAAGACCACAATGGTCTCCAAGAATTCACATCCTGATAGGAATCCCAGACCTTCAATATTAAGGATGTGAAAGAAGCCATAACCTTAGATATAGAGGGGATTTTTTTAATTCTAAGAACAAATTTCACTTAATAGATTTTACATTTTTAGTATGTAGATTTCAGCGGAAGTTTTATTATCAAATTTGCCTTAAAATAGGTAGACATGAGGCACCTGGGTGGCTCAGATGGTTAAGCATCTGCCTTCGGCTCAGGTCATGATCTCTGGGTCCTAGGATCAAGTCCCATGTCATGCTCCCAGCTCAGCAGGGAATCGGCTTCTCCTTTTCCCTCTGCTTCTCCCCCTGCTTGTGCTCTCTCTTTCTCTCTGTCTCTGTCTCTCTCTCAAATGAATAAATAAAAAATCTTAAAAAATTAAAAAATAAAATAGGTAGACATAACAAAGGAAGAAATTATAAAAATAGTCAAAAACTTCAAAAATGTACTTGGTCCAAATGACTTTATAAGTAAGTTCCCTCAAAAATACAAGGGGCACGAAAGATGAATAATCTAATTTTAAAAATGGGCAGAAGACATTAATAGACATTTTTCCAAAAAAGACATACAGATGTTCCAACGGACACATGAAAAGATACTCAACATCACTTATCATCAGGAAGTACAAATCAAAACTAAAAGGAGACATCATTTCACATTTGTCAGAATGCAAAAATCAATGACACAAGAAACAAGTATTGGCAAGAATGTGGAGAAAGGGGAACACTCTTGCACAGTTAGTGGGAATACAAACTGGTGCAGCCAGTCTGGAAAATAGTGTGGAAGTTACTCAAAATGTCAAAAATAGAACTACCCTATGACTCAGCAATTGCACTACTAGGTATTTACCCAGAAAACAAAAATAATAATTCAAAAGGATACATGAACCCCAATGTTTATAGTATCATTATATACAATAGCCAAATTATGGAAAGAGCCCAAATGTCCATCTACTGATGAATGGATAAAGAAGATATGATACATATATACAGTGGAATATTAATCATCCATAAAAACAATGAAATCTTTTTATTTGCAATAATATGGATGACCCTAAAGACTGTTATGCTAAGCAAAATAAGTCAGTCAGAAAAAGATAATTACCACATGATTTCACTCATGTGTGAAATTTAAGAAATGAAACAAAAAATCATAATGAAGAGAGAGAGAGAAACCAAGAAAAAGACTCAACTATAGAGAACAAACTGATGGTTACAAGAAATGAGATGGGTAGGGAGATGGGCTAAATAGGTGATAAGGATTAAGGAGTGCACCTGTTTTGATGTGCACCATCTGTTGTATAAGACTGCTGAATTACTGTATTGTACACCTGAAACTAATATTACACTGTATATTAACTAGAATATATCTAAAAACTTAAAAAAAGGAAACAAAATACAAGGGACATATGATTGGTGTCACTTAATTTTTTTTGAAAGATAAGAAAGGACAATTTCAATTTCATTCTATGAAGCATATATAAATAACTTGATATCAAAACTTGAAAACAAACAATGAAATCTAAAAATCAAAGTGATTTATATACATAGATAAAATAACATTAAATATCGAATAATTAAATTCATGAGTATACTATGACTGATACACCATAGCCAAAAACAATTTATTCCACAAATGTAATTCCAAATTATGAAAGCTATTATTATAATGGTATTCCTTAATAGATCAAATGAGATAACACACACATATATGCACACAATTTTTCTCTAAATGTTGAAGAGATATTTGAGAAAATTAACTCTTAATTTGTGGCAAAACTCATAATAAAATAGAAATGGAAGCAAATTTTTTTCTATATGATAATGTACCTCTGTCTCAAACAGCCATGGCCATGATTCACTGTGTTCCTGTTAAAGAAAAGAAAAAGACACAGATGTATACCATTGCTATTATAACTTAAAACATTTTAGAAATTTTATCGCTGGTATAAAACATGTAAAAGAAATATGACTTAAAGCATGAGAAGTGAGGAAAAATTTTGGGACAGACAATATGATTACTGCAAAGAAAATTCAAGAGAGTCAACTGAAAAGTAAATACCATAATTAGAAGAAACTTACATAATCATTCTGGTAACAGTATTATGGGACAGGTTCTATATATCTTCTCTTTTGCATATGAAAATCAAAAACTATAGGGAGATTGTTATTTGCTCGAGATTATACAGCTAGATTCTTCATTGTCTGATTTGAACAGTAGGGTAGAAAGTACAATTTAAAAATAAAGTCCCATACCAAAAATAAAATAAAATAAAAATAAATAAGATCACATTAACAAATTCAATTAAAAAAACACAGCACAGTGCTATAACTGCAACATGAAATGTATAGGGCTTCAGTGAAGAAACAATAAGCTTTACCAAAATACATTTAATACTCAGAAAACAAGAGGATGCAAAATAAATAAATGTTAATTAATTCCAATAAACGTACTAATGTGATTATTTAAAAATAAAAACTTAATTACATTTACAGTTTATCAGGAAAAACAAATGGCCAAAAATGGCAAAAAAAAATAACACACCATTTTCAAATGTGTTTTAAAATTATTAAACATGAAACTGTATGGTGTAGCATAGGAACTAACAAACAGATAGAGTAATTGCCAGCATTTGTGGATTATTCACTCTATACCAAACACCACTTTCAGTAGTTTATACATATTCGAGAGGGAGAAGCTAAGATGGCAGAAGAGTAGGAGGACCCTCGGCTCCTCTCCTCCCATGAGCACAATTAGACAACTAACAAATCATTCTAAATATGCCAGAAATCAACCTAAAGACTGAGAGAAGAAACTCCACAACTAAAAGGAGAGAACAAACCACATCAAAGAAGGTAGGAAGTTCAGAGATGTGGTTAAAGAGAGAAACAGAATAAGGCTGCTGTGGAGGAGAGGGAGCCATGGTCACGGAGAAATGCAAGAGAGAGAGAACATAGGAGAATGCAGAAGGAGAACAATTCCCCAAAACCATTGGCTGGGAAAATGAGAGGAAATGATTCTTGAAACCAGAGAAGCTTAAGGATTGGAGTTTTGAAGGTCAGGGGGCTTCACTGGGATAGAGCCCTGAGAGTTCTGCTCTACTCAAGGAGAGAAGATAGGCTAAAACCCAGGGGAAGAGAACATGGAAAGAGCAACCTAATGAATGCCTAGGACACACAGGATGGGAGATTATTCACTCTTCTTGGAGCACATCCCCAAAAGTCAGCATTAACAGAGGCACATCTCAAGGGACAAAAGAGCTGGTTGGTGCCATTTCCCCCCTCTGTCCCTCAGCATAACAGCCACCTGAGAGAAGCAGCTCAGCCCCAACACCAGCTGCCTAACTTGCTTACGGCAAGTCCCACAGCCCTGGGCTCTGGTAGGACTGCTCTTCTTAGTCAAGCTTGCCTCAGTCCCAGCACAGCAAGCTCTTTACACAGAAGACCAGAAAAAAACCTTTTCCCATACCAGGTTTCCTAAACAGAGAATTCAGCAGGGCTTCAGTTCTAGTGGAAGTAGTATCAGGTTCCATTTAACAAGCAGACAAATAGATAAAACTCAGTACCTTCAGGCCAACAACCAAACACTGCACACTGCAGGTAAGGAGAGCCTCTACGGACACTGGCCTGAAGGTTAGAATAGCCAAAACATAACAGCAGAGCACACACACAAGCAGCATACATCAGGGACACTCCCTGAAGTACCAGGTCCTGGATATTATATGACCTCTTCTTCATAAAGCTATTACTCTCAGGACCAGGAAACATAATGGGCTTTACTAACACACAGAAGAAAGCAGAGACTTAGACAAAATACCAAGATGGAGGAATTCATCCCAAATGAAAAAACAAGATAAGGTAACAGCCAGAGATCTAAGTGAATCGTATATAAGTAACATGCCTAATAGAGAATTTAAAACAACAATCACAAGGCTACTAGCTGGGCTTGAGAAATGAAGGGAGATCACTACCACAGAAATAGAAGAGTTAAAAAAGAATCAGTCGGAAATAAAAAATTCAGTAACAGAATTAGAAACAGTCTTAAAGCAATGAACAAAAGCTAGAAGAAGTAGAGGAATGAATAAGTGATATACAAGACAAAATAATGGAAAATAATAAAGCTGGACAAAAAAAAAAGAGAAAGAACAACTATGCAACACAAGACTAGACTTAGCAAACAGTGACCCCATCAAACACAATGATATTCATATTATAGGAGTCCAGAAGAAGAAGAGCGGAAAGGGGGCAGAAAATTTATTTGAGGAAATAATAGTGGAAAAATTCCTTAATCTGGGAAAGGAAATAGACACCTAAATCCAGGAGGAACAGAGAAATCCCATCAAAATCAACAGAAGCAGGTCAACACCAGGACATATTATAAGTAAATTTGCAAAATATAGCTATGGAGAAATAAATTCCTGAAAGCAGCAAGACAAAATAAGCCCTTAAGTTACAAGGGAAGATCCATAAGACTAGCTGCAGATTTCTCAGCAAAAACTTGGCAAGCCAGAAGGGAATGACATGATATATTCAAAATGCTGAAGGGGAAAAATCTGCACCCAAGAATATTCTATCCAGCAAGGCTGCCATTCAGAATAGAAGGAAAGATAGAGTTTCCCAGACAAACAAAAACTAAAGGTGTTCATGACCATTAAACCAGGCCTGAAAGAAACATTAAAGGGGACTATTTGAGTGGAAATGAAAGACCAAAACTATCAAAGATAAGAAAGGATAAAAGAAAATCTCCAAAAACAGTGGTAGAACAAGTAATAAAATGGCAGTAAACACATGTCTATCAATAATTATTCTGAATGTAAGTGGACTAAACACGCCAATCGAAACACATAGGGTGTCAGAAAGGATTAAACAAACAAACAAACAAACAAGATACATCTATATGCTGCCTACAGTAGGAGTCATTATAGTCCTAAAGAAACCTGTAGGTTGAAAGTGAAGGGATGGAGAGTAATTTATCATGCAAATGGAGATCATGAGAAAGTTGAAGTAGCAATAGTTACATTGGACAAACTAGACTTTAAAACAAAGAATATAACAAGAGATGAAGTGTACTATATCATAATAAAACTATCTATCCAACAAGAAGATATAACAATTATAAGTATATATGCACCCAACACAGGAATACCCAAATATATAAAACAGTTTAATAAAAAAAAATAAAGGAACTAATTTATAATGATATAATAATAGTAGGGGACTTTAACACCTCACTTACATCAATGGACAGATCATCTAAGCAGAAAATCAATGAGGAAACAATGGCTGTAAATGACACACTGGACCAGACAGACTTGTTAGATATATTCAGAATATTCCATCCTAAAACAGAAAAATTCACATTTTTTTCAAATTCACGGGGACATTCTCCAGAATAGACCACATACTAGGTCACAAATTAGGCCTCAACAAGTACAAAAAGATAGAGATCATACAATGCATCATTGCTAACTACAATACTATCAATTAAGTTAACCACAAGAACAAATCTGGAAAGACCACAAATATGTGAAGGGTAAACAGCATGCTACTAAACAGTGAATGGGTCAACCAGGAAATTAAAGATGAAGTAAAAAATTCAGGGAAATGAATGAAAATGAAAACATAACGGTCTGTAACCTTTGGGATGCAGCAAAAGCAGTCCTAGTAGGGAAGTATATGTTAATATAGGCTAACCATAAAAAGCAAGGAAAAAAAACCCCTAACTTACACCTAATGGAGCTAAAAAAAGAACAAAGCCTAAAGTCAGTAAAAGGAAAGAAATAATAAAATTATAGCAGAAATAAGTGATATAGGAACTAAAATAAAACAAAATAAAAACAAAAACACACACAAAAACAATAAGAACAAAACAAAACACTAGAACTGATTAATGAAACCAAGAGCTGGTTCTTTGAAAAAAATAATAAAATTGATATACCCCTAGCCAGACTTATCAAAAAGAAAAAAGAAAGGACCCAAATAAATACAATCACAAATGAGAGGGGAGAAATAGCAACCAACACCACAGAAATATAATTATAAGAAATAATATGAAAAATTATATGCCAACAAATTGAACAACAGGGAATGGATAAATTTCTAGAAACATATAAACTATACCAAAACTGAAACAGGAAGAAATAGAAAATTTGAACAGAACACTAACCAGTGAAGAAATTCAATCAGTAATAAAAATTCCCCCAATGAACAAAAGTCCTGGGCCAGATGGCTTCACAGGTTAATTTTACCAAATATTTAAAGGAGAGCTAATACCATTCTTCTCAAACTATTCCAAGAAGTAGAAGAAGAAGGAAAATGTCCAAATTCATTCTATGAGGCCAGCATTACCCTGATACCAAAACTAGATAAAGACACCACTAAAAAAGAAAACTGTAGGCTGATATCTTTGATTAACATGGATTGAAAAATTCTCAATAAAATACCAGCAAACTGAATCCATGAGCACATTAAAAGAATCATTCAGGGGTGCCTGGGTGGCTCAGTTGTCAAGCATCTGCCTTCGGCTCAGGTCATGATCCCAGGGTCCTGGGATTGAGCCCCGCATCAGGCTCTCTGATCAGTGGGAAGTCTGCTTTTCCCTCTCCCTCTCCCCTTGCTTCTGTTCCTTCTCTTGCTGTATCTCTCTCTGTCAAGTAAATAAAGTCTCTAAAAAAATTAAAAATAAAAGAATCATTCACACAAGTGCGCACACACACACACACACACAAAATCATTCACCATGAGGAAGTGGTATTTATTCCTGGACTACAAGAAGGATGGTTCAGCATTTGCAAATCAATAAATGTGATACACCACATTAATAAAAGAAAGGATAAGAACCATATGATCCTTTCAATAGATGCAGAAAAAGCATTTGACAAAGTAGAACATCAATTCATGATAAAAAAAAAACCCTCAACAAAGTAGGGTTAGAGGGAACATACCTCAATTTAATAAAAGCCATATACAAAAACTCACAGCAAATATCATCCTCAATGGGGAAAAATTGAGACCTTTTCCTCTGTTATCAGGAAAAAGACAGGGATGTCCACCCTCACCACTGTTATTTAACATATCACTGGAAGTCCTAGCCACAGCAATCAGAAAAAAAATAAATAAAAGGCATCCAAATTGGCAAGGAAGAAGTTAAAACTTTCAGTGTTTGCAGATGACATGATACTATATTTAGAAAACCTGGAAGACTCCAAAAACAAACAAACAAACAAACAAACAAACAAACAAAAAAAGCAAAACAAAACAAAAAAATGAAAAACCTGCCAGAACTGATAAATGGATCTACTAAAGTCACAGGATATAAAATCAAAGTACTGAAATCTGTTGTATTTCTATATACCAATACACCAATAATGAAGCAACAGAAAAAGAAATCAAGGAATCAATTCCATTTACAATTGCATCAACACCCATAAGATTCCTAGGAATAAACATAACTAAAGAGGTAAAAGATCTGTGCTTTGAAAACTATAAAGCACTGATGAAAAAAACTGAAGAGGACACAAAGAAATGGAAAAATTTCACATGCTTCACATGCTCACAAGAACAAATATTGTTAAAATATCTGTATTACCCAAAGAAATCTACATATGTAATGCACTCTCTACCAAAATACTACCCAGCATTTTCACAGAGCTAGAACAAACAATCCTAAAATTTGTATGGAACCAAAAAAGACCCCAAATAGCAATATAGCCATATCATCCTTGAAAAGAAAAGCAATGCTAGAGGCCTAACAATTCTGGACTTTAGGTTATATCATTCAGAAAAATAGACACATAGATCAGTAGAAGAGAATACGAAACCCTAAAATGAAACCACAACTATATGGTCAATTAATCTGCAACAAAGAAAGGATATCCAATAGGAAAAATACAGTCTTTTCAATAAATGGTATGGGGAAAACTGGACAGCTACATGCAAAAGAATGAAACTGGACCACTGTATTTCACCATGTACAAAAATTTATTCAAATTGGATTAAAGACCTAAATGTGAGACAGGAAACCATTAAAATCCTAGATGAGAACACAGGCAGTAACCTCTTTGACGTTGGCCCTCCCAACATTTTACTAGATATGCGTCCTGAGGCAAGGGGAACAAAATCAAAAATAAACTATTGGGACTTCATAAAAATAAAAAGCTTCTGCAGAGTGAAGGAAGAAGTCAACAAAACTAAAATGCAATCTACAGAATGTGAAAATATTTGCAAATGACAGGTGATAAAGGGTTAGAATCCAAAATATGTAAATAACATATTAAACTCAACACCCCAAAAAGAATCCAGTTAAACAATGAGCAGAAGACATTAACATTTTTCTAAAGAAGATATACATTTGGTATGTTATGTAAAATGATGCTCAATATCACTCATCATCAGTGAAATACAAACCAAAACTACAATGAGCTATCACCTCACACCTGTCAGAATGGCTAAAATCAAAAGCACAAAAAGCAACAGGTGTTGGCAAGGATGTGGAAAAAGGGGAAACTTCTTGAACTGTTGTTCAGAGTGCAAACTGGTGTAGCCACTCTGGAAAACAGTATGGAGTTTCCTCAAAATGTTAAAAATAGTAATACCCTATATAATCCAGCAACTGTACTACTAGGTATTCACCCACAGAATACAAAAATATTAATCCAAAGGGATACAGACAACCCAACGTTTATCGCAGCATTATCTACAATAGTCAAATTATGGAAAGAGCCCAAATGTCCATCAACCGATGCAATGAATAGATAAGATGTGAGATTTATAAAATGGAATATTGGCCATAAAAAATAATGAAATCTTGGCATTTGCAAGGACAGGGATGCAGTTAGAGAGTATTATGCTAAGTGAAATATGTATTATTTGTTTCATGGGTGCAGGTCTGTGATTCATCAGTCTTACACAATACACAATGCTCACCACAACACATACCAAGTCTTAGCAGGGTTTTTGACTAGTTCTCTACTTAGAAATCTGAAAAGAGATCACTGATATGGTGGGTGGTGTTGGTGTTGGTGATAGAAGCAACAGTGATAACACAAATGTTATAAGAATAAAGGAACCTGAATTAGGGCTTCTGATTCAGCAAGGCCTTCATATATGTCATGTAGAATTTCCCCATCTCTAGTGAGAAATACAGAGATGTGGCAAGCATGAGTAAAGCAACAAGCAGAAGCCTATGTCAGGATGAAAATATCTTAGATTGGGGTAGGAGTGGAGTTGGGCTAATGATCCCAACCAGCTGCTCAGTAGCTAAGATTTCATCATGGATAGAGAATCTCCACTTACATATACATTTCCATTGCCATGAAGTTATGTAAGAACTACCCCTGTTTACTCAGGTGACTTCTTGTGAGGAAATTCAAGGAGGAGGAGAGGTATGAAAGTAAGAATTTGTAGAAAAAATGTGCTAGTCAAAGGAAAAATGTTTCACTGAAGAATATAAAAATATGGTAAACTGACAAGTGCAAAATTTTTACTTATTTTAATTAGTGCCACTCAATAAGTTGGGAGTACAGAAGATCAGATCAATTATAGGAGATAGCTTTGCTGCTACATTCATACATTTCCTGTCAGATGGAAGGCCTATATTCTTGCTTTCACTCACTCCAAGACCCAGTAGTATACTATTCAATTAATGCTTACTAAAAGAAGAAATGTGTCTACTACTTGAGAGGCAGTTTAGTACATTTGTTAAGCTTATTGGGCTATGAATTCAATTCCATTTGTGAATCATTAAGTTAATTAAATTTCTGTTCCTCAATTTCCTCAACTATAAAATAACAGTATACATTACAACATTTAGAACATTTCTTGGGACGCCTGGGTGGCTCAGTCTGTTAAGCATCTACCTTTGGCTCAGGTCACGATCCCAGGGTCCTGGGATTGAGTTCCACATCAGTCTCTCCTTGCTCAGCAGGGAACCTGCTTTTCCTTTTGCCTGCCTCTGTCTCTCTCTCTCTCTCTGACAAATAAATAAATAAAATCTCAAAAAAAAGAACATTTCGTGGCATGTGCTAAATGTTCAATTAATACTAGTTAGTATTTTCTATTATTTTTGTTATTAAGTTCCAGGAAGGCACTATGAAGAATTTCAATGGAGTGTAAATCACAGACCTTGATATGATAGATTGATAAGTAAATAAAGGAGGATGGAGATTGGAAAAAGTATAGAGAAAGGGGAGTAGCAATAGTATGTTCGGGGCAATGTTCTTTTTCTTTTCTTTTTCTAAAGGTTTTTATTTTAATTCCAGTTAGTTCATATGCACTGTTATATTAGTTTAAGGTGCATGATATAGTGATTCAAAAATTCTATACAGCACCAGGTACTCATCACAATTGCACTCCTTAATCCTGTTTGGGGAATTTTAAACTTCAGGGACTGAAAACAATTGTACAACTGAAAAAAGAAGATTAACAACAGATTGCAAGTTATATGAGGTAAACTTACCTCAGGAGGTCATATGCATATAAATAATAAGTTATTACTAGCTTTTGCAGTATTTACACAATTATGTTTGTGACTAGTTCTACCCAAGAAATGTTTTTTTTTAATTAAGACAGTGAAGAATATATTTACGTCAGCAGTTTATTATAGTTTTCTTCTCTGACTTTCCACCAGCCATTGCATCATAGCACCAATATGCTTTGCTATTTCATTTTCTAGGAAATTCTCACCTTGGACTGCAGAGTGGGGGATATTCTATGGGTAATCCTGAAAATCTTACTGCCCCCACCAAGAGAAAATTAGACTAAGGGCAATTTTGTTATCTTTATTGACTACAGGATGATAAAACATAATTTATTATGGAAAAAATAAGCACAACTGTGGTAAATGGCTAAGAATGGATATATACAAGGTGCCAAAATAATCCGTTGAAACAAACCCCCCTGTTCTACTTAGGAAAACCTGAATTATTTGACTTTAGTAAGCTAATCATAATTTAATATAATAAATTATGTAATTTAACATATCATTCAAGTAATTTTAGGATTTCAGGGAAACAAAAGAGCTCTATTTGAATTATTTTTTAGTTTTTAAGTAAATTGCATTGTTCAAATTATTAGCATTTATTAGTCAATGATATCCTGGAGGCTATTTAAAATAATGTCATTTATTAATTACATTTACAATCCCCTTATTGTTTATGCCTGCTGATTATTCTATTAAATCCTAGTCTGAGCTCATGATTATGTTTTCAGCTAGTGAAAAAAGGAAATATGCTGTCTGATCACAAGTCCATGCTATTTCAATTAGAAAAAAAATGTGATTACAAGGTAGAACATTGAATAAAAATTCAGAAGGTATTTAAAATGTTTGTATCCCCACAAATAAAAATATTTCTTGATATTTTAAGAAATAAGGTTGACAAATATAATAAATTTGTATTTTTTTGTATTTATGCAAGCTTGTTAACCCACATTACTTAGTTTTCATCATTTGGCATCTGTTATTTTTTTGTAATTAATTATATTTTCTTTAAAATCAACAAATATTTGATACTCCTGAATGATCTTACAAAGCCTTGTTGACTGTTTTATCTCCCATTTCATTTTCTTTAATACCTACACAAACTGGGACCCGTACCAAACTAACATTGTTGCCTTGACATATTACCATATTATAAAACATCAGCAATTCTCAAAGTCAATTCTCACTGAAGTAATTAAAATCCCCAGGATGATATCAATGGCACTTATAAGATCTGAAAAAGTGATAGTTTGCAACGGTTGTACTTTAGCACTCTAATTCAGTGCTATAAGGGCATGAACCAACTCACCAGTATATCCTGATAACTAATCTAACAACCTAACTGACTTTTAAAAAGCCAACCCCTGTTGGATGACTCTCTGAGAACAAGAATGGTATTTGTAGCATTCAAAAAGAAAAATAAGCTAAAATTTAAAAAAATAACCCAATGTACTGTGTATAATAATGCACCATAGAGATATTTATAAATCCCATAGTATTTTTTAAGAGTTTATTTATTTATTTGACAGAGAGTCACAGTGAGAAAGGGAACACAAGCAGGGGGAGTGGGAGAAGTAGGCTTCCCATTGAGCAGGGAGCCCAATGGGGGCTCAATGTGGGGCTCGATCCTAGGACCCTGGGATCATGACTTGAGCCAAAGGCAGACACTTAATAAATGAGCCACTCAGATGTCCCAATCCCATAGTATTAAACAGTGCATCAAATTAACCATATTTGCTGAAACTTATAGAGTAAATAAGGTTCCAGATATTTGGGTTATTATTATGTACATTTCTTTTACTGATAATTTAAAATTCTTATTTAATAAGTGAGCTATAATCACATAATTTTAGTTTTTCCACTTAATCTTAGAAAACCATAGATATTAACAAAAACAGAAAAATATTAAATTAAATCTCAATATTTATGCCAATTATAGATGTGACTTTGTTATAAATAATATGTATGTATGTTCTAAAAGAGATCTTGCTCATATGTTTTCTACTTTCATTTTTTTTTCCTACTTTCATATAACATTTTGCAAACTTAGTTCCTTTCATTATTTTTTGAAGCAGGTTTCATTATTAAAAATAAATAAATAAATAAATAAATAAATAAATAAATAAATACCATAGGAAAAACTCATTTATTTTCAGAAAGATTTTTTCCACCAATAAAATATCTTTTGCCCATGAGAAGCCTCAGAGATGTCACAAGTTTATTTAGTCACCAAAGACTCTGTCAGGTCGGTGTTTGTTCCTGCTGCAAATAGCCAGGGCTTCCCTATTCTGTTTGGTCGGGACTAGTTAAAAAAGAAGTTACGCTATTCTTCCCGAGCACAAGGGTGTGGAGTACAAGATTCTCCATGGGTCCGGGGGTGAACCGTGCCTGGATCATGGGTGATATATTCAGCCATACATCCTCTCATCCACCTCTCATCAAAATGACTAGGAGGAGGAACACCCAACAGAGGAAAAACCCAGAGACTGCACCCTCTCCCTCAGAACTATTGGACATGGACATGAACAGTATGTCAGAAAGGGAATTCAGGGAAACAATTATCCAGGCAATGGCCAGGATGGAGAAAAACATTAATGAAAACATTGAATCTCTAAGGACAGAACTGAGAACAAGTATGGCAGATGTTAAAAACGCTATCAGTGAGATCCAATTGAATCTAAATAGTCTAACAGCTGGAGTTATGGAGACAGAGGATAGAATTAGCAATCTAGAGGATAAGATGGTTGAGAGAAAAGGTCAGGAGGAGGGTTGGAACAAACTGCTTAGGAACCATGAGCACAGATTTAGGGAAATAAATTATGCCAAGAAACCACCCAAAGTCAGAATTATTGGATCCCTGAAGGGGTAGAGAAAGACAGAAGACTAGAAGATATAGATGATGAAATTCTGAATGAAAATTTCCCCAGTCTGGGGAATGGAGCAAGTGTTTATGTTCTAGAGGCAGAAAGGACACCCATCAAGATCAAGGAGTCAAGAAAAACAGCTAGACACATAATTGTAAAATTTGCAAATTATAGTTTTAGACCAGAGGTCCTGAGGGCAGCTAGGGGGAAGAGATCCCTTACATACAGAGGAAGACCCATCAGAATAACATCAGACGTGTCCACAGAAACCTGGCAAGCCAGAAAGGGCTGGCAAGACATATTCAGGGCACTAAATGAGAAGAACATGAAGCCAAGAATACTTTATCCAGGAAGGCTCACATTCAAAATGGATGGAGAGATAAAGAGCTTCCAAGACCGGCAAGGATTAAAAGAGTATGTGACCACCAAGCCAGCACTACAGGAAATATTAAGGAGGGTTTTATAAAAGTAGAAAGAACCCATGAGGGACATAGAACAGGAACTTACAATCTATAGAAACAAGGACTTCAGAGGCAACATGATGTCAATAAAAACTTATCTTTCCATAATCACTCTCAATGTGAATGGCCTAAATGCTCCCATAAAACGACACAGGGTTGCAGACTGGATAAAACGACGGGACCCATCCATATGCT
>CM052901.1:45656127-45689568 GCA_028534135.1 Potos flavus
TTTTGGCCATTCTAACTGGTGTAAGGTGGTATCTCAGTGTGGTTTTGATTTGAATCTCCCTGATGGCTAATGATGATGAACATTTCTTCATGTGTCTGTTAGCCATTTGTATGTCTTCTTTGGAGAAGTGTCTGTTCATGTCTTCTGCCCATTTTTTGACATGATTATCTGTTTTTTGAGAGTTAAGTTTGAGGAGTTCCTATCTCTTCTTAATTTGAAAGAGCAAACGTCTGGAAAACTGCATTACTCTAGTAACTCTTACTCAAATATCCCTTGTACATTTATCTTTGTTTACATAATTCTCCCATGAAGTCCTTTTACCTCTACCCTCAACTCTTTCCATTTTCAAATCTTACTCATCCTTCAAGGTTGAGTAGCAGTCATGCTTTACATTTTCCCTGGATACTTCAGGCCATAATGATTTTTCCCACCTAAATTACATATAAGCAGCATCATTCTGATATTATAAAATAGTAGGGCTTAAAGATCACTTAAATCAAAACCTAACTCTGAGAGTGTGCAGAGAGGCAGCATTCACAAAGAGACAGGAAAAAAGGAACTGGAAAGTACCATTTCCCTCCCCTGTCTGTCAACATAAGCACAGGACCACCTGCTGGAACCAGCAGAGAGCAGACACTCCCTACCTAAATTGTTTACACCAAGCCCCCCACCCCAAGTTCTTGTGGAACTGCTCTTCCCAGTCAAACTCTCCTCAGTTCAGCACTGTGGGAACCCTCACCTAGAAGACCAGCCCAAACACCTGCCCACACCATATCTTCCTATGTCAGAGTTTTACAGGGCATTGGTTCCAGCAGTGGTGGCAACAGGTCTCATTACACAAGCAAATCAGCTCACATCTAGTTAAAACTCATAACATTCAGGCCAGGGACCAAACACTGCCCACAATAAAAAAAGAGATTCTTTGCTGATCACTGTCCTGAAGGATAAAATGACCAGGACACAATAGAAAGGAGCACTCAGCACACTTTGGTCACACTCCTTGAAGTGTCAGGCCCTAGGGAACAGGGGACACTACATGGCAGGGCACCATAAGACCTCTTCTTTATAATGCAAACACCTTCAAGAATGGGAGACTTAGCTGAACTTCCTAACAAACAGAAGCAGGCAGAGAGACTTACAGAAAACGAAAAGACAGAGAAATTTGTCCCAAATGAAAGAACAAAACAAAGCCCTTGCCAGAGACCTGGATTTTGTTGGAAGTTCTCTGTGCCTCCTGGCACTTCCTTGTAACAGCTATTATCTCTTCAAGTAATTTTTCTGCCCCCTTTTCTTTCTTTTCTTCTTTAGGGACTCCTAAAGTACAAACGTTATTACTTTTTTTTAAAAAAAGATCTTATTTATTTATTTGACAGAGAGAGAGAGAGATCAAAAGTAGGCAGAGAGGCAGGCAGAGAGAGAGGGGGAAGCAGGCTCCCTGCAGAGCAGAGAAAAGACAGTGACTTTATCAAAAGTAATAACATTTGGGGGCTCTTGAGTGGCTCAGTGGGTTAAAACCTCTGCCTTCAGCTCAGGTCATGATCTCAGGGTTCTGGGATTGAAGCCCGCATCGGGCTCTCTGCTCATACCAAGACATATTGTAAAGAAATTGTGAAACCAATGGAAAAGTAAAAAAGTTAAAAGCAGCAAGGGGGAAAAAAGTTACATACAAAGGAAACTCATAAGCTTATCAAATGGATTTTTCAGCAAAAACTTTCCAAACCAGAAGAAAGTGGCATGGTATATTCAAAATGCTGAATGGGAAAAATATGCAAATATGCATACTCTATCCAGCAAGGCTATCACTCAGAATAGAAGGAGAGATAAAAGTTCCCTAGAAAACAAAAACTAAAGGTGTTCATGACCACAATACCAACCCAGCATGAAATACTAACAGGGACTCTTTGAATGAAAAGGCAAGAACAAAAGTGAGAGCATGTAGGTAGGAAACACGAAAGCACCAAAAATGAATTTTTGTAAAAAATCACTCAAGGAACTTACAAAACAAAGCAATGTAAGATATGACAGCATATACTAAAACATGGGGAGGAGAGCAGTGAATAATGGGTTCAAACTTAAATGACCATCAACTTAATATAAACTGTAAAATGCAGAATATTTATATACAAACTTAATGGTAATCACAAATTTAAAATCACTAATATATACACAAAGATAAAGAGAAAAGATCCAAATATATAATAAGGAAAGCCAGCAAACCACGAAACACAGTGAGAAAAGAAACAATGACAAAAATTTTCACAAACAATAAAAAAGTAATAAAATGGCAACAATATAACTATCAATAATTATTTTGGATGTAAACAGACTAAATGTTACAATCAAAAGACATAGGGTGACACAACGGATAAATGAATAAGACTCATCTATATGCTATCTACAAAAGACTCATTTCAGATCAAGTCACTGGCAGATTGAAAGTGAGGGGATGAAGAAAGATTTATCATGCAAATGGATGTCAAAAGAAAGAGTAGTAATACTTATATTACACAAAATAGACTTTAAAATAAACACTGCAACAATAAATAAAGAAGGACATTACAGAATCACAAAGGGAACAATTCAACAAGATCAAACAATTGTAAACATTTAGGCATCCAAATATATAAAACATTTAACAACAAACAAATAGAACTAGTTGATGACAATACAATACTAGTAGCGTTCTTTAACACCCCACTTAAACATCTTTGAAGAGATCATCTAAACAGAAAATCAACAAGGAAACAAAGGGTTTGAATGTATCACCTGGAAAAGATAGATTTAACAGATATATTTAGAATATTCCATCTGAACACAGCAGAATACATATTCTTTTCAAGTGCAAATGGAACATTCTCCAGAAGAGAACACATATTAGGGCACAAAATAAGCCTCAAGAAATTCAAGAAGATCAAAGTCATACAATGTATCTTTTCTGACCACAACACTATGAAACTAAAAATTAACCATAAGAAAAAATCTGGAAAGACCGCAGATACATGGAGTTAAATACCATGCTACTGAACAATGAATGAGTCAACCAAGGAATAAAAGAATAAAAAATACATGGAAACAAACGAAAATGAAAACATAATAGGCCAAAACATATATGCAATGCAGCAAAAGCAGATTCTAAAGTCAAGAATCAAGAAAAATATCAAATAAAAAACCTAAGCTTACATCTCAAAGAGCTAGAAAAAGAACAACAAACAAAACACAAAAGCAGTAGAAGGAAAGATATAATAAAGTTTAGAGCAGAAATAAATTATACAAAGAAATAAATTACACAAAGAAAATAGTTGAAAATATCAGTGCAATAGAAGCAGATTCTTAAAAATAAATTATTTGATAAACCTCTAACCAGACTCATTAAGAAAATAAGAGAAAGGACTGAAATAAAAAAAAATACAAATGAGAGAGGAGAAAAAACTACCAATAACACATATATGCAAACTTTTATAAGTGAATATTATGAAAAATTATATCCCAATAAATTGGGCAAACTAGAATAAATGAATAAATTCTGGGAAACATATAAACTATGAAATATATAAGCTACCATATGAACTAGGATGAAATAGAAAAGTTGAACAAACAAATAGCCAGCAAAGAAACTGAATCAGTAATCAAAGAACTCCCAGAAAACAAAGGTTCAGGACCAGATGGCTTCCCAGGGGAATTCTACCAAACATTTAATGAAGAGTTAATACCTATTTTTCTCAAACCATTCCAAAAAATAGAAAAAGAGGGAAAATGTCCAAATTCATTCTATGAGGCCAGCATTTCTCTGATACCAAAATGAGATGAAGACACCACAAAAACCAAAACTACAGGATATCTTTGCTGAACATAGATGTGAAAATCCTCAGCAAAGTTTTAACAGAGTTAAGCAGTATATTTAAAAACCTCATTGACCACAATCAGATGGAATGATTCCAGTTTAACAACTGTAGTTCAATATTCACAAATCAATCACCATGATACATCATATTAATTAGAGAAAGGATAGAACCATATGATCATTTCAAAGGTGCAGAAAAAGCAGTTGACAAAGTGCAACAACCATTCATGATAAAACCCTCAACAAAGTAGGATTGGAGGTAATTTACCTCAATGTAATAAAGGCCATAGATGAAAATCTCACAACCAATATCATCCTCAATGGGAAAAACTGCCAGCGTTTTCTCCATGGCCAGAAACAAGACAGGGATGTCCACTCTCACCACTACTTAACATAGTACTGGAAGTCATAGCCATGGCAATTAGATAAGAATAAGATATAAAAGGCATCAATATCAGCAAGGAAGAAGTAAAACTTTCACTATCTGCAGATGACATGATAGTCTATTTAGAAAACCTCAAAGACTAAACAAATTGCTAGAACAGATACAAAAATTCAGTAGTTATAGTTTACAAAATCAACATACAGAAATCTGTTGCATTTCTATACACCATTAATGAAACTGCAGAAAGATAAATTTAAGAGTCAATCCCATTTGCAATTGCATCAAAAACAAGAAATATAGGAATAAATCTAACCAAAGAGGTGAAAGACCTGCACTCTGAAAACTATAAAAACTGATGAAAGAAACTGAAGATGACATAAAGAAATGAAAAGACATTCCATGTTCATGGATTGGAAGAACAACTATAGTTAAAATGTCTGTACTACCCAAAGCAATCTACACATTTAATGAAATCCTTATCAAAATACCAATAGCAATTTTTACAGGAGTAGAAGAAACTATCTAAAGATTTGTATGGAGCCACAAAAGACCCAAATAGCCAAAGCAACCTTGAAAAAGAACAGGAAAGTTGGAGGCATCACAATTGCAGATATCAAGTTGTATTACAAAGCTGTACTGATCAAAACAGTATATTACAAAAACAGACACATGGATCAAGGAAACAGAATAGAAAACCCAGATTTGAATTCACAAATATATGATCAATTAATCTTTCAAAAAAGGAAAGAACATACAAGGGGAAAAAGACAGTCTTTTCAACAAATGGTGTTGGGAAAACTGAATAGTTGCATGTAAAAAGAATGAGACTGGAGCACTTTCTTACACCATACACAAAAATAAATTCAAAATGGATGAAAGGCCTAAATGTGAGACCTGAAACTATAAAAATCCTAGAGGAAAACACAGGCAGTAACCTCTTCGACTTTTGGCACTAGAAACTTTCTTTCTGGATATGTCTCCTGAAGCACGTGAAACAAAAGAAAAAATAAACTATTGGGACTTCAAAATAAAAACCTGTTTCCATTCCTACCAACAGTGCAAGAGGATTCCCCATTCTCCACATCCTCATCAACATGTATATTCTCTTGTTTTGCTAATTTTATCCATTCTCACTGGTGTGAAGTGGTATCTTATCATGGTTTCGATTTGTATTTCCCTGATGATGAGTGATGTTGAGCACTTTCTCATGTGTCTGTTAGCCATCTGGATGTCTTCTTGGAGAAATATCTATTCATGTCTTCTTCTCATTCCTTAACTAGATTGTTTGTTTTGGGGGTTATTGAGTTTAGTGAGTTCTTTATAGATTTTAGATACTAACCCTTTATCTCTTATGTCATTTGCAAATATCTTCTCCCATTGTGTAGGCTGCTTTTTAGTTTTATTGATTGTACCCTTCATTACGCAGAATCCTTTTATCTTGATGAAGTCTCAATAGTTCATTTTTGCTTTTGTTTCCCTTGCTCTCAGTGATGAGTCTAGTAAAAAATTGCTACAGCCAAAGTCAAAGTGGTTGCTGCCTGTGTTCTCCTTCAGAATTTTGACGGTTTTCTGTCTCACATTTAGGTCTTTCATCTATTTTGAATTTATTTTTGTGTATGATGTAAGAAAATGGTCCAGTTTCATTCTTCTACATGTTGCTTTCCAGTTTTCCTAACATGATTTGTTAGGGACTGTCTTTTTTCCATCAGATACTCTTTCCTGCTTTGTAGATTAGTTGCCCAAATAGCTGTGCAAGTCAGTCAGAGAGAGAAAAATAACACATGATTCACTCATATGTGGAATTTAAGAAATGAAATGGATGAACATTCGGGAAGGGGAAAAGAGAGAGAGAGGGAAACAAACCATGAGAGACTCTTAACTATAGAGAACAAACTGTTGGTTGTTGGAGTGATGTGGATGGAGAATGGGATAGATGGGTGATGGGTATTAAGGAGAGCACTTGTTATGATGAGCACTGTTATATGTTATATGTAAATGATGAACCACTGAACTCTACTCCTGAACCAATATTGAAATGTAAGTATGTATAGTACATTTATAATTATGTTAGAAAATTATATTTCTCTTTTTAAAAAAAATAAAAATTATAAGTGATTGAGATTGAGATTGGCAAAATTGAAGCTTTACTATTTCTCGAAAATAATAATAAAATAAAAATAAATAAAAATCTTCTGCACAAAAAGGGAAAAATCAACAAAACTAAAAAGCAATCTATGGAATAGAAGAAGATATTTGCAAATGATATATCTGGTAAAGGGTTAATATACAAAATATATAAAGAGCTCATAAAAGTCAATACCTGAAAAATGAATAATCCAATTAAAAATGAGTAGAAGATATGAATAGACATTTTCCAAAGAAGACATACAGATTGCTAAGAAGCACATGAAAAGATACTCAACTTCACTGATCATCAGATAAACATGAATAAAAACTATAATGATATGTCACCTCCCAGCAGTCAGAATGGTTAAAATCAACAACAAAAGAAGCAAGAGGTATTGGTGAGGATGTTGAAAAAGGGGGGACCCTCTTACACTTTTGGTGGGAATGCAAACTGATGCAGCTACTCTGGAAAACAGTATCAAGGTTCCTTAAAAAGTTAAAAAAAAAAAAAAAAGAGAAAAGAGAAAAGAGAAAGTAAAACCTACCCTATGATCCAAAATTACACTACTAGGTATTTACCCAAAGAATACAAAAATACAGATTAGAAGTGTGTATGCACCCTATACCTAGCAGCATTATTTACAATAGACAAATTATGAAAGCAATCTGTGTCCAACAACTGATGAATGGATAAAGAAGTGATATATGTATTCAGTGGATTATTATTCAGCCATTAAAAAAAAAAACCATGGAATCTTGCATTTGCAATGGAATGGATGGGGCTGGAGACTATTATGCTAAGTGAAATAAGTCAGTCAGAAAAAGAATAGTACTATATGAGATCACTCATATGTGGAATTTAAGAAACAAAACAAATGAGCAAAGAGAAAATAAGAAGAAAGAGAGAGAGGCATACCAAGAAAAAGACTCTTGACTGTAGAGAACAAACTGATTGTTTCCAGAGGGGACATCAGTGGGTATTCGGGTTAAATAAGTGATGCGGATTAAGGAGTGCACTTGTGATGAGCACTGGGTGTTGTGTAGAAGTGCTGAATTACTCTGTTTTACACCTGAAACTAATATTACACTGTTAGTTAACTAACTGGAATTTAAATAAAAACTTTTAAAAAATACAGTGAGAGTTGTCCAACTCTTCCCTTCATTACAACACTTAGAGGCCATTGTATAATAAATTGCCCTAATTTCAATATAGTTGTGTCTCATATAATAAGGTGATGCCAGGAGAGGATGAAACATGGGAGAATGGCTGCTCTATGGAGTAGTCAAAACTCATGCTACATTTATTGATTCAGTTTGCCATTTTAAATGAAAGTAGTGTGTGGCTCCCTAGTATAATTACAAAGATAATTGATTATATATCACTATAACAAATATAATAATAATGAAAAATTTTGAAATATTGCAAGAATTTCCAAAATGTGACACAGAGACATAAAATAAGCAAATTCTGTTGGGAAATGTTGCCCATAGACTTGTGCAATGAAGGGTTGCTACAAACATTCCATTTGTAAAAAAAACAAAAAAAAAAAAATCTGCAAAGTACAATAAAGCAAAGCATAATAAAATGAAAAAAAAATAATGTGAACAACGACAAAATAGAGAATACAGAAACAGTAGAGAAAATTCATTAATTCTAAAACTTAGTTCTTTGAAAAATGTACAAATCTAGCTAGACTAACAAAGTAAAAAGTGAAGATGCAAATAACTCAAATAATAAATGAAAGGCGTGCCACTACTGATGAATATATGGAGGTAAAAGTTTTTGGAAGAGAGCACTAAGTACAATTTTCAGCCAAAACATTAGATAACCTACAAGAAATGGACAAATTCGTCAAAATATACAAATTATACAGTCTGGCACAAGAATAAAAGGAAATTTTAAGATTTATTTATTTTTAATAATATATTTATATATAATTATTTTATATATATAATTATAATTATACATTTATACACTATATATTATATATAATTATATAAAATATATATATACACACTATATTTATACACTATATATATACACTATATTTATATATATACACTATATATACACTATATTTATACACTATATATTATATAAAATTATATATATAATTTTATATAATTATATATAATATATAATTTTATATATAATACTTTATATATAATTATATATGATATATAATTTTATATATAATACTTTATATATAATTATATAATATATTTATATATTAAAAATAATAAATTTTAAGATTTATTTATTTATTTGAGAGAGAGTGAGCAAGCATGGGGGGAGGAGCAGAGGGAAGGAGAGAAAGAAACTCAAGTAGACTCCATGTTGAGCACAGAACCCTATGTGGGGCTCAATTCCAAGAACCTGAGATCATGACCTGAGCTGAAACCAAGAGTCAGTTGCTTACCCAACTTAGCCACCAAGGTGCCCCCACCAAAAAAACCCCAAAATTTTAATAGACCAATGACAAGTGAAGATATTGAATCACTAATCAACATATTCTCAGTAAAGACAAGTTCTAGATGAGACGGCTTCAATGGTGAAGTATACTAAACATATGAAGAAAAAATAAAACTAATCTCAAACTTTTCCAAAAAATAAAAAGAGAGAGAGAGAGTAGGAAGGAGGGACCATTTCCAGATTGACTCTATGCAATCAGAACTAATCTGATGCTAAAGCCATTTGAAGACATTACAATAAAATAAATTTACAGGCCAATATCCCTTTGGAATAAAGTTGAAAAAAAAATCCTCAACAACATACTAGCAAACCAAATCCAACAGCAAATGAAAAAAAGATTATTCACTTTGAAAAGTGGGATTTATCTCAGGAAAAGAAGGGTAGTTTAACATAAGAAGACGAATGGAATCCATAACTTTACTTGAAAAAAAGTGTATTTACAGAAAATGCACTTGATAAAATCCAGCACTCATGAAAAAATTTTAAAAATCTCAGGAAACTAAGGATAGAAATAAAATTTATGAAAGTGATAAAGGACATCTATATAAAAACCATGGATAACAACATATTCGGTGATGATAGACCAAAATCTTACCCCTAAGATGCGAAGCGAGACGGGGTAGTCTGCTTTCACCCCTGCTGTTCGACATTGCAGTGGAAGTTCTAACCAGAGCTATTAGACAAAAAAGAAATAAAATGTATCCCAAATGTCAAGGAACTGGTATAACTTTATTCTCAAATGAGGTGATCCTGTGTAGAGAAATTTCCAAAGAATCCACAAGAAAGAGAATAACATTAAGAAATGAATTCCGCAAAATCACAGGGCACTTGATCAATACTCAATAATCAGGTGTGTTTCTATAAACTGGCAATGAACAATCTGAAAAATGAATTAAGAAATCACTTCCATTTACAATAGCATCTAAAAGATTAAACATTTGGAAATAAATCTGATTAATGACTTAAAGACTTGTGCTCTGAAATCTATAAAAAATGATGAAATAAATAATAAAAGACTCAAAGAGATGGAAAAATAGCCAACATTTTTTAATAAGAACACTTAACGTGTTAAAATACCAATATCACCCAGAGCAACCTACAGATTTAATGCAATCCTCATCAAAACTTCAACAGCTTTTTCACATAAAAGAAAAGCCAATCTTTAAATTCATATTGAATTGCAAGAGGCATTAAATAGCGTAAACAATTTTGGAAAAGAACAAAGTTGGAGGATTCACACTAGCAAACTTCAAAACTTCTGACAATGTTACAGTAATTAAAACAACATGGTACTGGTATAATGATACACATATAATCTAATGAAATAGAATAGAGAGGTCAGAAATAAACTCATATAAAAAGTACATTGATTTTTTTTTACAAAATGTTCAGACTATTCAATGGGGAAAGGACATTTTTTTCAACAAACACTGCTTGGAAAATTGTATATCTACGTGTGAAAAATGAAATTGGATTCATCTTACTCAGTATACAGGAATTAACTCAAAATGAATGAAAGACAAACATAACAGCTAAACCTATAAAGCTCCTAGAAGAAATCAATAGAAAACATCATCATGTCATTAGATTTAGCTGACTTTATAAATGTTATACAAAAAGCACAGGCAAAAAAAAAAAAAAGATAAATTGGACTTCAACCCAATTAAGAGTTTTGTGTATCAGAAGATTCTATAAGAAATAAAAATAATTCAAATATCTTTGTTTTTATTTTAGCCATTCTGATAGGTGACATCCACTGTTGTTTTGATTTACATCTCCCTGATGATTAGTGATGTTGGCCATCTTTTCATGTTAGTGATGCTGACCATCTTTTCATGTGTCTGTTTGGATCTGTATGTTTTCTTTGGAAAAATGTCTATTCAGGTCCTCTGTCCTTTTTTTAATCAAATTTTTGGGATTTTTATTTTTGGTGTTGAATTGTATAAGCTCCTTATATATTGTGGATATTAAAACCCTTATCAGATATATCACTTACAATATATTCTATTCAGTAGGTTGCCTTTCTGTTTTGTTGATGCTTCCCTTAGCTCTGCAAAAGCTTTTTATTTTGATGTGGAGGGAAGGGGGATGGGCAAAATGGGTGAAGGAGAGTGGGAGATACAGGTTTCCAGTTATGGAATAAATAGGACATGAGAATAAAAGATACAACAAATACAGTCAATGATATTGCAATAGTGTGTATGGTGACATGGAGCTACACCAGTGATGAACATAGCATAACATATAGGATTGTAAAATTACTATGTCATACACCTGAAACTAATGTAACATTGTATGTCAACTATACAAAAAACAAAACAAAACAGAAAAAACTAACGAAAAGAAAGACAATCTACCAAATGGGAGAAAATATTTGCACATCATGTATCTGAGTAAGAAATAACATCCAGAATATATAAATAATCCCTACAATTTAACAACAAAACAAATATGATTCAAAATGGGGAAAGGGGGGTAGAATTAAGATGTTTGAGTAGGAGGAGGACCCTAGGCTTGCCTCATCCCTTGAACACAGCTAAATAAATATTAAATCATTGTGAATATCCAAGAAATTGATCTGAGAGCTAACAGAACAAACTGTACAACCAATGGGAGAGAGGAGGCCACATCATAGAAGGCAGGAGTGCAGAGGTGTGGTTTGGGGGAGAAACGGATCATAGCGCTGTGGAGGGGAGAGACTCCAGGTCCCAAAGAGAGGCAAGAGAGAGGAGAACACAGGATCACACAAGAAAAACACTTCACCATAGCCATTAACTAAAGACTGGAATTTTAAAGGTCTGTGGTATGCTTGGAATAGAGTCCAGAGGATGCTGCAATGTTCCTGTACAGAAAGCAGGCAGGTAACCTGGGGTGCAAATGGAAGGACCTGAGGATCTCCTGAGAATCCCCTGAGATGCACTGGGAGAGATGATTTCTCCTTCTCGGAGTGTGGCATTGTTTCTTCAGGGATGAGGGAGCTAGTGAGCACCATTTACCTCCCCCGGCACTCAGCATAAACACAGACACAAGTACTGATAGCAGCTAATCTGGACACTGGCCACTTAGTGTGCTTGCTCCAAATTCCATGCTCCTGAGCTCAGGGGCACTGCCCTTCTGGGTCAAACTGCATCAATTCCAGCTCAGTGAGACCCTCCCCCAGAAAACAAGTACTGGTCCCCACCACACCAGGTCCCTAAAGTTTTGAGTTTTAAAGCAGTCGGCCTGGCAGGGAGAGAGTCCAAAGTGCACTACACTTCTACAGGCAGGCAAGAAACCTGGACACAGACAGTATGTAAACAACAATCAGAAAAACACATGAGGGGAATTTGTTTGCTTTTCTGGGGTGTGGGGCACTCCCCTGACAGCAGCCAGCTCTAACTCCCCTATCCTGGGACAGAGGAGCTGGCCAGCATCATTTCTTTCTGCCACTCTCAGCACAAACTAATTCAGTAAACAGTACAGAACCAACATTGGCTGCCTAAGTTGCTTACACCAAGCCCCGCCCCACTGTGCTCTTCTGGTAATGTTTTTCTTGGGCAAGTGTTCCTGAGAACTAGGACAGTGGCCCCATCCCCCAGAAGGCCAGCAAACCCCCACCACCACCACCACATGCATGACATCTACTGACCACAAACTTATGCAACGCTTCAGTTCTAGTGGAAATACCATCAGGTCCTTTTAACAGGCAAACCAGAGCACACCTAGTTAAAACTCACCACACTCTGGCCAAGGGCTAAACAATCCTCATTGCAGGCAAAGAGAGAATTTGCAGAGGACTTTTCAGAAGGATAAAGCAGCCATAACACAGAAGCAGAGTGCATGCAATAAACAAAAGGGACACTTACAAAGGCCCCAAGCCTGGGATATTACATGACTTCTTCATAGAGTCATTAGTCTCAGGAGCAGGAAACATAACAGGCTTTCCTAACATACAGAAGAAGACAGAGACCCAGACAAAATGCAAAGATGGAGGAAATCATCCCAAAAGAAAGAATAAGAAAGGTCATGGCAAGGGATCTAATCAAAACAGATATAAGTTATATACCTAATCCAGAATTTAAAGCAACGATCATAAAGATACTAGCTGGGCTTGAGGAAATCAAAGAAGATACAGGAGGAGTCCCTTACCACAGAAATAAAAGAGCTTAAACCAATAAGGACAAAATGAAAAATGCAATAACATATTAAAAACTGACAGGATGTAATGACCACAAGGATGGAAGAAACAGAGGAACAAATAAGTGTTATAGAAGATAGAATTATGGAAAATAATGAAACTACACAAAAGAGAGAAAGAAAAAATCTTCAATCACAAATGGAGACTTAGGGATCCTAGTGATTCCATCATAAATGGAATGCCATAAAATTGGTTTCATAGGAGTCCAAGAGGAAGAAGAGTAAGAAAAAGGAGCAGAAGGTTTGTATGAGGAAATAATAGCTGAAACCTTCCTTAATCTGGAGTAGGAAACAAACATTCAAATCCAGGAGGCACAGAAAACTCCCATCAAAATCAACAAAATCAGGCCAACACCAAGACATATTGGAGATAAATTTGCAAAATGTAGAGATAAAAAATCTTAAAAGCAGCAATAGAGAGGAAGTCCCTAACTTACAAGGCAAGACAAATCAGGTTAGCAGCAGATCTATCCACAGACCCTTGGCAGGCCAGAAGTAAGTAGCATGATATCTTTAAAGTGCTGAATGGGAAAAATCTACAGCCAAGAATACTCTGTCCAGCAAGGTTATCGTTCAGAGTAGAAGGAGAAATAGTTTCCCAGACAAACAAAAATGAAAGGAGTACACGACCTCTAAACCAATCATGAAAGAAATATTAAAGAGAACTCTTTGAGTAGGAGAAAAAAGACCAAAAGCAACAAAGACTAGAAAGTAACAGAGGAAATCTCCAGAAACAACAACAGGAGAGTAATAAAGTGACAATAAATTCATATCTGTCAGAAATCACTGAATGTAAATAGACTAAATGTTCCAATCAAAAGACATGGGGTATCTGAATGGATAAAAACACAAGATGCACCTATATGCTGTCTATAAGAGACTCATTTGAGACCTAAAGACACCTGCAGATTGAAAGTGAAAATGGCTGTGAAAAGAAAGCTGGAGTAGCAATATTTATATTAGACAAATTAGATTTTAAACCAAAGACTATAACAAGAAATTAATAAGGGCACTTTACCATAATAAAGGGGTCTATCCAACAAGATCTAACAATTATAAATACTTATGCCCCAACTTGGGAACACCCCAATATATAATACAATAATAAACAAAAAAGGAACTTATTGATAATAATACGATAACAGTAGAGGATTTTCACACCTCACTTACATCAATGGACAGATCATCTAAATAGAAAATCAACAAGGAAACAATGACTTTGAATGACACACTGGACCAGATAGACTTAATAGATATATTCAGAACATTCCATCCTAAAACAAGAAAATCCACATTCTTCTCAAGTGCACAGGGGACATTCTCCAAAATAGATCACATACTAGGTCACAAACCAGGCCTCAGTAAATATAAAAAGATTGAGATTATACTATGCATATTTTCCAACCACAATGCTATGAAACTTGAAGCCAAACAGGAGAAAAAAAAATTGGAAAGACCACAAACACATGGAGGTTAAAGAACATCATCCTAAAGAACAAATGGGTGAATCAGGAAATTAAAGAAAAAACAAAAATTACATGGAAACAAATGAAAATGAAAACACAATGATTCAAAACCTTTGGGATTCAGAAAAAGTGGTTTTAAGAAGGAAGTATAGGGTAATACAGGCCTACTTCAAAGAAACAACAAAAATTTTAAATATGCCACTTAATCTTACACCTAAAGGAACAAGGAAAAGAACAAAACATGAATCCAAAAACCAGCAGATGAAAGGAAATGAAGATTAGAGCAGAAATAAATGATACAGAAACAAAGAAAAATATTAGAACAGATCAATGAAACTAGAAACCTGTTCTTTGAAATAATTAATGTAATTGACGATCCCCTAACCATACTTATCAGAAAGAAAAGAAAAAGGACTCAAATAAATGAAATCATGAATGAGAGAGGAGAGATCACAACCAACACCACAGAAATACAATTACAAGTGAATACAAAAAATAATATGCCAATGAATTGGGCAATCTGGAAGAAATGTATAAATTCCTAAAAATGTATAAACTACCGAAACTGAAACAGGAAGAAACAAAAATTTGAATAGACTGATAACCAGCAAAGAAACTTAATCAGTAATCAAAAATCTCCCAAAGGGGGCACCTGGGTGGCTCAGTTGGTTAAGAGTCCAACTCTTGATCTCAGCTCTTTTCTTATCTCAGGATTGTGAGTTCAAGCCCTATGTTGGGCTCCATATTTGGAATGAAGCCTATTAAAGAAAAAATCTCCCGACGAGCAAAAGTCCAAGGCCAGATGGCTTCCCAGGGGAATTCTACCAAACATTTAAAGAAGATATCTATTATATCTTATTATATAATAGATATAGATATTATATATCTATATAATATATATAATAGATATTATATAATAGATATTATATATTATTATATAATATCTATTCTTCTGAAATTATCTATTATCTAATTATCTATTATATAATATCTATTCTTCTGAAATTAATTTCTTCTGAAATTATTCCAAAAAATAGAAAAGGAAGGAAAAACTCAAAACTCATTCTACAAGGCTAGCATTACCTTGATTCCAAATCAAGATAAAGATCCCACTGAAAAAGTGAACTACAGGCCAGTAACCTGATGCACATGGATGCAAAAATTCTCAACACCATACTGCCAAATCAAATCCAACAGTACACAAAAAGAATCATTCACCATGATCAAGTGGGATTTATTCCCATGCTGCAAGTGTGGTTCAATACTCACAAATCAAGGTGATACATCACATAAGTAAGAGAAAGGATAAGAACCACAATATCCTCTCAATAGATGCAGAAAAAGCATTTGACAAACTACAGGATCCATTTTTTATAAAAACCCTCCACAAAGTAGGGATAGAAGGAACATTCCTCAACATCATCAAGGCCATATACAAAAAAAAAAAAAAAAAGTTAAATTCCATCAACAATCATAAAGGCCATATATAGAAAACAACAACAACAACAAACAGTTCATATCATCCTCAATGGGGAAAAACAGAACTTTTGCTCTACAATCAGGAATAAGAGAGGGTTGTCCACTTTCACCACTGTTACTTACTGTAGTACTGGAATTCCTAGCTTCAGCAATCAGACAATCAAAAGAAATAAAAAGTATCCAAATCAGGAAGTAAATAGTCATTCTCTATTTGCAGACAACATGCTACTGTATGTAAAAAACCTGAAAAACTCCACCAAAAATTACTAGAACTGATAAATGAAATCAATAAAGTTGCAGGAACATACAGAAATCCTTTGCATTTCTATATGCCAATAATGCAGCAGCAGAAAAAGAAATCAAGGAATTGATACCATTTATGATTGCACCAAAAATCATAAAACCTAGGAATAAACCTAACCAAAGAGCGAAAGGATCTCTACTCTGAAAATTATGATACACTTACGAGAGATATTGAAAATGACACAAAGAAAGGAAAAAACATTCCACGCTCAAGGTTGGAAGAACAAATATTGTTCAAATGTTTATACTACCCAAAGCAAGCTACACATTTAATGCAATCCCTATCAAAAGACCACCAGTATTTTTCACAGAGGTAGAACAAACAATCCTAAAATTTGTATGAAACCACAAAAGACCCCAAAAGTCCAAAGCAATCTTGAAAAAGAAAAGCAAAGCTGGAGGCATCACCATTCCAGACCTCAAGCTATATTACAGAGCTGTAGTCATCATGACAGTATGGTACTGGTCACACACACACCCGCACACACCCACCCACACACACACACCCACATAAATCAATGGAACAGAAGAGACAACCCAGAAATGGACCCACAACTGTATGTTAAACTAATCTTCAATGAGAAGGAAAGAATATCCAATAGAAAAAAGTCTCTTCAACAAAGGGTATTGGAAACACTGGACAGCCACATGCAGAAAAATGAAACTGGACTACTTTCTTACACCATATACAAAAATAAATTCAAAATCGAATTAGGATCTAAACATGAGAAAGGAAACCATCAAAATCCTAGTGGAAAACATTGGCAGTAAACTCTTTGACATCGGCTGTAGCAATTTCTTACTAGATATGTTTCTGGAGGCAAGAGAAACAAACAAAAATGAATAATTGGGACTTCATCAAGAAGAAAAGTTTCTGCCCAGTGAAGGAAACAATCAACAAAATTAAAATGCAAACTTTGGCAATGGAGAAGATATTTGCAAACAACATATCTGATAAAGGGTTAGTATCCAAAAAAGATAAGGAATTTATCAAGCTGAACACCCCAAAAAATGAATAATCCAGTTAAAAATGGACAAAAGACATGAATAAATATTTTTCCAAAGAACTCATCCAGATGGCTAGCAGACACAAGAAAAGATGTTCAACATCACTCATCATCACGGAAATACAAATCAAAGCTACACTGAGATATCACCTCACACTTGTCAGAGTGGCTAAAATTAACATCACAGGAAGCAACAGATATTGAGGAGGTTGCAGAGAAAGTCGAACACTTTTATACTTTTTGTGGGAATGTAAACTAGTGTGGTCACTCTGGAAAACAGTATGGAAGTTTCTCAAAAAGTTAAAAATAGAATGACCCCATAACCCAGAAATTACATTATTAGATATTTACCCAAAGGATAGAAAAATACTGACTAGAAGGCATACATGCACCTCAATATTTATAGCATCATTGTCTACAATAACCAAATTATGGAAAGAGCCTAAATGTCCATTGACTGATGAATAGATAAGGAAGAGGTGGGGCGTGTGTGTGTGTGTACGTGTGTGTGTGTGTGTGTGTGTGTGTGTGTGTGTGTGTTGGAATATTACTCAGCCATAAAAAATAATGAAATCTTTCCATTTGCAGTGACATGGATGAAGCTAGAGAGTATTATGGTAACTGAGATAAGTCAGTCAGAGAATGACAAGTACTATATGATTTCACTCGTATGTGGTATTTAAGAAATGTAACAAATGAATATGGGGGAAAATAGAGAGGCAAACCATAAAGCACACTCTTAACTACAGAGAATATACTGAGGTACTGGGGTTTGCTGTAGGGGAGTTGGGCAGGAAGATGTGTTAAATGAGCAATGGGTATTAAGGAGGGCACATGTTGTGATGAACACTGGGTATTATGTGTAAGTGATGAATCACTAAATCCTATACCTGAAACTAATATTACACTGTATATTAGTTAACTGGAATTTAAACTAAAGCTTGGAAGGAAAAAAAATGGGCAAAAGAGTTGAAGAGACACTTGAGTAGACACCAAAGATATAAATGGACAAGAAAAACATGAAAAGATGCTCAATATTATTAGTTTTAAGGGAATTGCCTATGAGAAGTCAATGAAATATCACTTCAAAAGTACCAACATGACAATAATAAAACAGAAAAAAAAAGTGTTAGCAAAGATGTAGAGAAACTGGAAATCTTGTTTGTTGCTAGTGGGAATGTCAAATGGTAAGTCCACTGGGAAAAACATTGTGGCAGTTTCACAAAAATTTTAACATGGAACTATCATATGACCCAGTCATTTTTCTCTGGGATATAGATAGAAAGTAATTGAAAGTAAGGAGTTGAACTGATACTTTTACACCCATGTTGATAGCGACATTAATTAGAATAACCAAAATGTAGAAAGAGCTTAAGTGCCAATTAACAGATCAATGGATAAACAAATGTGTTATATCCACACGGTGGAATATTATTCAGGCATGAAAAATAAAATTTTGTTATATGCTACATTATGTATGGACCTTTAAAATATTGTGCTAGAAGAAATAAGCCAGACACATAAGGCAAATACTGTATTATTAAACTTATATGAGCTACACAGAAAAGTCAAATTCATAAAGAAAAAGTAAAATAGAGTTTTATCAGAGGCTTGGGGAAGGAGATAAATGGATTTATTTTTTAATGCCACAGAGTTTTTGCTGAGGATGAAGAAAAATTTGAGATATAAAGAGTGGTGATGATTGTAAAACATTGAGAATGCAGTTAATATCACTGAACTATAGACATATAAATGGTTAAAATGTTAAATGTTATGTTTATATATTTTTCACAATTAAAATATAAAATTTTTAAAAATTACATTAAAAAAGAAAAACTTCATTTTTGAGCTCCCCACAACAGAAACTGTCATTTGTGAACATCTGAAATGGATGATCTCTTGGGTTGTTCCAAATTGTACAGTCTACATTTCTGGGAAGATGATGAAGTGCTTGGGTTACATTACAGAAAGTGGTTTTATTTGCCTAAATTAATTTTGGCTGTCGGTTATTCAAACTAGTTCTTTGCAAAAATCAGAATTTTTTTCAAAGTAATTATCTATTTGTTGCTTATATGTATAGAGCTTTGGTCTTCTTTATTTTGCAGAAAAAGTATCAAGTTTGTAGAAAAACAAAATAATTATATTTTTTTTCCTATTTAGGTGTTTAGTAAATTGGAAAGGAGAAAATGGGGAAACGTATCAAGACTAAATAATAAAGGAGGATAGCACTTTTAAAAATAAGAATAGAACAAAGAAGATCTTAAACAATGAAGAGATATACTGTATTTACGGAATCGAATACTCAATATGTTAAAAATATCAGTTAGTCCAAATCTATAAGTATGTTTAACAAAATTCCATATGAAAACCTAAGCAAGATTTTTGTAAATAAAATTATTCTAAAATGCATTTGGAAATGTAATGAAGTTAGAATATCTAAAACTGTTTCTAATAAAAAGAATAAAGTGGGAAAAATTACTCTAACGGATTTTAAGACCTATTATAGAGGCATAATAGACAAAACTATATGGTATTAGTGAAGTGATAAACATACAGATCAAAAGAAGAGAACACATAACCTAAAAATAGATCACCATAAAATAAACCAATATCAAAATGTAACAATGTATATAATCTCATATGTATAACGTTTTCAAAATGACAAAACTATAAAGATGTTGAACACATTAGAGGTTGTAACAGTTTGGTTGTAGGGAAAAGAAGATGAGTGTAATCATAAAGGAGTAGCATGACAGATGTTGGAAAAGTTCTGTATCTTAATTTTTTTGCCAATTACACAAATCTACACATGTAGTAAACTGACCTATGTACATGTATATTGCACCAAAGTCCACTTCCTGGTTTTGATATGGTGCTGTAACTATGTAAGATATAACTGTTGAAAGAAACTGGGTGGAGGGTACAGAAGGACTTTCTACTATCTTTCCAATTTCCTGTGAATTTATAATACTTCAAAGTTTGAAAAAAGTAAAAAAAAAAACTTCCAATGGAAAAAACCTTTTAAGACAAAAATAGCAATAATAAACAAATGAAGATAAAATCGTGAAGATTTAATGGAATTAAATTATTAAAAAATTTTATAATTAATTAATCAGATTGGATTAATAATCCAATTAATTGAATTAATTGGATTGATAATTGAATTAATTAATTCTATATTCCTTATTTCTATAGACGGGTTAAGTCTATAGAAATAAGGCCAAATACATTGCAAGAGAATTTCATTTTCCTCTGCACATAGATTGGAAATGAGAAAAAAAGAGTCTCAGTTCTGTCCCTTTCAAAAGGAGATGGGCTACAATGGGTAGCATTGTAGTTTCCTTGCAAGTACTGAAGATAATGCTTAATATTCTTAGAAAACATGACTTATGCTTAGAAATGAGCCTTGTGACTGTCATTATCATGATGAGCTGAATATTAACCTGCACCATTTATATATTATTCTCCTTTAATGCTTTTGAAAGTTCAGGTTATTTGGCTCATGTACATATTTCCTGTGACAAATGACAAGTAAAACAAAATATTTAACAATAAGTGACATTAAATGCATTAAGTCCCTATTGCCAGCATTTCTTAAGTTTTATAATACAAGCTGAATACTTCTAGAGTATAATACTCATTCATATAGACTGATGATTTTAACATATATTGTAAATGAACTTATAAACTTTCTGTAAAAGTCATAATCCTAATTTCAGTTTAAGAGTGATCTATTCTTGGGGCACCTGGGTGGCTCAGTCAGTTGAGTTTCTGCCTTCAGTTCAGGTCATGATCCTGGAGTCCTGGGATTGAGTCCCACATTGAGATCCCTGCTCATCAGGGAGCTTGCTTCTCGCTCTCCTCCCAAATTGTGCTCTCTCTCTCTCAAATAAATAAAATCTTAAAAAAAAAAAAGAGTGAGCTATTCTTGCAGTATATATAACCTTAGTATGGCATATTTCTGCAATTCATTTTTTTTTTCCTTTTTGATTCCCCAACTAGATTCTCTAACTCTACATTCTATTGAGGAGCACAAGAATCGGCATAAACATTAACACCACTGTCTATGATCTACGTTTTCTCCTTCTGATATCGAGATCCTTTGTGGTACCTCTTTGTGGTTCTGATTTGGATTTCCCTGATGCCAAATGATGTTGGTCACTTTTTCATGTGTTTGTTGGCCATTTGTATGGCTTCTTTGGAGAAATATCTGTTTGTGTCTCCTGCCCATTTCTCGACTGGATCATATGTTCTTTGGGTGTGGAGTTTGATAAATTCTTTATAGATTTTGGATACCAGCCTTTTATCTGATAAGACATTTGCAAATATCTTCTCCCATTCTGTTAGTGGTCTTTTACCTTTGTTGACTGTTTCCTTTGCTCTGCAAAAGCTTTTTATCTTGATGAAGTCCCAATACTTCATATATGCTATTGTTTCGCTTGCCTTTGCAGACTTATCTAGCAAGAAGTTGCTGCAGGTAAGGCCACAGAAGTTGCTGCTTGTGTTCTCCTCTATGATTTTGATGGATTTGTTATAGTTTTGCAAGAACAGATATTTGCCTGTTTAGTTAGGATGATTTCTAGGTATCTTTTGGTTTTTGGTGCAATTGTAAAGGGGATAAACACTTTATTTTCTCTTTCTTCTGTTTCATTGTTAGTGTATAGAAGTGCAAATTATTTCTGTGCATTGATTTTATATATTGCCACTTACTGAATTCCTGTGTCAGTTCCAGCAACTTTTTGGTGGAGTCTTTTGGGTTTCCCAGATAGAATATTATGCCATCTGTGAAGAGTGAGAGTTTGACTTTTTCTTTGCTGATTTGGATGCATTTTATTTCTTTTTGTTGTCTGATTGCTAAGGCTAAGACTTCTAGTACTATGTTGAACAACAGTGGTGAGGGTGGACATCCTTGTAGTGTTTCTGACCTTAGGGGAGAAGCTCTCAGTTTTTACTTATTGATAATGATATTCACTGTGGGCTTTTTGTATATGGCTTTTATGATATTGAGGTATGTTCCCTCCGTGCCTACACTGTGAAGAATTTTAATCAAGATAGGATGCTGTACTTTGTTAAGTGCTTTTTCTGCATCTATTGAGAGGATCATACAATTCTTGTCCTTTCTTTTATTAATGTAGTGTGTCACATTGATTTTCAAGTGTTGAACAACCTTGCAGACCAGGAATAAATTCCAATGATCATGGTGAATAATCCTTTTAATGTATACTGTTGGATCCTATTGGCTAGTATCTTGGTGAGAATTTTGACATTCATGTTCATCAGGGATATTGGTCTGAAATTCTCCTTACTGGTGGGTTCTTTGTGTGATTTTGGGATCAAGGTAATGCTGGCCTCATAAAGTGGGTTTGGAAGTTTTCTTTCCATTTCTATTTTTTGAAACAGATTCAGAAGGATAGGTATTAATTCTTCTTTAGATGTTTGGTAGAATTCCCCTGGGAAGCCATCTGGCCCTGGACTCTAGTTTGTTAGGAGATTTTGATTACTGCTTCAGTTTTCTTGTTGGTTATGGGTCTGTTCAGGTTTTTTATTTCTTCCTGTTCCAATTTTGGTAGTTTTATGTCTCTAGGAATGCATCATTTGTTCCAGATTGCCTAATTTCTTGGCATATAATTGTTCATAATATGTTCTTATAATTGTTTTTATTTCCTTGGTGTTGGTTGTGAACTCTCCTCTTTCATTTGTGATTTTATTTATTTGGATTCTTTCTCTTTTCTTTTTGATAAGTCTGGCCAGGGGTTTATCAATCTTATTAATTCTTTCAAAGAACCAGCTCTAGTTTCTTTTATCTCTTCTACTGTTCTTTTATTTTCTATTTCATTGATTTCTCCTCTAATGTTTATTATTTATCTTCTCCCACTTGGTTTAGGCTTTATTTGTTGTTCTTTCTTGGGCTCCTTTAGGTATAAGGTTAGGCTGCATATTTGATACCTTTCTTATTTCTTGAGAGAGGCTTGTATTGCTATATACTTCCCCTTTAAGACTGCCTTTGCTACATACCAAAGGTTTTGACAGTTGTGTTTTTGTTTTAATTTGTTTTCATGAATTTTTGAAATTCTCTTTAATTTCCTGGTTGACCCATTCATTCATTAGTAAGATCCTCTTTAGCCTCCATGTATTTGAGTTCCTTCCAAATTTCCTCCTGTGATTTCAGTTCAAGTTTCATCCAAATTTTCTCCTGTGATTGAGTTCAAGTTTCAAAGCATTCTGTCTGAAAATATTCAGGGGAAGATCCAAATCTTTTGGTGCCAGTTGAGATCCATATATGATCTATTCTGGAGAATGTCCAATGTGCACTTGGGAAGAATATGTATTCTGTTGCTTTTGAATGGAATGCTTTGAAAATATCTGTGAACTCCATCTAGTCCATTGTGTTATTCAAAGCCCTTGTTTCCTTGATGATATTTTGCTTAGATGATCTGTCCATGCTCGGAGTGTGGTGTTAAGTCCTCTATGATTATTGTATTATTATCAATGTGTTTCTTTAATTTGGTTATTAATTGGTTGATATAATTGGCTGCTCACATGTTAGGGACATAAATATTTATAATTGTTAGATCTTCTTGTTGGATAGACCCTTTAAGTATGATATAGTGTCCCTTTTCATCTCTCTATACAGACCTTGGTTTAAAATCTAATTTGTCTGATATAAGGATTGGTATCCCAGCTTTCCTTTGATGGTCATTAGCATGATAAATGACTCTTAACCCCCTCGCTTTCAATCTGGAGGTGTCTTTATGTCTAAAATGAGTCTCTAAAGATGGTATATCAATGGGTCTTTCTTTTTTATCCAATCTGATCCCCAGTGTCTTTTGATTGGGGTATTTAGCTCATTTTCAGAGTAACTATTGAAAGATAAGAATTTAGTTCCAGTGTATTACTTGTAAAGTCACCATGTAGATGTGCACTGTTCCTTTCTGGCCTATGTTACTTTTGGGCTCACTCTTCACTTAAGGGAGACCCTTTATTATTTCTTGCAGGGCTGCTTTAGTGATCACAAATTCCTTTAGTTTCTATTTGTCCTGGAAGCTCTTCATCTCTCCTTGTATTCTCAATGGATCCTTGCTGGGTAAAGTATTCTTGGCTGCATATTTTTTCTCCATTTTAACACCTTGAATATATCATGCCAGTCTTTTCTGGCATGCCAGGTCACTGTGGATAGTTATACTGCCAGGTTGATGTAGGTTACAGACCTCTTTTCCTGTGCTGCTTTCAGGATTTTCTCTTTTGTCTCTGAGATTTGCAATTTCACTATTATATGTTGGGGTGTTAACCTATTTTTATTGATTTTGAAGGGGGGTCTCTCTGCCTCCTGCACTTGAATGCCTGTTTATTTCCCCAGATTAGGGGAGTTCTCAGCTATAATGTGCTCCAATACACCTTCTGCCCCTCTCTTTCTTTCCTCTTCTTCTGGTATCCCAACTATTCTAATATTGTTTTGCTTTATGGTATCACTTATCTCTCAAATTCTCCTCTCGTGACCCAGTAGTTATCTCTGTTTTTCTCAGCTTCTTTATTCTTCATCATTGTGCCTTCTATATCACTAATTCTCTCTTCTGCCTCATTTATCCTAGAAGTTAGAGGTTCCATTTTTGATTCACTTCATTAATAGCCTTTTTCATTTCAACTTGATTAGATTTTAGTTCTTTTATTTCTCCAGAAAGGGATTTTCTAGTGTCTTCTATGCTTTTTTCAAGCCCAACTGCTGTCTTTATAATCATTATTCTGAATTCTAGTTCTGACATCTTATTTATATCCATAAAGATTATGTCCCTGACAATCAGGACTACCTTTTGTTCTCTTTTTTGAAGTGAGTTTTTCCATTTGTCATTATGTCTGGAGAAGAATAGATGAACAAGAGAACAAAATACTAAAATGGCAACAATGATCCCAGAGAAATATACACTAAACAAATCAGAAGAGATCCAAAACTGAAAAAAATAAAATAAAAAAAGAGAATATAATCAGACAAGTGAACAGAACAGAATAATACACTGGATCCTGTGTATATTTTGGTCTGTTTTTTAGAAAACTAGATCCCAAAATTATAAAGAGAAAAACTTATATATGTATAAAAATAAAATTAAATACATTGAAATGATAGAATGTAGCAAAAAAATGAAAATTAAAAGACAAAAAAAAGGAAGGAATATAAAAAGACATGTGAACACAGAAAAGCAACACACTATATCCTGAGTGTCTGTGTCTGTTTGTTAGATGAAACTACATCCCAAAATTGTAAAGAAAGAAAAACTTATATATATACAGAAATAAAATTAAATACAGTGAAAGGATAGAATGTAAGTGTAAAAATGAAAATTAAAAAAAAGATTTAAAAAAAGACTTGATAAAATAAGAAATTGGTTGAAAAGGGGAAAGAGAAAAAATATTAAAATTGAAAGATTAAAGATTCATGGGGGAAAAAAACCAACATGAATTCTATATTCTATTTTTCCTTAGCACTGAAGTTCTACAGTTTTGTGTGACTGGTAAATTTGGTCTTGGCCAGATATTCTCGCTGATCTTCTGGGGGAGGGGCCTGTTGTTCTTATTCTCAGGTGTTTTTGCCCCACAGTCCCTCCACAGTCTATATTCCCATATCACTTCAGATTTACTTCTCCACACCTCCTACCTTGCAGAAAATGGTCACTTTCTATTTGTAGATTTGCAACTATTCTTTTCTTAGATCTCTCGTTGAGTATGCAGGTATTCAGAATGATTTGATAGCTATCTAGCTTAATTCCTGGGATTGGACAAAACTAAGGTCTCTTACTCCTCTGCCATCTTGGACTATCTCCAAACAAGCTTTTTTTTTTTTTTTTAACTCAGAACCCTACTTCACCTGCATGACCAATTTTTCTCTGAGCCCACACAATTATAGACTTTCATTTGAACTGCTGCAACTGTCCCCTCTCAGAGACAATTGTTATAATAATAATAATTAATTAATTATTTGGTTGTTCTGTTTTCCTGTCTCAGAAAGCAAGCCCTAGACTTGGTGATCCAGGTACCTCCAGCAGCCAGCTCCTGAAATGCTGGCAGTATGGGATTTCAGCCAGGAGTGGGCCCCACTCTCCCTGCCTTCATCAGCACCTGTCTGGGGGGCTCTCGTATCCTTGATTTCCCCTGAAACTGCTCTGCTCACCCCACATGAACCCCTGACTGAAGGTCTCTCCCCTAACTGGAACTCTGAGCATTCACACTAAGTTCCATTTCACAAAATGAGAGAAAAGTGCTAAATTTTAGAATTCTGTAAGCATATAAGCTAACAAAAACTAATAGTTTATTTACAAAAGAACCAAAATTAGAAATTTGCAGATTTCTCTGTAGTAATAAATATTTTATGTGTAAAATTAAACACAAATCCAATTTCTGATGGGCAGGGTCTTTGTGAACAGATCACTTACATGACTTTATAAATATTAGTTAAATATTAACAAATCAAGAAAGGAAAAGTAGTATAAAAGGACAACTGGTGAGTCTTTAAAAATCTATGAATCATATAAGATTAAGTATAAATTATACTCTAAATCAAAATTAAAAAATGCTAAAAAATATTGAAAAAGAGAAGTTACATGCTAAATTGAATAGTTATTCCAAAATTGGTTTATACTTCCTGATTGAATAAACAAAACTCAAAAAATGGGGAGGGGAGGGTAGAAATAAATGTGTGTTAAATCACTCATAATAATAAATATAGTAATGACATATTCAATGCTTTCTTCCCATATTTATTGTAATCCAAATAATTTTTACACAAAACATCCACACTTAATTTTGAAATAGAACACATTTTGAAAGTTTTCCCTTAAATTATAGTTAGTTAACATACAGTATAATATTAATTTCAGGTGTACAACATAGTGATTCAACATTTAATACAACACCAGGTGCTCATCACAAGTGTATTCCTTAATCCTCGTCACCTATTTAACCCAATCCCCCACCCACCTTCCCTTTGGTAACCATCAGTTTGTGCTCTATACTTAAAAGCCCATTTCTTGGTTTGCCTCTCTCTCTTTTACCCCTTTGCACATTTGTTTTGCTTCTTAAATTCCACATTGAATTCATTTTAAGATTTGATCAAGGTTTGGTGGCTCTTAGTCTAATAAATTCAGTGTCCTTTATTGGAATCGATAAGGGCAAACATTTTTGTATACTCATGATAGAATTGTATATTTGAAAGCAAAGTTGGAGGTCACCCAGTTCTGTCTCTATCAGATGCCTAACTTTACCTTTTACTATTAATTTGTTTTAATAAAATTGAAATTTTATCCATATCGGAATACCCAACTTGGTGCACAAAATTGTTTACCAGTTGTAACAATAAAATCACACTGAAAAAAATCGCTAAATGCCTGGAGCTAATTAGTCCTTAATTTGATAGCTATTAAAATACAGAAGCAGTATTAAATACTACTTATGTGGAGAAGTTGCCAACTTGAGTCCAAATTGTGTTTTCCCCTAGATTCAAACAGGCTAGATCTGTCTGGAGGCCTCAAGAAAACTGTCGCTATTTTTATGCCAATCACTATTATTCGCATTACCGAGAGCATGATTTTTTAAACATATTTGACCAAAGAATATGTTATAAAATTGATTGTGAACAAGACTTTGAGTTACTGCCTCAAGGTCTTTTGTATCACCTGTAGATTGTCATGTCCCTCTGCTGCCTCCTATTGTATGAAATCTTCCACAAATGAGTCACAGCAGTCTTCCACATTCTTTTTTTTTTTTTTAATAATATGGTAACAGTCAATATGGCTTATTTTTTTCTCAAAATCCTAATTTGAAAAGTCTTATTATACAGGTCCCTTGATTCTTTTACCCTGAGTGAATCTTTAAGTCAGCGATGTGACTGGGTATGGATATCCTGATTTCTACTTTTTAATGCTTACCTTCCTATATATTCTCAGTGGAGGAAATGTCAAGTACTTTAGTCATTACTCAAAAATACCTACCGACCCCACACACATCTATTTCAACAGGACACTATTTAAATTATAATGTGTTAAATCCCTATAAAAATCTATGAAATACAATGTATGTTTCACTCAAAATGGAAAAATAGTTAGAACTGCTAGAAATAATCTAAATATAGTTTATATGTTCTTAGAAAACATTTAAAAATGAAAAGCAAAAAAATAAGTCAAATTTGTATCTTATAAGGGTTAATATACAAAATATATAAATAACTTACACAAGTTAATACCATAAAAACAAACAATCTAATTAAAAATTGGGCTGATGACCAGAATAGACATTTTTCCAAGGAAGATATACACATGATCAACAGACTCATGAAAAGGTGCTCAACCTGACTAATCATTAGGAGAATGCAAATCCAAACCACAGTGAGCTATCCCCTCATACAAGTCAAAATGACTAGTGTGAAAAAGACAAAAAAATGGCAAGTCTTGGCAAGGATGTGAATAAAAAGGAACATATGTACACTGTTGGTGAGAATATAAATTGGTGCAACAATAATGGAAAACAATATGAAGGTTCCTCAAATAATTAAAAATAAAAACACCTTATGATCAAATAATTCCTCTACTGAGTATTTACCCAAGGAAACAAAAACACTCATTTGAAAAGATATATTCACCCCTGTTTATTTCAACATTATTAGCAATAGCTAAGGTATAGAAGCAACCCAAGTGTCCACTGAGAGATAAATTGATAAAGAACTTCTAGGTATATAATACAATATTACTCCGCCATAAAAAAGAATGAAATATTGACATTTGCAACATCATAGATGGACCTAGAAGGTATTATGCTAAGTGAAATAGGTCAGATAGAGAAAGACATATGCTACATGATTTCACTTATATGTGGAATCTATAAAACAAAATAAACAAACAAAAATGGACCCAAATACAGAGGACAAATTGATGCTTGTCAGAGAAGATGTGTGCATGGGGATGGATAAGATAGATACAGGGGATTAAGAGATACAAACTTATAATTATAAAATAAATAAGTCATACAGATGGAAAATATGGCATAAGGAATGCAGTCAATAATATTGTAATAACATTGCATGATGACTATATTTATTGTGGTGAGCGCTGAGTAAGGTATAGAATTGTCAAATCAATACGTTGTGCACCTGAAATTAATATAGCATTATGTCAATTATAGCTCAATAGGAAATAAGTCAAATAAGTTAAAACATTTGCATTAAAACCCAAATAAATAAATAAATAATATAAAGATAAAATGAAACCCTTTTCTATTACAATGCTCATTATAAAATGTGACATACTTTTAAGTTGTGAAATACATGTTGGTTTTAAAAACCATTTTTCTCTTTAATAAGAGTCATATCCTCACCTCAGATGAAGCATCAAGTCTATTCTTTACTATTTGTATTGTTTTTTTTTTTCATTCAGATACTCATCAAAGTTATGAAGAAGGCAAGGAGCACATTATCCAATATTTATGTTGTCTTTATTAGTCTACTTAAAAAAAAAAACAAAACTCTTTCAGCTAAAGTTTTATCAGAGTTTGTTTCAGTTTTGAGTATAATGTCTTATAAAGAAAACTCTTGCTACCAATGACCATGATAGTAGAAACAAGAATTATTGTCAGAGGACATTATTGTAACAGTGCCAATTCCTTAGATGCTGTAAAATGGTATCATAAACATTTCTATTAACTTTGAAATTAAGTTTAATCAAAAAGCCACTGAATATAGGAAATTATATGTTATTCTTAGAGCATGGCCCTGAATTAAAACTCCCTTAATAAAAAGTGAAGTTTTATCAACTGGCCAAAAGTTATGCCTCATTTTTCCATTCATCAAGAGATTCATCACGTGAAATTTTATACAAAAAAACCTACAGAAGAGATGTATCTAAGCTGTATTTCAAACTGTTTGTTAGACAACGAAAGGGTAGAAACTTTTGTATCAACATGGACAGGACTGGAAGAGATTATGTTGAATGAAATAAGTCAAGCAGAGTCAATTATCATATGCTTTCACTTACGTGTAGAGCATAAGGGAAAACATGGAGAATATTGTGAGAAGGAAAGGAAGGGTGAATTGGGAGAAATCGGAAGGGGAGATGAAACATGAGAGACTGTGGACTCTGAGAAACCAACTGAGGGTTTTGGAGGGGAGGGGGGTGGGGGTTAGGTGAGCCTGGTGGTGGGTATTGAGGAGGGCACATATTGCATGAGTACTGGGTGTGGTGCATGAACAATGAATCTTGGAACACTGAAAAAATAAAATGAAAATTAAAAATAAATTAAAAATAAATAAATAAAAGAATTAAAAAAAGAAACTGTGAACGTTATAAAAGAGCTAAAAAAAAAGCTTTGTATTTTATTGTGTGAAACTCACTTTATTTCTCTACATAGGAAAAATGTTTTTTGGAATCAACTTTTACCTGGTCCAGCTCAACATAATCAAACATAATTGATATGATAAAAGATAACATAAATGATGATTACAATAATTTTTAATGAGGTGGACATTTACATACTTCTAATTTCACTCTATTTTGGATGCAATAACCAAATGCATTTTCAGATGCTACACTTCTGATGTGTGGTAGAGCTCTTCTGATTTTCCTTAAACACTGTAGTTTTGCTCTTGCCACATATATTGAAGTATGTTAAATATCCGCTAATTGTTGTTTTGTTCCAATATTTCTTTACTAGTGACATTGCATATCAAAAGACTTCATAACAACAGTCCTCTTCAATGTACTTTTTCAAATTGATACTGAATGAGCAAAACAAGAGTAATCCCTTATGATATAATCTGGCTCATCATCAAATAACCACCAATCACAAGAATTAAGCTAGCAAATCAGGTCTTTTTCACTGTGAATGACAAATTTCTTAATTTGATGCACAGTAGCAGTATTGAGAGATTTAATACAACTAGTATTTTTAATTATTTAAAATACTCCATATTTCAGTCAAAGCTTGATAAGCAGTTCTCAGGTCTCTAATATTCCTGGTTTCTCTAGGGAGTGCTATATGGTAAATTTACTTTATTTTGTAAAATAACACTCGCATTTTTATCTTGTGGCCTGGACATTATATATATGTATATATAAAGTAACTTTTTTGAGAGTTTGACAGGTTGGGTTTTTTGGGGTTTTTTTTGTTTTTGTTTTTGTTTTATGTTAAACATACACCTACAATATAACTCAGTCATTCCACTCAAGCATTTACCCAAGATAAAAAAAATGATATGTACATAACATCACTTGCGTATGATAGCTCCTAGCACTTTTATTTCTAAAAGCCAAAAACTGGAAACAACTTAAATTCCCATCAATGAATGATGGATAAATAAAGAATGGTACATTCATACAATGGGATCCTACTCAGGATTAGAAAGAATGATTATTCGTGTGTATGTGTGTGTGTGTGTGTGTGTGTGTGTGTGTTATATTAGTCACCATACATCATTCGTTTTTGTTTTTGTTTTTGTTTTTACAACATTCGTTTTAGATGTAGTGTTCGAAGATTCATGTTTATGTATAACACCCAGTGCTCCATGCAATACGTACCCGGCTAAATACCCACCACCAGGCTTACCCATCCTCCCAGCCCCCTACCCTCTAAAACCCTCAGTTTGTTTCTCAGAGCCCACAGTCATGGTTCATCTCCCCGTCTGATTTCCCCCTTCACTTTTCCCTTCCGTCTCCTAATGTCCTCCATGTTATTCCTTATGTTCCACAAGTAAGTGAAATCATATGATAATGGATTTTGTCTGCTTGACTTATTTCACTCAGCATAATCTACTCATCTCATCCACGTGGATGCAAAAGTTGGGTATTCATCCTTTCCGATGGCTGAGTAATATTCCACTGTATATATGGACCATATCTTCTGTATCCATTCATCTGTTGAAAGGCATCTCGGCTCTTTCCACAGTTTGGCTATTGTGGACATTGCTGCTATGAACATTGGGGTGCATATGGCCTTTCTTTTCACTACAACAGTATCTTTGGGGTAAATACCCAGTAGTGTAATTGCCGGGTCATAGGGCAGGTCTATTTTTAATTTTTTGAAATATCTCCACACTATTTTCCAAAGTGGCTGCACCAATTTGCATTCCCACCAACAATGTAAAGAGGTTCCCCTTCTCCACATCCTCGCCAACATTTGTTGTTTCTTGTCTTGTTAATTTTTGCCATTCCAACTGGTGTAAGGTGGTATCTCAATGTGGTTTTGATTTGAATTTCCCTGATGGCTAATGATGATGAACATTTTTTAATGTGTCTGCTAGCCATTTGTATGTTTTCATTGGAGAAGCGTCTGTTCATGTTATTTGCCCACTTTCTTTTGACTTGATTATTTGTTTTTTGAGTGTTGAGTTTGAGAAGATCTTCGTAGATCTTGGATATCAGCCCTTTGTCTGTAGTATCAATTGTGAATATCTTCTCCCATTCCGTGGGTTGCCTCTTTGTTTTGTTGGCCATTTCCTTTGCTGTGTAGAAGCTTTTTATCTTGACGAAATCCCAAAAGTTCATTTTTGCTTTTGTTTCCTTTGGAGATGTGTCTTGAAAGAAGTTGCTGTGGCTTATGTCAAAGAGTTTACTGCCTATGTTCTCCTCTAGAATTTTGATAGATTCCTGTCTCACATTGAGATCTTTCATCCATTTTGAGTTTATCTTTGTGTATGGTGTAAGAGAATGGTCAAGTTTCATTCTTCTAAAAATAGCTGTCGAATTTTCCCAGCACCATTTATCAAAGAGACTGTCATTTTTCCACTGGATATTTTTTCCTACTCTGTCGAAGATTAGTTGGCCATAGAGTTAAGAGTCCATATCTGGGTTCTCTCTTCTGTTCTAATGATCTATGTGTCTGTTTTGGGCCAGTACCATGCTGTCTTGATGATCACAGCTTTGTAATAAAGCTTGAAATCAGGCTACATGATGCCCCCAGGTTTGTTTTTCTTTTTCAACATTACTTTGGTGATTCGGGGTCTTTTCTGTTTTTTTTTGTTTTTTTTTTTTTTGGCTTCTTTTTTTTTATTTTATTTTTTATTTTTTTTTTTTCATAGGGTAACTCTACTTTTATTTTTTTATTTTTTTAACCCCAAATACTTTTATTTTATTTTTTCAGTGTTACAAGATTCATTGTTTATGTACCACACCCAGTGCTCCATGCAATACGTGCCCTCCTCAATACCCACCACC
>CM052901.1:45690068-45729407 GCA_028534135.1 Potos flavus
CTATCTAGCTGAACTTTTGGGATCAGTCACTATCTCCGCCTCCTACTTCTCCGCCATCTTGCTCCTCCCTCTATTTTTTATTTTTTAAATTTTTTAATTAACTCATAATGTATTATTTGCCCCAGGGTACATGTCTGTGGATCCTCAGGCTTACACATTTCACAGCACTTACCATAGCACATACCCTCCCCAATGTCCATAACCCAGCCACCCTATCCCTACCTGCCCCTACCCTCCAGTCACCCTCAGTTTGTTTCATGAGTTTAGGAGTCTCTTATGGTTTGTCTCCTTCCTGATCCCCTCTTGTTTCATTCTCGAATTCTTCATATCAGAGAGATCATATGATAATTGTCTTTCTCTGATTGACTTACTTCGCTATTTTCTGGTTTCATACAAATTTTAGGATTGTCTGTTCCAGCACTTTGAAAAATGCCCGTGGTATTTTGATCAGGATAGCATTGAAAAGTTGAAAAGATTTCTCTGGGCAGCACAGACATTTTAACAATGTTTATTGTTCCAATCCATGAGCATGGAATGTTTTTCCATCTTTTTGTGTCTTCTTCAATTTCTTTCATGAGTGTTCTGTAGTTCCTCGAGTATAGACACTTCACCTATTTGGTTAGGTTTATTCCAAGGTATCTTAGGGTTTTTGGTGCTATAGTAAATGGAATCAATTCTCTAATTTCCCTTTCTATATTTTCATTGTTAGTGTATAAGAAAGCAACTGATTTCTGTACATCGATTTTGTATCCTGCCACATTACTGATTTGCTGTATGAGTTCTAGTAATTTGGGGCTGGAGTCTTTTGGATTTTCTACATAAAGTATCAGTTCATCTGCAAAGAGAGAGAGTTTGACTTCTTCTTTGCCAATTAGAATACCTTTTATTTCTTTCTGTTGTCTGATTGCTGTTGCTAGGACTTTTAGTACTATGTTGAACAATAGTGGCAAGAGTGGGCATCCTTGTCGTGTCCCTTATCTTAAGGGAAAGACTCTCAGCTTTTCCCCATTGAGAATGATATTTACTGTGGGTTTTTTATAGACGAATTTTATGAAATTGAGGAATGTTCCCTCTATCCCTACATTCTGAACAGTTTTAATCAGGAAAGTATGCTATATTTTGTCAAATGCTTTTTCTGCATCAATTGAGAGGACCATGTGGTTCTTCTCTCTTCTCTTACTGATTTGTTCTATAACATTGATTTGTGAATGTTGAACCACCCTTGCATCCCAGGGATAAATCCCACCTCGTCATGGTGGATAATCTTTTTAACATACTGTTGGATCCTATTAGGTAGGATCTTGTCGAGAATCTTGGCATCCATATTCATCAGGGATATTGGCCTGAATTTTTCCTTTTTGATGGGGTCTTTCCCTGGTTTGGGGATCAAGGTAGTGCAGGCGTCCTAGAAAGAGTCTGAAAGTTTTCTTTCTGTTTCTATTTTTTGAAACAGCTTCAGGAGAATAGGTATTATTTCTTCTTTGAATGTTTGGTAGAATTTCCCAGGGAATCCATCAGGTCCCGGACTCTTGTTTTTTGAGAGGTTTTTGATCACTGCTTCAATCTCGTTACTAGATATTGGTCTATTCAGGTTGTCAATTTCTTCCTGTTTCAGTCTTGGAAGTTTATAGGTTTCCAGGAATGCATCCATTTCTTCTAGGTTGCTTAACTTATTGGCATATAGCTGTTGATAATAATTTCTGATGATTGTTTCTATTTCCTTGGTGTTAGTCATGATCTTTCCCCTTTCATTCATAATTTTATTAATTTGGGTCTTTTCTCTTTTCTTTTGGATTAGTCTGACCAGTGTTTTATCGATCTTATTGATTCTTTCAAAGAACCAGCTTCTAGTTTCTTTGATGTGCTCTACTGTATCCTGTTTTGTAATTCATTGATCTCAACTCTAATCATAATTATTTCCCTTCTCGTGCATGAAGTAGGCTTAATTTGTTGTTCATTCTACAGTTCTTTAAGGTGTAAAGAGAGTTTGTGTTTTGGGGATTTTTCTATTTTTTTGAGTGAGGCTTGGATGGCTATTTACTTCCCCCTTAGGACCTCCTTTGCCATATCCCATAGGTTTTGGACTGATGTGTTTTTGTTCTCATTGGTTTACATGAATTGTTTAAGCTTTTCTTTGATTTCCTGGTTGACCCAAACATCCTTGAGAAGGATGGTCTTTAGCTTCCAAGTGTTTGAATTCCTTCCAAACTTTTTCTTGTGATTGAGTTCTAGTTTCAAAGCAATGTGGTCTGAGAATATTCAGGGAATAATCTCAGTCTTTTGGTATTGGTTGGGACCTGATTTGTGACCCAGTATGGTATGCAGTCTATTCTGGAGAAAGTTCCATGTGCACTCGAGAAGAATGAGTATTCTGTTGTTTTAGGGTAGAATGTTCTGTATATATCCAAGAGGTCCATTTGGTCCAATGTGTCATTCAAAGCTCTTGTTTCTTTGTTGATTTTCTGCTTAGATGATCTGTCCATTGCTGAGAGTGGCATTAAGATCCCCAACAATTAATGTATTCTTATCAATATGTCTCTTTATTTTGATTAACAGTTGGGTTATGTAGTTGGCTGCTCACATGTTGGGGGCATAAATATTTACAATTGTTAGATCCTCTTGTTGGATAGACACTTTAAGAATGATGTAGTGTCCTTCTGTATCTCTGACTGCTGTCTTTAGCTTAAAATCTAATTTGTCTGATATGAGAATCGCTATCCCAGCTTTCTTTTGAGGCCTATTGGCATGAAAAATGGTTCTCCATCTCTTCACTTTCAGTCTGGATGTATCTTTAGGTTCCAAATGCATCTCTCGTAGACAGCGTATGAAAGGGTCCTGTCTTTTTATCCAGTCTGTAACCCTGTGCTGTTTTATGGGAGCATTTAGGCCATTCACATTGAGAGTGATTATTGAAAGATATGTTTTTACTGTCATCACCATGCTTGCGAAGTCTCTCTTTCTATGGTTTGTCTCTGTAAATTTCCGTTCCATATCACTCTTGGGGTCTGTCTTCTTTTATAGAACCCCCCCTTAATATTTCTTGTAGTGCCAGCTTGGTGGTCACATAATCTTTTAGTTTTTGTTGGTCTTGGAAGCTCTTTATCTCTCCATCCATTCTGAATGTCAGCGTTCTGGATAAAGTATTCTTAGCTGCATTTTCTTCTCATTTAGTGCCCTGAATATGTCTTGCCAGCCCTTTCTGGCTTGCCAGGTTTCTGTGGACAGGTCTGATGTTACTCTGATGTTCCTCCTTCTGTACATAAGGGATCTCTTCCCCCTACCGCCCCTTAAGACATTTTATCTGAATTTACAATTCACAAATTTCACAATCACATGTCTGGAGGTGTTTCTACTCTTGTTGATCTTGGAGGGGGGGTGTCCTCTCTGCCTCTAGGACACGATCACTTGTTCCATTCCCCAGATTAGGGAAATTCTCATCTAGGATTTGTACATCTATATCTCCTAGTCTTCTCTCTCTCTCTCCCCTCTCAGGGATCCCAATAATTCTGACATTGGAATGTTTCATGGTGTCATTTATTTCTCTAATTCTGTTTTCATGGCTTCTAAGCTGTTTGCTCCAAGCCTCCTCCTGATCCTTCTTTTCTGTCAGTTTGTTTTCTAGATCACAAATTCGATCTTCTGCCTCATTTACCCTAGCTGTTAGAGTATTTAGATTAGATTGGATCTCATTGATAGCATTTTTCACTTCTGCCAGATCAGCTCTCACTTCCACCCTTAGAGTTTCTATGTTGCCACTAATGGTTTTCTCCAACCTAGCCATTGTCTGGATAACTGTTACCCGAAATCTATTCCCAACATCTTGCTTATGTCCATGTGCAATATTTCTGTGACAGAAGTCACAGTGTCTGAATTTTTCCTCTGTTGGGGCTTCCTCCTCCTAGTCATTCTGGTGAGAAGTGGTTGAGGGAATGTACAGAATTCAAACTATTGACCACAATCCAAGCAAGATGGACCAGTTTTATAGGGACTTTAGGGTTCTTGACCTCCTGTTCTTTCAACTTATCTTCTGAGGTGATGGGCCTGCCATGCTGTTACTCAGGCAACACTGGGCATAATTTCCTTGCCCCCTGTAGTGGGGGATGGGCTAAGTGAAAACCGGTTTTGGGGGGGGGCTTTTGTTCTCTGGTAGCTTTCCCTGGCATGTTTCTCTGTCCCTTCCAAGAGTCAGAGCAGAAGTGACTCTGTCCAAACTTCTGTCTCAGAACAGAGAGATCACCGACTGTTTTCCAGAAAATCCTCCAAGTCACACTAACATCCTTTTTGTCTGTGCTGCTAAAAACAACAGCGACCTGGATTGTGCACCCCACAGCAGCACTCCCAGCCCTCGCTTCCAGGTCCAGGCATGTCTCTGCCCTTCGTGATTCTAACACTGCCAGCTGCCCTCAGTTCACACTCATGCCCCTGTAGCTCCAGGTTTCAGCCTAGGGAGCTGTCCTAAAGTCCTTTCCCCATGGCTACTGGTCTGTGAGTCTGTGCCCAGGCCCCAGGGCAGGATGCTTTTGTGCTCCTGTGTTATTTCACCTTCCTGGCACCAGCGCTTATGGCAGCTCCTTCCCCCTTCTGTTTATCTTCTGATATCTACCTGAAGAATCATTGCTCCCTGCTTCATACCTCAAAATTGGCCACTGGAGATATTCTGTTGATATAGATCCTGATATATCTTCTTATATCTCCGGCTGATTTCATGGGTGTTCAGAGTGGTCTGGCAGATATCCAGCTCAATTCAGGGGACTGATTGAAATCGGGTGCCCTACTCCTCTGCCATCTTGTCCCCCTTAGAAAGAATGACTATTGAAACAGACAACATTATGGATACATTTGAAAATAAATATGCTGAAAGAAAGAAGACAGACTCAAGAAAGTACACACTGCCTGCTTCCATTTGTATAAAATTTTGGAAATGCAACCTATAGTGAAAGAACAGATGAGTAATCCTGTGAATGGAGCAAAGGCCTTGGGAAGATCAAGAGAGTGGGATTACAAAGGGGCAAAAGAGAACTTTTGTGTGTGATAGATGCGTTCCCTATCTTGACGGTGGTAATGCTTTCAGGGTGTACACATATGACAAAACTTATTAAATTTTACACTTTCAATATGCACAATTTTTGTATTATGCCACAACGAAGTTATTAAATTTTTTAAGGTTATTACAATTTTTAAAAAAAGAAATAACCATTTTCAAACAAATCAAGATGCTTCCTGAAAAAAAAGCAATCTTCATACTTACATGCAAAATATTTCTTTATCCAAATGCCTTTCAAGCTAAGTAAAGGGGAAGAGATCCATTATATAATGTTTTTTTACCCAGCATTCACTTTGCTTCAGGAGAAACATTATTTATTGTGGATAAGTAACTTCGGTGTGCTTGACTGAGATAAAACTATTCTTTTTATTTAATACTTTCTATTTTCAAACCCAGACTCAGAGAGAATGAGTTTATTTAGTATAAATTCCTTATATAGAATCAAGGACAAATTATATCACAAATATATGATTCAATTATAGGAGTATATAAAACACATACCTACAATGATTGAATAGGTAACACTTTCATACCACAGTAAGTTACTGAGTACTACTTAAATATAGATTACATACCATGGTTACATGAATTGTGTGATCACTCATGAAACTTCATGATTTTGAGGGGTACACTACTCTTTTTTAAAAGCAGATTATCACATTTGATTCCCATCTCATAGATTACTAGTGTGCCCCAGTACTGGCCTAGAAAGATGGATGTGCTGGAAACTTCCATTATAACTCCAACATCTGCTTGTATTGCCTGGTGTTTTTCTATTACTTTCTGAGTCAGTTAATCTTTGGAGGAACAAAACCCCTATTTCCCCACATTCAGCCTCGGCTATAATTCCAGCTTCCCTGGAATCCATGATTTTGTTTATAAGCTTTCTAGGGACTTCAGCACTTGATAAAGTCCTTGAGATTAGTGGTTTCCATGATTGGCTAATTATCACCTACATATATTTTAATTCAGTAGGTCCCAAGTTAAGCCCAAATGCTAGGTTAAGGTTTTTCACATATGATCCTAAGACAAGTCACTCCAATGTGATAACCAAGGAAACAGATGTTTCCATTAGTAAAGGAAAATGTGATAGAACATTACTTATCTATACATATTTCATGTGTAATTATATATAATATATATGTATATAAATGTATATATATATTATACATACATTTTATGTATATTATATATAATGTATTTGTCTCCTGCTCCTTTTTTCCTACTGTATGGGGAAAAAAAAGACTGGTAATATAATGGCTATTTAGTAGTTGAGTTATTCCTACTGAGGTAGACTAAAGTATCCAGAGGCTGAGGAAGACAAACCATCAGCCACCTTCTACTCAGAAAATTTCTGAGTTAATTAACAAGAGCTGTTCTGGAAGTTAATAGGCTTGAATTCTATAACTAATTGTGGCTTTGTGAAGTAAGTAGCTGATCTTATACTTAATTCCCCCACCAGGAAAAGAACATTTATTCTAAATCATCGAGTTATATATAAATGAACATCCAAAGGCACCTTTAAAATGCCTGGTGAATATTCAAACTAAACACTTCAAATCAGAGATATAGGAATGAATTATTTCAAAACTTAAATGTCTCAAGAACTGACAGGGTCTCAAAACACAAGGAATTGGCAGGTATATTGCAATAGATCCAATTCTGCTCTATTTCTCAAAATTTAGTAAAGTTGTATATTTTTCAATTCCCATTTCAATTAATTCCCCTGAAATAATTAATTCCCCTGAAATGAATTCCCCTTCAATTAATTCCCCTGAAAGAAGCTGGCAATCAGTGGTTTCCTTCTTTAATATTTCATTTGGTGTTTTGGGAAAGTACAGAAGATATTGAGAGCAATTTAGGCCAAAGGCGACAAACCCTATTGGCTGCCTTCTTTTTCCTTTCTTCATAGATGAAAGTAAATATTGCTTCCTCTGCATTGTCAAAACAGCAATTCATCTGTTTATTGTAAAGTGAAAAAAAGGAAATAGAGCCCATTCTTAAGATACTTGCATGAAGGACAAGAATACAGTCTTATTCTCCTCCTTAAATTTGTTAAATGACTATTCTAGATGGCAGTAATATTTTGGAAGTAATATGATTGATTCTTATTGGTGTCAACTTAGTATGAAAAAATTTTACTCTCAAAATGATTAATTGAAATTTTATTTAAATAAAGATAGAATTCATACAAATAACTGACGTAAGGTTTCTCTCCACTGGTCACAACTGTCAGATGTCCATAACTATCAACACCCATTCTAACTTATACACAAATACAAGTAGGAAAGAAAAAAATATATGGGTGTTAGACAATACGGTATCGATGAACAAGATTTATCTGTCTACAGATGGTGACTACACTATTGTGACGAGCATTGAGTAATGTACAGAATGGTTGAATCATTATGCTGTATACCTGAAACCAATATAACACTGTATGTTAATTATACTTAAAAAAGAAAATCATAATAAAGAAAAAACAAAAAATGAACATGTTGCAATCCATCCAGATGTGTGTTATTTATGACGTATTTTTGAAGATAACTGTAAAAATGTTTATTATTCATCTAGAAGCATTTATGGTAAGAAGATAAAATCAGGGGCACCTGATAGGCTCAGTCATTAAGCCTCTGCCTTTGGCTCAGGTCATGATCCCAGGTCCTGTGATGGAGCTGCGTGTCAGGCTCCCTGCTCGGTGGGAAGCCTGCTTCTCCCTCTCCCACTCCCCCTGCTTGTGTCCCCTCTCTTGCTGTCTCTCTCTCTCTGTCAAAAAAATAAATAAAATCTTAAAAAAAAAAAAAGGAGATAAAATCATATTTATCATGCTGGTCCCTGGCTGGCTCAGTTGGTAGAGCATGTGACTCAATCTTGGGGTTGTGAGTTTGAACCCCATATTGAGTGAAGAGCTTACTTAAAAATTAAAAAAAAATAGTAAGTAAAAAATAATATTTATCATGCAGCATGGGTATCCTAGGAAATACTGTGGTTATCATATTGCTTCAGATGTTCTATTAAATTATTTCAATGTCTTTTTGAGTCAAATGTGTGTAGGATAATATAGATGGATTGAATTACATATGTCAGTATCTATTTAGTGAGTTTTACTATATTTTTTTCCAGTAGAATTTTATCTCATTCCACTGGGGAGCAGCAAACATCATTTTTGAAATAAATATTCTTTAGTTAGGCACTAGAAAAAGTTCAAATATATTGAATACAATTTGAAAACATTTTAAATTGATTTTATGTACTAAATTATAATTATTAAATATGTATGAGATAAATACATAAATATATATAATAAGGAATTCCACATGTATGCATACAAATATTAAATATGTATATAAATATTAATATACGTTTAATAAAAATGTATAAATATGTATTTGGAAATACATTTTCTGACATGATGACCTAGAAAGCACAGTTTCAGCAGTGTTGTGTGGTTGGAACAACACATTGGATGGCCACAGTGTTATGCAGGGCCTAGATCAAAATACTCCCATAAACTAGATTATAATCACTCTATTATTATTTGAATAACTTCATAAAGAGTAGATATATTATTGTATAAACCAATATCTGTGGGAAAAAATGAGTTAAGATGTGTTTTGTTGTTTGATCTGAACAGGTAAGTGATTACATATATAAAGAGATGGATTGGGGTGCATAGGTGGCTCAGTTGGTTGAACATCCAACTCTTGGTTTCCACTCAGGTCATGTTCTTAGGGTGTAGAGATCAAGCCCCAAGGCAGGCTCTTTGCTCAGTGGGGAGTCTGCTTGAGATTCTTTGTCTACTTCTCTCTCTGCCCCTGGCCCCTCTCTAAAAATAAATAATCTTTAAACAAAAGAGAAGTGTTACTGCCGTTCACAATAAAACAAAGGAGATTACCACTATTGCTTGAGACTTTGACAAAAGGAATCCAAAATAATATTTTTGGAAGTCTTTTATTTAGTAATTATTCTTATTTTGACTGACAACACACTATGGTCCTAAATAAAGACGAAAAAAACTGTGATAGCATCTGATATCATCACTCTAAGCTGAGGGAAACAGAAACAACAAAGTGTAAGGGAAACATGCACTTAGTCTCTTTATTGTTAAGAATATAAATGTATTATATATGCTTTTTCCATTACAAACATTGTCATAGGAGTGATATTAGCAAGATGGCAGAATAAGAAGTACCAGTCCATGTTCTCTGGCAAACAGCTTTAAGAATAATATGAGGATATAAATAACTTCATGAGAATTCCGGGATTCAGTTAAGAAATTTCAGTAATCCAGGGAAGTACAGAGCCAAGAACATCTGCATTGAATTGGGTAAAGAGAACAATTTCACTTTATCTGCATCAGTGCCTCCTGCAAGCCAGCCCAGCTCAGTATCAGGGGAAAAAATCCCTGGCCCATCACTTCTCCTTTGGAGAAAAGACAAAGAGTGGAGCATGTCTCCAATGTTTTGGCTTTTCAGAAATATGCCAAAGGAAGTAGTTTGTGTCTTACTTCACCCAGAAAGCTGACAGAAGAGCAGTTTGGATTCTTGGGAGTCAATGAGATCAAGAAAATCAGCAGGTGGCTTGCTGTAATCAGCATGGCTTAGTGTGATTGGGAGAAGCTGCATGACTTGAGACTTCTTTCTCAGGATGGAGAGATAGGAGACGAGTGTGTGTCTGCTGTTCTGGCTCTTCGAAAGGCTGACTGAGAGATTAGTTCCTGCCTTGTTTCATTTGGTTGAACCAGTATAGTTTGGCTGCCTGGAGGCTGCTGAAATAAAAAGTGACAACTGGGTGGGTGGGGAGGAGTTTGCTGTGGTCAGCACAGATCAGTGTGGTTGGGAAAAGGCATAAAACCCAGGGCTTCTCCCTTAGGAGGGAAGAAGAGAAGCATGAGTCAGCAATTTTGGTTTTTTGAAGGGCTGCACAAGAGACTGGAGTCTTGCCAGACTCAGAACACTGACAGGGACTGGCATACTCTGGATGCCTGGTGGCCACTGAAAGCAAGAGAAAGCCGAGTAGCTTACTATTGTAAAACTGAAAAACTTATAGTATTGGAAACAGACTTCAGAAGGAGCAAGAGATTAAAAATTCTTGAAAAAAAAAAGTCATCTAGTCTTCCTGGTTGATAAGTTGTGCATGGATCCAGATAAATCACTCATCCTTGAAAAGTATTTCAGAGGTCCCCAGAATCTCTAGCCAGGTTGATTAGTTACGATCTTACCTTATTTAAAGTCAGTCTATGAAGATTTGGAGAGGTGGTTATTTTTTCATATGTGCAGACATCAACACAAAGTTATGAGATACATGGAGAAACAGGGAAAGATGGCCAAATCAAAGGAACAAAATAAATAATTCACCATAATGAAACAGAGGTATATGAATTACCAGAAAAAGAATTCAAAATAAAGACTGTAAAGATCAATGAGCTCAAGAAAATGATGATAAACAAAATGATAGTATAAAAAAAAGAGATAGAAAATATTAAAAATAGCCAAACAGAAATTTTGGAATTAAAGAATACAACTGAACTGAAAATTCACTAAAGGGGTTCAAAAGCAGACTTCATCAAGCATAAAGAATAATCAATGAACTCAATACAGATTGCTTAAAATTATCCTATCAGAGAAACAAAAAGATTAAAGAATAAGAAAGAGGGAAAGAAAGCCTGGGACTTAGGGAACATCATAAACAAAGCAATACATATATTTTGAGAGTCTCAGAGGGAGAAGAAATAAAGAAAGAACCAGAAAACTTCTTTAAATAAATAATAGCTAAAACTTCCCAAATCTGAGGAAGGAAATGGACATTTGAATACAAGAAGACCAAAACACATCAAATATGATGAACCCAAAAAATGCACAAGACAAATTATATTCAAATTATCAAAAGTTAAACACAAAGAGAATTTTAAAGGCAGTGAGAAAAAAAAGCGATTTACCACATACAATGACACTGCCGTAAGTTTTATCACTGGTTTTCTCTGCAGAAATCTTATAGTCCAGAAAGGAGTGCAATCATATATTCGAAGTGATGAAAGAAGAGGAAAAAAACACCTGATAACTAAGAATGACATATCCAGCAAAATTGTTCTTCCAAAACAAAAGAGAAGTAAAGACTTTCCCAGATACCCTGAGGTAGTTCATTGAAAATAGACTTTCCTTAGAAAGTATTAAAGGGAGTCTTTCAAGTTGAAACAGAAGAATGCTAAGAAGCAACTTGAAAGCATACAGAAGTATAAAGAAACCTACTAGTAAAGATAAGTATAGAGAAAAATACAGAATACTGTAACTCTGTAACAGTGCTGCCAAAATCACATTTAACTCTAGTGTAGAAGTCAAAAGAAAAAGATAACTAATGATAAAAATATATGAATAAATGCATAATATAAAAGATGCAACTTGTGACATCAATAACATAAAATATGAGAGGAGGAGATGTGTCAAGTTGCTATATTCCATTTAAGTTTTCAACTTAAAATAGATTGTTATAATTATGAGATGTTTTATGTAAGCCCCATGGTAACCACACACACAAAAATCTATAGAAGATACATAAAAGAAAATAAGAAAAGTATTAAAATATGTCACTACAAAAGAAATCAACAACATACAAAAGACAACAAGAGAAAAAAAGTAAAAAAGTAAAAGCTATGGCAAGCAGAAAACAATGAACAAAATTTCAATAGTAACTCCTTCCCCAATAATAATCATTTAAATGAAGTGAATTAAACTCTAATCGAAAGATGTAGAGTGGCTGAATGTAAATGGCAACCAAAAGAGAGTAGGAGTGACTAGAATTATAAGAGACAAAACAGACTAAGTAAAACAAACAAACAAACAAAAAACTGTCAAGAGAAAAAAAAGACATTATATAATGTTAAAAGGGTCAATTCAAGAACATATAACAATTACAAAAAAAGGAATATATAACAATTACAAAACAGAATATATGACAATTACGTGTACATATATCTATATCTATCACCTACTTTGTATCTATAGCTATCTACCTACCTATCTGTGCATTCAGCATGAAACCACACAAATATATAAAACAAATAGTGACAGAATTGAAGAAAAAAAAACTCAGAAACACAGAAAAAGAGTAGGAATTTCAATAATAGATAGAACATCCAAGCAGAAGATCATTAAGGACAAAGAGAGACTTCTAAAATACTACAGATCATATGGACTTAAGAGACACATATAGAATTTCACCCAACAGCAGCAGAATAGAATTATTCTAAGTGTTAATGGAATGTTATCCAAGATAAGTGTACATTAGATCACAAAACAAGCCTTAACATATTTAGGAAGATTGAAATCATGCCAAGTATATTTTTCAACCATGATGGAATAAAACTAGAAATTAATAACAGAAGGAAAACTGGATTTTTTAAAAATATGGAATTCAGACAACACACTCTTGGACAGCCAAGGGGTCAAAAAAATCAAAAGGCAAATTAGAAACTGTCTTTAGACAAACAAAATTGAAATCATAACATAGCAAAGTTTACACAATCAAGCAAAAGCAGTAGTGAGACAAAATTTTATAAAGATGACTGTCTACATTAAAAAAGAGAAAGGAGGACATCTGGGTGGCTCAGTGGATTAAAGCCTCTGCCTTTGGCTCAGGTCATGATCTCAGGATCCTGGGATCGAGCCCCGCATCAGGCTCTCTGCTCAGTGGGGAGCCTGCTTCCCCCTCTCTCTCTGCTTGCCCCTCTGCCTACTTGTGATCTCTCTCCTCTCTGTCAAATAAATGAATAAAATCTTAAAAAAAGAGAGAGAGAGAGAGAGAGAGAAAGGGGGATGCCTGAGTGGCTCAGTCAATTAAGCAGCTGATTTCAGTTTGGGTCATGACCCCAGAGTCCCGGGATAGAGTTCCACATCAGGCTCCTTGCTCAGCGGGGAGCCTGCTTCTCCCCCTGCCTGCTGCTCCCCCCTGCTTGTGTGGTCTCTGTCTCTCACAAATAAGTAAAATTTCAAAATCTTAAGAAAAAGAGGAAAGGTCTCAAATAAATAACCTAACTTTACAACAAAAGGAACTACAATTAAAATTTTAAAAAAGAATTAACATAATATGAACAAACTAAGCCCAAAGTTAGCAGAGATAATGTAACAATTACTAGTAGAGTAGAAATAAATGAAATAGAGCAAAAAATCAAATAAATTGAGTTGTTTTTATAATATATTAACAAAAATTACAAACTTTTACTGCATTAACTAAGACAAAAAAGACAGAGGAGACATTGCAACTGATGCCACAACAATAAACAAAGATTATAAAACTTATATCAACAATTACATGTCAAAAATAGGTATTTTCTCAAGATAGCAATTTCATTTCCTTCGGATAAATAACCACAAGTGGAATTGCTAGATGATAATATCTATTTTAAAATTTTAAAAGGAATTTCAATACTGCTTTCCATTAGTGACTGCACTGATTTACATTCTGACCAAGAAAATATCTTCTAAATACCAATTTTTTTCCTTTTATCCACATTTTCACCAACAGTTGTTATTCCTTGTCTTTTTAATAATAGCCATTCTGAGAGGTGCAAGATGATAGCCTATTGTGGTTTTTGCATTCCTTGATGATTAGTGATTTTTTATAGCACTTTCTTCTTTTCTTTTTTTTAAATTAATTAATTAATTTATTTTTTAATTAACACATAATGTATTATTTGCCCCAGGGTACATGTCTGTGAATCATCAGGCTTACACATTTCACAGCACTTACCATAGCACCTACCCTCCCCAATGTCCATAACCCAGCCACCCTATCCCTACCTGCCCCTACCCGCCAGCCACCGTCAGTTTGTTTCGTGAGTTTAGGAGTCTCTTATGGTTTGTCTCCTTTTATAGAACTTTTTTATAGACCTGTTGTCACTTTGGGTGTCTACTTTGGAAAAAAAAATCTATTCAGGCCATCTGGCCATTTTTTTAAATTGATATTGTTATTTAAATTCAATTAGCCAAGGTATAGTATATCATTACTTTTTGATATAATGTTCCATGATTCATTAGTTCAGTATAACACCCAGTGCTCATCACATCACATGCCCTCATTAATGCCCAAAGCCCAGTTACCCCATCCCCCCACCCTCCTCCCTTTCCAAAACCCTCAGTTTGTTTCCCAGAGTCAAGAGTCTTTCATGGTTTGTCTCCTTTTCAGATTTCTTCCCATTCAGTTTTCCCTCCCTTATCCTATGATACTCTGCACTGTTTCTTTTATTCCACATAAGAGTGCAACCATATGATAATTGTCTTTCGTGATTGACTTATTTCACTTATCGTAATCCCCTCCAGCTCCATCCATGTTGATGCAAATGGTAGGTATTTATCTTTTCTGATGGCTGAATAATATATTCCATTGTATATATGAACCACATCTTCTTTATCTATTCATTTGTTGAAGGACATCAGGGCTCCTTCCAAAGTTTGGCTATTGTGGGCATTGCTGCTATGAACATTGGGGTGCAGGTGCCCCTTGTTTTCACTACATATGTGTCTTTGGGGTAAATACCCAGGAGTGCAATTGCTGGGTTTTAGGGTAGCTCTATTTTTTAACTTCTTGAGGAACCTCCATACTGTTTTCCAGAGTGGCTGCACCAGCTTCCATTACCACCAACAGTGTAAGAGGGTTCCCCTTTTGCCACACCCTTGCCAACATTTGTTGTTCCTTATTTTATTAATTTTAGCCCTCTGAGTGGTGTAAGCTGGTATCTCATTGTGGTTTTGATTTGTGTTTCTCTGATGGCAAGTTATGTGGAGCACTTTTTCATGTCTGTTAGCCATTTGTATGTCTTCTTTGGAGAAGTATCTGTTCATGTCTTTTGCCTATTTCTTGACTGGATTATTTGTTTTTTGGGTGTTCAGTTTGAGAAATTCTTTATAGATCTTGGATACCAGTCCTTTATCTGTAATGTCATTTGTAAATATCTTCTCCCATTCTGTGGGTTGCATCTAAGTTTTGTTGACTATTTCTTTTGCTGTGCAAAAGCTTTTTATCTTGATAAAAACCTAACAGTTTATTTTTGCTCTTGTTTCCCTTGCTCTTAGAGACATATCTTGCAAGAAGTTGCTTTGTCCAAGGTTGAAAAGGTTGCTGCCTGTGTTCTCCTCCAGTATGTTAATGCATTACTTAGTCATATTTAGATCTTTCATCCATTTTGAGTTTATCTTTGTGTATGGTGTGAGAGAATGGTCCATTTTCATTCTTCTGCATATGGCTGTCCAATTTTCCCAACACCATTTACTGAAAGGACTGTCTTATTTTCCATTGGATATTCTTTCCTGCTTTGTCGAAGATTAGTTGACCATAGAACTGAGGGTCCATATCTGGGCTCTCTATTCTGTTTCATTGATCTATGTGTCTCTTTTTGTGCCAGTACCATGCTATCTTGGTGATCACAGCTTTGTAATAAATCTTGAAATCAAGCAACATGATGACCCCAGCCTTGTTTTTCTTTTTCAACATTTCCTTGGTGATCCAGGCTCTTTTCTGGTTCCATACAAATTTTAGGATTGTTTGCTCCAGTTCTGTGAAAAATGTTGATGGCATTTTGATAGAGATTGCATTAAATGTGTAGATTGCTCTGGACAACATAGACAATTTCACAATGTTCAATCTTCCAAACCATGAGCGTGGAATGTTTTTCCATTTCTTTGAGCCTTCCTCAATTTCTTTAAGTGTTCTGTAGTTTCTGGAGTACAGATCTTTTACCTCTTTTGTTAGGCTTATTCCCAGGTATCTAATGGTTTTTGGTGCAATTGTGAATGGGATCGATTCCTTAATTTCTCTTTCTTTCTTCTCATTGTTAGTGTAGAGAAATGCCACTGATTTCTGTGTTTTGGTGTTGTATCCTGCCACATTACTGAATTGCTGTATGAATTCTAGCAATTTGGGGGTGGAGTCTTTTGGGTTTTCCACATAAAGTATCATGTCATCTGGGAAGCGTGAGAATTTGACTTCTTCTTTGCCAATTTGGATGCCTTTTATTTCTTTTTGTTGTCTAATTGCTGAGGCTAGTGCTTCTAGTACTATTGTGAACATGGTGATGAGAGTGGGCATCCTTGTAGTGTTCCTGACCTTAAAGGAAAAGCTCTCAGTTTTTTCCCATTGAGAATGATATTTTCTGTGGGCTTTTCATAGATAGCTTTTATGATGTTGAGGTATGTTCCCTTGATCCCTATACTTTGAAGAGTTTTAATCAAGAAAAAATGCTGTATTTTGTCAAATACTTTTTCTGCACTAATTGAGAGGATCATATGGTTCTTGTCTTTTCTTTTGTTAATGTGATCTATCATGTTGATTGATTTGCGAATGTTAAACCACCCTTGCATCCCAGGAATAAATCCCACATGGTCTTGGTGAATAATCCTTTTAATGTACTGTTGGATCTTATTGACTAGGATCTTATTAAGTATTTTGACATTTTTTTCTTTTTTTTAGGGTTTTCTATTTATTTGTGGAAATTCTCACTTTGTTCATGCCTTGATCCTGACCCTGTGAGCATCTTTGTAATGGTTATTTTGAAGTGTCTGGCAGATAAATCAGTTATTTCTGTTTCATTAAGATTGATTTCTAGAGATTTTTCTTTTTCTTTTGTTTAGAGCATATCCTCCTGTGTCCTCATATTTCTTGTCTCTTTGGGTTAGTTGCTTTGCTTTATATAAAACAACCAAAACTTGCAGTCTTGATTTAGTGGTTTTGTGCAGGAGTTAAACCTTTTTAATCAGCCCGACCCAAACTCCTGGTTGTCCTTCAAACTTTTGTAATTTTCCAAGCCATCATTTTTATTCTTAGTGTCTCTCAGTAGTTGAGTGTGTGCCAAGACTAATCAGTGTCCCAAAGGAGAAGATCACAATCAGCATCTGGGTTCAGGTTTATTAGTACTTACTCCTTAATTGGCAACTGGAAAAGTATGTAATTTAGGCCCTTCCAATGAGAAAGTGTGAGATAAGCATTCTTTCGTGTTGCCTCTGCTCTGAGCTCAGGCATACAGTCATGGGAAGTTCCTCTTGTGCACATTTAGAAACTGTTTGTTGTTGTTGCTGTTGTTGTTATTTCCTATGATTCTATTGGATTTAAGGGTGCCAGTGCCACCGACTAGAGCTAGGTGATTTGGGGGCCCATTTCTTGTGTGAAAGCTACAAGAGTTGGGACACTAAATGTGTGGACAAGATCTTCTGGTGACTTGATTTTATTGTTGGAACAAGCTGGAGGAAGAAGATGGGGTAAGTGCCCAGGCTACCCTGGGCTCCAGGAAGGATCGTGACCAGCCCTTAAATGCATGCTAAAGTAGTCAGACCCTCAGGTAGAAGCTTATAAAGTATGCAGTCAAAATTCTTTCAACAAATACTGAGAAGTGGACTTTTTTTCCCTACTCTTTTTGTTCAGTTTTAGGTGAATAACCATAATGAATGCTTGTATGCCCTGTTAATAACTTCTCTTTTTGCTATAGTTCTGTGAATCTCTTGAGTGCAAGACTCTTTAGCTTTTCAGAGCTAGGTATTTCAGGGATCAAGGACCCATCTCCTGGGTGGGAGTCTTCAAATTTGGAACAAGAGTCATGTGGTCTAAATGCTTCAGTACGCTGAGAAAAGCTGGAAGTTGGGAGTTCCCTCCCAATTGTATTGCATTCTGCTGGTAATGTGGTTTATGGTGAGAGAGTGTTTCAACCTTGCCTACCTGTTTTGATGAAGGTATTTTCTCATTCATCTGATGTGTAGGAGTCACCCAGTTATTTTCTGGATTTCTTTCAGAAGAATTTGCTCCATGTGTAGTTGTAAATTCAGCACCTAATGGGAGAGAAAAATATAGGAGCCTGTATGCTGCCATATTGGTCCCTTAAAAAATTATTATTCTTTCTTCATCTATAAATTATTATAATCCCTCCATGAGCTGATTTTTAATATTTTTAAATTTATATTTGATTTTCAGAATTTTGACTGGCATGTGCCCAGATTAATCTTGGATTCTGCAGGGATTTTGCAGTTTTGAATAAAATTTGGAAAATATTTGCCTTGATCTCCTCAATTTTTTCCTGCCCTAGTTTTCTTTCCTCTCTTTTTGGGATTTTAATTACTGGCATTTTAGACCACTTGCTATTGTTCCACAGACTATTTTGTTGTATTTCAAATTTACACATCTATTTTTAATTGTCCTTCTGTATGATTAATTTATGATCTGTCTTCATGTTCATTGAATATTTCTTGTGTGGCATCCAAACATTCTTAAGCCTACCAAATGATTTTTTTTTAATTTCACATATTATATTTTTCAATTCTGAGGTTTCCATTGCAATGTTTCTTTATCTCTTCTAAAATTTCCCATCTCTTCTGTTTTATAGTCACCTTTTCCTGTAATCCTTAAACTTATTTATAACAGCTATTTTAAAGTTTTCACCAATCTCAACATCTGTCTTATCTTTGATTACTTATGTTGTTAATTTCTCTTGATTATAAGTCACATTTTATGGATATTAACATATTTCATAATTTATATTATAAAATAGACATCATGGATGAACAAATGTGGAGGTTCTTATGTTTGTCATCTTACTCTGAAGAGCATTGAATTTTTTTCCTTCCATATTTTGTTGTTAGTTTTGTTGCTTCATTTTTCTTTCATTTTATATTTTCAGGGTTTAAACAATTTCTTATTCATTCTTTCTTTCCCCTTGGAATTTTTAGTATTTTTTTATCCCACTAATAGTTATTATCTCTTTCCATGAACTCATAGTCAGACACATATTTCTCAACCAATTACTACTGTTTCCTTCACTAACATGTATTTTTCTGTGTCAACTTGATATATTTTTTTATCTACTTCTTCCTGCATTCTCAGGTGAAAGAACTTCTGGGCCACTCATTCCATTTCATAAGAAAATCTTAACTTTTATTGATTTCATACATTGTGCTGGTGTATGGGACATTCATTGGAAGATTCAACTAATGGAAAAAAAACAAGTTGGAAAGGCAATCATTTGCTCTATCATCTTCCTTTTGTAAATTCAAAAATAGGCTCAGGGTAATTAAATCATTTTATATTTTCATATAGAAGCTAAGGTCTAGAACTTAGGTCTTATGACTTTCTAACTGTACCATATTTCTTTATATAGGGCACACTGACTTACATTAAAGTAAAACAAATTCAGATGAAATATAAGAAAGAGATTCCTTATGCATTATATAGTGCACACAGGTTAACGATAATCCAAAAACTACCACTGCAGCATTTTAGGGCTCAAGTGATCATCTGTGACTGGGAAACACCGTTAGCAGTTAACTGACACTTCCTTTCCATATTTTAGATCATTGGATTTTCAAATAAGTCAAAAATGTGGTTACAATGCATTTGAATTTTAGCAGTTTTTGAAGTACCATATTACCTCCTTTTAAATATGTGAATGTCAGTACTAAGCAAGTATCATAAATTTTGTTTTATAAAATATTATCAAACATTTCTTTTACTCTTTGGGCATAGATCGATAAAGAAATCTCTTTAGTACAGTCAAGAGTACTTTTTAAGTAAATTAAAAAAAAAAATCAGTTGCTGCAGTTGAGCAGTTGCAGTCAAAACCGCTCATGTGGCCATCAAACACCATCGTGTTTTTAAACTTTTTTTTTTTTTTTACTTTAGATGCCAGCTCTATAAAACTCAATTTCCTGCTTATTTGCCTTTCTTTCTCTCTTCTTCTGTAAACATATTCCTAGTTTCCCAGCAGATTCAAACAGATGGCTGCCTTATTGTGGCAGAAGCAAAAATGCTACATTAATGTTTAACAGGATTAAAAATTCTCTTGGCAGCACTGGCATATGTTACCAGTTAATTGTTGTACTGGAAGCTACCCCACTATTTTAAAACATGGACTCATTTTACATGTTTACATCACAACAGTATGAAATTCCAAATTTATTGGGATACATTTTAAATTTAGTTTAACCAAAATTAGTCATAAAGAAGGCTATTCTTCCCTATTATCTGTGTGTCTAAATAAGAGTGGACTGTTGATATCATTTATGGTTAAAAGGAGCCTGTACTTGTTCTGTATTCAAGCAGATTTATATGAAGAGTACAGAGTGCCCCAGCAATGACTAATTATTTTACCATCTTTTATACTTTATTTTACATGATTGATACCTTGAATACAGAAACCTGCTGTATAATAGAAGTGTTTTCAAAGTGCAATATAGAGTGATGTAAACTTTCTAAAAATGGTGAGCAAAGTGTCTTTAATAACTTCCCAGCAATAACTACTTGACAATATTGACTGAGGACATTCTACATCCCATAGGGTTAGGTAATTAACATTATGTAAATAATATCAACCTTTGGAAGTCTGTATTTTCCTATTAACTTATGATAATTTGTGTATGACAAGTGAAATATTGGTAAGACAATAAGATGTTTCACATGGACAAAATATAAGAAAAACTTTGGAAAGTTGAAATTTTGGTTTGATTAATTTTGTCAATAATCTAAATATTTATCTCAGTATTTTATCATCTTTATATGGAATATTTCCAGTTCCCACACTCCTTATCTTGGGTACTACCTACCATTTCAGTCATTCATTATCTTGAAAAAGCAGAAGACAGTTTATTAAAATGTGTAGAACTCCTACTTCTGGCCAAGATGGAATAAGAGGGCAATCCTTTTACCTATAAGCACTCTAAAAGCAGAAAAAAAATAACACCATGAATGCACCAGACTACAATCTGGAGAAAGTTTTAAGTCCACTGTACAAGGAGAAAACACCAGACAAACACTGACAGTCTCTGTGAGATGAAGGTAAAAAACTGGGAGTCTGTGTAAACCAAAGTAGATAGATTTGACACAGCAGAATATTGAGATGTTTACACAGAAAGAAATATAGAGATCTGCAGAGATTCCCCATTAAATATTAGTTGAATACTAATTCAAGCCAAGGAAAGAATCACTTGAAAGGATTAGAGGAAGAGCCACAGGGAACTCACACATGTCTTAAAATACTACTTGTTTCCAATAGTCAGAGTGGAAAACATCGTAATTCAGGAGACATCAGGTAAAGTATTATGAAGAGTCTTTCACTAGTTTTGAAGAAGATTAAATGCAATTCTGATTCTGCCCAAAAAGTATAAAGGAAAGATCTGAAAGGATAGAATTGTTTCCAAATTATTTCATCATGTCCCACAAAACTAGGTCAAGCTAATAAATAGGGATATAATATATGCAGAACCCCAAAGTTAAAAGGAAAAATAAAGGCTGAAAAAAATGAACAGAACATCATTAAACTCTAGAACAATTTCAGGTGACCAAATTAAATATAAATATAAGTATAAATATAAATGTATATATATTTAGAGCTTTGAAAAAAAGAAAAAAGAGGTAGCAGAACAAGAAAACTGATGATAATAAAGGCTGGATATTTTCCAAATTTAACTAAAACTATAAATCCACAAATCCAAAGTGCTCCATAAACATAAGCACAAGAATCATAAATAAAACTGCTAAGGTGTTATATGCAACTAATGAATTGTTGAACACTACATCAGAAACTAATATGTTGGTTAATTAAAGATAAAAAAAGAAAAATTTTACTAAAGCATATTATTACCAAGTTGCTAATAGCCAGTAAGAAAGAGAAAATCTTAACGGCATAAGAAAACTTATGTGCAGAGAAATAAAGATAAGATGATAGTAGATTGTTCATAAAAAAAAGTGCAAGCTTTAAAAAGGTGGAGCAAAATATTTTAAATACTGAAAAAAAAAAGTCAGCCTAGACTTCTTTACCCAGTGAAAATATATTTCAAAAATGAAGATTATCGTAGGCTTGTTACTGGAACTTAAACCATTGATTCTCTTGGGGCTCAGGCCTTCAGACTCAGACTGGAATTATACTATCAGTACATCTTGGTCTCCAGGTTTTGACTAGAGATCTCATGACTCATAATAATTATTTTTTTTTGAAATCATAATTTGTTTTAATGCATTCATAATGTGATACAATTGACATGTTTTGTGAAGTAAATTACATAAAGTGAGATGAAAGTTAGATGATTATTCCAGATCATCAAATCCTAGTACTTTTTTTTTTTTTAATTCTTTGTGACTCATAATAATTAAACGTGGCTTGGATAGAGCACAGAAGGCACTGTGATGCTCCTGGAGAGAAAGCAAACCAGCAATCCAGGGGCAGACAACTTGGAAACAGCAAACTGAAAAACACCTGGGGCACACAGGAGGGAGATTATCCACTCTTCTTGAGGTGCTTCCCTAACAGATAACATTCATGGAGATGACTTTCCAGGAAACAAGGAATTGGCTGGTGCCATTTCCATCCCTGTCCCTCAGCATAAACACAGAGTCACTGGTGGGAAGCAGTGCAGTGCCAAAAGAAGACTTCCTAACTTGCTTACACCAAGAACTCCCTCCCTGCATGATCTGGAGGGACCATCTCTGTCTGTCAAGCTTACCTCAGTTCCAGTATGGCGTGTTCATCTCCTAGAAGACCAACACAAACCCCTGCCCAAACTAAGTTTCCCAAACAGAGTCCTGTAGGACTTCGGTTCCAGTGGAGGTGGTGTCAGGTCTCATTTAACAAAGACAAGGGCTTACCTTGTTAAAATTTAACAAATTCAGGCTAGGGACCAAACACTGTCCACAACAGGCAAGTAAAGACTATGCAGACAACTGGTTAGAAGAATAGAGAATCCAAAACACAACAGCAGAGTACATGCAGCACACACCACAGACACTCCCTGGAATACCAGGGCCAGGGCACTACATGATTTCGTCTTCATAGAGCCAATAGTTTCAAAAGTGAGAGACATAACTGGGTTTTCTAACACAGAAAAAGGCATAGACTTCAGCAAATTGCCAACACAAAGGAATTTATCCCAAAATGAAAGAATAAGAGAAGGGCACAGCCAGAGAATTAAGCTAAACAAATATAACATGTGTGGTGGAGAATTGAAAGAATCAGTCCTAAGGATACTCACCGGTCTTGATAAAATAATAGAAGACATCAGTGACACTCTTACCACAGACATAAAAGTGTTTAAAAACAATTAGAGATGAAAAATAAAATAAACAAGATTGGAAATAGGCTTAATGCAATGAACAGCAGCCTAAAAGGAGCAGAGGAATGAATTAGTGAAATAAAAGAAAAACTAATGGAAAATAATGAAGCTGAGTAAAAAGAGAAAAGGAATTATGCAACACGAGAATAGATTTAGGAAACTCAATGACTACATCAAATGGATAACATACATACTATAGAAATATCAGAAGAAGAAGAGAAAAAAAAAAAGGCGGGCTGAAAGTTTATTTCAACAAGTACTAGCAGAAAACTTCCCTCATCTGGAGAAGGAAAGAGACATTTATATCTAGGAGGCACAGAAAACTCCCATCAAAATCAACAAAAGCAGTCCAACACCAAGACATATTGTAATTAAATTTGCAAAAATAATGAACAAGAAAAAAATTAAAAGGAGCAAGAGAAAATATAGTAACATATAAGGGAAACCCTATAAGCCTAGCAAGGGTTGTTTCAGGAGAAACTTTCCAAGCTCGAAGGGAGAGGCGTGATATATTGAAAGGGCTGAATGGAAAAGACCTATAGCCAATAATACTTTATCCAGGAAGGCTAACATTCAGAATAGAAGGAGAGATAAAGAATTACCCAGATGAACAAAAACTAAGGAGTTCATGACCATTAAAATAATCCTGAAAGCAACATTAAAGAAGAATATTTGAGTGGAAAGGAAAAACTAAAAGTGACAAAGACAAGACAGGATCAGAGAAAATCTCTAGAAACAATGACAAAACAAGTATGAAAATGGCACTAAATACATAGCTACCAGTGATTACTATGAATGTAAATGGAGTAAGTGCTCCAATCAAAAGTCACAAGGTTTCAGAATGGATAAAAAAAAAAAACAAGACCCATCTACATGCTGCCTACAAGTCTCATTTTTAAAAGTGACAACTGCAGATTGTAAGTGAGTTGATGGAGAAACACTGATCACTCAAACGGATGTCAAAAGAAAGCCCAAGTAGCAATACTTAGATCAAGCAAACTAGATTTAACACAAAGACTGTAAAAAGACAAAAATGGGCAATATATAATCATAAAGGGAACAATCCAACAGGAAGATATAACAATTGTAAATATTTATGCACCAAATATGGGAGCACACAAATATGTAAAACAATTAATAACAAAAATAAACTCACTGATAATAACACAGTAATAATAGGACACATTAACACCCCAATTACATCAATAGACAGATCATCTATGCAGAAAATCACAAAGAAACAATGACTTTGAATAACACACTGGACCAGATGGACTAAACAGATATATTCAGAATATTTCATCCTACAGCAGCAGAATACACATTATTTTTTAACTTAAATCCAATTAGCCAACATATGGTACATCATTAGTTTCAGATACAGTGTTCAATAATTCATCAGTTGCCTATAACACCCAGTGCTCATCACATCATGTACCCTCCTTAATGCTTATGACCCAGTTGTCTATGACCAACCCACCTCCCCTTCAGCAACCCTCGGTTTGTTTCCCAGAGATAAGAGTCTCTTGTGGTTCGTCTCCTCTGATTTTTTCCCATTCAGTTTTCCCTCCCTTCCCTTATGATACCTCCACTATTTCTTATATTCCACATATGAGTGAAATCATATAACTGTCTTTCTCTGATTGACTCATTTCACTTAGAATAATACTCTCCAGTTCCATCATGTCAATTTAAATGGTAAGTATTTATCCTTTCTGATGGCTAAGAAATATTTCATTGTATATATAAACCACTTTTTCTTTACCAGTTCTTCTATCAAATGACATCTCGGCTCCTTCCAACTTTGCTTATTGTGGCCATTGCTGCTATGGTCATTGGGGTAAGGGTGCCTCTTCATTTCACATCTGTAACTTTGGAGTAAATACCCAGTAGAGAAACTGCTGGGTCATAGGGGAGCTCCATTTTTAACTTCTCGAGGAACCTCCATACTGTTTTCCATAGTGGGTGTACCAGCTTGCTTTCCCAACAACAGTGTCAGGGGGTTCCCATTTCTCCACATCCTCACCATTATTTGTTGTTTCCTGTCTTGTTAATTTTATCCATTCTAACTGATGTAAGGTGGTATCCCATATTGGTTTTGATTTGTATTTCCCTGATGGCAAGTGATGTCAAGTATTTTTTTTTTTTTCATGTGTCTGTTAGCCATTTGTTTGTCTTCTTTGGAGAAATATCTGTTCATGTCTTCTGCCTATTTCTTGACTGGATTATTTGATTTTTGGATGTTGAGCTTGGTATGTTTTATTATAGATCTTGGATACCAACCCTTTATCTGATATATCATTTGTAAATATCTTCTCCCATTCTGTCAAGTTGTCTTTCAGTTTTGTTGACTGTTTCCTTTGCTGTGCAAAAGCTTTTTATCTTGAAGCTCCAAAAGTTCATTTTTGCTTTTATTTCCCTTACCTTTGAAGATGTGTCTTGCAACAAGTTGCTGTGTCAGAGGTTAAAGAGGTTACTGCCTGTGTTCTCCTCTTGATTTTAATGGATTTCTGGTATTTCATCCATTTTGATTTTATCTTTGTGTATGGTGTAAAAGAATGGTCCAGTTTCATTCTTCCGTATGTGGCTGTCCAATCTTTCCAGAACCATTATTGAAGAGACTGTCCTTTTTCCATTGGATATTCTTTGCTACGTTATCAAAGATTAGTTGACCATAGAGTTGAGTGTCCATTTCTGGGTTCTCTATTCTGTTCCATTGATCTATGTGTTTGGTTGTGTGCCAGGACCATACTATCTTAATGATTACAGCCTCTTAATATAGCTTGAAGTCCGACATTGTGATGCTACCTGCTTTGGTTTTCTTTTTTTCAACATTCCTCTGGGTATTCGGGGTCTTTTCTGGTCCCATTCAAATTTTAGGATTGTTTGTTCCAGCTCTGTGAAAAATGTCAATGATATTTTGATAGGGATTACACTGAGTGTATAGATTGCTCTGAGTGGCATAGACATTTTAACATTATTTATTCTTCCAATCCATGAGCATGGAATGTTTTTCTATCTCTTTATGTCTTCCTCAATTTATTTCACACGTTTTCTGTAGTGTTTAGAGTACAGGTCCTTTACCTCTTTGGTTAGGTTTATTCCTAGGCATCATATCATTTTTGATGCATTTGGAAATGGGAACTATTCCTTAATTTCTCCTTCTTCAGTTTCATTGTTAGGGTATAGAAATGCAACTGATTCTTGTGCGTTGATTTTGCTTCCTGACCCGTTGCTGAATTGCTGTATGAGTTCTATCAATTTTGAGGTGGAGTCTTTTGGGTTCTCCACATAAAGTATCACGTCATCTGCAAAGAATGAGAGTTCGACTTATTCTTTGCCAATTTGAATGCATTTTATTTCTTTTTGTTGTCTTATTGCTGAGGCTAGGACTTCTACTACTATATTGAACAACAGTGGTAAGAGTGGACATCCATGTTGTGTTCCTGCCATTAGGGGAAAAGCTCTCAGGTTTTCCCATTGAGAATGATAGTCACTGCTGGCTTTCTGTAGATGGCCTTTATGATATTGCAGTATGTTCCCTCTATCCCTACACTTCGAAGAGTTTTAATTAAGAAAGGGTGTTGTATTTTGTCAAATGCTTTTTCTGCATCAATTGAGAGGATCACATGGTTCTTGTATTTTCTTTTATTAATATGATCTATCACATTGATTGATTTGTGAATATTGAACTACCCTAGTATCCCAAGAATAAACCCCACTTAGTCATGGTGAATAATCCTTTTAATATACTGTTGGATCCTATTGCCTACTATCTTGGTGAGAATTTTTGCATCCATTTTCATCAGGGTTATTGGTCTATAGTTTTCCTTTTCAGTGGGGTCTTTGTCTAGTTTTAGAATCAACATATTATATTCATAGAATTGAGTTTGGAAGTTTTTCCTGTTGTTTCTTTTTTTTTTTTTTTAGAACAGTTTCAAAAGAATAGGTATTATTTTTTTAAATGTTTGGTATAATTCCCCTGGGAAGCCATCAGGATCTGGACTTTTATTTGTTGGGAGATCTAAAAAAAATATTTTATTTATTTGTTTGTTTGTTTGATAGAGAGACACAGAGTGCACAAGCAAGGGGAGCAGTGATCAGAGGTAGAGAGAGATGCAAGCACCTTCTGAGCAGAGAGCCCAATGTTGAGCTTGATCCCAGAATCCTGGGCCAAAGGCAGTTGCTTAACCTACTGAGCCACCCAGGTGGTTTTATCCATTTCATCCAGACTGCCTAATTTGTTGGCATATAATTTCTAATATTCTCATACTTGTTTGTGTTTCTGTGGTGTGGGCTGTGATCTCTCCTCTTTCATTCATGATTTTATTTATTTGGTTCCTTTCTCTCTCTCTCTCTCTTTTTTTTTTTTCATAAGTCTGGTTTGGGGTTCATCAATTTTGTTAATTCTTTCAAGGAATGGCTTCTAGTTTTGCTGATCTGTTCTACTGGGTTTTTTAATCTTTATATCATTGACTTCTGCTCTAATCTTTATTATATCCACTCTTCTGTTGGTTTTCAGTTTTATTTGCTGTTCCTTTTCTAGCTCTTTTAGGTGTAAAGTTGGGTTGTGTATTTGAGAGTTTTCTTGCTTTTCGAGGTAGGTATGTATTGCAATATGCTTTCCTCTTAGGACTGCCTTTGCTGCATCCCAAAGGTTTTGGGCTGTCATGCTTTCATTTTCATTTGCTTCCATTTATTGCTTTTTATTTCTTCTTCAATTTCCTGGCAAACCCATTCATTCCTTATAGGATTTTCTTTATCCTGCATGTATTTGTGGTCTTTCCAAATTTTTTTCTTGTGGTTCACTTCCATTTTCATAGTACTGTGGCTGAAAATATACATGGTATGATTTCAATTTTTTGTACTTGTTGAGGGCTAATTTGTGATCCAGTATCAGACTTATTCTGGAGAATGTTCCATGTGCACTGAGAAGAACATATTATGTGCTGCTTTAGGATGAAATGTTCTGAATATATCAAGTCCATCTTGTTTAGTATGTCATCCAAAGACATTGTTTCCTTGTTGATTTTCTGCTTAGATGATCTGTCCATTGCTGTAAGTGGGGTGCTAAATTCCTGTACTATTATTATATTGTTATCGATGAGTGCTTTTAATGTTTATTATTAATTGATGTATATATTTGGGTGCTTCTGAGTTGGTGGCATACAGATTTACTATTGTTTTATCTTGTTTGACAGACCCCTTAATTATGGTATAATGCCCTTCTTCATCTCTTGTTACAGTCTTTGTTTTAAATCTAGTTTTTCTGATACACATAAGGCTACTCTGGCTTTCTTTTGACATCCATTAACATGTTAGGTAGTTCTCCATCCTCTCAAGTTCAATCTGCAGGTATCTTTAGTTCTAAAACGAGTCCCTTGTAGGAACCATATAGATGGATCTTGTTTTTTTTTTTTTATCTTTTTGATATCCTATGTCTTTTGATTGACACATTTAATCCATTTATATTCAGAGAGATTATTGTAAGATGTGAACTTAGTGTCATTGTGTTACCTATAGAGATGGTGTTTCTGGTGATGTTCTCTGGTCCTTTCTAGTCTTTGTTGCTTTTGGTCTTCTCTTCTCCACTCAAGGAGTCCTCCTTAAGATTTCTTGCAGGGCTGGTTTAGTAGCCAAAAACTCCTTTAGTTTTTGTTTGTCTGGAAAATTCTTTATCTCTTCTTCTATTCTGAATGACAACCTTGATTGATAAAGAATTCTTGGCTGCATATTTTTCCCATTCATCATGTTGAATATATCCTACTACTCACTTCTGATCTGCCAAGTTTCTGTGGACTGATCTGGTGCAAATCTGATTTGTCTGCCCTTGTAGCTTAAAGGCGTTTATTTTCTCTTGCTGCTTTCAGGATTCTTTCCTGTCTGTGAATTTGAAATTGTGTGAATTTGACTATATGTCTTGGCGATGGTTGATTTTATTGAATTTAATAAGAGTTCTCTCTAGTTCTTGTACTTTAAGGTCTGTGTCCATCCCCAGATTATGGAAGTTTTGAACTATAATTTGTTTGAATAAATCTTCTGCCCCTTTATCTCTTAATTCATCTTCTGGGACTCCAATGATATGAATGTTAAACTTTTTGAATTTTGTAGGTTTAACTTTGTGGTCCATTACCTTTCTTTCCCTCTTCTTTTCAGCTTCATTGTTTTCCATAATTTTATCTTCTATATGACTGATTTGCTCCTCTGATTTGTCCTTCCTTGTTTTTATGGCCTCCCCTCGGTACTGCATCTTGGTTGTAGCAATTTTAATTTTGGCCTCACCAGATTTTAGTTCTTATATCTCTGCAATAAGGTATTCTCTAGTGTCTTCTATGTTTTCAAGCCCAGCTAGTATACTTATAATCATTGTTTTGAATTATAGTTCAGACATCTTACTTATATCGGTATTGATTAAATTTTTGTCCATGAGTTCCACCTTGTGTTCCTCCTTTTGGGGTGAATTCTTCTATCTCATCTTTTTGTCCAAAAAAGAACAGAAGAAAGAGAAAAAGAACAAACAAATAAAACACAAAGAAAATGAAAAAGAAGGAAAAAAAAAACAAAGAAAGAAGAAAGCCAAAAGTATTAGATCCTGGGTGTGTTTTGGTCTGTTTGTTAAAAGAAACAATAATAAAATAAAATAAAAAGTGAAAGTAAACCAATAATAAAACATATATATGTATATATGTAAAAATAAAAATATACTATATATAATATATATGTAAAAATAAAAATAAGTTAGTAATAATGAAATAAAGAATAAAATTAAAAAGAAAGCTAGATCTTATTAACCCTAGAACTGAAGTTTTGCATCACTTTATGATCAATAAACTAGGTACAAGCTGGTTGTTTGTGCTGGTCTTCTGGGGGAGGGGTCTGCTGTGCTGATTTTTGGGATGACTTGTTTCAATGAAAATGCATTTTCAGGGCACAGGAGTGGAGGGGTGGGCGAATTACTTGTATATGGCTCTGGCCTCCACTAAGTGGTGCTCTTTGGTTCCTGAAAGCACCCCATCAGCAGTGATGGGTAGGATGAAAATGGCTTCACCCTGTCTCTAGCTTCAGAGCTAAAAGTTTGCACCCTTGTTCTTCAGTGAGCCCTCACAAAAGAGCAATCAATCACCCTATTTGTGTCCCAAGTTTCCATCTGAACCCTATGTTCATGCTGCCCATGCCCAAGCCTTTTTATCTCAGGATTGCAACTGAATTTCAAAATTCCAAATTTCAGGGACTCCAGTGGCATGGACCTGCACTCTTCCCCGGGGGGGGGGTGGCTGCCATATTTGCTGGTTGTTCCCAGGAAAGTGATTGCATAACTCTGTGGTGGTTAGTATCTTATAGCAGAAAGCCAGCACTAAGACCCACTGTTCTTGGCTGGCTTCCTGGATCCTACGCCTGGTAACAGTGCAGCACCTTGATGCCACCTGTTCTTCCTGTGACCCCGGGAATACTCAGAACACCCTGTCTCTCCTGGGATTCTGCCCCTCTTCACCACCTAAGCACCTTTAAGGCAAGCACATCACAGATGGTAGCAAACTTCCAAAAGTTCAGATTTTGTTCTCCAAAGCTAATACTTTGCAGCAACCTCCATAAGCAGGCTCACTGCATGACACCAGATCCACAGTTATATCTACCCCCAAGTGAACTTATGTACTTCCTACTTTCTAAAAGGTAGTTGCTTTTCTACTTATAGACTTGCAGATTTTGATTTCTCGGAACCAAGACTGATTTCTTGGGTATTCAAAATTATTTGATAATTATTGGGCTGTGTTCATAGGATGAGGCAAACTCAGGGTCCCCTAAATGTCCATCTACTGATGAATGGATAAAGAAGTGACAAAAATATATATATATATATATATATATATATAATCAGCCATAAAAAGAATGTAATTTTGCCTTTTTCACCTATATGGATGGAGCTATTGAGTATTTTGCTAAGCAAAGTAAGTCGGTTAGAGAAAAACAAATACCATATGATTTCACTCACATGTGGAATTTAAGAAACAAAACAATCATAGGGGAAAAAAGAGAGTTAAACCAGGAAACAGACTTTTAATTATAGAGAACAAACATGGTTACCAGAGGGGCGGTGGGTGAGTGGATGGGTTAAATAGATGTTGGAAATTAAGGGTTGCACTTTTTGTGATGAGCACTGGGTGTTGTTTGGAAGTGTTGAATCACTATACCATACACTTGAAACTAATACTACTGTGTATGTTAATTAACTTGAATTTAAATAAAACCTAAAAAGAAAATAAATACAATGTAATATCATTTAGCTGTAAAAAAGAAGCCTTACCATTTAAAACAACATAAATGGACCTAGAGGGTATTATCTTAAATGAAATAAGTCACACAAAGAAAGACAAATACCACAATGATTTCATTTATATGTGGAAACTAAAAAAAGTAAACAAATGAACAAACAAAAGAGAATCAGATTCCATATACACAGAAACAAACTATTGGTTAGCAGAGAGGAGATAAGTTGGGAGGGAGGTGAAGTAGATAGAGATTAAAAAGTATAAACTTTCAGGGTGCCTGGGTAGCTCAGTCATTAAGCATCTGCCTTTGGCTCAGGTCATGGTCCTGGGGTCCTGGGATGGAGCTCCACATTAGGCTCCCTGCTCAGTGGGAAGCCTGTTTCTCCCTCTCCCACTCCTCCTGCTTTTGTTCCCTCCCTTGCTCTCTGTCAAATAAATAAATAAAATCTTTTTTTAAAAAGGTACTAACTTTCAGTTATAAAATAAATATTTCATTGGGATATAGTGTATAACACAGGAAATATAGCCAATAATTTTGAACTAATCTTGTATGGTGACAGATGGTAACTAGACCCATCATGGACATCATTTTGTAATGTATAAAAATATTGAATCACTATGATGCATGCTTGAAACTAATAGTATGTTGTATGTCAATTATACTAAAATAAAATAAAACAGAGCTCTAAATTATTCTACAAATAGTGGAGAATCACTGGTAAATTGAGATAGGGAAAGTGACATTATCAAAAGAAAGATTTTCTCACTAAACTGAAGGTACCCTATTAGGTAGAGCGAGTTTTAGTCATTGCTAGAGATGGTGAGATCACTAAAGAGACAATTGCAGTGATTTAGGCATGAGGTCACAAAGTCTTAAAATAAGGTAATTTTAATGAGAAAAAATGGGATAAGGAGAGAGTGGTAGGCAGAGCAAAAAGGAGCAAAGATAAAAGAAATTGAGGTGTCTGGTGGAGAATCTGAATGGGGATTAAAGAAGATATTTGGTATTAGATATATTTTGATTGAAGTTCCTATTGGTAAGATAGATGAAAGGAAATATCCCACATGTACATTTATATGCTAAATTGAAGCTTGGAAAATAAATTTGGCATAGAAATATGGATTTGGGAGTACATTGCATGTGTCAGTGATGATTACTGATACCACGGTATTGGAAAGATATGAGGGTTATAATGAATAGAAAAAAATTATCCCTAGTATTAGGTTTTTAACAATGTTCATATTTAGCATTTTGGGGTAAGAAGATAAGCTAATGATAACAGAGAAAAAACATCACGGAGGTTGTTGCCACTTTGCATTATGTGAACAGCACATATTCAATTCTCTTAAGGCAATGATTTTTATTCTAAAATAGTTGAAAATTTTATGTTGTTGGCTTTATTTTCAACAATATTACCACTTTACACAAAATTAGTTACATTTTCTCTAGCAGATTGATCATATATGTTATATCTGCCTGCTGTGTATGCATTTGTCTTTCCACTTCCCTATTATTACTTGTGCTATCGTGTTTTCTTGGAATGATTTTCTCATGGACACCATTATTGTTTTGTAAAAAACAAACAAGTACAACACTATGGTTTAATTGTTCCATTTACCAGATAAATAAAAGTGTCCGTCTTTATTTGAAAACTATTTAGGATAGAGACCTCTTTGTGATGGAGAAAAATGGCAGAGTAGTAGGAGGACCCTAGGCTTCCCTTGTCCCTTGAACACAACTAGATAAATATCAAATCATTCTGAATACCCAAGAAACAATCTGAGGACTGCCAGAACAAACCACACAAATAGAGAAAGAAAAGAGACTACATCATGGAAGGTAGGAGGATCAAAGACATGATTTGGGGAGAAAGAGATCATGGATGCTGCAGAGGGAAGGGGGCCCTAGTCATAGAAAGAGGAGAGAGAGAGTGAGAGGGAGAGAGAAAGAGAGAGAGAGAGAGAAGCAGAGGAGCACACAGAGGATTGCACAAGGAAAACACTTCCCCAAAACCATTATCTGAGAAAATGAGTTGGGCTGATTTTCATGAGTTTTTTTCAATGAGTGGGGCTCAAAGACTGGAGTTGTAGCGGTCCATGGGCTGGCGTGGGATAGAGAACTGAGAGTGCTGCAGTGTCCAGTAGAGAAGGCAGGCAGGTAACCCATAGGCAGATGGTGTGATCTGAGGATCACCTGAGATGAACTGGAAAATATTGTTCCTTCTTCTTGGAGCCCATCTGAGAGAGGTGGCATTGCCTCTCTGGGGACAAAAAGGTTGTGGATGTTACTTCCCTCCCCTACCCCTCAGCATGGGTGCAGAGGTACCTGTTGAGGTCAGCTATTTTGGATACTGGCTCTTCAGTGTGCTTTGTTACAAACTCTGTGCTCCAGCAGTCTGGCGTGGCTACCTTTCTGCGTCAAACCCGCAAACCTTCCCCCAGAAAACCAGGGCATTTCCCTGCCACAAGAGGTCCCTAAATTTGGAGTTTAAAAACCAAGCCTACCTGGGATAAATCCCAAAGTGCACTAAGGTGCTCCAGGAAGGCAAACAACCTGGACACAGACAGTGTGAAAACACAGATCTGAAAAATATATAGGATGCACAAGGGGAAATTATTTGCTCTTTTTGGAGATCTTCCTTGACATCACCAAGCAGGAACTCCACTCTTGTGGGACAAAGGAGCTGACTGACACCATTTCCACCTTCCCCACCCCTCAGTATAAACTAACTTCAATAAACAGCATAGTACCAATGCTGGATGCCTAATCTGCTTACACCAAGCCACCCCAACCCCCTGCACTCTGCAAGTGCTACTTTTCTCAGCCAAGTGTGCCTGAAAACCAGGGCAGCTGGCCCTTCACCCAGGCGATGACCACAAATCCCCCACAGGCACCACATCTAATGACCATAGAATTCTGCAAGCTTTTAGCTCTAGTGGAAATAGCATCAGGTTTCTTTCAACAAGTAGGCCAGAGAACTCTGAGAAAGGTCCTAAACACTTCCCACTACAGGTAACCAGAAACTGCAGAAGACTGCCCTGAGGGATAGAACAGCCATAACACAGCAACAGAGTGCACACAACATACACCAGAGACACTTTCTAAAAATCCAGGCCCTAGATATTATATGAACTCTTCTTCATAAAGCCATTAATCTTAGGAAAAGGAAACATAACAGGCTTTCCTAGCACAGAGAAGATGACAGAGACCTAGACAAAGTGCCAAAATGGAAGAATCATCCCAAAAGAAAGAACAAGAAAAGGTCACAGCCAGAGATCTAATTGAAACAGATATAATATGCCTGCTCCAAAATTTAAAGCAACAATCATAAGGATACTAGCTGGGCATGAGAAAAGCATGAAAGACTTCAGGGATTCCCTTACTGCAGAGATTAAAAAACAAAAAACAAAAAACCTTAAAACAAATCAAGCTGAAATGAAATATGCAATAACCAAGATTCAGAACCAAGTGGATTTAATGACCACAAGGATGAAAGAAGCAGAGGAACAATCAAGTGATAAAGAAGACAGAATTATGGAAAATAATGAAGCTGTACAGCAGGGAAATAAAAATCTTGGAACATTAAAATAGACTTAGGGAATGCAGTGGCTCTATCAAGTATAGTAACATTCCTATCACAGGAGTCTCAGAAAAAGAAGAGAGAAAAAGGGTCAGAAAGTTTACTTGAGGAAATTATAGCTGACAACTTCCCAACCTGAGGAGGGAAACAGACTTCAAAATCCAGGAGGCACAGAAAACTCTCATCAAAATCAATAAGAGTAGGCCAACTCCAAGACATATTGTAGTTAAATCTGCAAAATTGAGGGATGAAAAAATCTTCAAAGCAGCAAGACAAAAGAAATCCCTAACGTACATGGGAAGACCAATAAGATTAGCAGCACATCTCTCCACAGAAACTTGGCAGGCCAGAAGACAGCACATTGATATAATCGATGTGCTGAATGGGAAAAATAGACAGCCAAGAATACTCTATCCAACCAGTCTGTCATTCAGAATAGGAGGAGAGATAAAGAGTTTCCCAGCAAAAAACGAAACAAAACAAACAAACAACAAACAACAACAAAAACTAAAGGAGTTCCTGACCACTAAACCAGCTCTACAAGAAACATTAAAGGAGAATCTTTGAGTGGGAAAGAAAGACCAAAAGTGATATAAAGACTGGAAAGAAACACAAAAAAATCTCCAGAAACAATAAAAAACAAATAATAAAATGGCAGTAAACTTATATCTATCAATAATCAATCTGAATGTAAGTGGGCTAAATGCTCCAGTCAAAACACATAGGGTGTCAGAATGAATAAAAACAAGATCCATCTATATGCTGCCTGCAAGGTACTCATTTTAGACCTAAAGACACCTGCAGATTGAAAGTGAGGGGATGAAGAAACACTGATCACAAATAGACCTCAAAAGAAAGCAGAGTAGCAAAACTTGGATCAGAAATACTAGATTTTAAGCCAAAGACTATAATAAGAGATGAAGAAGGACACTATATCATAATAAAGGGGTCTATACAACAAGAATTTCTAAAAGTTGTAAATATTTACTGTCCCAACTTGGGAGCACAAAAATATGTACAACAATTAAATACAAACATAAACGAACTTGTTGATAGTAATACAATAATAGTAGGAGACTTTAACACCCCACTTACAGCAATGGACAGATCATCTAAGCAGAAAATCAACATGGAAACAATGGTTTTGAATGACAAAATGGACTTAACAGACATATTCAGAACATTTCATCGTAAAGCAGCAGAATATATATTCTTTTCAAGTGCACATGGTACAGTTCCAGAATAGATCACATGCTAGGTCACAAATCAGGACTTAACAAGTACAAAAAGATTGAGATCATACCATGAATCTTTTCTGAGCACAACACTATGAAACTTGAATTCAACCACAAGAAAAAATCTGGAAAGACCAGAAATACATGGAGGTTAAAGAATATCATACTGAAGACTGAATAGGTTAGCCAGGAAATTAAAGAAGAAATTAAAAATACATGGAAACAAATGAAAATGAAAACTATATGGTTCAAAAGTTTGGGATGCAGCAAAAGTGGTCATAAGAAGGAATTATATTGCAATACAGGCCTACTTCAAGAAGCAACAAAAAACACAAATATGCAAACTAAAGTTATACCTAAAAGAGCTAGAAAAAAACAGCAAATGAAGCCTAAAGCCATTAGAAACAGGGATATAATAAATATTAGAGCAGAAAAAATGATAAGGAAAAAAGAAACAGTAGAACATATCAAAGAAACCAGGAGCTAGTTCTATGAAAAAAATTGATAAGATTGGTCAACCACTAGCCAGACCTAGCAAAAAGAAAAGAGAAAGGACCCAAATAAACGAAATCACAAATGAGAGGAGAGATCACAACAAACACCACAAAAATAAAAACATTTATAAGAGAATATTATGAAAAATTATATGCCAATGAATATAACAATCTGGGAGAAATGGATAAATTCCTAAAAACATATAAACTATCAAAACTGAAACGTAGAAAACCCAAACATACTGATAACCAGCCAAAAAATGGAATCAGTAGTCAAAAATCTCCCAAGAAAACTCCAGGGCCAGATGGATGCAGTGGGGTATACTACCAAACAAGGATTTCACAGAATGTGTAGATTGCTCTGGTTAGCATAGACCTTTTAACAATATCTATTCTTCCAATCCATGAGCATAGAATGTTTTTCCATTTCTTTGGGTCTTCCTCAATTTCTTTTATAAGTGTTCTGTAGTTTTTAGGCTACAAATCCTTTTTTACCTCTTTGGTTAGGTTTATTCCTAGGTATTTTATGGGTTTTGGTGCAATTGTAAATGGGATCAGTTCCTTAATTTCCCTTTCTTCTGTCTCATTATTAGTGTATAGAAATGCAACTGATTTCTGGTCATTGATTTTATATCCTACCATGTTGCTGAATTCCACTATGAGTTCTAGCAATTTGGGGGTGGAGTCTTTTGGGTTTCCCATGTAAATATCATGTCATCTGTGAAGAGTAAGAGTTTGACTTCTTTGCCAATTTGAATGTTTTTTATTTTTTTGTTGTTGTCTGCTCAGGCTAGGACTTCTAGTATTATGTTGAACAACAGTGGTGAGAGTGGGCATCTCTGCTGTGTTCCTGACCTTAGGGGAAAAGCTCTCAATTTTCCCCATTGAGAATGATATTTGCTGTGGGGTTTTCATATATGGCTTTTATGACACTGAAGTATGTTCCCTCTAACTCTACACTGTGAAGAGTTTTAATCAAGAAGGAATGTTGTATTTTGTCCAACAGTTTTCTGCGTCTATTGAGAGGATTATATGGTTCTTTTCCTTTATTTTATTAATGTGATGTATATCATTGATTGCTTTGGTGATGTTGAACCAGACTTTCAGCCCAAGGATAAATCCCACTTGGTCATAGTGAATAATCTTTTTACTGTAATGTTGAATCCTATTGGTTAGTATCTTGGTGAGAATTTTGACATCCATGTTCACGAGGCATATCGGACTATAATTCTCCTTTTTGGTGGGTTCATTCTCTGGATTGGGGATTAAGGTCATGCTGGTCTCATAGAATGGGTTTGGAAGTTTTCCTTCCATTTCTATTTTTTTGAAACAGCTCCAGAAGAATAGGTATTAATTCTTCTTTAAATGCTTGGTGAAATTCCCCTGGGAAGCCCTCTGGCCCTGGAATCTTGTTTGTTGGGAGATTTTTTTTATTACTTCTTCGATGTACTTGCTTCTTATGGGTCTGTTAAGGTTTTCTATTTCTTCCTTGTTCAGGTTTGGGAGGTTATATGTTTCTAGGAATGCATCCATTTCTTCCAGATTGTCTAATTTGTTGACATACAATTTTTCATAATATGTTCTTATAATTGTTTGCATTTCCTTGTTGATGGTTGTGATCTCTCCTCTCTCATTCATGATTTTATTGATTTATTCCTTTCTCTTTTCTTTATGATAAGTCTGGTTAGGGGTTTAGCAATCCTATTCACTCTTTCAAAGAACCGGCTTCTAATATCATTGATCTGTTCTACTGTTCTTTTTGTTTCTATTTCATTGATTTCTGCTCTGATCATTATTATTTCTCATCTCCTGTTTGGTTTAGTTTTTATTTGTTCTTCTTTCTCCATCTTCTTTAGGTGTATGGTTAGGTTGTGTATTTCAGACTTTTCTAATTTTTTGAGAAAAGTTTGTATTGCTATGTACTTTCCTTTTGGTCCTGCTTTTGCTGTATCCCAAAGGTTTTGAACAGTTTTATTTTCATTTTCATTTGCTTCCATAAATTTCAAATTTTTTCCTTTAATTTCATGGTTGACCCATTCATTCTTTAGTAGGATGCTCTTTAACTTCCAAGTATTTGTGTTCCTTCCAAATTTCCTCTTGTGATTGAGTTCAAGTTTCAAGCACTGTGGTCTCAAAATATGCAGGGAATAATCCTAATCTTTTGGTACCAGTTGAGACCTGATATGTGACCCAGTATATGATCTATTCTGGAGAATGTTCCACATCCACTTGAGAAGAATGTGTTTTTTTTTTGTTTTTTTTTTTTTTTTTTTGAGAAGAATGTGTATTTTGCTGTTTTAGGATGGAATGCTCTTCATATATCTATGAAATTCATCTGGTCTCCCCCTCCGGTTTCCCCCAATTCACTTTTCCTTTCCTTCTCCTAATGTCCTCCATGTTATTCCTCATGCTCCACAAGTCAGTGAAACCATATGATAATTGACTCTCTCTGCTTGACTTATTTCACTTAGCATAATCTCCTCCAGTCCCATCCATGTTGATACAAAAGTTGGGGAGAACATAGGCAGGACCTCTTTTCTTGAGACGCTTTCAGGATTTTCTCTTTATCTCTGAAACTTGCAAGCGTGAATATATATATATATATATATATATATATATATATATATATATATATATATATATA
>CM052901.1:45729907-45755792 GCA_028534135.1 Potos flavus
TATATATATATATATATATATATATATTCCTTTCCCATCTTTATTCCATTTATTTGTTTCTTGCCCAATTTCTCCACCTAGAGCCTCTAGTACAATGTTTTATAGAAGTGGAAATAGCAGACATTCCTGTTTTGTTCCAATCTTAGGGGAAAAGTAAGTATTCCAGTCTTTTACCATGAAGTATGAGGTTAGTTATAAGTTTTTCATAGTTTCCTTTTATCAGAGTGAAGAAATTCTCTATTTCTAGTATGTTGAGAATTTTGTCATAAATTTAAAAGAATTGATATATAATTGAAGCACTGTTCAATTATATTAAATTTTCAGTGTTTTTCCCCATCACCATGTGGTTTTTAGTTTTTAATGTACTACATTGATTTTTGTATGTTAAATCAGCTTTGTGTTCTTTGAATAAATCTCACTTGATCATGGCAGCTTTTTAAAAAATGTTTTTGAATTTGATTTGCTTTTATTTTGTTTAGGAGTTTGCATCTATATAATGAAATATTGGCATATAATTTTCTTTCTCTGGCCTTTTTCCTGATATCAGGGTTACATTGGTCTTAAAGAATGAGTTGAGAAATGTTCTCCTTTCTTCTATTTTTTGGAAGAGTTTGTGACATACTGGTATTAATACTTCTTTAAATGTCTAGTAGAATTCACTTGTGAAGTCATCTGTGCCTGGGCTTTTGTTTGTTTTGTTGTTGTTCTTCTTCTTCTTTTTAGTATAGTGGACACGTAATGATACATTAGTTTCAAGTGTCTAACATAGTGATTCAACTTCTCTATATGTTATGCTATGCTTACCACAACTGTAGCTACCTTCCACTACCATACAACACATTACAATATCATTGACTATATCCCCTATGCTGTGCATTTTGTCCCCACAACTTATTCATTCCACAACTAGAAGCCTGTATCCCCTACTCCTCTTCACCCATTTTGCCCATCCCCCCAACCCTCTCCTCTCTGGCAACCATCAGTTTGTTCTCTGTATTTATATTTCTGATTCTGCTGTTTTTATTTTTTTTTGTTCTTCAGATTCCACATAATAACTCAATATCTTTACTGGCTATAATTTCATTCAGATTTTCTTTTTCTCCCTCGGTTAGTTTCATTTCTTTATGTCTTTCTAGGAATTTCTTAATTAATCTAAGTCATTTACCGTATTGGTATGGAATTTGCTTCTGGGAGATCAATAGTTGTTTTTCCTGTTTCTTTACTGATTTTAATAATTTGAATCTTTTCTTTTTTCTTTCTTAATAATTCAAACTAAAGTTTTATCACATTTGTTATCTTTACAAAGAACCAACTTTTATGTTATTATTTCTTATTGATTTTCTGTTCTCTACATCATCAACTTCTGCTCTGATCATTATTATTTCCCTTCTTTTGTTTACTTTATGTTGAATTTGCTTTTTTCCCCCAGTGTCTTAAGGTGGGATATTAGGTTATTGAATTGAGAGCTTTCTTTTTTCTTAATATAGACATTTACCACAATACCTTTCCCTTTAAGCAATGCTTTAGCTTAATCCCATATATTTTGGCATGTTTTATCTTTATTTCATCTCAAAATATTATCTAATTTTCTTTGTGATTTCCTTTTTGACCCACTGTTTATTTAGGAACATTTTTTAAAATTTCTACATACTTGTGAATGTCCAAAATTTGTTATTGATTTTTAATTTCAATCAATTTTGTGTTCTGAGAACATACGGTATACAATTTCAATTCTTTTAAATTTATTGAGGCACTCTATGTGCCCCAGCATATGGTTTATCTTGGATTATGTTCCCTGTACACTTAAAGTATGTTCCACTGATGTTGGGAGGAGTATTCTATAGATCTCTGCAGATCTGTCTGGTTTATAGTGTTATTCAGGTATGATTTTTCTTGTTCATCTTTTGTCTAGTTGTTCTATCTATTATTGAAAGTGAGCTATTAAAATATCCATCTATTATTTTCAAATTATCTTTTCATGCTTTAATTCTACCAGCTTTTATTTCACGTATTTTGTGGGCTCTGTTGTTTGGAGCATAATTCCTACATCTTCCTAATAAACTGATCCTTTTACCATTATTAAATATCCATATTTATTTTTAGTATTTTTTCCTTTTTTAAAGTCTATTTTGTCTCGTATAATACAGCAATTTCAGTCTTCTTACTGTTGTTATTTACATGGTATATATTTTTTCATCCTTTCACTTTCAATCTATTTGTACCTTCAAATATAAAGTATATCTTTTAGAGATAGCATTTAATTCAATCTGACACTTTTTATTCAATCTGACACTCTGTTGTGTTTATTGAATTATTTATTCAATTTATACTTAATGTTATTATAATTGGATTGATGCCTGCATTTTTCTTTTGTTTCCTATAGGTTTCATGTGTTTTGGTTTTTCCATTCTTCCTTTATTACTTTTTTACATTGTTGTAAAATTGAATATTTTCTAATTTAATGATTGGGAATCATTTTTTATTTATTTATTTGTTTATTTATTTTATTTTATTTTTTATTCGACAGAGAGAGAGAGATCACAAGTAGGCAGAGAGGCAGGTAGAGAGAGGAGGAAGCAGGCTCCCCGCTGAGCAGAGAGTCCGATGTACGGCTCGAACCCAGGACCCCGAGATCATGACCCAAGCTGAAGGCAGAGGCTTCAACCCACTGAGCCACCCAGGTTCCCCAAATATTTTCTAATTTAATATTTGAGCTCTTTTAGTAATTTTTTGCCATACTTTTTTTCAGTTACTTTCTTAGTGGTCGCTCAAGAGAGTACCATATATTTCTCTACATCTCATCAGATTTATACTAACTTTATTCCAGTGGGAAATAGTTATAGACCTCCTATATAACTCTATCACTTTTCTCTTTTTGGCACTGTTATATATATAACTGTTACATATATATATATATATATATATATATATATATATATATATATATGTATATATATATGGCATTGTGTATGGTATATGGTACATATATGTTATAGGCCCCAAAATTGTTATAATTATTGCTTTATATAACTTTATGTCTGTTAAAGAAGCTGAGAGAATGGAGAGCAACTACATATAGAAAAAGTTGGTTTATTAACTATTTATTATCTCTGTTTCTCTTGATTTGTTCCTGTGAATTCCAGTTACCATCTAGTGTCGTTTTCTCCCTCCTTTATCCATGTTCCTACCTGCATCCATTACATAGTTAATGTCAAATATATTACATTTCTATATATTATAGACCAAAGGTAAAATTATATATGTACTTTATACAATGAAAAAAAACTTGTTAAGAAGGAATGGAGAAGATGTATGTATATATGCTTTCATAATTACATAATTAATGTTCTTGATGCTAATATTGTGTGTGTGTGTGTATGTGTGTGTGTGCGTGTGTGTGTGTGTGTATGTATTTGAATTACAGTCTGGAGCCACTTGCTTTCAACCTGAATAACTTTCTTTAGTATTTCTTACAGGACTGTTTTGCAAGCAATGATTTTCTCAAATTTTGCTTATCTGGGAATATCTTTATTTCACCCTTACTTTTGAAAGTTATTATTATTATTTTTTTGATACAAAATTCTTGGGTGAAAAGTCGTGGGTTTTTTTTTTTTTTTCTTTCCATTTCGAGTATGTCATAACCCCAGGTTTATCCTTCATGTTTCCTGATGAAAAATAAACTAGAACTTATTAGGATTAATCCTCTTGGGATCCCCTTGTATGGTGAGTCCTTTGTTTTCCTTCCTGATTTCAGGATTTTCTCTGTCATTGTATTTGAATATTTTTAAGTTTTTAAAGATTTATTTGTTTATTTGAGGGGGGGAGGCCCAGAGGGAGAGAATCTTCAAGCAGACTCCACATTGAGCACAGAACCCGATGTGGGGCTTGATTCCATGAACCATGAGATCATCACCTGAGCCAAAACCAAGAACCGGATGCTTATCTGAATGAGCCACCGTGTGCCCCTGTATCTGAATATTTTTACTAAGATGTGTCTGGTTGTGGATCTCTTTATGTTTATCCTACTTGGAACTGGCTTAGAATCTTCACTGTGTGAATCACCGTATTGTATCTAATTAAGAAAATTTTCAGACATTTTTTCCTCAGAAATATTTTCTTGTTCTTTCTTCCTCTCTGTCTGTTATTCCAGTTATGAATATGTTGGTGCACTTAATGTGTTCTACATTTCTTTGCATTTCTGATGATTTTCTTTCACTTTTATTTTCTGTCAGTTCTGCATACTTTATCATCCCTATGATCCATCTTTAGGTTCTTATATTCCTGAAGTTTCTATCTACTGTTGTATCCTCTAGTGATTTTTTTCTTTTTTTCCTTTTATTTATTATGCATTTCAGTTCCAGAATTTACATTTTTCCCTTTCTAAAAATGTATATCTTTTTATTGATATTCTTGATTTGATGAGATTTTGTCATTGTACCTTCCCTTATTCTTTAAGCATGGTTTCCTTTGCTTTTTAAACACATTTATAATAGCTACTTTGCAGTTTCTTTCCCTGCTTTTATTTTCTGTGTACTTATCAGATTTTCCTATTTCATTGGATGTCTCATAAATTCCTGTTAAATATGGACACTTTAAATAATGTATTAGAGAAACTCTGTACACTGATTTCTTAGTGTTTTATTTTTTTCATGTTCTTTTTTAAAATTTAAATTCAATTTATCTTACATATAGTGTATTATCAATTTCAGGAGTAGAATTTAGTGATCCATCAGTTGCATATAACACCCAGTGCTCATTACATCAACTGCCCTCCTTAATGCCCATGACCCAAGACCCCATCCCCCCACCTATCTGCCCTCCAACAACCCTCACTTTGTTCCCTATAGTTAAAAGCTTCTTATGGTTTGCCTCCCTCTGTTTTTATCTTATTTTTCCTTCCCTTACCCTATGTACGTCTGTTTTGTTTCTTAAATTCCATATGTGAGTGAAGTCATATGGTATTTGTCTTTTCCCTGATTTATTTCATTTAGCATAATACCCTAATACCCATAATATATACAATATATAAATAATATACAATTTTATATAATATATATAAATAATAGCCATATATATATATATATATACATATATATATTTATTTATTTATTTATCACATCTACTTTACCCATTCATCTGTCAATGGACATCTGAATTATTTCTAGAGTTTTGCTATTGGAGACATTGCTGCTATAAGCACTGGGGTTCCTGTGCCCTTTTGAATCACTATGTTTACATCCTTTGGATAAATACCTAGTAATGGAATTAGCTGGTCATAGGGTAGTTCTATTTTTAACATTTTGAGGAATTTTCATACTGGCTTCCAGACTTGCTGCACAAGTTTGCATTCCCCCCAACAGTGTAAGAGGGTTCCCCTATCTCCACATCCTTGCCAACATATCTTGTTTCCTGAGTTGTTAAGTTTAGCCATTCTGACTGGTGTGAGGTGGTATCTCACTGTGGTTGTGATTGGTATTTCCCTGATGCCAAGTGATGTTGAGCATTTTTTCATGTGTCTGTTAGCCATTTGTGTATCTTCCTTGGAGAAATGATTGTTCATGTCTTCTGCCCATTTCTTGACTGGACTTTTTGTTTTTTGGGTGTTGAGTTTGTTAGGTTCTTTATAGATTTTGAATACTAGTCCTTTACTTGATATGTCATTTGCATATATCTCCTCCCATTCTTTAGTTTGACTTTTAGTTTTGTTGGTTGTTTCTTTTTTTGTGCAAAATATTTTTATCTTGGTGAAGTCCCAATAGTTCATTTTTCCTTTTGTTTCTCTTGTCTTTGAAGACTTATCTAGCAATAAGTTCCTGTGTCCATGGTCAAAGAGATTGCTGCCTATATTTGCCTCTAGGATTTTGATGGATACTTGTCTCACATTTAGGTATTTCATCCATTTTGAATTTATTTTTTGTATGGTGTAAGAAAATGATCCTGCTTCATTCTTCTGCATGTGGCTGCACAATTTTCTCAACACCATTTGTTGAAGAGATTGTCTTTTTACCACTGGATATTCTTTCCTGCCTTTTTGAAGATCAGTTGACTGAAGAGTTGAAGTTGTTCTTTAACCTCCATGTATTATGGTTTTTCTAAATTTTTTCTTGAGGTTGACTTCAAGTTTCATATCACTGTGGTCTGAAAATATGCATGGTATGATCTCAATCTTTCTGTACTAGTTGAGTCCTGATTTGTGACCCAGTGTGTGATCTATTCTGGAGAATAATCCATGTGCATTCAAAAGCAATGTATATTCTGCTCCTTTAAGATGAAATGCTCTGAATATATATGTTAAGTCCATCTGGTCCAGTGTGTCATTCAAAGGGATTGTTTCCTTATTGATCTTCTGCTTAGATGATCTGTCCATTGCTGTGAGTCGGGGTATTGAAGTCCCTTACTATTAGTGTATTATTACTAATGATATTTAAGTTTGTTATTAATTGATTTATATATTTGGCTGCTCCTAATTTAGGGACATAAATATTTACAATTGTTAGATCTTATTACTAGATAGACCCCTTTATGATAGAGTGCTCTTCTTCATCTCTTATTACAGTCTTTGGTTTAAAATCTTGTTTTTTCTGATATGAGGGTGGCTATTCCAGTTTTCTTTTGATGCCCATTAGCATGGTAAATAGTCTCCACCCCTTCAATTTCAATCTGGATTTTCTTTGGGTTGAAAACGAGTCTTTTATAAGTAAAAGCATATCAATGCTTCCTCTTTTTTTATCCATTCTGATACCATCCATTTTGATTTTAGCATTTATTTCATTTACATTCAGAGTAAAGGTTGAAAGATATAACTTTGACATTGCATTGCATTGCCTAAAATTTGCTATTCCTGTAGATTGTCTCTGTTCCTTTTGGTCTTTGCTCCTTTTGGTCTCGCTTTTTGCTCAAAATTTCCCCTTTAATATGTCTTGCAGGGGCTGGATTAGTCTTCACAAATTTCTTATTTACTTATTTATTTATATTTTGTCTTGGAAACTCTTTATTTCTGCTTCTATTCTGAATGACAGCCTTGATGGATAAAGTAATCGTGACAGCATATTTTTTAAATGAACATTGAATATATCATGTCAGTCCTTTCTGTCCTGCCAGATCTCTGTGGACAGGTCTGCTACCAGCCTTATGTGTCTACCCTTGTAGATTAAGGACCTCTTGTCCTGAGGGGCTTTCAGAATTTTCTCTTTATATTTGTAATTTGAAAGTTTAACTATAATGTATTGTGGTGTTGACTTATTTTTGTTGAGTTTGAGGGGAATTCTTTTTGTCTCTTGAATTTGATTGCCTGTTTCCTTCCCCCGATTAGGGAAGTTCCCAACTATAATTTGTTCAAATAAACATTTAGCCTTTTGTTCTTGCTCTTTGTCTTCTGGGACTACTATGACATGGATATTATTTTGCTTTACGGAATTGCTGAGTTCCCTAAGTCTACCTTCATGATCTAATAGTTTTCTTTCCCTCTTCTTTGTGGCTTCATTATTTTCCATAATTTTACCTTTTTTTTTTTTTTAAGATTCCACCTATTTATTCACAAAAGACAGAGAGAGAGAGAGAAAGAGAGAGAGAGGCAGAGGTAAATGCAGGCTCCCCCCTGAGCAAGAAGCCTGATGTGGGACTTGACCCCAGGACCCTGGGATCATGACCTGAGCTGAAGGTGGATGCTTAACTGACTGAACAACCCAGGTGCCCCATAATTTTATCTTCTATATCACTGATTCACTCTTCTGATTTATTCATCCTTGTTTTTATGGCCTCTACTTGGGACTGCATCTCAGTTATAGTATTTTTAGTTTCTGCCTGACTAGATTTTAGTTCTTTTATCTCTGCAGTAAGGGATGCTCTAGTGTCTTCTATGCTTTTTTTCAAGTCCAGTTAGTATCTTTATAATCATTGTGTTAAATTCTAGTTCATACATCTTAATTATATCTGTATTGATTAAGTCCTTGTCTGTGTACTAACTCCTGTTCTTTCTTTTGGGGTGAATTCCTCCATATCATCATTTTGTCCAGAAAAGAAAGGAAGAAAGAAAAAGAAAAAGAAAAAACAACAACAACAACAACAACAACAACAAATAGAACAATAGCAACAGGAACAACAAAACAAAATAAAACTAGATCCTGGGTATATATTGGTCTGCTTTTTAAAAGAAACTAGATCCCAAAAGAAGAAAAAAAAAAAATATGAAATAAAATAAAATACAGTGAAAGGAAGCAAAACACAAAATATATAAATTATATATAAAAATAAAAATTAAAAAAGAATTAAAAAAGTAATTGATAAATAAATAACCGATAAAATAATAAAAATACTAAAGAATAAAATACAAAGAATGCAGGCCGCCTGGGTGGCTTAGTCAATTAAACATCTGTCTTTGACTCAGGTCATTATCCCGGGGTCCTGGGATTGAACCCCATGTAGGACTCCCAACTAGTGGGGGGATCTGCTTCTCCCTCTGCTGTTCCCCCTGCTTGTGGTCTCTCTCTCTCTCTCAAATAAATAAATAAAATATTTTTTAAAGATGCAAAGAATGCTATATACTGTTTTCCCCTAGAGCTGAAGCTTTTCAGCCCTCTGTGATTAGTAACTTAGCGTCAACAAGTTTTTTTTGCTGGTTTCTGGGAGAGGGGCCTGTACAGTGATTTTGAGCTCTATTTGTTCTAGTGGAAATGAGCCTCTAGTGCACAGGGAGGCAGGGCTCAGTGTAAGGGGCTCCAGACTCCACTAGGTGGCGCTGTGTTGCTCCCCGAAGGCTTTCACCATTGATGGGTGTGATGAATATGGCGGTGCCTAGCTCTCTTGCTCCAGAGCTGAAAAATTTGTGTCTTTCACTCTTCAGTGAGCCCACACAGAGGAACAATCAAGCACTCTTGTCTCCCTGGTTTCTGTCAGAACTCTGTGTTCACCCTGCCTGTGTCTGAGTGCTTTTATCTCAGGCAAGCAAATGAATTTCAAAACTCCAATTTTGGGGACTCTCATGGCATGGACCTGCACTGTTCTTCTGGGAAGGGTCTCACTCTGCTACTCTTTTTTGCTCCACCCATCCCCCAAAAGAGCAGTTTTATGACAGTGCAGATGTTCACAGTTTATGGCAACACAGAGCAGAAAGCTGGCACCTAGACATGCTGTTCTCAGCCGGCCTCCACGCTCCTGTGCTTGGGAACCATGCTGCACTTAGGCACCACCATTCTTCTCATGACCCTGGGTATCTTGAAACCATGTTGTCACACCTGGGATTCTTCTCCGTTTCACCACTTGAGCACCATTAAGCCAGGCATGTCCCTCATGTAGTAGACTAAAAGTTCTGATTTTGTACTCTTCTGCTTATAATGTTTTGTGGTAGCCTCCTTAAGCAGGGTCCCTCCCCACTGCCATATCCTCAGTTATACCATATTGGATTCAGGTGTCTGCACCTCCTATCTTCTAAATGGTAATCACTTTTCTACTTGTAGACTTGCAGCATTTGTTTTCTCAGATCTCTGATTCATTCTTCTGGTGTTCAGAATGATTTGATAACTTTCTAGTTGTATTTGAGGGATGAGACAAACTTAGGGTCTCCCCTACTCTTCTGCAATCTTAACTCCTTCAACTTTCCTGGTACTTTGTTTCATTTGATTTGGAGTGATTTCATTGGACTCTTTTTGTGATGTCTATTTACTCCATAGTGTGAGGCCTCTGGTGTCTCTCCTCATAAGGGCATGTGCACTGTCACCTTTGAATCATGGTAGTTTCATCAGGGCTTTGTTTAACTGTCTTTTCTTCTGATATCTTTGTTAATCTCTCTGTATTTTGGTAGATAGACTCAGCTGTTAGCCTTCACTAATTGTTGCTTGATTATTTTATTGTCTTCTACAATGCTTTAGAGGCATAAATTACTTCACAGTCTGATATAACCATAGGCCCCTTTATAAGGGTGGTTTTTGAGGCCATGTTGATCTTTTTTCTAACCAGAGAAAAGCTCTATTTAGCTACATCCCTGGTTGTTTCCTATCAACCATCTAGCCTTTGAGCTATTTCACTGTTCTCATGGAGCTGACATCAACCTCCTAGTTGCTTAAGAGATAATAATGATAGAAAATAATAGAGATATATAGTATACAAAAATCTCCATTATTTTCTGGAGCATCTTAAAGCTTGGACTTCCCCACACTCTGTTACAAATATAGTCAGTTACCTTGTATGGATTGCTACTTCCTTTTCATAAAACATCTGCGCTACTATTCTGGAGCTTGGGTAAAGGCCAGTAGCATGTTTCTTTATTATTAACACACCTGATTTATGAGTGTGTCACTGGACAGGGATGGTAACCTCTGATCTCTGCTTGCCTTTCCTAGAAAGGACACTCCACCATGAGAGTGTAGAAGATTATTGGGGCCCCAATATTCTCAGTCTGGCAAGGTGGGTGGAGCCTCAGTCCCATAGCTATAGTCTATATGAAAGAAAGGAGTCTCTGACCTTTAAGCTGCACTCACCTGCAATTTAATATCTGCTCAGAGATTGAGAAATACAAAATGATGGTGGCCTGCATCTTCCAGCATTTACCACAGCCCTTGACTGGAATCTGGTATAAGAATTTCTATTTACTTAACTATAACTGCTCGGAGTAGAATCTCTGTCACACTGAGCTGGGGATGGGTAGGAAAAGAGTAGGTCATGGCAAAAGTGCTGTTCTTACCAACATTTTCTTGAATAAATGTTGCTTCATTTTCTATATGCATTTAGGACAATTACCAAAGGCTTTAATGCCACATACACACACAGATCTAGACACACACACATAGCACTTGCCTTCTTTACCACTCATTTTTCAATGGATAATCTGTAGAAGGTCTCTTTTTAGTTTTCTTTTTACACCATACATAAATGTTTTCATAAATAACAAAAAATCTTATTCCCACAGTTAAAGATTTAAGCTATATGAAAAATAAGATAAATTATTTTTTGTCTCTATAAGACACTTGAAATATAATAGCTCATTGAATAGAGAAGGGAGAACACATTGTGAAATTCATTTAGTTTTAGCTGTTACTAAGAGTTTGTGTCCTTCTCCCTTTGGCTTATTTTTGCTGATGTCTTTGTAAAGGCTAGGTCTTCATTTGTGCTTATAATATGGCAGTACTATTCTCAGGATCCCCTCCAAGACCATGGAGAATGAACCGAAGCTAGGGTGATGTTCCTTGTAATACTGTGCTTTTAAATATATCTCATTTAATTCTTACAGAAATTCTGTATATAAGTATTATCTAATTCATGGACAAATAAGCTCAGAGAAGTTAAAAACAGATGTAAAAAAACTTTATAATATTTGGAGAGCAATTCAGGATACTATCTTCATGCCCATTGGTAAGGTAGGATTTATATACAAAGAAAATTCACAACAAAAATGAGAAAGAATGATAAAGTGATCACACTAATTTTAAATTTTCTTCACAATAAGACATCAAAGTGAAATTAAAGGAAACTCATAAATTAGTACAAGACACTTGGAGTGTGCATTACTGGGATAATGTAGAAAGAACACTTCTAAATAATAAGATAAAGATAAATTAAAATTGGTTAAATCTATTAATAGGTAATTTAAAGAAAAAGAATGGCAAATAAACATCTTAAAATGCTCAAAGTTATTAATCAAGTAAATACACATTTTAAAATGAAGATATTATTTCACATGGTTGAAAAAAATTAATGATTGCCAAAAAAATCAATCAGGGAATAAATATTGGCAATGATGGAGAAAAACACAGTGTCTAACATGATGAATGTGTGGGTATAAATTGGTACAACTATGTCCCATACATACTAAAGCTAAAGATGCACATATATAACAACTTAAGATTTCCACCTTTCAATGAATTCTAATTTAGTCTATAAAAAACCTAAACATTTGCACAATGAGACATGTATAAAAACGTTCACAGTAGGGGCGCCTGGGTGGCTGAGTCCATTAGGCATTTGCTTTGGCTCAGGTCATCCTGGAGTCTGGGGATTGAGCCCTGCATCAGGCTCCCTGCTGAGTGGGGAGTCTGCTTCTCCCTCCCCCTGCTCTTTCTCTCTTTCTCTCTCTCTCGCTCTCTCTGTCACTCTCTCACCCTCTCTCAAGTGGATAAATACAATTAAAAAAAATGTTCATAGGAAGATTGTTGGTGACAGAAAGGAAAAGAAACATCAATAACCAACGCTTAGAAAAGTGTTTCATACATAGTAGAGACCCCATAAATAATTGTTGAAAGAATAAATGCATCTAAAAATGCATTAATTGCCAAGTGGATATGTCCAATAAAATCTATCCAGCAGTGATAATGAATGAATTAAATCGATGCATCAATATGCATAAATTTTTAATGTAACATAAAATACATCAGTTGCATATGTAAGGACAATATGATGTTATGTATCTAAAATCTTACAACATCAAAGCAACTCATTATATTACTAATGAATACACAGATATACAATAAAAATGATTATACAAGCTCTCATGTATGAATGATGAATATAAAATTCAATAAAATTCAATATAGTCATCACCTATGAGGAGGAAAACAAATGGAAAACATGAGAGGTACACATGGTATTATGTATCTGTAATATTGTTTTTAAAAATAATTTGAAATAAATATGTTACAGTATTTAAAATGTTGAAGTTGGTACATGGTTGTTTAAAATTTAATTTTTTATATGTTTAGCATTTAAAATATTTCATAAGGAAAACTATATGGAAATTTTGATGTACTCTTATATGTTAATCTGGAAAAGAGAAAATTATACATAAATATGGTGGTGGGTATTAAGGAGGGCACGTATTGCATGGAGCACTGAGTGTTGTACATAACAATAAATGTTGGAACACTGCATCAAAAAAAGTCATTATGTCCTCAAAAAAACCCCCAAAAAACAAATTTCTTTCAAATATTAGAAAATTGTCATATAAGATGGTGACCAAACTAATTTTGTCTTCATCTCAATGGTAAGACACAGAATAAAAGTTTTAAACTACATACAGAAATATGATGATGCAAAAGAATAATTTTTAAATAGCTTGAGCAGTACAAAAGTGTGTTTCCTTTCACTATGCCTTGTGCTCCTAGTCTTTAAGTAGAAACTTTTAAGGATGCTACACAGGAATTCATGTACTGCATAAGAAGATTGTATCAAAGCTTTATTTATTTATTTATTTATTTATTTATTTATTTATTTGAGAGAGAGAGAGAGAGCATGAGTGAGGGAGGGGCAGAAGGAGAAGCAGACTCCCTGCTGAGTGAGGAACCCAACACAGGGCTGGATCACAGGACCCTGAGATCATGACCTGAAGCAAAAACAGACATTTAACTCACCGAGCCACCCAGGCATCCCTTAAGCTTTTAAGCTTATCCTCTGTGTCTCTATAATTTGACTAAAGGGAGATAATTGATCATCCCCAAGTAGAAACCAGGGCCTGTGCTATAAATCAAAATATTGTGGCTTCTGTGACTTTTTGCTTTTAAATTTTATTGGTGAAGACAGCGTGCTGGTGTATCTTGTGGTCAGGAGCTATATCAAATATGTAGTTAACAGGAGAAAGTTCCAAATCATCTTAATAAGCTAAATTATGTGGCCCAAAATAACAAGAATAAATATAAATAATATATAAATATAAATAATAAGAAATCATATATAAATAAGACATGTAAAAGATGTACACATGGTCCAATTTAAAAGCCTCACAAGGTACAAAACAATGAATATTTTTCTTAACACTTCTGTAAAACCTAATGATGAGGTCCCTGACAGTCAAAAGAATGAATGAAATACCAAAATGGTCATTCAAATCCTAGAATGCATTAACAGATATTGTTGTCTAGAAAATGGAATTCATGGTATCACAACTATACATGATACACTTTAAAAAGTGTGAAGCCAGAGAAGAATGACCAAATGGAGACTGTATTCACAGCACTGATACATAAAGAAAAATTAAAGGAACTGCAAAATGGGAGAAGAAAAATTGAAAAGGAAAGGCAAACAATACCTCTTTTCAAAGAATTCTTTCATGTTGGGCCACCTGGGTGGCTCCATTAGTTAAGTGTCTGCCTTCAGCTCAGGTCATGATCTAGGGTCCTGCAATTGAGCACTGCATTGGGCTTCCTGCTCAGTGGGGAGTCTGCTTCTCCCTCTCTCTACCCCTCCCCCCTGCTCATGCTCTCTCATGCTCTTGCTCTCTCTCTCAAATAAATAAATAAACTCTTAAAAAAAAAGAATGCTCTCATGTAGAAGAAAGATTAGTTTTAACCGACTGAGCCACCCAGGCACCCAGAAGAAAGATTAGTTTTAAAACTGATCAGATGATTTTTTCTAAAAATTATAAATATAATATAGTTCTATAATTAGTTCAAAAAATACAAATATATCCTAAAATGAAATAGATAACCTTATGATATAGTAAGCTCTTTATCATTTAGGGTGCTTACTCAGATGCTGGATGAAAATTTTATTTATTTTTTTTTTTTTTAATTTTTTATTTATTTATTTGACAGAGAGACACAGCGAGAGAGGGAACACAAGCAGAGGGAGCGGGAGAGGGAGAAGCAGGCTTCCCGCTGAGCAGGGAGCCCGGTGCGGGGCTCGATCCCAGGACCCTGGGATCATGACCTGAACCGAAGGCAGATGCTTAACGACTGAGCCACCCAGGTGCCCCTTGGATGAAAATTTTAAAAGATGTTGCTTATGGCATTCATGCATCAGGTATGATTCTCACCAAAGTACTGGTATCTAATACCTGACATTGGTGTCAAATATAATAGTACCTTATATAAAGACATGAGGAATTATTATTTATTTAATCATGAAAACATTTCATCTTGTTTTATCCCATTGTATTTTTTAAATTAAGATAATAAATTAATTATTATACAAATTATATGAATTATAGTTATATATTATATAAATTATATAACATTTATTATATAAATAATAGATTAATTTAAATAATTAATTATTTTTCAAAACGTGTAGTTTATATAATTTAAGCAGTTAAGAAAATATAAAAACAAAAAATGCAAAAACACATACAGTAGGGTCTGGAGGAAGATGATGGCAGAGTAGAAGGACCATAGGATCATCTCATAACAGAAACACAACTAGATAACTATCAGATCATCCTAAATATCCCAGAAATCAAACTGAAGACTGGCAGAACAAACTGCATAACTACAGGGAGAGAAGAGGCCACTTTGGGGAAGGTAGGAAGTATGAAGACCTGGTTTGGGGGAGAAACAGTATGCAGGTGCTGTGGAGCAGAGGGAGTCCTGGTCACAGTGAAAGGCGATAGAGAGGAGCACACAGGGGATTGCACAAGGAGAATACTTGCTCAAAGTCATTGATTAGGAAAATGAAAGGGGCTGATGTTCATGAGTTTTTGCAATCAGCATGGCTCAAAGAGTGTGGTTTTGGAGGTCCATAGAGTGGTTGGTATAAAGTCCTGAGGGTGCTGCAGTACTCCTGAAGAAAAGGCAGGCAGGTAACCCTGGGGGCAGCCAGCACTATTCTGAGGATGGGCTAATACACATTGGGAGAGACCATTCTATCTTCTTGGAGGGCATCTGAGAGAGATGGAATTCCTTCTCTGGGGACAAAAGAGCTCACAACTTCCTTTTCCCTCCCCCACCCCTCAGCATAGGCACAGAGACAATTGCTGAGGATGGTTAACCCAGACACTGGCCGTTTAGTGTGCTTTGCCTCAAATCCCACATTTCTGTGCTCTGGTGCTACTGCCCATCTGGGTCAAACCTGCATCAGTTCCAGAATGGTGAGACCTTCCCCCAGAAGACCAGAGCAGATCTCTGCCACACAAGGTCTAAAAGGGTGGAGTTTTAAAACTCAGCCAGCCTGTCTGGGATAGAGACCAAAGTGCATTGAACTGCTCCAGACCGGCAAACACACTGGACACAGACATGTGAAAACAGCAATCTGAGAATAGCCAAGGATGTACAAAGAGAAATTATTCACTCTTCTGGGAGGGCATCCTTGAGAGCAGCAAACATGAACTCCCCTGTCCAGGGAAAAAGGAGCTGGCTGATACCAATGCCACTCCAGCCACACAGCATAAACCTACTTCGGTAAACATCACAGCATCAACATTGATACCCAACCTGTTTACACCAGTTCCTGCTGCTCTGCATTCTGATGGTACTGCTTTTCTCAGGCAAGTGTGCCTAAGAACCAGAAGAGCTGGTCCCTCTCCAAGAAGACAAGCACTAATGCCCACATACATGATGTCTACTCACCATAGAGTTCTGCAAAGCTTCGGTTCTACAGAAAATAGCATTGGGTCTCTTTTAACAAGCAGAATAGAGCCCATCTAGTTAAACTCACTACACTCTGCCCAAGGACCAAACACTGCCCAGTGAAGGAAAGGAGAAACTCTGCAGATGACTGGCCTAAAGGTTAGAGAACCCAAAACAAGCATCAGAATGCATGCAACACACACCATAGACACTCCCTGAAGCTCCAGACCCTGGACACAGTATGACCTCTTCTTCATAAAGCCATTAATCTAGGGAGCAGAAGATGACTGAGACCTAGACAAAATGCCAAATAGAGAAATTCATCCCAAAATAAAGAATAAGAAATGGTCACAGTCAGGGATCTAATAGAAATAGATATAGGTAATATTCCTGATTCAGAATTTAGAGCAACAATTATAAGGATACTAGCTGGCTTTCAGAAAAGCATAGATGACATCAGGGAGATCCATACCATAGAGATAAAAGATCAAAAAATGAATCAGGCTGAAATGAGAAATGAAATAACTAAGATTCAAAACCAGTTGGATGTAATAAACTGAAGGATGGACGAATCAGAGGAACAAATAAGTGATAAGGAAGATAGAATTATGGAAAATAATGAAGCTGAACAAAAGAGGGAAAGAAAAAATCTTGGATCATAAAAGTAGACTTAGGGAACTCAGTGACTTCATCAAGTGTAATAACATTTATATCATAGGAGTCCCAGAAGAAGAGGGAGAAAACAGCACAAGGTTTACTTGAGGGTAATATAACTGAAAACTTTCCTAATTTGGGGAAGAAAACAGACATCCAAATCCAGGAGGGAATTCCTAACATCAAGATATATTGTAGTTAAACTTACAAAATACACAGATAAAGAAAAAATACCAAAAGCAGCAAGTCAGGAGAACTCCCTTACTAAAAAAGGAGACCAATAAAGTTAAGAGCAGATCTCTCTACAGAAATTTGGCAGGCCAAAAGAGAGGGACATTATATGTTGAACATGCTGAATGGGAAAATCTGCAGCCAAGAATACTATATCCAGCACAGCTATCATTCAGAGTAGAAGGAGAGATAAAGTGTTACCCAGACAAACAAAAGCAAAAGGAATTCATGACCACTAAACCACTTCAGTAAGAAATAATAAAGGGGACTCTTTGAGTGGGAAAGAAAGATCAAAAGTAACAATGAATAGAAAGAAACAGAAAGTCTCTGGAAACAACAACAAACCAAATAACAAAAGTATCATGCTAATGGACATTAAAGAAATGTGGAGTAGCCATACTTATATCAGACAAACTATATTTTAAACCAAAGACTATAATAAGAGATGAAGAAAGATACTATATCATAATGAAGGGGTCTATCCAACAAGAATATCTAACAAATGTAAATAGCTATGCCACCACTTGGGAGCACCCAAATATATAAATCAATTGAAAAAAAATAAAGAAACTCACTGATTATAATACAATAATAGTAGAGGACTTTAGCAACCCACTTACAGCAATGGACATATCATCAATCAGAAAATTAACAAGGAAAAAATAGCTTTGAATGACACACTGGAGCAGGTGGACTTAGCAGATATAGTCAGAACTTTTCTTCCTAAAACAGCAGAATACACATTCTTTTTGAATGCACAAAGGACATTCTCCAGAATAGATCACATTCTAAGTGACGAATCAGGCCTCAACAAGTACAAAAAGATTGAGATCATACCGTGAACCTTTTCTGACCATAACGCTATGAAAGTTGAATTCAACCACAAGAAAAAAAAAAAAAAAGGGAAGATCACAATTAGGTTAAAGAATATGCTAGTAAATAATGAATGAGTCATTCAGGAAATGATAGCAGACATAAAAAATACATCAAAAAATGAAAACAAAAACAACAGTCTAAAACCTTGGAGATGAAGTAAAAAGCACTCATAAGAAGGAAGTATACAGCACTACAGTCCTACCTCAAGAAGCAAGAAAAATCTCAAATAAACAAGCTATATTTACACCTAAAAGAGCTAGAAAAAGAACAATAAACAAGCCTAAAGCCAGCAGGAGAAGGGAAATAATAAAGATTAGAGCAAAAATACATGATATAGAAACTAAAATGTAATAGAACAGATAAATGAAACCAGGAGATGGTTCTTTGAAAGAATCAATAAAATTGATAAACCCCTAGCCAGATTTATCAAAAACAAAAGAGAAAGGACTCAAATAAATAAAATCACAAATGAGAGAGGAGAGATCACAATCAACAACACAGAAATACAAAAAATTATAAGAGAATATTATGAAAAATTATATGATAACATATAGGGATAAATTCCTATAAACATATAAACATTAAAACTGAAACAGGAAGAAATAGAAAATTTGAACATACCAATGACCAGCAAATGACATACCTGATAATGGGTTAGGATCTAAAACATATAAAGAAATGATCAAACTCACACCCAAAAAACAAATATTCCAGTTAAGAAATGGGCAGAAGACATGAATAAACATTTTCCCAAAGAAGACATACAGATGAATAACAGACACATGAAAAGATACTCAACATCAGTCATCATCAGAGAAATACAAATCAAAACTACAATGAGCTATCTCCTCATACCTGTCAGAATGGTTAAAATTAACAATATAGGAAACAACAGAGAGTGGCAAGGATGTCAAGAAAGGGAAACCCTCTTATATTGTTGGAAATTCAAACTGGTGCAGCCACTCTGGAAAACAGTATAGAGGTTCCTCAAATAATTAAAAATAGAACTACCTTATGATCCAGTAATTGCCCTACTAGGTATTTACTCAAAGGATACAAAAATACTGATTCAAAGGGACACATACACCCCGATCTTTACAGCAGCATTATCAACAATGGTCAAATTTTGGAAAGAACCCAATGTCCACTGATTGATGAATGGATATGTGTATATATGTATGGATATATGGAATGGATATATATCTATATAATGCAATATTACTCAGCCATAAAAAAGAATGAAATCTTGTCATTTGCAACAATGTGAATGGAACTAGAGAGTACTATGTCAAGCAATATAAGTCAGTCAGAGAAAGAGAAATACCACATGATTTCACTCATATGTTAAATTTAAGAAACAAAACAAAAGGACTAATGGAAAAAAGAAAGAGGTAGGCATACCAAGAAACAGATTCTTAACTATAGAGAATAAGAATAATAACTATAGAGAATATGGGGGTGGGGTGGGTGGAGTGGATGAGTTAAATAGGTGATGGGAATTAAAGAGTGTACTTTTTGTGGTAAGCTCCGAGTGTTGTATAGAAGTGGTGGGAATGCAAGCTGGTGCAGCCACTCTGGAAAAGAATATGAAGGTTCCTCAAAAGTTGAAAATAGAGCTACCCTACAACCCAGCAATTTCACTATTGGGTATTTACCCTAAAGATACAAACGTAGTGAACTGAAGGGGCATGTGCACCTGAATGTTTATAGTAGCAATGTCCACAATAGCCAAACTATGGAAAGAACCTTGATGTCCATCAACAGATGAATGGATAAAGAAAATGTGGTATCTATATACGATGGAATACTATGCAGCCATCAAGAAAACCAAAACCTTGCAATTTGCAATGGCATGGATGGAACTAGAGGGTATTATGCTAAGCGAAATAAGTCAGTCAGAGAAAGACAATTATCATATGATCTCTCTGATGAGGAATTTGAGAGGCTGGGTGGGGGGTCGTGGGGGTAGGGAGGGAAAAAATGAAAGAAGATGGAATTGGGAGGGAGACAAACCATAAGAGACTCTTAATCTCAGGAAACAAACTGAGGGTTGCTGGAGGGTCGCGGGGGGGATAAGGTGGCTGGGTGATGGACATTGGGAAGGGTATGTGCCATGGTGAGTGCTGTGAATTGTGTAAGACTGATGATTTGCAGACCTGTATCCCAGAAGCAAATAATACATTGTATGTTAATAAAAAATAAAAATAATAAAAATAAACAAATAAATGAAATTTAAAAATTAAAAAAAGGAAAAGTATAATCAGGGGACACCTGGGTGGCTCAGTCGGTTAAGTGTCTGCCTTTGGCTCAGGTCATGATCCCAGGGTCCTGGGCTCCTTGCTCAGTGGGGAGTCTGCTTCTCCCTCTGCCTGCTCTGCCTGCCGCTCCCCCTGCTTGTACCCTGTCTCTGACAAATAAATAAATAAAATCTTAAAAAAAAAAAGTGTTGAATCACTAAATTGTACACCTGAAACTGCTATTACACTGTCTCTTAACTAACTGGAAATTAGGTAAAAACTTTAAAAGAAGAAAAAATTAAAATTACAAGATATTTCTGAAGAATGGAATAGAAAGTTATGTCACAGGAGATGACATTATATTTTGACCCTTGGTTTATTATCTTAAGTCAACAATCTCATTTTTTCTCTCATCTTTTACCTCTTCATTGTGTTTAATCCATGTTGTTCTAAAATGCAAAGCATTTATGGTGACTTTCTTTGTGTTCCTTGGGTTATGTTTCTTTTTTCTAGAATAGTTTTTCTGTCCTTTTTGTTGAAAGTGTCTTATGGGGAGCCTGGGTGGCTCAGTTGGTTAAGTATCTGCCTTCGGCTCAGGTCATGATCCTAGGGTCCTGGGATCCAGCCCCACTTCAAACTCCCTTCTCAGTGGGGAGCCTGCTTCTCCCTCTGTTTCTCCCTCTTCCTCTGCCCCTCCCCTCACTCATGTTTGCACACTCTCACTCACTCTCAAATAAATAAACAAAATCTTTAAAAAATAAAGAATAAAATTGTCTTACTATTTTTTCTTTTGCTATAACACATAATTTTCATGCCAAATCTGTTTAGCTTTTTCACACTATGGAGTTTCTGTAACTTTGTCTAAACTTTTTTTTCCTCTCATATAATGTGGGTTACTTTAACTCCTTGTCAATGCTTCTAAGTGTTAAGTTTTCCAAGAAGAATTTATTTAAGGATGGCTATTTTTGTTCTATCCATTTTTTTCTGTATTCTGCATCCATGGAGAGATGAAAGAACAATTTTGAGATTGGCTTTCCTTTCCCCAAATTTGTTACATCTACTGTACCAAGATGTACTACCTAGTTGTGAAGTGTGTTTCATTTCCTTGATGTATCTTTCTGTTTTAAATATTTTACTTATTTGTTTGAAAAAGACAGAGAGAGAGAGAGAGAGCACAAACAGGGGAGCACCAGGCAGAGGAAGAGGGAGAAGCAGGCTCCCCACTGAGTGGAGAGCCCAACCCGGGGCTTGATCCCAGGACCCCGGGATCATGACTTGAGCTGAAGGCAGATGCCCAACCTACTGAGCAACCCAGGAGCCCCAATTTCCTTGATTTATCTTTCAACTTAAAATTTGCTCCAATTGTTCATTTATCCTTAGAATCTTCACTTCTGTCAGAAAAATTCAGTCTCATAACTTTCTCTGTTTTACAGTTATCTCTCCAGCATCTCTTTCACCTAAGAGAGTCAAAGTAAGGATATCCAAATACTCTGGTTTTACACATTTGGTAAAATTAGTAAAAACTGTCAGGTTTTTGTGGAATCACCATTACAGTTTCTAACCTACAAGGATGGAGTAGGCCCTGTCCTGTCCCTTTCTAAGATGTGCCCTGCTACATTATTACCTTTCTTTTTTCTTAGCTGCCACTTTTGAAGCTAATTACATTGGTATGTGCCTCTTGTTTAGGGTTTACTAGCTTTTTTGTATTACTTTTTATGATTTTCTTATAGTTTTTGCTGTGTTTCTTATTAATATTTGCTATTTTATTAATTGTTCTTTTAATAAAAATCTGAGCATTAGAGGGGAATATTTTCAGGTAGTATTTTCCTTTCCATTGAAAACTGAAAATCTGAAAATTTGCTTTTATATGGTTCAAGTCTAGAATTATTAGGAAGTGAGAAAATGACTTCATGACCCAAGGCTGAGTGGTTTTTTAAAAGTCTAATTGTAAATAATACCTTCTGAACTATTGTAAATTGTCTGTCAAAACATGAAATTTGGCTCCCATAAAAATAGTGGAAATCTAGATCACACAAAATTATATGAGAAATGATAATTTTCCCATTGAACATGTTTTATATATATAAGTAATTTCAGAGTCTTATTTAAAGACACAAACCAAAATGTATAATGCTTCCTTGGAACCACTTATGTTTATTTTTCATTATTATTTTATTTTAGTCTTATCTACTATAGTACTAATATCAAAATATTAAAAGTTCTTCACGTGTTATTTTGATCTTCAGATATGATCTAATATGGCATTAATGCTAGTAAGTAGAAAATATGTATCACTTAATCATATAGAGATAAAAAGGCATATTGATCATCTTGTCTAGCCTCCATGATTTCTAAATATATATTTGGTTTTAATAAGAGTCATAGATTTTCTGTGAAACAGAAAAATATTGATTTGGTTTTATGCCAAGGTTTAAATAAAAATTAAGCCTTAATGGGACAATAAAAGTCTTATTTTAAGCTTATGCATTATTACATTTTGTTTTCCTAGCAGTCATGTATGCATTCTATCATTTTCTTCAGTGGGAAAGTACTGTGTATGAGTTACAAGTTATTTCCTTTTGTTAAAGATTTTATTTATTTATTTGAGAGAGAGAGAGTGAGGGAGAGAGAGAATGAGCGAGAGAGAAAGAGAACACAAGTGGGGGGGGAACGTGGAGAGACAGTGGGACAAGCAGACTCAATGCTGAGCAGGGAGCCCAACATGGGGCTCAATCCCAGGACCCTGAGATCATGACCTGAGCCAAAGGCAGACACTTAACGAACTAAGCCACCCAGGTGCCCCAAGTTACAATTTCAATGTCACCTAAAACCTAACTTAGTAGAACTTTTGACAGGAAGAGAGTGAGGTATAATTGCATTTGTCAAGAATTTTATAACCAATAACAACTTGCACTTCTATCTAATTAATCCATAGGATACATATTCACAGGCAGTGTGTTAACAACCACAAATGTATAGCTTTTTAACTTCTCTCGCATTTTTTAAATTAGTTTCTACTCTGTTCACAATACATAGAAAACCAGAAATCAATTTACATTAAGTTTTCACAGGGGTACGTGGAGATTTCTGAAATTATGAGTACAAATTATTTATAAAGTCAGAACTAAGAATCTTCATTACAAAGTTATGTGTGCTTATCCAATGCAGAAACAAAAATAGTCAAGAAGTCACTGGTGATGTATGATATCACTTAGGGCAGTTAAAACACAGGAAGTGTACCAAAGAAAAAATGGATGAGGATTGGAACAAATAATGTTAAAATAGATCTGGGAAAATTTGGAGGTAAAAAAGTACTAGATGAAATGAAAATATTTACCTAAAGAACTAGAAATAATATGGTGGAAAACTGGTGTTCTAGGACTTTTATCTCAAAATTGCCTGCATTCTATAATACTACTACTACTACTAACAATAATAATTGTGGTTCTGGTGTATAAATTGTTATTTTCATTCTTCATACACAATTTTCATTCTTCATACATAACAGATGCACAAAAAAAGAAATGTTTTGTGAGTTGTTCTCCTAAATAATAAATTCCTTACTTTCTTTGTTTGATAAGCCTTGATGTTTCTACATGCTGTGCACTGGATAAGTATGCAAATAATTTAATATGATGGAAAATCCTATTTTTTCTTAAAAAAAGGCAACATTATGAGTCAAAACATGATAAAACACTACAGTCTGTTTCTAAATGCTTTGCATTTTAATATGGTTGAAGTTAAAGCAGTAAGTAATTTTAGAGATTTTCCTCTGAGCAACATATTTCTTTTTATATGCAATTATTCTCTGAGTGTATTAGATAATGCTATGGTTTCCCCAGCTGTATGCACATCTATAAATCATTAATGAGGCAGTTAACTGAAACAAAACTATAAAATATTTGCATTATCTGGTAGAGGGCTGCTTTAATTGACTTCTAGTTATTTACAATTATTTCTTCTTTTCAAATAATGATTTTAATTAGTTTAAGATTCTTTTATTTACACAGAAATTAGATGCTGCCTATTTATCAAAAGTATTTTTTCTATATGACAGAAACTTTCAGTGATGAACATGGGGACAGAGGTAGTATTTTTTACTAGATTATATCCAACCCCGCTCCCCTTGCTACCCTCCCTGCCAACTGAAAGGGCAGGGAAAATCGAAGTCCAGAAATGAAAAGAAAACACATGTGTCCAAAAATGAGATAAAGAGAATGAGCCCAGAGAAACATACATTTGGGGGTATGTTTAGTGATTCTTTATGTTTTTGAAGGGCAGTGTTTTATTAAGTATTTTATTTAAATTCCAGTATACTGAAAAAATAAAATAAAAGTAATTGGAAAAAAAATAAATTCCAGTATAGTTAACATACAATGTTATATGACCTTCAGGTGTGCAATATAGGGATTCAAAATTTCTATGCATTACTCAGTGCTCTTCATGATACATGTACTCTTTAAGACCCATTACCTCTTTCACCCATACTCCCACCCACCTCCTTTCCAGTTTGTCCTCTATAGTTAAGAGTCTGTATCTCTCTTTCTCTCAACACTTGGCTCCTTTGTTTTGTTTCTTAAATTCCACATACGAGTGAACTCATATGGTATTTGTCTTTCTCTGACTTTCTTTCACATAACACAGTACTCTCAAGCTCTATCCATGTTGTTGGTAAGGATTTCATTCTTTCATATGGCTAAGTAAGTGTACTTACTGGTATACTGTGATATACTGTATATATATAGATATACCAGTATATCTATATATAGATATATATACACAGGTGAGTAAATATATATATCTCACAGCTTCTTTATCCATACATTGATCAATGTACACTTGGGCTACTTTCATAACTTGGCTACTGTAAATAATTCTGCAATAAACATAGGAGTGCATGTATCTCTTTGAGTTAGTGTTTCTGTATTTTGGGGGTAAATATCCAATAATTTGATTACTGGACCATAGGGTAGTTCTATTTTTAACTTTTTGAGGAAACTCCATATTGTTTTCCAGAGTGATTATTATTACCAGTGCAATTGTACATGGGTTTATTTTCTTAAATTCACTTTCTGCTTCTTCATTATTGGTGTATACAAATGCAACAGATTTATTTACATTGGTTTCATATCCTGCAATATTATTGAATTCATTTAGCAATTCTAGCAGTTTTTTGATGAAGTCTTATGAATTTTCTATGTAGACTATCATGACATTTTGACACTTGCAAATAGTGAAAGTTTTGTTTTTTTTTTGTTTGTTTTTTTTTTTTTTGAAAGTTTTGTTTTATCCTTAGCAATTTGTATTCCTTTTATTTCTTTTTGTTTTCTGATCACTATGGCTAGGATTTCCAGTACTATGTTGAACAATAGTGGCAAGAGTGGGCAGCTTGTCTTGTTCCTGACCTTAGGGAAAAGCTTTAGGGGAGGAGCAAGATGGCGGAGAAGTAGGAGGCGGAGATAGTGACTGATCCCAGAAGTTCAGCTAGATAGTTATCAAACCACTTTAAACAACTACAAACTTAGCAGGAGATAGAAGAGAAGAAGAACAGCAACTCTAAGAACAGAGGATCGACCACTTTCCGGAAGGTAGGATTTGCGGAAAAGTGAATCCGAAGCGACG
>CM052901.1:45756292-45863803 GCA_028534135.1 Potos flavus
AGGGGGTGAGGGGATGGGCAAGCCTGGTGGTGGGTATTGAGGAGGGCACGTATTGCATGGAGCACTGGGTGTGGTACATAAACAATGAATCTTGTAACACTGAAAAAATAAAAAATATTTGGGGGGAAAAAAAAAAAAAAAGAAAAGCTTTCAGTTTTTCCCATTGAGGATAATATTAGCTGTGTGTTTTTCATATATGGCCTTTATTAAATTGAGGTTTGTTCCTTCTAAACCTACTTTGTTGAGGGTTTTTATCATGAATGGATGATGTACTTTGTCAAATCCTTTTTCTGCATTCTACTGAAAGGATCATACAGTTCATATCCTTTCTGTTATTGATGTGATGTATCACATTGATTGATTTATGAATATTGACCCGCACTTGCAACACAAGAATTAATGATTATTTTAATATATTGTTGGAATCAGTGTCCTAGTATTTTGTGGAGGATTTTTCTCTTGTTGCTTCTACGTTCATCAGTGATATTGGCATGGATTTCTCCTTCTTTGTGGTGTCTTTATCTGATTTTGGTATTAGAGTAATGCTGGCCTCATACAATGAATTTGAAAGTCTTCTTGACTTTTCTATTTTTTGGAATAGTTTGAGAAGGATAGGTATTAATTCTTCCTTAAGTGTTTGGTAGAATTGCCCTGGGAATTTAGACTTAGAAAACTCAGTGACTACAGTCAGTAATAACATTCATATCATAGGAGTCCCAGAAGAAGAGAGAGGGAAAGAGGGAGGGTTTATTTGAGGAAATTATAGATGAAAGCATCCCAAATATGGGGAGAGAAGCAAACATCAAAATCCAGGAGGCAGAGAGAACTGTCACCAAAAGCAACAAAAGTTGGCCAACACTAAGACATATCATAATAAATTTGCAAAATACAGAGAAAAGGAAAGAATCCTGAAAGCAGCAAGGAAGAGAAATCCCTAACTTACAAGAAAAGACAAATAAGGTTAACAACAGATCTCACCACAGAAACGTGGCAGGTAAGAAAAAAGTGTCATGATATGTTCAATGTGCTGAATGGGAAAAATATGCAGCCAAGAATACTCTATTCAGCAAGGCTGTCATTCAGAATAAGAGAGATAAGGAGTTACCCAGACAGGTGCGCCTTCATAGGTCAGTCAGTTGAGCATATGGTTCTTGATCTCAGCTCAGTTCTTGATCTCAGGGTCATTAGTTTAAGCCCCTGACAAATAAAATCTAAATGAGTTCATGACCACTAAACTAACCCTGCAAGGAATACTAGAGGGGAGTCTTTGAATGAGGAAGAAAGACCAAAAGCAATAAAGACTAGTAAGGAACAGAGAAAATCTTCAGACACACCTTTACAGATAATACAATGGCACAGAATTCATACCTATCAATAACGATTCTGAACCTAAGTGGACTAACACTCCAATTGAAAGACATAGGGTATCAGAATGGATTAAAAAAAAAAAGACCCATCAATATGCTGCCTACAGGACTCATCTTAGACCTAAAGGCACCTGCAGATTGAAAGTGAGGGGATAGAAAACTATCTATCATGCTAATGGACATCAAAAGAAAGCCTAAGTAGCCATACCTATATCACACAAAATAGAATTTAAACCAAAAACTGTAACAAGAGATGAAGAAGGGCACTATATCATAATAAAAGTGTCTATGCAACAAGAAGGAAATATTTATGCCTCCAACTTGGGAGCACCCAAATATAAAGAACAATTAATAACAAGCATAAAGAAACTCATTGATAATAATACAATGATAGTAGTGAACTTTAACACCCCACTTACAGTAATGGACAGATCATCTAAACAGAAAATCAAAATGGAAGCAATGGCTTTGAATGACACACTGAACCAGATGGCCTTAACAGATATATTCAGAACACTTCATCATAAAGTAGCAGAATACATTCCTTTTGAGTACTAATGGAACATTTTCCAGAATAGATCACATGCTGGATAACAAATCAGGACTCACCAAATACAAAAAGATTGAGATCATACCATGCATCTTTTCAGACCACAATGTTGTGAAACTTTAAGTCAACCTCAAGAAAAACCATAATACATGGAGGTTAAAGAACATCCTAATAAAGAATGAATGGGTTAACAATGAAATAAAAGAAGAAATTTTTAAAAATATATAGAAGCAAATGAAAATGAAAATATGGAAGTCCAAAACCTTTGAGATGTAGCAAAAGCGGTCATCAGAGTGAGGTGTATAGTAATACAGGCCTTCCTCAAAAAGCAAGAAAAGTCTCAATTACACATCCTAATTATACACCTAAAGGATCTAGGAAAAGAAAAAAAAATGAAATCCAAAGCCAGAAAAGAAGGGAAATAATAAAGATTAGAGCAAATATAAATAATATAAAAACAAACAAACAAAAAACAGTAGAACAGACCAATGAAACTAGAAGTTGGTTCTTTGAAATAATTAATAAATTTTATAAACCCCTTTGAAAAAATTAATAAAATCAATAAACTCCTAGCCAGACTTAACAAAAAGAAAAAAGACCCAAATAAATAAGATCATTAATGAAATAGAAGAGATCACAACCAACACCCCAGAACTACAATTATAAGAGATTATGAAAAATTATATGCCAACTAATTAAGCAATCTGGAAGAAAGGGATAAATTCCTAGGAACATATAAACAACCAAAATTTAAATAGGAAGAAAGCAGAAAGTGTAAACAGACCCATAATGAGAAAAAAAAATGAATCTGTAATCAAAAATCTCCCAAAAAACAAAAGTCCAGGGCCATATTGCCTCCAAGAGGAATTCTACCAAACATTTAAAGAAGTATTAACACCTATTAGTCTCAACCTATTCCAAAAAATAGAAATGGAGGGAAAACTTCCAAACTCATTCTATGAGGCCAGCATTACCTTGATTCCAAAACCAGACAAAGACCCTAAATTCAAAGACCCTAAATAGGAGAATTACAGGCCAATATCCCTGATGTACATGGATGCAAAAATTCTCAACATGATACTAGCACATCGAATCCAACATTACATTAAAAGAAGTGTTCACCATGATTAAATGGGATTTATTCCTGGGCTGCAAGAGTGGTTCAATGTTTGCAAATCAATCAATGTGATACACATTAATAAAAGAAAGGATAAGAACCATATGACCCTCTCAACAAATGCAGAAAAAAAACTTGACAAAATACAGCATCCATTCCTCATAAAAACCTTCAAAAAAGTAGGGATAGAGGGAACCTACCTCAACATCATAAAGGCCATATTATGAAAGACCCATAGCTAATATCATCCTTAATGGGGACAAAATGAGAGCTTTTCCTCTACAGTCAGGAACAAGACAGGAATGTCCACTCACACCATTATTATTTACCATAGTACTGGAAGTCGGCCTCAGCAATCAGACAATTAAAAGAAATAAAAGTCATACAAATCAGCAAGAAGGAAATCAAACTTTCACTATTCACAGATGACATGATATTCTATTTAGAAAACCTGAAAGATTCTACCAAAAAATTGCTAGGAATAACAAAAATTCAGTAAAGTCGCATGATACAAAATCAATGCACAGGACTCTGTACAGTGTTGCATTTCTTTAAAAAAAAAACCACAAAGATTTTATTTATTTATTTATTCATGAGAGACAGAGAGAGAGAGAGAGACGGAGGCAGAGGGAGAAGCAGGCAGAGCAGGGAGCTCAAATGCAGGACTGGATCCCAGGACCCTGAGGTCATAACCTGAGCTGAAGGCAGACACTTAACTGATTGAGCCACTCAGGCACCCTTCAGTTGCTTTTCTATACACCAATAATGAAACAGCTAAAAGGAAATCAAAGAATGGATCCCATTTAAATTTGCACCATAAACCATAAGATACTGAGAAATAAATCTGACCAAAGAGGTGAAAGATCTGTACTCTCAAAATTATAGAACATTTATGAAAGAAATTAAAGAGGATGTGAAGAAATAGAAAAACATGCCATTCTCATGGATTAGAAAAACAAATATTGTTAAAATGTCTCTACTGCCCAATCTATGCATTTAATGCAATCTCTATCAAAATACTACCAGCGTTTTTCATAGAGCTAAAATAAACAATCCTAAAATTTGTATGGAACCACAATAGACCCTGAATAGCAAAAGCAATCCTGAAAAAGAAAACCAAGCCTGGAGGCATCACAATTCCAGACCTCAAACTATACTACAAAGCTGTAGTAATCAAGACCATATTGTACTGGCACAGAAAAAGACACATGGATCAATGGAATAGAACAGAAAACCCAGAAATGGGCCCACAACTATATGGTTAAATAATCTTCAACAAAGTGGGAAAGAATATCCAATGGGAAAAAAAGCTGTCTCTTCAACAAATTATGTTGGGGAAACTGGACAGCAACATGCAGAGGAATGAAACTGGACCACTTTCTACACCATACACAAAAAATATCAAAATGGTGAAAGAGCTAAGTTTTAGACAGGAAAACATCCAAATCCTAGAGGACAACACAGGCAGCAACCTCTTTGATCTAGGCCATAGCAACTTCTACTAGAAATGTCACTGGAGGCAAGGGAAACAAAAGCAAAAATGAACTATTGGGACTTCATCAAAATAAAAAGTTTCTGCACAGTGAAGGAAAAAATCAACAAAACTAAAAGGCAATCTACAGAATAGAAGATATTTGCAAATGACATATCTCATTAAGGGTTAGTATCCAAAATCTATAAAAAATTTATCAAACTCAACACCTAGAAAAACATAATCTAGTTAAGAAATGGATAGAAGACATGAATAGACGTTTTTCCCAAAAGATACTCAGATGGCTAACAGACACATGAAAAGATGCTCAACATCATTCATTGTCAGGAAAATGCAAATGAACTACAATGCGTAGAACCTCACACGTGTCTGAATTGTTAAAATTACCAACACAAGAAACAACAATGTTGGAAAGGATGAGGAGAAAGGGGTACCTTCTTATACTGTTTGTGGGATTGCAAACTGGTGCAGCCGCTCTGGAAAACAGTATACAGGTTCCTCAAGATGTTAAAAATAGAACTACCCTATGACCCAGCAATTGTACTATGAGGTATTTACCCAAAGGATATGAAAATACTGATTCGAAAGGACACATGCACACTGATGTTTATAGCAGCATTATCAACAAAAGCCAAATTATGGAATGAACACAAATATCCATCAACTGATGAATAGATGAAGAAGTGGTTTTGTGTTTGTGTGTGTGTGTGTATATATATATATATATTTTTTTTTTTTCACAATGGGATAGTCCTCAGCCATCACAAAGAATGAAATCTTGCCATTTGCAAGCATGTGAATGGAGCTAGAATGTATTATGTCAAGCGAAACAAGTCAGTCAGAGAAAGACAAATGCCATATGATTTCACTCATATGTGGAATTTAAGAAACAAAACATATGTACATAGGGTAAGTGGGGGAAAAAAAGAAAGAGAAGGCAAACCATAAGAGAGTCTTAACTATAGAGAACAAACTGAGGGTTGATGGAGGGGAGCTGTGCAGGAGATGGGCTAAATCACTGATGGGTTTTAAGGAGGGCACTTGTGATGACCAATCAGTGTTATATGTAAGTGATGAATCACTATATTATATGGCTGAAATCAACATTACACTATATGTTCACTTACTAGAATTTAAAGAAAACTTGAAACAAAAATAAAATAAAATAATGATAAACAGCAACATGAAAGCATATGAAAATATAAAGCTCATTTTTATAGGTAAACATATAGAAATATAAAGAATACTGTAATACTGTGTGAATCACTTTAAATTATAAAAGTTAATAAAAGTATTAGGAATGAATATAACTTCAAAAATTTGGTAATAGTACACACATAAAAAGATGTAAAATGGGATGTCAGTAACATAAAGTGTTTGGGAAGAAACAAAATCATCGAGTTTTTGTGTGTGATTAAAGTTAAGTTGTTATCAATTTAAAATAGAGAGTTTTAACTTATAAAAAATGTTTTATATAAGTTTCCTGTTAACCACAAAGAAAATACTTGTGGAAGAAAGACACACATAAAAAATGAAAGTATATCACTACATAAAAATCATTGAAATGAAAGCATATCACTATCAAAAGCATATCAGCTTATCACTAAACCATACCAAAGTATACCACTACCAGTCAATGAAATGAAAAGGAAGAAAGCAAGAAAGGAAAAGAGATATAGCAAAATGAAGACAGAAAATGATAAACAAAAAGGCAATCAATATTTAGTCCTTTTGTATCAATAATCACTTTAAACATAAATTAAATTTAAAAGGCATAAAGTGGCTGAATGCATAAGTATATAGTGTATATCCTATAGCATCTAAAGTCTGTATAAAGTATATAGAACTAAAAAAAGATGTACTTTATATTTAATGACATAGACTGAAAAGATATTCTACTCAAGTGTTAAGCAAAAGAGAGCAGCAGTGATTGTACTTACATCAGACAAAGTAGACTAAGTAAAAAAAAGTCACGAAAATAGTGTAGGACATTACATAATGATGACAGGATCAATTCATCAGGAAGATATAACAATTACAGGTATATATACACCAAATATCAGAAGACCTAAATCTATAAAGAAAACACTAACAGAAAAAAGGGAGAAATAGGCTCCTGCCTACTAAAATAACAGTAGGAGACATCACAACTGATGCATAGAAATAAAAATTATTATAAGTGATTATTATAAACAATTATATACTCCCCCCAAATTGGATAACCTAAAAGAAATGAATAAATTCCTAGAAACACAAAACCTACCAAGACTGAATCATGAAGAAATAGAAAACTTGAACAGACCAATCATAAACAAGACTATAGAGTTAATGATAAAAAACCTCCCAACAAAGAAAATTCCAAGCCATATGGTTACAGTGGTCAATTCTACCAAACATTTAAACAAAAAGCAGCGCCGATCATCCCCAAACTCTTCCAAAAAAATAGAAGGGAAACCACTTTCAAACTCATTTTATGAAGACAGCATCACCCTGATAACAAAGTCAAAGATACAAGAAAAGAAAAAAATATTCCTGTTGAAAATAAATGTAAAAATCTATAAGAATGTATCAACAAACTGACTTTAACAATACATTAAAAGGATTATACACTATGACCAAGAGGGATTAATCCCTGGGTTTGAAGGAGGGTTCAAAGGATAAAAATTTTATGATCATCTCAATAGATGCAGCAAAGTGTTTGACAAAAATAAATATGCTTCCATGATAAAAATGTTCAATAAACTTGATTTAAGAGGAATTTACTTCACTATTATAAAGGCCACATATGAAAAGCCTACAACTAACCCACTCAGTGGGAAAAACCTGAAAACTTCTCTAAGATCAGAAAAAAGACAAGGTTGCCCATTTTGCCACTCCCATTCATTTTTTAAAAGATTTTACTTATTTATTTGAGAGCAAGCACAGAGAGAGAGTGAGAGGGAGAAGCAGACTCCCTGCTGAGCTGAGAGCCTGATGCAGGGCTCTGTCCCAGGACCCGGAGATCATGACTTGAGCCAAAGGTAGACGCTTACCCAACTGAGCCAACCAGGCTCCCCAGTTGCTACTCCTATTCAGTGTAGTACTAGAAGTCCTAACCAGAACAATTAGGCAAGAGAAAGAAAGGAAAGGCATCCAAATCAGAAAGAGAAAAGTAAAATATCTGTCTGCAAACAACGTGAAATTATATGTAGAAAACCCAAAAACTCCTAAAACAAACTGTTGGAACTAATAAATGAATTCAACAAAGTTGAGGATTACAAAATCAAGAAACAACAGTCTATTGCATTTCTGTACCCTAACAATGAACCCTCCAAAAAGGAAATTGAGGAAACAATTCCATTTACAATAGCATCAAAAAGAATAAAGTAATTGGGAATAATCTTACAGGAAGGTGAAACACTTGTATACTGAAAATAATAAAATATTGATAAAATTAAAGAACACACACAAATAAATAGAATGATATCCATGTTGATGGATTGGAAGAATTACTGTTAAAGTGTGTATACTATCCAATGCTATTCCCATGAAAATCCCAGCAGCATTTTTTACAGAAGTAGAAAAAAACCTTTTCTTAATCTTCAAATTTATAAGGAACCACAAAAGACCCTGAATAGTCAAAACAATCTTAAAAAAGAACAAAGCTGAAGCCATCACACATCTTGATTTTATACTTTATTATAATGTATAGTAATTAAAACATCATAGTACTGGCATGAAGACAGACATATAGACTAATGAAACAGGATAGAGAGCCCAGAAATAACCCACATATCTATAGTCAACTCATCTTTCGTAAAGGTGCCAGTAGCACACAACAGGGAAAGAATAGTCCCTTCGACAAATGATGTTGATAAAACTAGATAACCACATGCAAAAGAATGATATTTGGCCCTCATCTAATATAATATACAAAACTTAATTCAAAATGTGTTAAAGACTAAACAGAAGATCTGAAACCGTAAAACTTTTAGAAGGACACATAAATGCTGAGTGAAATAAGTCAAGCAGAGAGAGTCAGTTATCATATGGTTTCACTTACCTGTGGAGCATAAGGAAAAACATGGAGGACATTGTGAGAAGGAAAGGAAGGGTGAATTGGGGGAAATCAGAGGGGGAGATGAACCATGAGAGACTGTGGACTCTGAGCAACAAACTGAAGGTTTTGGAGGGGAGAAGGGTGGGGGGTTGGGCGAACCTGGTGGTGGGTATTGAGGAGGGCATGTATTGCATGGAGCACTGGGTGTGGTACATGAACAATGAATCTTGGAACACTGACAAAATAAAATAAAAGTAATTGGAATAAAAATAGAAGGACGCATAAAAGAAAAGTTTAATGGCATTGATATTGGCAATGATTTCTTGGATGTGACACCAGAAGTATAAACAACAAAAGTAACATTAAAAAAAAAAAAAAGGAAGTGGGATTAAACTAAAAAGCTTCTGCACAGCAAAGGAACTAGTAGCGATCAGAGTGAAGAGGCCACCTACAGAATTGGGAGGAAATATTTTCAAACCCCACGTCTGGAAAAGGTATTAAGGAGGGCACGTGTTGTGATGAGCACTCGGTGTTATATGCAACTAATGAATCATTGACCACTACATCAAAAACTAATGATGTACTATATGTTGGCTAACTGAACATAATTTAAAAAAATAAAAATAAAAAAATATTCTAGTATATAAGGAACTCTTACAACTCAAGGGCAAAAACAAAAACAAAAATCTTGATTAATAAGTGAGCAAAAGACTTGAATAGAAATTTCTCTGAAGGCATACAAATGGCTATCAGGTATATAAAAATGTCCACAACATCACTAATCATCAGGGAAATGTAAATCAAGTTCACAATGAGATGTCATGTCACAGCTGTTAGAGTGACTATTATTAAAAAAAAAAATACAAATGATGAGATTGTGCAAAATTGGAAACTAGGAACCCCGGGACCCTTGTACATTTTTAGTGGAAATGCAGTATTGTGCTAATACCATGGAAAATACTAGAGAGGTTCCTCCAAAAATTTTGATCTTTTAGGTATGATTGTGAGACAGTTTTAAATTTTGTTTTGGATTGCTCATTGCTAGTGTTTGAAATACAATTGATTTATGTGTGTTGATACTGCACATTGAAACTTTGCTGAATTTGTTTATTAGCTCTCATAGCTTTCTTGTACAATATTTGGGATTTTTCTACATATAGGAAAGTGTCATCTGAGAATAGAGATAGTTTTACTTTTTCTTTTCCAATTTGGATGCCTTTTCTTTCTTTTTCTTGTCTAATTGTTCTGGCTAGAATTAAAAGTATTATGTTTGACTAGCACAGTGGTGAAAGTGAGCATCCTGTCTTGCTCCTGATATTAGAAGGGAAGTTTTCATCTTTTTCACCATCGAGTATGATGTTAGCTTTGGGTTTTTCATAAATGTCCTTTATTGTGTTGAAGAAGTGTTGAATGTTTATATAATTAAAAGGTATTACATTTTGTCAAATAAATGTCATTTCTGCATCAATTGAGATAATCATGTGGTTTTTTTTTCCCTTTGATCTCCTATGTGTTTATCACATTGATTTACTTTCTTATGTTGAACCAGCGTTGTATGTCTGGGATTAATCCCACTTTGTTATGATGTATAATATTTTTAATATGCTGTTGAATTCAGTTTTCTATTATTTAGTTAAGTATTACTGTATCTTTATTCATAATTGATATTGGTCCATACTTCCTTTACTTGTGATATCTTTATCTGGATTTGGTATCATGGTAACGCAGGCCACATAGAATGAGTTAAACAGTGTTTTGTCATCTTCAGTTTCTTGGAAGATTTTGAGAAGTATTGATATTAATTATTAATTTTTAAGGAGGAAAGGGGAGGGGCAGAGGGAGAGAGAGAGAGAACACCTGAGTAGGCTTCAAGTCCAGGGCAGAGCCTGACATGGGGCTCTATCTCACAACCCTGAGATCATGACCTGAGCCAAAATCAAGAGTCAGTTGCTTAACCAATTGAGCCACTCAGGTGCCCCTGATGTCAATTATTCTTATTTGGTAGAATTCACCAGTAGAGCCATTTAGTGCTGTACTTGTCTTAATTGGAAGAATTTTTATTGCTGACTCAATATATTTAGCTTGTTATAGTACTGTTGAGAATTTGTTTTTTCTTGAGTTTCTTTAGGTATTTTGTGTGGTTTTAGGAATTTGTCCATTTCGTATGATTTTTCTAATTTGTTGATAGGATTGCTCATGGTATATTCTTATGACTCCTTTTATTTCTGTAATATTGGCAGTAATGTACCCACTTACATTTACAAATTTAGTTATTTGCATATTATCTCTCTTTTTTGCCAGTCTAGCTAAAGGTTTGTCAATTTTACTGATGTTTTCAAGGAAACAACCGTAGTTTCCTTTATTCTACTGTTTTTCTATTATCTATTTTATTTATCTTTAATATTTATCATGTTCTTTCTTCTGCTAACTTTGGGCTTAGTTTGTCCATCTCCTTCTACTCATTCTAGGTATAAATCTGGTAACTGATATGAGTTCTTTCTTCTTTTCCATTAGACATTTATAGCTATAAAATCCCGTCTGAATATTACCTTCACTGCATACTGTATGTTTTGATATGCTGTGTTTTTATTTTCATTCATTTTTGTTTTCAGATGTCCTTTGTGATACCTTCTTTAATCTATTGACTTTGTTAAGATTGCATTGTTTATTTTCTACACATCAGTGAATTTTCCAGTTTTCCTTTTATTATTGTTGTCTAGCTTCATTCCCTATTGTGGTTAGAAAAGGCACTTTGTATTATTTCATTGTTGTAAAATATGTTGCAGCTAGTTTTGTGGCCTATCACATGGCCTATTATAGACAATGTTCCATGTGCACTTGAGAATAATGTGTATTCTGCTGTCATTGGGAGCAATGTTTTATATAAGCCTGATAAATTTAGTTATTTTATAGTGTTGTTTAAATACTCTATTTCCTTACTGACCTTCTATCTGTGTTTTGTATCTATTAGTGAAAGTAGGATAGTGAAGTCTCCTACTATTATTATAGACTAATACCAAAGCCAGAAAAAGACACTACAAAGAAAAAAGAAAACTACAGACTGATATCCCTTGTGAATATAGATGGAAATTCTTCTACAAAATATTAGCAAGTCAAATCTAGCATCATATTGAAAAGACTACACGCAAGTGAAATGTGTCTCAAGAATTAGCAATTGCTTTGACATATGAAAATCAATAAAAGTAATGGAATATGTTAATTGAATAAAGAGAAAAACACTTCAGATCTTCTGTATAGAGGCAGAAAAAGTACTTAACAAAATCCAGCACTCTTTCATGATTAAAAAAATTCAACAAACAAAACTGAAGGGAATTTCCTCAACTGTTAAAAGGTATCAATGAAAAACCCACAGATAGCATCATACTTGATGGTGAAGATTGAAAACTTTCTCCCACAAATAAGAAATAATACAATGCCCACTCATGCCACTTATATTCAACATTGTACTTGTAGTTCTAGCTGCGAAATTAGTCATGAAAATGAAAAAAAAAGGCATCCGGATTGGAAATAAAGCCATAAACATATCTCTATTTGTAAAGATCATGATCCTATAAATGGAAAAATGTAATAAATCCAGAGAAAATAAAACTTTTAGAGCTAATAAATGAATTCATTAAAGTTGAAGATTCATGATAAACATAAATTGTTGTATTTCTATACATTAGCAATAATCTGAAATTAAATTAATTCAAAAAGAATTACATTTAAAATAACATCAAAAGAAATAAAATACTTAGGGATAAATTTAGGTAAGGTTCACACCTTCTTTACTGAATCTACAAAATATTGTGGAACACAACATAATAAAAAAATAAAAATAAAAATAATAAAAATAAATAAATAAATACAAAAAAAAAGAAATTAAAGATCTAAATAAATAGATATCCCATGGTTTGGGATCAGAAGATTTAAGATTAATAAATAGCAATACTTACCAAATTAATCTACAGATTCAAAACAATTCTTATAAAATTCCAACAGCCTTTTATATATAAATGAAAAAAAATTATTCTAAGAATCAAATGGAAATGGAAACATCCCTGAATGGCCAAAAAAATCTTGAAAAGAAGAACCAAGTTTGAAAATTCACACCTCCTCATTTCAAAAATTACTGAAAGCTACAGTAATCAAGATTATGGTCTTGACATAAAAACAGACATATAGACAAATATAACAAAAGAGAGGGAACAGAAATAAACACACATATATGTCAACTAATCTTTTACAAGGGTATACAAAATACAAAATGGGTAAAATATAATCTTTTCAATAAATGACATTGGTAAACTGGATGTCCTCCTGCAAAAATTAAAAAAAAATATGTTGGGTCTTTGCTTTACAGCATACACAAGAATCAGCTCAAAATTAGTTACATACTTAAACATAAGACCCAAAACTGCAAACTCTTTTTTTTTAAAGATTTTATTTATTTATTTGACAGAGAGAGCGAGAGGTCACAAGTAGGCAGAGAGGCAGGCAGAGAGAGAGGGGGAAGCAGGCTCCCTGCTGAGCAGAGTCCGATGCGGGGCTTGATGCTGGAGTGCTTGATGCTGGGGGGCTTGATGCTGCGGACCTTGATGCTGAGGGGCTTGATCCCAGGACCCTGAGATCATGACCTGAGCCAAAGGCAGAGGCTTTAACCCACTAGGCTCAGAGTTTTGCTGAGCCACCCAGATGCCCCTGCAAAACTCTTTAAGGAAGCATAGTTTTAAGTTATGACCTTGGATTAGGCAATAGGTTCTTAAATATGACCAAAAGCAAAGAAAAAAAGAGAGAGAAAGAGAGAAAGAAGAAGAAAGAAAGAAAGAAAGAAAGAAAGAAAGAAAGAAAGAAAGAAAGAAAGAAAGAAAGAAAGAAAAAGAAAGAAAGACAGGTGTTCTGGTTCAAGGTGGCAACATAGGAAGTGAATACACACAACATAGGAAGTGAATACACATTAGAGAGAATCAACCGTAGATTAGAGGATGCAGAAGAATGGATCAGTGACTTGAAAGGCAGGGTAATGGAAAGCACACAAGCTAAACAGCAAAATAGAAATTTTTTTTAATGAAGATATAGTAAGAGACCCATTTATATGCTGCTTACAACAGACTCACCTCAGATGTAAAGATGTATACAGACTGAAAGTGAAAGGATGGAAAAACATTTACCGTATAAATAGAAGCAAAAAAAAAAAATCCAGAGTAGAAATAGTTATATCAGACAAAGTAGATGTTAAAAAACTAAATGACTGTTATGTGGTGCTTGGGTGGATCTGTTGGTTAAGCATCCAACTCTTGATCTCAGCCCAGGTCATGATCTCAGGGTCATGAGTTCAAGCCCCCTGTTTGGCCCCTTGATGGGCATGAAGCTTACTAAAAGAACAATCTGAAAATAAAGACTGTAAAAGAAAGGCACTACATAATGATAAAAGTATTAGTCCCACATGAGGACATAACAATTACAAATATCTATGCACCCGACAGTGGAACATCTAAATACATGAAGCAAATATTAACAGACATAAAAAGAGAAATCGATGGTAACACAATAATAGTAGAGGACATTAACATTCCACTTACATCAATGGATAGCTCAGACAGACAGAAAAACAATAAGGAAACAATGTCTTTGAATGAAACATTAGATCAAATCCCAAGGTGAGCAGAAGAAAGGAAATAATAAATATCACAGCAGAAATAAATGCTGCAAAGGCTAAAAGAACAATAGAAAAAAATAATGAAACCAAAACATGGTTCTTTAAAAAGATAGACAATATTGGCAAACCCTTAGTCAGACTCATCAAGGAAAGGAAAGACTCAAATAAGTAAAATCAGAAATAAGAGAGGAGAAGAAACAGCTGAAACCACAGAAATACAAAGGAGGATAAGAGAATACTATGAAGGGTGCCTGGGTGGCTCAGTCAGTTAAGATGCTGACTCTTGGTTTTGCCTCGGGTCATGATCTCTGGGTCCTGGGACCAAACCCTGCATCAGGCTCCTTGCGTGGTAGGGATTCTACTTGAGATTCTCTCTCCTTCTCCCTCTGCCCCTCCCCCCACTCACACTCTCTTCCTCTCTCTCTCTCTAAAAAAAATAATTTAAAAAAAAGGATACTATGAAAAATTATATGCCAAAACACTGGACAGCCTAGAAGAAATGGATAAATTCCTAGAAACATACAATATCTGAAAACTAAACCAGGAAGAAATAGAAAATCTGAATAGACCAATTACAAATAGCAAAATTGAATCAGTAATATAAAGTTATCAAAAAATAAAAGTCCAGGACCAGGATTCATAAGTGAATTCTACCAAACATTTTAAGAAGTAATACCTATTCTTCTCAAACTATTCCAAAACATAGAAAACAAAGAAAAACTTCCAAATTCATTCTATGAGGCCGGCATGACCCTGATACCAAAACCAAAGACACTCACCACAAAAAAAGAAAACTGCAGGCAATATCCCTGATAAATGTAGATGCAAAAATACTCAACAAAATATTTCCAAACAGCATACACTGGTACATTAAAAAGATCACTCACCACAATCTGGAGGGTTTTATTCCTGGGATGCAAGGGATGGTTCAGTATTTGCAAATCCATCAACATCATAAACCACAACAACAAAATAAAAGACAAAAATAATATGATCATCTCAATACATGCAGAAAAAGCATTTGACAAGACTCAAAATTCATTAATGATAAAACCTCTCAAAACATGGGGATAGAGGGGATATACCTCAAGATAATAAAGGCGGTATATAAAAAACCCACAGCTAACATCATCCTCAATGGGGAAAAACTAAGAACTTTCTCTGTAGGGTCAGGTACAAGACAAGGATGCCCACTTTCATCACTTTCATTCAGCATAGTACTGAAAGGTCTAGCAACAGCAGCCAGACAATAAAAAGAAATAAGAGTCACCCATATTAGTAAAAAGAGAAGGCAAACTATCACTATTCACAGATGCATGATACCATACATAGAAACCCAAAGATTCCACAAGAAAAGTAGTAGACACAATAAACAAATTCAGTAATGTGATAGGATACAATATTAATACCCAGAAATCAGTAATGTTTTTATACACTAATAATGAAGTAGCAGAAAGAAAAATTTAAAAATAAAAGCACTATTTACAATTGTACCAGAAAGAATAAATTACCTGGGAATAAACTTAATCAAAGTGGTGAAAGACCTGTACTCTGAAAGCTATAAAACACTGATTAAAGAAATTGAATATGTCACATACAAATGGAAAGATATTCCATATCATGAATTAAAATTAATATTGTCAAAATGTCTGTATCATCCAAAGTAATCTACACATTCAGTACAATCCCTATCAAAATATCAACAACATTTTTCACAAAACCAGAATAAAAAATAGTAAAATGTGTATGGAACCATAGAAGACCCCCAATAGCCAAATGATCCTAAGAAAGAACAAAGCTGAAGGTTTCACAATTCCATATTTCTAAATATACTACAGAGCTGTAGTAATCAAAACAGTATGGTACTGGCACAAAAAAGACATATAGATCAATGGAACAGAATACAAACCCCAGAAATAAACCCACATTTATATGGCAAATTAATCTAAGACAAAGGAGGCAAGAATATACAATGGGTGGAAAACAGTCTTTAAAAAAAAAATGCTGCTGGGAAAACCAGACAACTACATGTAAAAGAATGAAATTGGACTATTGTAGCACCATACACAAAATAAACTCAAAATGAACTAAAGATCTAAACCTGAGACCACATCTTCTCTACCCTTTGTCTGTTGAAGGACATCTTGGCTCTTTCCACAGTTTGGCTATTGGGACTTCATCAAGATAAAAAGCTTCTGTATAGCAAAGGAAACAGTCAACAAAACAAAGAGGCAACCCACGGAATGGGAGAAGATATTTGCAAATAACACTATAGACCAAAGGCTGATATCCAAGATCTATAAACAACTTCTCGAACTCAACACCCAAAAAACAAATAATCAAGTCAAAAAATGGGCAGAAGACATGAACAGACACTTCTTCAAAGAAGACATACAAATGACTAAGAGACACATGAAAAAATGTTCATCATTAGCCATCAGGGAAATTCAAAACAAAACCATATTGAGATACACATTCTTTTCAAGTGCATATAGAACATTGTCCAGAATAGATCACATACTGGGTCACAAATCTGCTTTCAACTAGTACAAAAAGATTGAGATCGTGCCATCCATATTTTCAGGTCACAGCATTATGAAACTTGAAGTCAACAACAAGACAAAATTTAGAAAGATCACAGATACATGGAAGTTAAATAACATCCTACTAAAGAGTGAATAGGTTAACAAGGAAATTAAAGACAAAACAAAACAAAACAAAAACAACTATGTGGAAGCAAAGAAAAATGAAAATACAACAGTCCAAAACCTTTGGAGTGCAGCAAAGGTGCTCCTCAGAGGGAAATCAAGAAAACAATCACACTAATAATTGCACCAAAAACAATAAGATACCTAGAAATAAACCTAATGAAAGAGATAAACTAGCTATACTCTGAAAACAATTGAACACTTATGAAAGAAATTGGAGAGGACACAAAGAAATGGAAAAGCATTCCATGCTCACGGATTGGAAGAACAACCATTGTTGAAATGTCTATGGTACCAAAAGCAATCTACACATTTAATGCCATCCCTATAAATATACCACCAGCATTTTTCACAGATCTAGAACAAACCATCTTAAAATTTGTATGGAACCACAAAAATCCCCGAATAGCCAAAGCAACCCTGAAAAAGAAAACAAAACAAGCATCATTATTCCAGATTTCAAGCTATATTACAAAGCTATAGTCATCAAGACAGTATGGTACTGGCAGAAAAACAGACACACAGATCAATGGAACAGAATAGAAAATCCAGAAATTGACCCACAACCGTGTGGTCAATTAATCTTTGACAAAGCAGGGAAGAATATACAGTGGAAAAAAGATATTCTCTTTCAAAATGGTGTTTGGAAAACTGGACAGTCACATGCAGAAGAATGAAACTGGACGATTTCTTACACCATATACAAAAATAAATTCAAAATGGATGAAAGACCTAAATGTGAGACAGGAAACCATCAAAATCCTAGAGGACAACATAGGCAGCAACCTCTTTGACCTCAGCTGTAGCAACTTCTCACTAGACATGTCACTGGAAGCAAGGGAAATAAAAGCGAAGAAGAACTATTGTAACCTCATTAAGATAAAAAGCTTCTGCACAGTGAAGGAAACAATCAACAAAAAGGTAGCCTATGGAATGAGAGAATATATTTGCAAATGACATATCTGATAAAGTGTTAGCATCCAAAATCTATATAAAGACCTTAACAAATTCAATACCCAAAAAACAAATTATGCAGTTAAGAAATGTTCAGAAGACATGAATAGACATTTTTCCAAAGACTACATCCAGCTGACTAAGAGACACATAAAAAGATGCTCAACATCACTCATCATTAGAGAAATACAAATCAAAACCATGATGAGATACAACCTCACACCTGGCAAATGGCAAAAATTAACAACAAAAAGTTCAAAATAGAACTACCCTCTAACCCAGAAATTGCACTACTAAGTACCCAAATATTACAAAAATACAGATTTGAAGGGGTACATGCAGCCCCATGTCTATAGCAGCATTATCAACCATAACCAAACTATGGAGAGATCCCAAATGTCCATTGACTCATGAATGGGTAAAGAAGATTTGGTGTATATACACACAATGGAATATTACTCAGACATCAAAAAGAATGAAATCTTGCCATTTGCAAGGATGTGAATGGAGCTAGATGTATTATGCTAAGTGAAATAAGTCAGTCAGAGAAAGACAAATACCATATGACTTCACTCATATTTGAGTGAATTTGAGCAATTTGAGAAACAAAACAGATGAACATATGGGAATGGGTAGAAACGAAAGAGACAAGGGGAAACAAATCATAAGAGACTCAACTATAGAGAACAGAGGGTTGACGGAGGGAAGAGGGTGGGGGGATGTGGGGATGAGCTAAATGGGTGATGGGTATTAAGGAGGGCAGTTGTTGTTATGAGCCCTGGGTGTTGTATGTAAATGATGAATCACTGAATTATACTCCTGAAACAATATTGCACTATATGTTAACTAACTAGAATTTAAATAATTTTTTAAATTAAAAAATAAAAAATAAAATATTTTTTAAAAAGTAAATCTCTTGTAAGCAACATATTGATGGATCTTGTTTTTTCGTTTGTTTGTTTGTTTAGTCCATTCAGGCACTCTGTCTTTTGAGTGGAGAATTTAGTATGATTATGTAAGTAATTATTGATAAGTAAGGATTTATTATTGCTGTTATTTAAATGGATTTCCTACTGTATTGTAGTTCTTTTTTTTCTTCCTCTTTTGTTGTGTTGCTTTTGTGATTTGTTGACATTTTTGTAGTGGTATGCTTTGGTTCCTTTCTCTTTCTCTTTTGTGTATCTACTAGAAATTTTTTCTTTTCTTTGTGGTTACCATGAGGCTTACATAAAACATAATTATAACAGTCTATTTTATTTTTTTAAAGATTTTATTTATTTATTTGTCAGAGAGAGAGAGAGAGAGAGCACAAGCAGGGGGAGTGGCAGGCAGAGCAGGCAGAGGGAGAAGCAGGCTCCCTGCCGAGCAAGGAGCCAGATGTGGGACTCGATCCCAGGACCCTGGGATCATGACCTGAGCCGAAGGCAGCCACTTAACCAACTGAGCCACCCAGGCGTGGCTATAACAGTCTATAACCCTATAACCACCCTATAACCCTATAACCACCCTATAACAGTCTATTTTAAGGTGAAAACAACTTATTTTCAATCCCATACAAAAACTCCACACTTTCACTTCTCCCTCCTTCGCTTTTTATGTGACTGACATAAAATTTTTTCATCTTTTTTTCAATGTGTATCCATTAATAATTTATTGTAGATGCAGCTATTTTTTATAATTTTGGGTTTTTTAATGATTTATTTATTTATTTTGAGAGAGAGCACACAAGCAGGGAGAGGGGCAGAGGGCAAGGGAGAAGGAGAGAAGCAGACTCCCTGTTGAGTGCAGAGCCCAATGCAGCGCTTGACCCCTTGACTCTGAGATCATGACCCTAGCTGAAATCAAGAACTGGAGGCTTAATTGACTGAGCCACCCAGGCACACTGATGCTTTTGTTTTTTAAGTTTTATGCTAGAGTTAAAAGTGATTTACACTCCAACACACAGTAGTATAGGGTATTCTGAATTTGACTATGTACTTAGACCTTTACTGGTGAGTTTTATACTTTCATATATTTTCATGTTGTTACTTACCATCAGTTTATTTCAATTTGAAAAACTTCCTTTAGCTTTTTTTTTATAAGGTAAAAGTAGTAATAATAAAGTCCCTCAGCTTTTGTCTGATAATGTCTTATTTCTCTTTGCTAGGTATAGTATTCTTAATTGGCAGGGTTGTTTTCTTTCTTTCAAAACTTTGAATATATCATTCTATTACATACTGGCTTGCAAGTTTTCTGCTTAGAAAGTTGCTAATAGCCATATGGGGGTTCCCTTATACAAGATGAGTTTCTTTTCTCTTGCTGCTTTCCAATCTATCTCTTTATCTGTGAATTTTGACAATTTCATTATAATGTATCTTGGAATGATCTTCTTTGAGTTGATCTTCCTTGAAGTTTTTTAAGCTCCATGAATCTGAGTGTTCTTATCTCTTCCAAGATTTAGAAGTTTTTCACTCATTATTTTTTAAATAACCTTTCTGCCCCTTATCTATCTTATACTTCTGGGACTCTTGCATAGAATATATTAATTCATTTGGTTGTGCCCCATAGGCTGTATGTATTCTTCACCCTTTTTTCATTCTTTGTTCTTTTTGTTCCTCTGATTTCAAATAACTTCCTTTGAATTCACTGTTTCTTTCTTCTGAATGATTGAGTCTGTTGTTGATTTCTATTGAACTTTTAAGTCTCAGTCATTATACTCTTCAGCTCCATGTCTGTTTGGTTCTTTTTTATGGTTTTCACTTCCTTATTAAACTTCCCATTTTGTTTGTGCATCAGTTTTTTATTTCATTTAGTTGTCTGTCTTCTTTCTTTCTTTCTTTCTTTCTGGCAGCCATCTTGCTGCCATCTTCTCTCATGGAGATTCTTTAAGACAATTATTTTTATTTTCTTGTCAAGTGATTTGTAGATCTCCATTTCTTTGAAGTCAATTACTGGAACTTTATTAGTTTCCTTTGATGGTGATATATTTGCCTGAATATTCTTGCTCCATGTAGTCTTGTGTTGTTTGTGCATTTGAAAGAGCAAATACTCCTTCTCATATTTACAGACTAGTTTCAGCAGGTAGAGACTTCCTTCTGTCAGGTCCCTGGACTGATGGGATTGCCTCCAGGGTCACAGTTAAGCAGGGTTTGAGTCAGGTCACATGGTTGTCACTATGTCTGTAGTGGGGTCTGTGGTTTGTGCAACTGTTACTTGGAACTTAAATGGTCTTGGATCTGATCCTGCCTCATTGACAGATGAAAAGGACTGCCTCCAGGACCTTGCTTAGTAGGATAAGTGCTATATATAAGTCTGCTTCAGGGAAGTTGGGTCCACAGCTAGTGGGCCTGTTACCAGGTAGGTGTGGCTCTCATCAGATCACTGGGAGCAACCTCACTAAGTCACTAAGATCTCTGGGTGACAGGACTAGACCCAGACCACAGCCCTACCAAATTCCCTGGATGAAGCTTGGAGAAAAATCCTCTCATGCTTCTGGCACAGGGAGGGAAAAAGTACCCATTTTGAAAAATAGGCAGAGCATTCTGTTCTCCTTAACCACGGCACATCCTCAAAAGAAGCTATTCATTAAAGACTAACCCACTTGTTTTTTTCTTTTTTTTTTTTCCTACCAGGGCCTAACTAACCTGGGGGAAGGGAAATACCCAACTTCAGTCCCCTCTGGTTGTTTTGACTCACCTAAGGGAAGAAAAAAAAATCTAAGAAGCACTTGTGAAAATTATGGTCCAGGGACACATGCTCCTAATGACTGAGGCTAGTCATAGGAGTATAGAATTTTTCCTCCCCCTCACACCATACCACCGTATCAATCTGACTACTGTATGATAATCCTGGATTACAACTTAAAGAACTACAAGATTCAGACGTTATTTAAAAAGGACTCTCTTAGGGTTCAAGATTCAGACATTATTTAAAAAGGACTCTCTTAAGAAAACCCAAAGACAATGAGGGAAATAAAAACAAGCACACTAGAGAAAAATTTAGCCTCCTCCAACTGCAGCTACAGCAAACAGTAAACACAGACTATCTCCCAGCCAGAAAAAACAAAACCTTTAACAAATATATCAGGTCTGAATTTGAACAAAAAATTACGAGACATGCTAAAAGGCAAAAAAAAAAAAAATGAAAAGACAAATAAGTATCAAAATTAGACTAAGACATGAAAAAAATTTTGGAAATTTTTTGATAAATTTTGATATCAAAATTTTGATAAATATGTTAATGGGATTTTGATAAATATGCTAACGATTCCAATAGAAAAAGTAGACAACATGGGAAAACACATAGGTAATGTGAGCAGAGATGGACATGATAAAAAAGAATCGAAAGGATATGCTAGAAATCAACAATACTATAAAAAGTAGCAGATAATTTCAATGGGCTCATCAGTAGAGTAAACATGGCCTTGGAAAGAATCAGTGAGCTTGAAAATATGTCCATAGATACTTCTAAAACAAAAATGGAAAGAAAAAATTAATGATTTGACAATCTAGGAGAGCTATTTATTCAAAATAATCATAGCAACAATGTATTCAATGATTATAGTTTATGAATAACTGAAATAAATAATAACAATATGATCAGTGATCGGAGGGAGGAATTTGGAATAATATGTTATAAAGAACTTACGCTATCCATGAAGAAATACAGTGTTATTTGAAAATTGATTTAGATTAGTCGTAAATGTATACTGCATTCTCTAGGGCATCCACTTAGAATTTTTAAAAATAAATTCATTCAAAATGCTAAGTATGAAGACAATAATTTAATCATAAAAATGCTTAATTAAAATCAAAGAGAGAAGAAAAAGAGTAGGAGACAAAATAACAAAAGAAAAAATTAAAAAAATGAATTGAACATAAAAAAGTAGTAGATTAAGTCAAATATATTAATAATAACATTAAATATGTCCTATATACACTAATTAAAGGACATAAATTGCCAGAGTGGATAAAAATAACCAAACATGTGCTGTATTCAAAATAGTATGTACAATATGACTCCAAGTTTTAAAAGCTTTAGATCCATATCCATATCTTTATTTTAATAACAAAGAAAAAGATGAAAAGGGTGTAACTCAAACATTATTATAAAAATGATTATATATTGGTGGTAAAGTTGTAGGCAGAATTTATTTGATTTGTCTTTTTACATATTTTGAAAATCATCTGCAATGAAATTATATTTATAATTACATAATTATGAAATTATATTATTTTTGTAATGAGAAAAGAACAATAAATTTTATGAAAATAGCAATGCAGGTGCCTGGGTGATTCAGTTGGTTAAGCGTTTGCCTTTGGCTCAGGTCATGATCTCAGGGTCCTGAGATTGAGTCCCGCATCAGGCTCCCTGCTCAGCGGGGAGCCTGCTTCTCCCTCTGCCTCTACCCCCCCACCCCACTGCTTTTGTGCTTTCTGTCTTTCACTCTCTCTATCAAATAAATAAATAAAATCTTTAAAAAAATAGCAATGCAATTGGAAAATGCAATTGTGCATTTTATAAATCAGTGTCTAACTTTTATAGAGAAAGGTATCTATGAATTAGGATCCAACCTGAATAATAAAACATGGCTGATCCTAGTTCTGGATTTTCTTAGTGCAATTCTTATTAATACATGTTTTTATTAAAATAAACACCCATAATAACATTCCATATTCATTGTAGCACAGTTAAAAATTTTAGAAACAGAAAAAATCAACTTTATATGCAACACTTCCAAACTTACAGTGTAGTACTTATAGACTTACAGGTGTGTGTGTGTGTGTGTGTATGTGTGTGTGTGTGTTGTGTGTGTGTGTGTGTGTTTCTGTGTGATTCTGTTACTCATAGTTTTGTAGTTTGACTTTTTCTTCACTTATTTACGTATTGTGTACTTATTCTTAGGCCCATTATATATACAAAATATCCATGGCTGCACAAAAGTCCCCTCAATGGAAGTAACATGATTTATTTAACTAATACCTATTGCTGGACATTAAAGTTTATTTCATTTTCTCTTGATACAAAAAAAAGTGCTAATGTGAATAATCCTGTATAACCATTTTTATGTAGCTGTGACAGGGATATTACAGAATAAATTTATAAAAATTAAATACTAAGTCAAAGATATGTGAATATGAAGCTTTTGAAACATATCGATAAATTTTCCTCCAAAAAGTTTAACAGTAAACACTACCTATTGCAATGTATGACTGAATTTTTCCACACATACTCATTAACATTAAACATAATTATTATTCTTCCTTTCTGTTAGTATTATATGTAAAAAAAGAGTTTCTCATTTCAATTTGCATTTTATTACAAGTGAGGTTAAGTATGCTTCAAATTTGAATTATTAATTAATAGTGATTAATCTGTCCATTTTTCATTTGACCTTTTCTTATTAATTGGCAATAACTCTTTATATGATAAAAAGTAACCCTTTGTCAATCTGTATTGTAAATATATTGCCTGTTTTCTTTTTTATATTTGAATGTAGTTTTTCTTTAATTTCTGTTTCATAGTATGTTTAATATGTAGTTATGATTGATTGCTAAGATTCAGATTCCTCAATCTTTTCTTTATGGTTTCTGTCTTAGGGGTTATGCTTAGAGAGGCTTTTCTTTTCACAACACAATATAGATATTAATCTATATTAGTTTAATTACTTATATGGTTTCTTTAAAAAATTAGACTTTCAGATTTAGCAGTCATTACATGCAAGTTCCATGTAGGCATATTTAAATATATCTTGTAATAAAAGCAAATGATTTTCAATATTAAAAAGAATATTTACTAGTCTATATTTTTAATATTCTATAACTACAAGCATAAGGGTTTTTTTTCAAGCATAAGGTTTTGCATAGATACAGGTATGCATGTGAATTTGTATATATTTGGGCAAATTAACACTTTTTTCATTTCTTTAGAAGCATCTGTATTGTCTGTACAGGGATATGTGCACATACATGTTAATGATGTGGGTCTTTATCAGATAATTGATGTGTTAGCCATAATTTTTCACTATATTATGGCTATATCTCAAAACATCTTACAGTAGAAATTTTTCAAAATATCGCTGTATGTACAAATTCAGTATGACATTAATTAACTTGCATACATTTGAGGAATGTTGACATAAAACCATAGTAACACTTTTATATATATTGTTATATTCCATGCAGTCAAACTAGACCATGTAATTGGAGGTGTACTCTTACTAGCTGCCATACATTTTTTACACTAATTATCAACCAAAATTCCCTTTAATAACTATTTTAATAATGTAGATCCAATAATCCTATCCTGATATCAATGATGCTGATGACTTTTAGCCTTTTAGTTAGAGGAAACTAATATTAAGTAGATGCTTGGCTTTTAATCTATACATAACTGAAGCTATTTTAATTTTTAAAATGGAATCACTTAGTACTAGCTAAAGGTAATACACTTTGCCTTCAGTTTTTCATTAGACTTGTTCTGTGAAGATACTCCATTTATAGGAAAAAAAATCTAAATGCATTCAATAACAACATAGGCATTGTGAGACAGACCATGTTACAAATAAATACTTTGAATAGTAAACTACATAATAAGAAAGTTTGTGCAGATGGCTATTGGAGTTATGCTTTTATGGCATGACTGTTGCTGCAGTGCCTTAAGCCCTCTACAAATGATATCTCTGAACCACAGTCATGCATATATGCTTTACTTTTTTCTATATGTATCACTGGGGGTTCCCTCAAGATATAGGGGAATATTCACCCTGAAAAAAAATCCCACTGAGAAACATTACTATTATGGAGTTCTTTGTCATCCTTGAAATGGAAATATTATTCATCATGTTTTCTTGGCAGTCTGATTCACATGGGATTTACACAAAGGCAACGTATGTGTTCTGATTAGTTAATTTGAATGACATATTTAAGAACTAGTAGTTGCTCACTGATAATTCTAATTTGCTCATTATGAAAGCATGAAAGAACTCAGCAAAACAGAGTATTAGTTACAAGCCACTTGATTAGATGAGGCAGAGATATTTGTACTTCATATCCTGGCCTGTCAATATTTATCAGTAGTAAGGACTTAACAACAGTTTTCTTCTATAAAGCTTATTAATTCCCTAGATGTCATTTGCCGGTAGTTTGATGTTTAAAATTCTTGGAAGGGTAAGTTAGAAATCAATGACATACTTACCAAGTTAATATCAGTGCAGTTTAGAGAAATCAAAGTGATTATTTGAGGGGAAGTAGTAAGATTACAGTTATGGAATGTTAAAGAAGATGTAGGTAGTTAGTTCACAAAGTTCTCTAAGAAATATCTGCCATTAAACTTTACTTTTAATCCTTAGATTATGCTAGCATAAATTCACTGGTAGCTTAGTCATAAGAGGAAATGGTACTGCTCCTTTTACCAATCGACACTGTGAGAATTGATAGACTTATGCCCAGAGGCTTCATGCTAACAGTTTACAGAAGGTTAACGAAATAGATGGGCCTGAACTGACATTTTAGGCATGTTGAAAAAATGATGCACTGTGACTGAACATTAGACGTCATTCCATCAACATTTTCTTTTGCTATTTGAGCATAACAGGGACACTGTCAACTTGAAATTCAGAAGGCTGGTTTATACTTTCTATTCTTTTTTTTTTTTTTTTTATGCTGTTGAACTCTAAGCACTAGCCTCAAGAAGAAGAGAAAGACAAAGCCTTCCTTAGAGCATCTTGCTCTATGGTATTTAAAAAAAAAAATCTTGGCCCAAGTCAGAAATTATTTTAAAACTCCAGCATCCTCAACATCTGAGATAGGAATGATTGCAAACATTTGATAGAGAATCTTCTCAAAATTGGGTTATGAAAGAATTTTTTTTTTTTTACTCTAAATCTCTCCACCTACATCTCTTGCTTCCTAATTTTGGCTGCAACTGGGAACTCTGATTTTATCTAAATCTAAGAGGTAAATGAATAACTATTTGTATGAGTTCTGGAAAAATTGTTTTGAGCAGAAGACTCATTTGGAGTTTACTGTGTTATTTGTAGGAGTCAGTATCAGCTTAAACTGGAATGTATGTCAAAGTGTTTAAGACATTCAATCATTCTTTCACACGTAATATAGTAAACATTAAAAGAATGGGCACCGTGCGTCAGGTGCAGTGCTAAGTGCTCAATAAAAGCATGAGTTCAGGGGTGCCTGGGTAGCTCAGTCTGTTAAATGTCTGCCTTCCCCTCCGGTTATGATCCCAGGGTCCTGGGATGGAGCTCCACATTGGGCTCCCTGCTCAGCGGGAAGGCTGCTTCTTCCTCTCCCTCCGCCTTTTCCAGCTGCTTGTGCTCACTCTCTGTCATGCTCTCTGTCTCTCTTTCTCAAATAAAAAAATAAATAAAATCTTTAAAAAAAAGCATGAGTTCATTCATTCAGCATTGAGTATCCTGAGAGCTATGGTAGATATTAGGGGAGTTATGGGGATAGATAATCTCTAGTCTAGTGGGGAGATAAATATAACAAAAAATAATTTCTAGTATACTGTCATCTGCTAATAATGATAATAAAAACTACAATTTTGGGGTACCTCTTCTGTGCTAGGCACTGTTCAATTTAGTTAAATACTTTCAAGCTGCATACCAATCCTATGAAGTGGATACTATTATCTACATTTTAGACAAGGAAATTAAGGCTCAGCATGACTACATATGCATATATAGTCTGATGTCACAGAGATAGAGTCAGGATTCATACCTGTTTATCTGGTTCCAAAATTTGTATACATTGACAGAGAGAACTGCAAAGGGTTATGAAACAAAGAAAAAATAGGTTTGGGAAGAATTCACAGGGAGGAAAATAATTGTTCTGAATTTCAAAGGATGAAGTAAAAGTTAACCAGATAAAGAAAAAGGTATCGTCAAGGGTGTCTTTTGCATTTAATATTGGTAACACACATAATAAAACTGAATAAAAATTTATGCTAGTAATTTTAATTTTTTCATAGAATAGCAAATTAGAAAAAACATATCAGGATAAGAGAGAGACCATGGAATGCAGGAGAATCCTTCATATGTACTTTATTGGCATGTCTTTCCTGCCTTTTGAACAAGAAGTCATACATTTTTATTTTTCACTTGGCCCCACAAATTATGTAGCTAGCTGTAGATGCTGGTCGTTTTAGGCAGAGAGAACATGAGATATAAGAAAATGGAGGCATTAAATACTGTGTCTTGTTTAAGCTGTTGGGTGCATGTTTGGTATCTGAGGGAATGTAGTAGGAATTGGAGAGGAAGAATAAAACTTTTGTATGCCATTCCCAATTAAGGAGGAGGCACTGAAGGATTAAGGCTAATAATAGCATGGCCCAAATAAAATCTTGGAAGGATCTCTCTAGGTTTATGATGGAATGGAGTGAAAGTCTAATACCTGAAAGACAAGTCAGAATCTGAAACTCTCCAAATAGTAGATAATAGGGGTCTGAATTAATACGGTGGAAATTTGGAAGGGAAATTACTTTGAAAGTTATTTCTGAGATAGAGCTGACTATATTTGATGGCTGATTAAATGTTGGTAATAAAGAAGATGAAAGATTCAGGATATGTCTGAGGTATCTAGTTTGAGAAACCCGTGGTAGTATTTCTTAAAAAAAAAAAAAAAGACTTTACTGAAAGGAGCATTTTTGGAAGTAAAGATGAAAATTTTTGTTTTGAATATATTTCATGCCCTTTATATGTTATGATAAAATGGATACGTCTAGAAGACACTTGGAAATATTTGTGTTCAGTAAGACAATATTTTGTTACTTCAGCAATAATTTTGAATTATCCGGCTCTCTAATTTCTGGCTATTCATATTCTTTAGAAGTAGCTTCTAATTCTAGAAATAAGTAAGGCAGTCTGAGAACCTAAATGATTAATCACAAAGTCCCTGGACTAAAATCATAGAATGTATTCTTTTTCTCTGACCTAAAACATTATTCTTACTAACACTTAACCAGCTTTGGTATCCATTCTTGAGACCCATGTCACTCATGAAACATCTATTAAAGAAAAGTTCCGAAAAGCATCAAGGATGCACAATGAAGAAAATACAGGAAAGTATATTCCCTTAGAATCATGCTGAGTAATTATTAAGTGAAATGATATATGCAAAGACAATCTGTCAAATGTCTACACAAATACCAAGATGGTTTTAATCACTCAAGATAAAACTAGTCATCCCTAATGACCAAGAGAATAAAAAACACTTCTTCCCTTCTCATAGTTGCAAATGTCTTAAGAATTAAGGATGGGTGGCTTAACCTTGGTGAGATGTTTGAGCTCCTGAGGCACTGGACGTTTTTAGGTGCTTCAAATGCCCTCAAGCCCTATAGACTATGGAGAGAACACATTGTATGTGGGGCCACTTCTAATTTTTGAGAAATAGTGGATCACAGAAAAAGGAAAATCAAGGGAGTAAGAGAGATAAGAAAAAGTTTTAGATTTATTTCTTCCTAGAGTACCAAGGTACTAAAGAAAAAAATGATTTTAAGGGATAAAGGTAGGTTTTTCTGAAAAAAATTGTATCTTTGCTTGTAGGTAGCTTAACCTCTGTTCCCCTAACTAGCTATGCTCATCCTTCAAGTAGCAAGTGAGATACCCTTTCCTCCAGGAAGTCTTCCTTGACCCTCAGGTCTTAGTTAAGTTTTGTCCCTCCATGCTGGCACAGAAACTTTGATTTCCTCCATGATATCACACAAAATAATGCAATTATCTGTAAGGACTGTGAAGTCCCTGAAGACAGAGTCCATTTCTGTCATATCCATTACAATATCCCAACATATAGCATAGTGCTCAATAAATGTTGTATGAAAGAATGAATAGATGAATGGAAGAAATGAATGCATAAATGGTCTATTTGGAGGAATCTGAGTCTTTGCATGAAGACATTTTAAACATGAAGACATTTTAGAGAGATAGAGATCCACATCAGGTAATTCTGAATGCAATAGGAGATTGCAATTAGCAAACAAGTTGGTGGGAGAGAATAGACATTATTAGAAGCAGTCGAAAAGACAGAAAAAGTTACAGTTATCTGCTGGATATAGAAGGAGTTAGGAAGGCTGAAAAGTAGACCTCCCAGCATGTCCATAAGAAAACATCAAAATTATCATCCTGAATCATAAAGAAAATATAAATCAGGCTTCAGAAGTTATGAAAGCAGAGCATATATAGTATATATGTGATTGATTTTTACCTCAAATAGCCCCCCTCCAATATTTAAATGTTTAAAATAATAATTTTAGTAATCAAAACAATATGGTCATGGCATATAAACAGACACATCAATGAATGGAACAGAACAGATAGCCCAGAAATAAACCCATGCATATATGGTTAATTAATTTACAACAAAGAAGTTAAGAATATATAATGGGGAAAGGATAGTTTCTTCAATAAATAGTGCTTGGACAACTGGGCAGCCACATGCAAAAGAATGAAATTGGACCATTATCTTACACCATGCACGAAATTCAACTCAAAATCAATTAAAGACTTGAACATACGACCTGAAACCATAGGATTTCTAGAAGAAAATATATGGGGTGATCTCCCTGACATTGGTCTTAGAAATGACTTTTTTTTTTTAGATTTGACAACAAAAGCAAAAATAAGCAGGTGGGGTATGCCTGGGTTGGCTCAGTTGGTTAAGTGTCTGCCTTCAGCTCAGGTCACGATCTCAGGGTTTTGTGATCGAGTCCTGAATCGGGCTCCTTGCTCAACGGGAGCCTGCTTCTCCCTCTGCCTGCTGCTCCCTCGGCTTTACACTCTCTTTCTCTTCCTCTCTGTGATAGGTAGATAGATAGATAGATAAATAAATAAATAAAATTTAAAAAAAATAAGCGAGTGGGACTACATCAAACTAAAACACTTTTGTATAGCAAAAGAAACCGTCAAAACAATGAAAAGGAAACCTATAGAATGGGAAAGAATACTTGCAAAGCATATATATGATAAGGGATTAATATCCAATGTATAGAAAGAGCCCACACAACTCAATAGCAGAAAAATAATCCAATTTAAAAATGGACAGAGGAACTGAATAGACATTTTTCCAAAGAAGATATCTCAATGGCCAACGGGTACATGAAAAAGTGCTCAACATCACTAATCATCAGGGAAATGCAAATCAAAATCATAATGAGCTATTGTCTCATATCTTTTAGGATAGATATTATCAAAAAGATAAGAAATTATGAGTGTTGGGGAGGATGTGGAGAAAAGGGAACCCTTGTTCACTGTTTGTGGGAATGCAAATTAGTGCAGCCACTCTGGAAACCAGAATGGAGGTTGCTCAAAAAATTAAAAGTGGAATTACAATATGATCCAAAAATTCTACTTCTGGGTATTTATCCAAAAGAAATAAAATCACTATGTTTCTTTTTTTATCACGAGTAGGCAGAGAGGCAGGCAGAGAGAGAGGGGGAAGCAGGATCCCTGCTGAGCAGAGAGCCCGATGCGGGGCTGGGTGCGGGGCTGGATGCGGGGCTCAATCCCAGGTCTCTGAAATCATGACCTGAGCTGAAGGCAGAGGTTTTAACCCACTGAGTCCCCCAGGTACCCCTAAAATCACTATCTTGAAAAGATATCTGTATCCCCCTGTTTATGTGGAATTATTTACAATAGCCAAGACATGGAAGCAACCTAAGTGTCCATCAATGGATGAATGGAAAAATATATAAATTCATATATATATGAATATTATTCATACATAAAAAAGAAGGAAATTCTATCATTTACAACAACTTGGATCGTCCTTGAGGGCATTATGTTAAGAAATAAAAGTCAGACAGAGAAAGAAAAATACTGTATGATCTTACTTAGATGTGGAATCTTTAAAAACCTAAAATGATAGATTCAGAGAACATATTGGTGGTTGCCAGAGATGAGGGTGGGGTGGACAAAACGGGTGAAGGAGGTCAGAAGGTAAACACTTCCAGTTATAAATAAGTTCTAGGATATAACATACAGTATGGTGATTATTAAATAAAAACATAATTTTAGTCATCAGGAAAATTTATTTATGTACCTCATCTTCTTCCCTGTTACAGTCTAATCATGTGGTATCACTGCTAGGCAACCTCTGATTTCCAACTGGAATGTGTTCAAGAGTTTCAATGATGATTCGGTTCTTCAGAATAAAAAAAATACATTTTTATATCAGTCTTGTCATTTGTAATGTTAACCTTCTTAAACCAACAAGAAATACAATTAAATTACTAGAAGAGCTGATCTATAAATAGAACCATCAGTGCTTTAAAATTCCCAGCTACCAGGTGCCTGGATGGCTCAGTTGGTTAAGCGTCTGATTTCAGCTCAGGTCATGATCCCAGGGTCTTGAGATTGAGTCCCGCATTGGGCTCCCTATTCAGCAGGGAGTCTGCTTCTCTCTCTACCCTTCCCCCTGCTTATGTTTTCTCTCTATTTCTCTCTCTCTGTCAAATAAATAATCTTTAAAAATATATATATATATTTTTTATATATATATATATATATATATATATATATATATATATATATATATATATAATAAAATTCCCAGCTACCTATCAAACCTAACAATCTTGTCCATGGGCAAAAATTGGCCTCATTATGAGTTCCATAATAAACCCAAAGGAGGAGTATCCTTACTAGCAGGATATGGAATTATTTCAGGATATGGAATTATTTCATTATTTCATTTCCATTTCAGTATATTGAGTATGCTTGATCTTAGCCAAAAGGCCCAGAAATAATCCACTTCAGTGTATTGAACGATGAGGATATAATAACCAGGGTATCCTTAGTAGCAAGATACAGAATTATTTCATCTCCATTTCAGTGTATTGAGTGATGAGAGCAAGGAGTTTCATGGGGCTGTGAATGTTGTAGAAGTTCTGACTTTGGTGTTAGCCTGGACAAGGAAGAATAGGTAGCAGAGGGTGGGTGAGGGTTCAGTGGGAGCATGCCCTCTCAGGTAGAAGAACAGCCTACATCTAAAAGTAGCAAAAGGAGTGAAACTGGGTGGTAGGAAAGAATTTGAGGCAAAGTTGAAACCAAAGTTCATACATAAAGGATGACCCTCTGTTATACCATTTAACATTCAAGGATTGCCTGTATTAGTAAAGGTGAAAGAATTAAGTTAACTGAGTCTTCAGTTGAACTGTTTTATTTCAAATAAAACTTTTTATGGCAAATGATTCTGTTGATCTTTGTAGAAGCTTAAATCTAAATATTAAACCTTACTAAGAACATTTTCTTCATATTGATCAACCCACAGAGGAACTCACGTTTTCTTAATTAACTAAGATTTCAAATATCTTTAAAAATTGATGGCAAGTGGGGTGCCTGGGTGGCTCAGTCGTTATGCGTCTGCCCTCGGCTCAGGTCATGATCCCAGGGTCCTGGGATTGAGCCCAGCATTGGGCTCCCTGATCATCGGGGAGCCTGCTTCTCTCTCCCACTCCCCCTGCTTGTGTTTCCTCTCTTTTTGTGTCTCCCTCTGTCAAATAAATAAATAAAATCTAAGAAAAAAAATTATGGCACGTGTGCCATCCCCAATTACAAGGAAAACTGCTTTTAAATTAGAAATATGTAGAAGAAAATGTAAAAGCATTATTTTATGACGTGTAACTGTCTCTTTTCCTGTACGATCTCCGTTCAATCCATCCCACACTCCACTCAGGTTAATCTCTCAAATGGGTTCCTGTTATGTGCTTATTGATATATATTGTATACTTTTTAGCATAAAATTAACTGAGAGTATGATGGGTTTAATTTGCTTCAAAAAAAGTCATCCAAAGATGAAGAAATATTCCCCCCACCATAACACAATGAATTACCATGACATGGTCTGAAAAGTTCTTTAGATGAGTTTAACTGCATTTGCATTTATTGTAGTGCATCCTGTTCGCCACAGCCTTCTGATTCAAACAGGTAAGGGAAGAGGCTCCTGGGTGGTTCATTTGTTGAGTATTTGACTTAGGCTCAGGTCATGATCTTGGGGTTCCCCTTGGAGAAACCGCTTGTCCCTCTCCCTCCCCTTCTCCTCCCCCTCCTCCTTTCTACCCCCCTTCTTTGTCCCTCCCCCACCTCTCGTGGCTCTCCTGTGCACACTCTCTCTCAGATAAATAAAATCTTTTTAAAAAAATAAAAATAAAAAAATAGGTAAGGGAAATTGTTGATGGGGCATAAATCAATTCCAAAAATTTTAATAAATATGCCTGGATATCCTAGGCAACTTTACTATTACTAAATCAGTACATTTGCTTTCCTGAAATTTCTGTCTCCCATATTTCTAATGTATCAGGACTTAAAACATGGTCTCAGGTCTGTATTCTCAGTTCTATTATCATTTAGTTTAAAACTAGAAATTTTAGAGAACTATTGCAATGTAATTGAGATAAGACATAAAAGACATAAAAGGGGAAATCGGTATGAGGTCAAGAGAGGGGACTTTGTTTAAAACATTAAAGAGCTGAGCTTCAGAATGATCATCAACATCTAGGTATTTTATATATGAAATTACTTCTACCCTTTCCAAAGGTAGCTAATTACCTTTATATCTAACTTTCTTTTATATCTCATAATTTAGCTGTTCATATTATTCAAGAGACAATTGAATCATGTGAAGTTTTAAAAATGTTCAGATTTGATTTCAGTAAGTCATTGAGAAAGAAAAGCAGATGCATTTTGTGTGTATATACTGTGTGTGCATACATGCATGAACATGAGTGCAAACAGGAATGAAACCATGCTGATTCATTTTACATTACCTGTAACACCTGATGGATTTCTATCATTTTTAATGAGGAATCACTTATCTGTGTGTATGATTGGGGGAAATTTTTCTCTATCTATTGCAGTGGAAAAATTTTGGTTCACTATCAGTTTCACTTTCCTAATACTAAAAAGCTGTCCAACAAAAGAAGTAGCTTCTTAGCATTATAATTGTTCAAATCCTAATTATGTGCCTACCTTTGAGACATCAGGTCTCAAAAGGTCTTCAAAGACCTTTTCAAGGTCTTCAAAGATCCTCCCAGCCACCCATTAATCTAAGATTCTATTATACGTTATTTTTGGATCATCATCCACAAAGACAATTTTCCTGAGTAAGAAGGCACAATGCTGGTGTTTGTTGGTGGAAGGAGGCCTTCATGACCAAATCCCTTAGCACTCATTTATACATGTATCAGTTGGGAAGAGTGACAATTGGATCTCCAAAAATGTTAGGTACTTTGAAAGAAATGAAAAGACCCTTAGACTAGAATTATAATTATAGATGAAGGTCCCATGATTATGTCTGAAGGTAGGAATAGTTGTGTTCCCCTACCACTACTACACAAGCAGTGAACTTGAGGTCAAAGTCCCTGAAGTTTCCATGCAGCTAATCCAGCTCCTCTCACCAGTCTAAGGATGAATGTAAATTATACAATCTCCAAAGAGAGGGGAATGATGTGACGCTGATCCTCTCAACCCTAGAAGATAGCTTATACCTAAGGAAGAATTGATATACAATGAAACCACTGCCTTTCAGTGAAAGAATTCCTGTCTTGTGCCAGCTCTTTTATCAAGGCTAAGGTTCTTATGTTGTTGGAGGAGGGAGGTAGTGGTGAGGAGGAGGTTGTGGAAGGGTGGTTAAGGGTTTGCATTGAAATGGCAAGCAATCCTATCCCAGGAAACATGAAGATGCAGAGTAGGCTTCAATCCCAGTATTTTCCTCTCCCATTCTCCCCAGATGGGCCAATGAGGTGAGTTTCAAATAATCAAAAGATTCCTATAGTTGCTTCTACTTCCTAAGAAGTCACAGCTATCCACCAGACTCATTGTTGGGACTCAATTGTCCCAACAATGCTAAGCCAGTGGGCGTAACTGCTACCAGATGAAGTTAAACCATAGACAGTATTAGGCATCTGGACCTCTGAGAGTTGGGAAGCAAAGGGCACAGGCTTCCTCTGGTCATTACAGTATGCTTTGAATAATTCAACACTGTGTATCATGTAATTGATTATTTGGTACACTTCTTACTGTGTTATGGTGGGAGGCGGTCATACTATCAGAGCAGGTCTGCTTAGTCAACAAAAAACCCATAGGGATTGTTCTCCTCTAGGGCAGAGAAAGAGCCTAAAGTCTTTTCAGGACTCTTAAAACTTCCATAAATAAGGATGGTGAGGAGGTGATGGTGAGAGGAAACATCTGGAAGTGAGCATCATGATTCCAAATTAGAAGACCTACAGTCTATGGTGAGCCAGCTGTGGAATACCTTTTATAAGACAGGGTGAGGGGGCACCTGGGTGGCTCAGTCGTTATGCGTCTGCCCTCGGCTCAGGTCATGATCCCAGGGTCCTGGGATTGAGCCCAGCATTGGGCTCCCTGATCATCGGGGAGCCTGCTTCTCTCTCCCACTCCCCCTGCTTGTGTTCCCTCTCTCACTGTGTCTCTCTCTGTCAAATAAATAAATAAAATCTTAAAAAAATTATAAGACAAGGCGAGGAGTAGAAGTGGCAATATGTAGGAATAACTTAGAGGTTCTTTGGTGAACCAGATTTTAGATGGACTCAAGGATTTTAGTGGGAATGGACCAAAGAGAAAGTGAAGACATTTTAGATATACTAGGGCAGGGCCACATTTTGGTTTTGGTTTTGGTTTCTCACTGGGCTTTTTAAAAAATCTGGCCTTGGTTTTTCATTAGGTTACAATGAATACTTGGATGTACAGAAATTTCTCTGGGCCAAAATAGATGTCCTTTCAATTTCTTGTTCTCTACTGAAGGTGTTTCTCAAGAAGAAACTTTTTAGAAATAACAGATGTTCTGAAATGATTTTCCAGTTTTTGATTCACCACAATCTTTCTGTTTCCCAGTACAACCCTTCATCTTAAAAGCAAGGTCGCTAAGCACACACAGCCAGGAAAAGGCAATACGGTGTGATTTAATAGAACAACTGAGGACAAGAATATTGGACTGTTTAAACAAGTGAATTGAAATAAGATGTATATTCATATTTATTTGGAAATAACCAAACCAGAGGAAGCTTTGCAAATACTGACCTAGTTCTTCAATTTTGATTTGCACTATGACTTTACTTCAATGACTACAGTTGGCAATTTGAAAATAAAAACTCAGTGACAAATGACAAAGTCAAAATGCTTTTATTTATACTGAAGTTTAGCAAGTACATTTTTAACAAAGAAGGTGTACTTTAACTTAATATATGGCAGAACAGAGAAACCATACATATGTTTCTAGTCACTAACACACTACTGCATTTTTTTCCTTAAAAGACAAAAAAGCCAAGCTGAAGTGAGCATAGAAAAGCATCACATATGGTCAGGTTACTTTACCCATTAGGATTTAGCTCATATTCTTAAACTGATCAATCAAATGCAAGGACAAAGTTTACATCATTGCATTTAAACTGTACACATGTTCCTATTTTAATGTAATATGGACTGAATAGATGCTTCATTAAACAAAGCTTTGTTGATAAACACAATTGAAATAATTCCATGTTGAATAGTTTCAGAGATAAACTGGAATCACAAGCATCTTCATTTATGTAAAGCCAGCGAGGACCTTTCAGGCCGAATAAAACTGTTGTGCCATTGCTAAACAGTAATAGTTACCTCCTTCAAAAAAAAGAAAACAAGTTAGTTCTTCTGAGGAATGATTCTGATATGTGCTTAAAAATATTGAACTTCTATTTTCAGGAACCTAAATGATCTGATGTAACAGGCTTGATTTTGTATTGGTAAAATTTAAAATTTCTTAACATTTCTATAGTTATTGTGTCAGTTTTCAAAGATCTTTCCAGTTTTTTGCTACAGCATCTGTTCTTCCCACAGCACTGAAGATCTTGAAGACCAATAAGATTCATTTCATAAAATGGGATGTGTACGGTTATCCACATTACTTTTGCTTTTTGTACATAATGATGTGTTCAAGATCCCTATGATTTACTACAATAAGGAGAAAAGAATGTCTGCTTATCATCTAAGGTAATGGTAGCTTTGTACATTTAGAATTTCCCTTCCCCAGATTAACCCTGAGACTATGTATACTGCGTGAAGGGATACTAGTTCTCAGTATCAATTTACCCATGTGTTTGGTCAAAGTTAAATGTTGGCAATCTATTTAAATGTTGACAATGAAAAGAATCCATACCATCTATATTTGATTGTGTGGATAAAAATTATATTTGGAAACAATTTTCAAAAAGAAATCCTACCTCTTTTTGTCTAACCTTGCTCTTTTCCATAGCCATGGCTTATGACCTGAGTCTCTATTCAGCTACCTCATAAAAAATTTGCCTTTGGTCACAAAAGAACCAAGAAAGAAAGTGTGGATATACAAATCCAACACCTATGCTTTAGAAACAAAGGCTATGTTCGTGAGTCAAATGTATCAACTTCACACATAAAGGAGAGTACATTATCATTTCTGGACTGACATGCCTAGTCTAAAATATTAATTCGGTCTGGTGAAAATTTAACAATGTCAGGAGGAAAATACACCCTTTTAAAACCTTATTTATAAAATCTTTAAAATATTTATTATTTCTCTATAGAGGTATTGCAGTGAGTCAGTGGAATTTTCTGGATAATACTTCAGAACCAAAAATAAAGATGTGGTAAAGTAATAGAAGAACAAAAGTCTGTGTTGGTCAGATGACCTAGAGGGTCAAACTTCATTAGAGGGCAACCAGTTATTTTGCCAAAGAGCCTGTGGATTCACTTGAACTTTACCTAGGACCAGAATAAAATAAAGTTTGAATTTAGGGGAACTGTTTAGTAGTCTGTCACCCCAGCAAATTGCTCAGATTCCTTTGTGACATCTAAGAGTAGTCATTCTGATAAAATTCACCAGATAGTTGCTCAGTTTTCCAGTCTATCTCATCTTCTGTATACATAGCCTAAATGTTAGTGGAAAGCTCTTCAGCATCAAATGGAAAACAAGATTGAATTTTATACAATGTAGCTAAAGCTTAAATCATGCAGTATAAATTGTGAACATTACAAACTTGAAAGCAATAGCAAAACAAAATAATATCTTATAAAAAAGGTCCATAAGTACAATAACAAATGATAAAAAGCAATCACCATTTGCCCTTTAGAAAAGTTGTGTCTGAAAAATCTCCCTTCTTTATTATGTTTAATTACTGCCTTTAAAAAAAAAGACAAACATATCTGCCCACACCCTTCATTAAATGTGCTCATTTACAAGGCCTATCAGAAGCTATTTCCATAGCAGCTCAAAAATCCAAAGAAAAACTAGGCTAACAGGAAGAAGACAGTATTAATATGAATCAATTTTTCTACCCAGAATACAGTAATTTAAGATTTCATAGTAGTAAACCTTTTTCTCCTAATTTAGAGGATAGTAGCAAAATAGACTTTTGTGCAGCATGCCCTATAATGTTGACACAGATTCTGTTACTGTTTTACATATACCAGTACTGAGTGATCATAAGGAGGCAGCCAATATTGATCGGCTAATTGACACTGATCCTTGGAGCAATCTCAATGTTTGCCACATTTCAATTTCAAAATGCATTTCAGCTATAATATGAGTGATTTATCATTTAGTAGTAGCTGTCAAAGTAAACTCCTAGATAAAACAAAAACATCTGGAACCATAAATAAAGGAGAGCAGTAGCTGAATTTCAATCCAAACCCAGTGTTCTCACTTCATTAGGAACAGGAAGCAGCTAATTAGTAATTAAATGTTTCATGTTTTTAAGAGTGCTTGTACTTGAGCTCCAAAAGAGATGATCTAATATACATTCTAGATATAAATAAGATTAAATATCAGGAAGAGCAACCAACAAAACCTCTCTAGAAGAATGTTAGGGAGCTTGGGAATTTATAAGGAGCAGTACACCCTGACATTTGGGAAGAGCTGACATAATTTATTGCTTTAAGATTTACCAGATAAGTAAAAGGGGGATTTGATATACACAGATGTGACCTTTTAAAAAATAAAAAAATGAAACAAAGACCCATATAGTCCTTCTCTTAACATAGCACTGCCTGTTATAGGAATACACCATGGCACAGGAGTTTCGTGTGGCCCCCTTCATACAAAAGATGAGCCTCTGCTGATCAGTTGAGTTATCTTTAAAGAACGACACCTGGTTGTTCCAAACTCAAGAAAGTGTGAGAATTGCCTTCTGTGGTATACATCTGAAGCTTATGAAAGGAAAAGGTAAAAGTAGGTGTCACAAAAAAGGCAGGTATGTGGGAAAAGACCAGAAGAAAACATACGAGGATTTCTTATAGTTCAATCAAAATCAATTAAACATATCTATTTGTAAAAAGACACTAGTTTGTTTTCAAGTGACTTAGTTAATTTGAATAAGCTATTCAGTCTTCCCTATGTTTAATACATGCTGTTTGACTATCAGGTAATGAAACATTTCTGGATGCTATATTTTTAGTCACACCTCTTTGTTATTCAGTCCAGATATTTGATATTAGTACAATTTTTAAAAATTGCATTTGCCTCAATCCATGATTTATTTCTTTTTTTATCCATGATTTATTTCTAATTTGGCATTATTCACTGAATTAGGTTAAAGCAGTACACCTACTCTACACAAGTAGACCTTCTACAATCTATCAAGAGCACAAGAAGTCAATTCCTATACCTTAGAAGAAATTCCTTCAGAGCATGAAATGACTGAAATGTCACATTGATATGAATTAACGTAACATTTTAAAATGTGTAGAGTATGTGGCCATTCCAAAAGAAATTTCATGTACTTTCACAGGGAACTGATTTTTGGAGAATGGATTAAAAACTCTGTTGGCCTTTTGCATAAGATGAGTGGTGCTTTTGTCACATCAGCAATTAATTCTAGGGCAGATGTAAAAATAACATATTAGATTTTGCTTGGTGTAGGGAGGGTACAATAGGATGAGACATTAAAAATTTTTGATTACTAGAGTGCCATTTAACACATTGGAATACTGCTCTATTAGATTCTCAAGAGGCATGAAAATAATGATGACAGGTATTTACCACCAGCCTTTGGCGAGGCCTCCATTAAGTAAACAGTTAAAGATATTTGAGGCCATTTCCTGGACAATTCAAGCCAAATGACCCATTTGGTTCTAATTACTGGAACATTTTAGGCATCTAGTCATGTTTAGATCAGAGGGTGAACAATAGAAAATAACCATGATGTGACTGATTCATCATCTCTGCCTTTCTTTCTTACGTCTATAGATTTTTCAGTCTATTTAGTTGTTGATAGATTAATAAAGAGGAAACAGGATTAGAGATGGGAGGAGAGCAGAAAAGAATAAAAGGGGTGTATTTTTTGTAGCTTGGGTATGTGTTTTTAACATTGTCTTCTTTATAAATAAGGAATGTGCTAGTAGAAAGGGATTAAATTACTTGCTTTACCATCAAAGGGAGAACTAGGTATAGAAAAATCTGCAAACTAGATCTGTCTATATTCCCTTAGAGAACACTACAGGCATGTTTTTGTTTATTTGTTTGTTTTTGTTTTCATTTTTGTTTTTTTAAGAATAGTGAGCTCCGAAGCAGTGATAACAAATACTGGTCATTTGCACAAATGAGTTACCTCCTCAGATATTTCCTGTTAAATCTCAGGTCAGCCAAATATAAAGCTATTTCACAGTAATCACAACTTAAAGTGGGTGTGTCTACATTTAAGTTTCTGTCACACCATTTAGAAACAGCATTTTCTTTCTCAAAAATTCTTGTACCTACTTACCCCACTAGGATGCTGTGTGATTAATGTGATAACATTTATGAAATACTATGAACTCCATGGAAGAATGGGGTTATGGAAGTGTAAAGTATCATGTTTAATCATCATTATGATTATCCCCTAAAAACTTGTGAAGCCTATTCTCTAGCACATTTTCCCTGTACGTGCAAGGTCCTACTTATCAGTAATGAACAAATAGTAATTGAAGGTTCCATATTTTAAGAATTTGAGTATTAATTCTAAAGAATTACAACACTAAATAAGCAAGTAACTGCTACAGCACTCTATTCGTGCCTATGATCAGTTGGAGTTCCGGCATCAGTGTTCAGGCTGCACAGAAAAAACAATAAGACCTGGTCAAAATTTCATTATGACAAAGAAAACCCAAAATCTACTCAATGAACTTCACTGGATACCACAAAATGGCTTTATAGTATTTTGCTGTGCTATATATGTTCAACATTTGAAAGAATCTCTGTATAATAAATGTGTTATTTTATTAGGCTTATCCCTGAAACATATATTCATTGATGTAAGTTTCATTCTATTAAAAATGAAATTATACAAAGGTGAGCAAAACGGTAAGTTTACAGTAGTTTAAAGCTTAATCTTTCTCGGGGTGATATTGACAATATAAAAATAGTGTAAATGATATTCCCTAACTCTAAACTATGCTTATGAGCCCCTTGTGCATGTTCTACTGTTTTACAATCTGCAGCAAAATGCATGACTAGCTTAATAAGCAAGGCATTAAGAAAGGTTTTTCCTCCTTCATAATCTAAAACACATGTAAAGATCCACATCATTTTCTCTGAGTCAAAATCTTTATTAATGATTGCAATTTCCCCTCAGGATGAGATTTCCTTCCCTGACAGGATGGTTATTTAAAAGTAACTTCTCACTGTGTGTTTGTTTGTTTGTTTAGAGTAGTTGACGCACAGTGTTACATTAGCTTCAGTTGTACAATATGGTGATTCAACTTCTCTATATGTTATTTTATGCTCACCACAAGTGTAGCTACCATCTATCACCATACAAGGCTATTACAATATCATTGACTGTATCTCTATGCTGTGCCTTTTATTCCTGCAACTCATTCATTCCATAACTGGAAGCCTGTGGGTTTTTTTATTGCAAATAAATAAGTTTATTATGTTTTTGAAGGTTTAATTTATGTTTAGAAAAAGTTATTTTTCCTATCCAGAGCTCATGTTTTCTTTCAAGTGTTTCCTCACCACTTACTCACTTATATAAACAATGGGATTAGGGAGCGCACTTGATATGATGAGCACTGGGTGTTGTATGTAAGTGATAATTCATTGAATTCTACTCTTGAAACCAACATTGCACTTTATGTTAATTAACTAGAATTTAAATAAAAATTTGAAAAAAAAAAAAGAAGTGTACTTGTTTCGGTAAGCACCAGTCATTGTATGTAACTGATGAATCATTAAATTGTACACCTGAAACTAATATTACACTGATGTTAACTACCTGGAATTTAAATAAAAACTTTAAAAAAGACAATGAGATTTCCTTAAGAACTGATAGGCTTCATCATAGGCATACTTTGGGCCATCAAACCTTTCTTTTGGGGTAGCTACCTTATTCATGAACTAATGGCAGTATTTTATAAATGATTTCTCCAACTAAGTAGTAAGTTTTATGTTTTCTTTAACTTGCTTAACTAGTGATGTGTTTCTAATCTTCAAATGGGCACTATATTATTTGGCATTAAATAAGATCATATCTGAAAGGCCATGTTTTCCTAACTTGAATAAGAGAGAGAGAAAACTATGGGCTAGTTAATGCTCTAATTCAGTCTTACATTCAATCCAAATTAAATATTCAGTCAATTGTATGAGCTCTACTTCATTGTGGGAACATGTTCAGAATGTGGCATCCTCAAATCAAGTAAGTGATAACAGTTTGGGGTCCAGTTAGGTATTAATACAGTAGTATAAATATGGAGCTACTAATTTGAAAATAAGAAAAGTAGACTAATGCAAGAAAGGGGCAGATAATAAAATAGTATAGCATTTGATTCCTCTTCATCTAGAGAAAATATCGTTTTAGAGTCATTTTTTAACAGGGTCAGATGTTGATTTTATAATGTGGCACTTTAAAAAAACAGAAGTTTCTTGAAAATAATAACCACTTGACTTTATTAGCCCCCAAAATTTCTGATTTATATTTTAATCAAAACAAAAATCGATACGAGTTGTCTTTTCTTTGCAAATGGTATCACAATGGAACATCAACCTCTCTTGCTCACTTTTAACTCACTTTGTTTTTGTGAATTAATTCTTTAATATATCCTTTTCCCCTTTATTTACTCTCTGGTCTTTGAAAGACCCACCCTAAAAAAGTGGCATGGATACACTTCTATTCTCATATGAGAATAGATTATAAAAAATATATTTGTCACAACTGTCTACTGAAAAAAATATGTTTTAAAGGAAGTTTTATACACCAATTATATGCCAAATATTTCACTCTTACTAAAATCTACACATGCGAACATAAATGCTAACTTATATGTATTTTATCGTACCTAGTCATAATGAAATCTTGTATCTGTCATACTTGTCAGAAGTATGGATCTAACGTATTAAAGAGGATGATTAGGCAAATATTATAATTACTATTTTACTAAAATTCAGGAAAAGATAGGTTGAATTACTTCTCAAGCTTAGTAACTGAATTGGCTAGTTAGTGACTGAAAAATTCTGACTACTAGACCAATGCTCTTCCTACATTGTGTCTCCCACAGACCAGATATAAAATGTCAATAAAAGTGCATGTGTCCAGTACACAGACCTGCAGTTTTTGAGCCACACTAAGAGCTCTAGATGTACTTGAATTCTACTTTCCTGCAGAGAAAAGAAAGGAAAAGAAAGTATAAATAAAAACTAGTATTTATGGAACACTGACTACGTTAAGAGCCATACTAAGCCATTCTAAGCACTTGTATCACATATGGAATGTCATATCCTTGCACTACTTCTTATAGATAATGCCATGGTGAAAAGTGGTAAGCTGCTTATGTCATTTTTCTAAAAATCTAAAGTTGTATCACCCATTTGCCATAAGTATATAATTTAAAAAATATTTTGTAAAGGTCAAATTTATTTGAGCGTTATTTAGGAAGCATACTGTAAATATTTTAATGTAATATTTATAAGTACAACTAAGTACTTTTTTATGACTTTTAACTTATGCCTTAATATTTAATATTTATTTATTTAATTAATATGCAATATTTAAATTATTTTTATTTATTAGTTTATTTAATTATTAATTAAATGGTCAATATTTAAAATATATAATTAATTTAATGTTTAAATTAATATTTAATTAAATGACATTTAATTAATTTTTAATATTTAATGACAATATTTAACTTTTAACTTAATATTCCTTTTGTATATTAAACTAATAGAAAAACACTATACTCCTGCATTTCAAAGGAATCAAAATGTGTGATCAAAATATGGAAGAAAATGAAAATGAAAGTAATGGGAAAATATTAAACGTTTACTTGAACAACAATAAAAATGACCACATCCAACTTTTCCCATAGAGAATTGAAATGCAATTACCAGGAGACTGTAAAATTCGAGTTGCAGGTTATGCCTCACCCATTTTAAATGGCTACTCACCAATGCTGAGATCAACTTGATATTCATCTGTAGTTTTTAAAGAAAATACAAGCACTTAAACATTTATGGGACAATAGGGAAATAGTGAAGAAACGTTTATAAAAATGCTCTTTTCTTTAAAGCTAAAAGAGAAATTGGTGAAAATGTTGTCTAAATAACCATTTTCTTTATTGAGATAAAGTAGGTTGCAGGTTGAGTAAGCAGATTATTACTAATGTTAATTTTCAAATATTAAACAAGTAAATTATAAACTGGGGGTCAACAGATTAGGGGACATCAAGGAAGTCTGTGTAAATTGTAAAGAATGTTTTTCTTTAAATTCACTTTAATTTCCAAAATTGATTGTATATGGTTATTATAAATGAGAAAGAAGTTCCCTATAGTAAACAAATAAGACTTTATGCCAAAGGCCCACGGTAAAGAATCCTGGCCTAAGTTACATAACTGAGGATCTGTTAAGGACTTGTTCTGATAGATGATGTGAGTTTTGCCACAAATACAAAAGTTTCTATTTTTATTTCAGTTTCTCTACACAGTTTTAAATAGAAAAGAGAGCTGTATGGTATTTGTGTAGTTTTTATAAGTAGTACCTCAATCTCTGTGAAGTTTTAAGGCAGAAGTGATTATTTAATTAGAATTGGTTTTAGGCTATTTTGGTTAATTAACTACAAGCTGGAGAAGCTTTCTTCCACCTAGGTCCTGCTGCACTGTTTTGCATAGGATAATATTACAGTCTAGTTATATATCCCAGCTAGCTGTCTAGTGATTTTAACAGTATAGATTGAAAGTAATAATATCATCACAAATTGACAATGAGGATAATGTGTGAGGGAGTTAAGATTCCTATGTTTTAGAACCCACTATCAATAGCAAGCCAATTAACGTCTCTTAGGCTATTTCCCTACTTATAAGATGGAGGTTAATCATACCTTTCTTAATTATCATACAAGGATAATCCTGGTAGAGGATATGTGTGTTAAGAATGACAAAAAGACAAAATCCTCTTTCTGATGGAGTAGTTACTAATGAGAGAACTAACAATAAACCAGGGCTTGCCACATTTTGCACAATGGAACAGGAAAACTTAGCCAAATATAAAAAAAGAAAATCAAAGTCTTCAAAGGGAAGGGAACTGAAAAGGGAGAGATGTTAAATGGATTTATTATTTGAGTTCCTGGATGCAGCCATGCCTGAATCTACCCCTGGAAGTTTCAGTTAAGTCACCCAATAAGTCACCTTTTTTAAATTAAGCCCTCCCTCACCCTATCCCCCCAAAAGAAAAGAATGGCACAAAGTTCACCAGGCAATACAAATACTAGATCTTGCCTTTCTTTTTTTCACTCTTCCAGTTTTAGGATTATCCAATCAGCGTGTTGGCATAGAACCACAACACATTTATGTGGCTGCAAAATCATTCTACTTTTTTTTTCATTTTATTCTACTTATTTAAAAGAAGTGGTATAACAACAATGACATATTACTACAGCCTTCTATGAAAATGCCCTGTGTTTTATATTAAAACACAAATGTGAAACTGAGGAACTTTTGATCAGAGAAAGGCTTTCCTTTTCCATTTTCCTCAAGCTTATCTGGGTTTGAGGAGGGATAGAGTGAATTTTAAGCTTAAAAATGTATTATATAAGTACAAAGAATGGAGCATAAAGTAACTGGCTAAGCAGTTATAAAGTTGAATTAAACAACCCTTCCTGGATAAGAGTCAGAAAGATCTTTTGATTGATGAATTAATTCTATAGACTTACAAAATGCTATGTAGCAGAGCAACCTATTTTGGCTTGCAAGTCTCACTATCTCGCTATCACTACAAATACAATTTCATCTATTGTGTAAGTGAGATATAACTGGAATTGTATGTCTTAGAGCTGTATATGGGACTTTATGTTATCATTATTAGTGTGGAAGCCTTTTAGTCATTGCAAATATTCTGTTAACGATGTACTGGTAGGTGGTGCAAGCCACCCCTTGACAACCAAGCCCTAAATTATAAAGTAATGTAAGCTCTTTACATCCTCCTTAGAAAGATCTAAAAGCATAATGCGTGCTATAATCTGACAGGTATTTCACAGAAAAAGGTATGATATGGTCTGGGAGGTACTATCAATCAAGATAAAAAGCCTGTGAAAAAGAAAATGAGAGAGAAATACTTCCTGGGGGAGAAAATAAAAAGACTCGGACCATCTAATGAATTTTACAGGAAAAAAATACTGCTGCTTTAGAGAAAGATGCTAAAATCTTCTCTGTGGGATGTGTGCTAAGGTCTTTTCTCACTCTATGATGACAGTTGCAGCAAAGTTTCTCTAAGTAGTAAAAGGCTCCTACTCTCAAAAGAAGCATTTAAGAGGAAAGAAGACCCACTTCCCACAATCTCTCTAATCTCTGACACACTATACACTTAAGAAAAGAATATTTCCACTTCACGATGGGAATATTAAAGTGCCTATGTATACCTTACAACATAGTATGAGATATGAAAGGGGAGGACAATTGGTGATCGATGAGGGCAGGGCAGGAAGTAGTCTGTGGAGCCCCAAGAGAAAGATGTGGAGCACAATATAGTGGGAATTAGTAGAAAGGCCTATAGAGAAATTCTACCTGCTCTTCTTTTAGTTTTTCTTGTCAAATCACATACATGGCAAGTAATCATATACGATTTAGTTTTTCCAGTCTCTTACTTGCTCCTATCATCACTTTCATTGCTATTCTAGCAGATTCTGCAATGATAATTTTAGCCCAAGGCTAATTGTTTCCAATAAATATTAGCATGCTCTCTGAAGCTCATTAGAAGAATGTTATTCTAGGTAATCAAGATAGAATATAAGGAAGTTTCAAAGGTCAAGGAAGGCTAGATGTTGCTCAAATTGATTTTGAGAGAGTAGATGAGAATACACATATTCATATATATTTCATAGTATAAATATATATTAAAATTTCTATATTATAAACACATATGTTAAATTACATTGTAAGATGTAATAAGTGTTTTTAGCATAGAAGTGTTAAAATTGTGTCTGTTGCTTTCAGAGTCAAATGACATGTTAGTCACCTTGCTTTTAATTCTTCAGTGGCATCTTCACCAAGTGCTGCATGGATGAGATCATGCTTTTTATATTTTAGAAAGGTTAGTCTATATTCTATTAATAAGTTTTCACATTTTTCTGAGCAAAAATGGCTCAGCATGGAAAAATTTTTAGTGGGTTTATCTTGCGCATCAAATTTTGGTTTACTTTTAACATGTAGGTTAGATTTAATATCTATTTCCGATGTGTTAGTAGCAAAAGGAAGGAAAATTATTTAAGATTCCACCATATTTATGGAAAAATATATTCCAGTGTTAAATCATTTTGTGTCATGGTCAAACATGTAGGCAAAAAAAGCAAATGCAAAAATTATTCTAACATTTCTCTTGCAAAAACAGTTCCTAATTTGTTTGTTTTTTAAATTTTGTTTTGTTTTCCCCAAATACGATGGTAGGAACAAGAGCAATGTGTCACTGTGGCCTTGCAATTTATGATGCTATCTCCCTTGAACTTTTCTGATTATTTTATTTTATTACTAGAAAGTCAGTTCATGAAGGCTGTTGTGTGTTTTCTAAAACTTAAGAGCTTCATATTCTGGGCTTGTTTTATCTGTTATTATTAAGATGATGATGTCAGTTCTCAAAATTTTAAGAACATGCACTGTCAACTGTAGCAGTAGCCCCTAACAATGAAATATAGTCATATAAGAGTTAACTAAGGTATAAACATGCAAAAGGAGAAGTCTCCCTGTGATCATAAAATGATGTTATTTTCTGTTCAGCAGTTCATGTTACTGCTGTTCATGCTAATTAATTAAAGGAGCTATTGCTATAATGTGCAAATAGGGAATCTGAGAAACTCAGAGGGCTTTTAGGTCTCCAAGTGAAGTTAAGTCAATCTGGGAGCGGGCAATCAAATGTAATGAAATCACTTGTCAGTGCTAAGCTTGCAAAAACTGTGAAGTTTGACTAGGGAGTAAAAGGATTATAATTAGATTTCCAATAGGATAATAACTAAATGGCAGAACACAGTAAAGAGAAAATATTACTTTGTTAGCCAATAGTACTGCTGTTCAGTTTTAGTTTTTATCAGTGCACTTGTAGTTGTGCTAATTTAATTTGCTTTTATCAGCAGAAATGCACTACACAAATGGTACTTGAATGTCATTTGCAAAAATCATTGATCTGAAGGTGCACTTAATGACACCCAGTATGTTTATTTTATGTGAAACAGAGATTGGTTGATAAGATGGTTAATGTGCTGTCTTGTAGGCCCTCAACTGAATTATGTGAATTTAGGTGGGACAATATTAGTGTGTATGCTCCACCGAATCCTTCACCTCCACCAATAGTGGACAGAGCCATCAGTGTTGAGTATGTATTCATTGTTTGATCGCCTTAAAGTATTCAGAAGGAGTTGCTATAACAGACTGCTAAAATAAGGGTTACAAAAGGTGATTCATGCATACCTTGTCTGTCAAACAACATTCAAAGCATAAAAGACATGAAATAACTAAGCTAAAGAGATTTAGAATACCTATAAGAATCTTAGTACAAAGACTCTTTGTACTAAAATCCACGTGATCATTATCATAAAACTGTATATGACTTTATTACTTTTAAAGATGGCCAAGCAACATTCTTCCAAGTCCTCTTTAAACTCTCTTAAGGAGATATCCCTTTGGAATTAATTTAATCTCAAAAGCGAGAGCACTGTGTGACTGATAGATTTCTACCCAGCAGAGCTATTGACAATAGGAAGAGAAAAGACTTCACATGCTGGAATTGTTTGCTGTGATAAAGATGAGTTTTGGAAATGGCACTGGATTGGCATGAATGAACTGACCCTCATAAACAATGCCAGCAAATACTCTTCCAAGGTAAAAAATGGGTAATTGAGGGAAATGGAAAGATGAAATCAGTATCAAAATAAGTCACAAAAGATAAAAACTATAACACACAAGAACAAAACTATTAGGAAGAATGAAAAAATAATGGCCAAGGTTGTATTTTATGTTTTCCAGGCATTACACATTTTCCGAAGTTCATAAATGCATATAAAAGTAATTTTTTAAATACTGAACATCTTAAATAATAATAATATTACTGGGATTTTTCAGGTAATTATTTGAATTGGTTGATTTTGTGAAATACATTCAAAATAGCTCTGATAATATTTCCAGGCACTTATCCCACTGGCTAATGAAACTTTTCTTTTTTGCTCAAAAAATTAACTTACTTTAGATATTAAATTGTGATTCTACTGTCATATTAACACAGAGCATTCACTCTAGTTTTTCATAAATTGATGATGGGAAATTTATCATTTATATTGCTAAAATGCAATGCTAAGAGAGATGAGAATGTGTACTTTTCCATTTTTATTACATCTATCAAAATTATTTAACATAACCTAGAAGGCAGACATCCAATAAGTAATTATTAACACACCATACGTCACCATATATTGACACTATTAATGACAAATATTAGTCAATTTGATCTGTAATTTGAAAAAAATAATAAAAGTTAAGTCCCTTGCTTTAAAATAAATTCTATCTTAATCCTTTTAAAGGTGTACTAATTCCCTCATGTTAAGCCAGCAAAAAATAGTAGAACTTATTAAAAGTATACTCAATGAAAATAAATATTAAATGTGCCCTACCCTAATCACAAGTTGATATGCAAAAGCCATTCTTTACAGACTTTGTTAAAGTAAGAAAATTTAAACCAAATCAAAGGCTTTTGATTTGTATCATCTAACTAACTCCCATGAATAAGATATCTGTTTTTCATGGAAATGAAATAACTTTAGGACAGTAAAAATGTTTGTATTTACTTCAGATTGGGAAAGATGTTACTACTGCAAATTAAAGGCATCATATACATTAAACAAACAGCAATGGATTGAAAGTATAGGATTAAAAGATAATAAAGATACAACCCACTGATGGTGTGTTTGCTTTAACCTCTCCAGTTCCAAAGCTGACCTTACATACCATCAAAGGAGAGGCACAATCAAACACAATGTTCCATAAAAGACTGGGTCTATATTTGTGTGTCACAAATTAAGAAGTCATCAAATGCTTCAAGCTTATTCAACCCTACCTTGGCCCAATATGTGGTAACAAACTCAACTAGTGGTAGCCCACAACTAGTGGGGTTTTCCTCATAAATTTAACTGTGGTGACTTGATTGGACAATGAGTCTTGTCCATATTGTCTTTGGGCACATAGATGCAGCTTTTAAATTGAGGGAAGAAAGCCAACAGGCAAAAGAGGGATAAGAAATATCAAAAGCTTCACTGAATGAACAAAACACACATGCTTTCACACTTAGCAAAATTAATGCATTAATTAGGTCTACTCAACCGCAGCAGAAACAGGCATTATCAGAAGATCCATGAGCTCTGACATTCCTTGTTTTGTAAAAATGATGGGCAAATCTACACGAATGAGGGTTTCTAAATTTTCTGAAACTGCCACATAAATGGTGACACACAAAAGAACACAAATGGATCTTTTAGTCACATCTAGTTCTGTTGCCTTCATATAGACCTAGTCATTACACAATGAAAAGGCATTGATTAGTTAATCCTCTAGCAAGTAACATCCATGATTGTCTTGCTCTCTGAAGTTAAGAAATCATTTTCTCATGGGGATGCCTTTTCACTTTTATTAGAGTGAGACATTTTTCCATATTAAATATAAAAATAAAAGTAATCTGCCTACAAAGGGCTAGAAAACTGCATTAGAATCAGAGGAGAAAAACTCCAGTGCTTAAATTCAATTTCTCCTTTCAGGTTGTTTTGCACTCCAGTGAAATTTTATATTGACTTGTTTCATCTGTTCTCCTACTACTAAGTATTTTTAAATATTTTACAGGATCTAAGCATTTATGGGAATCCTGAGAATCATGAATTATAAGTCGTGGTCTTATTTCGTATTTATATGGTTTCTAAAGTTATCTAAACTTAGCATTGGAATTTAGAGTTTTATAAAAAGTGTTATCTAGAACTCATTAAACATATCGATAGGTTATAATTATTCTACCTGTGGCTTTTACAAACAGTAGTGAAATTTTAAAAAGTATATATTTGTACACTTCAGAAAGGTAAATTATATTCACAATTATGCATTTTTAGAATATGCCTAACACATAGATATACATTCTTTTAACAGCTAAACATACAAGAAATTTGCCCACATTGTATATGTGAAATTATTAGTCCCTATGTATATAATCTCAAAATATACTGAGGCCTTCTCCCTCTGCCATAAAGTGAGAAGAATTAAACTTATTTCTTTTATTTATATAAAGGATATCAACATAGGAGCTGATGCCCACCCCATGTCAGGCAGTTATAGAGAGGAGTACGCTCTTTACTGTACCTTGCATAGTAGTACTATCATGAGGAGTCCCACTGTTTTCTACTTCAATGTCTGGAATTCCAGTATCTGAAAGAAGTGACATTCAAGATTAAGGTACAATTCTATTTTTTCTGATTCCATTTAAAGTGAAACCAGTATTTTGGTCCTATGGATAACACAAGACCTTGGATGGCATTCTTATTTTCGTTTTCGTATGTCTGTTTTTAATGGTAAGAGGCATATATTTTCAAGTATATAGTAAATACTTCTTTATTTCATTCTCTAGAGATAATTCTCAGGAAAATAATCCCCTCAGACTATCAGGCAATATGACCTGACTGTAGAATAAGAAAAAGACGGATACAATTGCATAAATGGAAGTTCTCCATTCTTATGCTATATTTTTCATTTTAAAATGTGATAGATGATGAGATTATGCTAAGCACACTGAGCACCAAAACACAAGTTATGGTTTGTGGTCTTTATGCAGCACTGGCTATAAGGGCAAAGGGATACACAAATAGTTTCTGAAAAAAATTTTGAGAAAAAAAGAAAAGGTTAGGTTTTTCTTTTCAATTTTAAATATGAGATGTGATTATCTAAAAGCTATCCATATCCATGAAGCACAGCTTTGTATGAGCATTTCTGTATATATACGTTTGCTTGGACACCCTTAGTTAATGTGATAACAGATACCAATGCATCACCCAATACCATCAAAGATTAATATAAGAAAATGATTTGAATACAAGGTACCCATCATGTTGTAGAAACAGCTGTTTTACTTTATGATAGAAAAGCTAGACCTAGATGGAGTTCAATTACGGGTGGATTTTAAATATGTAAAAAAAATGTCCAACCACTTCAGAATGACAAGTTCAGGGCCTCAAATAATAATAATGAGTGCGCATATGTCCCATTGCTACTCAAAAAATGTTATTTTTAAAACCTTTGATAAGCAAGGATTCTGGCTCTCACTAAGATGTCCCATTATGTAAAATATTAATGTATAATTACTCTTCTTTTCCTGTGTCTCAACGAGACATGGTTAGCATGAGCTAATAATACAGCACTGTATTTCTATTGATTGTGAGTACGATGATCCAAGACAGTCACAGTAAAAAGGGAATTGAACTTTTGGAAAGAAAGAATATGACTCATGTTTGTAAAAAATTATTTACTCAGTCTTGGTATAGGACACTGAAGCACCCTTTTAGTTTTATGTGTGTGTCATACATGTATATGGGGTATGTGTACATGTGTGTGCAAAATTCTTAGGCTTATACTTGCTATACACACATATTAGTTAATATACTTATATATTTAACATATTAGTTAAAAACACAAGCTGTCAGTGTGCTGTGAGAGAAGAATCTGAATATTCTATGAGATGAAATGATGTTGTGGGGTTTCATAATTGAAAATGTAATAAGAAAAAATTGGAATTAAGAGATTTCATGACAGAAGCAACTCTTCTCACGGAATCTCCGAGAATGTACTTAGAACATTTTTTTTCATCCAGTCCCTCCTTAAACCCTCAACACTAATGCAATCTACATTAAAGAAACCAGCATCCTGTAATTCATTAAAAGAGAGTACACCAATCATCAGCATATTTTAATATGAATGACATAAAGTACTTAACTTTTAGGTGCAAGGAGGTTATCAGTATTACTGCTTCTACTGTAAAAGTCAGCAGGGTTTCCTGTTATTCCTAAACTATTTGTATCTCCCAGAATAAGGATTATTTTGACACATTTAATTAATAACTAAAGCACTTGGCCTCAAATTGACTTTTTAAATTATTCTTGAACAAAGCCTGCCCCTCCTTCCCTCCCTTCCTTCCTTCCTTCCTTCCTCCCTTTCTTCCTTCTCTCCCTTCCTTCCACCCTCCCCACCTCTTTCTAGATCTTCTTCCCTTCCTTTCTCCCCCCTTCCCTTCCCTTCTCTTTCCTTCCCTTCTCCTTCCTCCCTCCCTTCCTTTCTTTCTTTCTTTCCTCTCTTTTTTAAATTGGTTTTTTTTCTCTGTATACGTGGAGTGTGAAAGTCCAAATCAGACATTACCTTTCAACATCCTCAGGCCACTGTCACTAGTAGTGGCTTGCTTAAGTGCTTGTTCCACTTGTTCCCGGCGCTTTGATTCAAATTCCAAGGCTTCCTGCAGTTTTCTCTTGGCTTTTTTCTCCTTCTTCAGACGCTTTTGCATGGTAGCTAAAACATGAAAAGGCAAATAGTTGGCAAAACTTTGGTCAATAAAATAGGGTTGCCAGTTTTGGTGAATTACAAACCATAGATAAAGATACAGAGAGAGACACAAACAATATCATTAGCTTCTTTTGGTTCCCGTTCTCTTTAGAGTCAACCAGAGTGTTCAATCATACAATTTACTTCTTTTTGCTTTCACTTTTGCAGTGCATATGCTTTATAATAAACATGCATTTATATGGTAGTGGTAGTAGTGGAAGAAAATTATTTTCTACTTTCACTAACCACATGCTTTTAATGATAATATTAAATATTTGATAATTTTTTAGAAAGAATTATTGGGCGTCTGCAATATATTGGTTCATAGCAGGGTTTAAAGCATACCAATCTTCACAGTCTTTCTGAATCAGTTTTTAAAAACGGATATTTTCATTGACAATAGAAAAACATTCAAGAAACATGCAAAATTTAAAATTCTATGACATTTAAAAAATGCTAGAAATGTTCACATATAATTAAAATATTTTTATTGTACTGCGATGGTAATTTAAGTTTCACTTGTATTTTTTTCAGAGTTCAAGGTCTTTCACATAAATGACCTTTAGCTACTTCAAAAGAATAATTTACCCATGGTAAATTTATGTTTACATGGAACAAAAATTCAGAGGTCTGAAGTAGTAACAAAATTGGAAAACTTGAAACAAAGACACTGAGAATATATGGTTTCTGTTATATTTTAAACATATTTATTTTTAGAGGGGGAATTGACAGAGGGGGAAAAACTTCAAGCAGAATCCCCACTGACTGTGGAGCCCCAATGCAGGATCTATCTCACAACCCACAAGATCATGACCTGAGCCAAAAGCAGGAATCTGATGCTTAACTGACTGAGCCACCCAGGCACCCCTGGGTTCTGCTATTTTTGAGGAAAGATTATTAAAAGAGGTTCAACATAAAAATATTTTACTATTTTAATCACCATTCATATAAAGCATTTAACAAATTATTTAAATAAAAAATCTAGATTATTCAAATTATTGTATAACTTAAAGTCATTGATAATCCAAAATTTTGCTTCTAGTAAAATTATTGGGTCAAAAATATTCTATATGTTGATTCCCTTGAAATTTATGACTATATATATTACAAACAATGTCATGGGGAAAAGAGAAGCAAAAAAATGTGCACCTTTAGCTCAAAAGACTGACCTATAGCCTGCATTGTTCTGATAAGGATCACATATGTGCTAATTGTTACATCCTTTCTTTTTTTAAAGATTTTATTTATTTATTTGACAGAGAGAGAGATCACAAGCAGGCAGAGGCAGGCAGAGAGAGAGGGGTTAGCAGGTTCCCTGCCGAGCAGAGAGCCTGATGCAGGGGGATGCAGGGGCTCCATGCTGAGCTCGATGCTGAGCTGGATCCCAGGACCCTGAGATCATGACCTGAGCCGAAGGCAGAGGCTTTAACCCATTGAGCCACCCAGGTGCCCCTAATTGCTACATTCTTAAAGTGTCCTGTGACTGCCTGTAAATCTCACTGATAGTTAATATGAACTGAACGATAAGCACCAGAGAAATATTGTGAAAGCAATTTTGTGAGTAGATATTTGAAGAAGACATTTGTGATGTAATACTCCCTCCATATCCCCTCCCCTTTGAGCATTAAGCATATAACTAGCAGCTTCATAGAGCAAAAAGTTCTGCCCATGGGTCCTGTCCCCGTGCTACTTAAATAACCTTGTTAAGTTGTACTGTAAAACATTTCAAGAATTCTCTCTTGAACGTTGTGCTCAACAATTCCACAGCATCAGGATATTACATTTTAAATTATATAAATAAAAAATAATAACTATCATTTATTTAGGACTTACTATATACTGAGCCTCTTTTCTGGGACTATATCTCATTACTTTTTTAATTGGGAAAAATAATAGGGATTCTAAATATACATATATATAAAAAACTATGCTTTTATAGAATATTTACATATATATAATTATATTCTTTCTATATTATGGACAGGTGTTACTTTTAAGCATAAGATCAATTTCCTTCCTCTTTCTTTTCAATCATATGACTTCAGATAAAGAGTTCACCTTTTGTCATAAAAAGTTGGTTATACTGGATATGATATATTTAGGGAACTAGAAAGGAAATTAAGTGATTATCCAGTTCAACTATTATAATATGAGGATACTGAGGTTCATAGAGATGAAGTACATACTTCTTTTTAATTAATGAGGATAACAGATTAGTTTCTTATTATGTTAGTCATTAGATGCAAGATGTTGAAAGCAGTGCTTAGCACATAGCAGACAGTTGATAAGCATTAGCCAGTAGTAGTAGTACTAGTAGAAGTACTAGTAGTAGTAAGTAGTAGTGACGGTAATGATAGTAGTGGTGATAATGTGATATGGTAGTAGCAGTGGTATTATTATTATGTCATAATATGCTACATTTATTAAATATAAATATTTCAGAATAAGTTTGATAATAGATAAAACATTACATCTACTATGTATAGGCCTTTTTTATTTTTACTTTTCTTAAATTTTTTATTTTATCTACTTGAGAGTGCAAGTGAGAGAGCATGAACAGGGGACAGAACATGAGCAGAAGGGGGGTAGAGCATGAGCAGGTGTGAGGGAGAGCATGAGGGGTGTTATGGAGAGCATGGAGGGAGGAGAGCTTCAGCCATGAGCCCATAAGCAGGGGATGGCAGGGGAGACCATGACCAGTGGGAAGGGACAGAGGGAGAGGGAGAAAGAAAAAGAAGCAGGCTCCCCACTGAGCAGTGAGTCCAACTTTGGGCTCAATCTCAGGACCCCAGGATCACAATCTGAGCCAACGGCAGAGGCTCAACCAACTGAGCCACCCGGGTGCCCCTATCATGTCTAGGCCTTTTTAAAATACAATAGATGTGATGGTAATTACAAAGATAGACCTGAAGAGTCCATGAGAAGTTAATAAACAGAAACTTATATGAACACAACCCTAAAAGTTTGAAGCCAATTTTACTCTATGTAGTAGATATGCATAAGTCAATCTAAGAATATTATATTTAACAAATGATTATTAGGTTCTTTAGTATAAAAAAATTATCCTACTAAAAATATGTGTTTTTATGACTTCTAATCATAATAATATTTTGCATAGCAAATGCCAGAAATAAATGAATTTTTCTAAACTTTAAAAAGACAAATTAGCTTTTGCTTAATAGTATTTAATGAGTTTGGCAAGATAATAAGAGGTTTAATTCTTTTGTTTTTAAGATTTTATTTATTTATTTGTCTGTTTATTTATGTAAACTCTACAACCAATGTAGAGCTTGAACTTACAACCTTGAGATCAGGAGTCACATGATCTACCAACTGAGCCAACAAGGTACCCCAATTTTTTTAAGATTTTACTTTTTAAACAGGTTTAATTCTTTTTAAATGCAGTGACTGAATTTATATTTTGAACCAGACTAAAAATGATTTCTAGGCCTTAAGGAAAATGTACAGTAAATTTTTAATTACCTGTCAAAAATTTTGGAATATAATGTAGTACTTTGGAATAATGTAAAGTTGGTGGATTTCACTCAACTGGAATTATTCTTCCTTTTTTAAGGAGGCGTTGTCTACCTTGTGGATTTTGTCTCCCTTTCTTTGCCTCTCCTTCCCACTCTTCAACTATTTTATTGAATTTTTACTTTGTGACTCTTCCACAGAAGGGTAAGCAGAGAGAGAAGTTGAAATTCACAATCATCACTTTGCTGCTGTTTAGTATTTTATGGTAAATGTAAGGAAAAGGTGGAAATTATTGGTTGAAGTGAAGTTTTAAATTATCTCTAGTTTTGATATGAACTAGTCTCTTTCTCCATATTTGTGCATAATCTAATGTCTACCCATGATTGGAAAGTTAATTCTATTTGTGAACATTAATTCTCCATTCTCTCTTTTTTGTCTCCATCCCTATTTATCCTATCCTAGTTCAGTCCTCATCACCACTGCCAGGAGCAAACTCCTTTTACATAAAAGGAGCAAACTCCTTCTATACAATTTTCTTGTTTTTAGTCTTACTCCAAGCCCTCTCTAATCTATTCCCAACATCAAAGTGGTCTAATTTAAATCAGACCAGATCATCCCCCCTACTTATCTTTAACTACTTCCCATCACCTATAAGACAAAATCCAAGCTAATTTTTCACATCGTTAAAAATGTCCTTCACAATTTAGCTTCTACCCTCATCTTTCTCCATCATCTCCCACAATTCGCTTCATAAAATTTAGAGCCACAGTAATAACTGTTTATAGTTGCCAATGTATGCAGCTTCTTGCTTTCATGCCTATGCTCACTGATACCTCTGTCTAGAATGTCCAAATCACTCAGACACTCTCATGCCCTTTCTTAGCCTACTGATCGTCAAGACTCAGGTTCAAGTATCAGCATCAGGAAGCCTTCTTCAACCATTCACTTCCCCACCAAGCTGAACTAACTACCCCTTCTCTATATAGCCACATATCATTGCTCTTGCCACTTTGTCTTGAGATTAACTGGTTGGCTGTGTTAGCCCTCTAAAATGTAAATCTCTCAAGGACAGGGACTGAGTTTTATTTACCTTAAATCCCCAGAATCTAGCACTATTCTTGGCAAAGATTAAGCATTTCATCTACAATAAATTATTAGATTATCTATATCCAAGGGTATTTTATGAAATTGTGAAAAAACTAAGAACATTCATATTTTCCAAATCTTCAACTGGCCTGACGTCCAGATCTAGTTCATTATCTCTTATAATAAAGAGAAATAGTATAGATATATTATCATGTGGATTACACACAGTATTTGATTCTTAGCTTGTCATTTTTTCAGTAGTTCCAAACTAAACCTGAGAATATTTCTACTACTCTTGAAAATATCTACAACAAAATATTTATTCTGTAATTGAACTTGTCAAACTTACTTCTGCTTTGAAGCTCAACTGCGAGTTGTCTTTCAAGGTTTTCTCTAATTTCTCTCTCTCTATAGAGCTCCATTCGCAGTTCCTTTTTTTCTTGTTGAATCTGCTTCTCCTGGATGTGAGCATTATCCAAAGCCACTTTCAGTAGACCCTGTCAAAGTACAGCAAATGGCGTGCAGTTCATCTTATCTGTTTTAGTTTCTCAAATATAAAATAATTTATGTAGATGCTAATGTCTTGTATTACATTTATTTTGTTTATAGAAATATTGTTGACCTGAATGTTGGTCAACAGAGTCTCCACGGAGGACAGACTATCAGCAAAAATGAATGGTCCAGGGAATCCAGGAGATAATGCCTGCCCAGGAGTAAGTTGGATCTTGTCCAAGGGTGACTTCATCATTGGAATTTGAAATGGTACTTCTTCTGTTAAAAACAAAATTAATATCATAATGTTCACAAATTAACAGGTCAAAATTTTCACTGTGTTTCCTTTACCTCTAAAAGCATCTATAAATATTTTGTATTTAAAATTAGATGATGAAAAACTCTTAATTAGAAGTCATAACTATTTCCCAGCTGCCTTTCGTTTCTCAAAATAAATGTCAGTAAATAATCAGTGAAAACGAAACATTTACTGCTAAAGAGGTATGAGACTTGGAGAAACACATTTATGATATGTTTATGAATACCTATAAATTAAATAATCAGATCACCTCCTTGTAAAGCACACACTGCTTTTTTCTTTTCAAATTTATCTGTCATCTATCTATCATCTATCACCTCCATTCTTTAATAGCTTTGTTGAAATATAATTCATACACAATAAAATTCACCTATTTTAAGTGTACATTTCAATGATTTTTAGTAAGTTTACAGAGTCGTGCAATCATCACCACAAATCTACCTTAGAACATCTTGATCACCCCCAAAATACCCCTCATGCCCATTTATATTTAATCTCTTTCCATAGCCCCAGTCCTTGGCAACAACTAATCTACTTTCTGACTCTACAGGACTGCCTTTTCTGACTATTTTACACAAATAGATACAATATGTGGTCTTTTATGTCTGGCTTTTTTTACTTAGCATAATGTTTTTGACATTCATCCATGTGGTAGCATGTGTATCAGTGGTTTCTTCCTTTTTATTGCTGAAAAGTATTCCATTACATGGATACATTGCTTTTTACTAGCTGACAAGCATTTGGATTATTTCCAGTGTTACCTTTTATTTTGAAGAATACTACTTATGAAAAAATATTACCTGTGGTGTAAAAACACAAGTTGTATCTTTTCTGCCCTTTTATTTTTATGTTATCTTTTCCCACATTCTCATTGCTTTAACAACATTCTCTCTTAGCTTCAGATAAAGAGACACCAATAAAGTTTTTGTTTAATAAGATGTTTTGAACAGATACAACTAATTACAAAAAGAATCTTCTCTTACACTGAGAAGCTAACTACTTGACTATGTACTTGAATTCTGATTGGACATCTTTTATGTGAGCTGTATAAATCATCAGACAGCGAATTTTCTCCTGCAATTAGAAATTGGGGCTTTTTTGACAAGGGTAAAAATAAACTGCTACAAAGAAGTAATCTTGGAAAGTACCTAAACAAACCCTGGTATTCTTTTTTTTTAAATTCATCTATTTATTTGAGAGAGAGAGAGAATGGAGGGAAGGGGCACAGGAAGAGGGAGAGAGAGAATCTCAAGCATACGTTCCACCTAGCGCAGAGCCCGACAGACACAGGGCTCAATCTCCCAACCTTGAGATCATGACCCTTGCTGATATCAAGAGTTGCATGCTTAACCAACTGAGCTACCCAGGTGCCCCCAAACCCTGGTATTTTTTATTATTTAAATTCAACTAGCCAACACATATCACATCATTAGTTTCAGATGTTGTGTTCAACAAATCATCAATGGTGTATAACACCCAGTGTTCATCACATCATGTGCCCTCCTTAGTGCCCATCACCCAGTTACCTCATCCCTCCACCCACCTCCCCTTCAGCAAGCTTCAATTTCTTTCCCATAGTTAAGGGTCTCTCATGGTTTTTATCCCTCCCTTTTTCTCCCCATTCAATTTTCCCTCCCTTCCCTTATGGTCCTCTGCACTGTTTCTTATATTCCACATATGAGTAAAACCATATGATAATTGTCTTTCTCCTATTGACTTATTTCGCTTAGCATAATACCCTCCAGTTCCATCCATGTTGATGTAAATGTACATCCCTTTTGATGGCTGAATAATATTCCATTGTAGATATGGACCACATGTTCTTTATCCATTCATTTGTTGAAGGACATCTTGGCTCCTTCCACAGTTTGGCTATTGTGGGCATTGCTGATATGAATGTTGGGGTGCAGGTGCCCCTTCGTTTTACTACATCTTTCAGACCCTGGTATTCTTAAATGCCTTCAACAGCAGTGTGTGATGGTGTGAATCATAGCACCTCAAACAAAGTTACTCTACTCACTACAGTCTCTTCATTTCGGTAACTGGGCACAAGCAAAGTGTGAAAATATGCATCTCCCTGGTCAGAAAAAATTTCAGTGACCCCATATATTATGAGAGTCATTCAAGGAAAAAAAAAAACTAGGCTTGAATCTGGACTTAACCAATTTTCACAAAAATTTAGCTATTGGTTCTGGTTCCAACAGAGATAGGAATATGGAGTTATCATATCGTTAGAGCTAGTTTCCCAATTGCAAGCAGCCTATACATGTAATTATGCAGAATCTTGAACCACACAGATTTCATAGTCATCATGGTTTGCTCCATAGCAAATTGTATGCCCCATTTACTGTATGGGAAGCTGTGGCATAGAATTATGGGAAACTTCTGTGAGATTTTTTAATGGGACAGCATTATCTCTGAATAAAATGCTTTTAATAGAGATCACCATTTCCATTTTCTTCTTTTTTTTACAGCTTCCAATTTTCCAAAATCTATATAAAATAAACAATTATTTTATACAATTAACAGTTTTGTATTATTTGAAACCAAAATGTTACAAAAAGCATTTGTTTATTGGTCTTAAAAATTTATAAATTAACCTGTTAATTTTCTTTCAGCACAGGAAGCTATAAAGAACATATTCTCAAGAGTTGTTTTATCATAAAACTTAAAAAATAATAGTTTGATTATAAATGCATGATGGATGTGTTTTGCACAACTCCCTTGTAAAATTAACCCTAAACTCTTTCCTTCCTTCCTTTATTACTTCCTTCCCTCCTTCCCTCCTTCCTTCCTACTTTGCCAGTGATAGTTTTGGAAGAGGTGAAGTATTCCAGAGACACTGAGCACATTATCAGAAATCCTGTGATCTATTTCAACTACAAATTTTGAACATTTGAAATATGCCATTAAAAAACTAAGTTCTAAAATGTTTTAAGCATCATCTCTAGTGCTTCTAAAGTACATTTCTTAACACCTAACTAGGGAATATTATGTCTTATTTCTATTTTTTGAAGTCTGCATTTAGCTAGTATTTTGTTTTCTGCACATGACAAGTGGATAGAATAAGTTCATAATGATTTATTGAAAATAATTGGGGAGGTTTTACACCTTTGTACTGATGTTCATAAATCTTAAAGTATGAATTTATGTAGCCTGGAAGATCTATTCTTACAAAATGAATTGCTACAAAGTTAGAACATTGACATCCTGCTGATTCAGAGATAATATAATGTTTCCCCTGAATAAATATTTTGTATCAGGGGCAGAGTTCTTAAAATTAATGGATTCTTCATTACGTATCACTCTACACACAAGTAACCACAGTGGTAAGAATCTGAGGGGTATTCTACAAACAAGATATCCAAAAAGGAAAGCAATATATTCAGTATGCATAAAATAAAATTAAAACTACATAAAATTCCCAGAAGTCTTCTATTTGGAGATGAAATAAATGCTATTGAATTGGCTGTAAGGAAGATTACTATTGACTATGAAGACAGGTTGCATGGTCTATGGCTTGTAATGTTGCTGTACAGTAGATTGAAGTTTCAAAATAGCATTACTCTTCTTTAAAGAGATGGACACAGTTGAATTAGGTGTTGCTTGCCGCAGTGAGGATCAAATGTAAAAAGAATCATATTTCATCGGACCTAGTCAACACCAGGAAAATAAATAGAAATATAAGAGGTATGCAGGCAATGATTCATTTTGATAATCTGGCCCAAGAGAGACACATAGAGACAGCACACAGATCTAAGCTTCTACCAAAAGACAAATAGGACACAGAGGGTGGGAATTGGGATGACAGTGTAGCAGAGGTCACATCGATTTTCAGCAGCAGTTTTCACACAGATGAGATAACCCTGGACTCTATTTGGCCCATTGTTCATATCCTACCCGTCCCACAAGCAATAAATTTCCTAGACCTAGAAAAGGGCAGTAAAGAAGAAGGATTCTACTTATGACTTCTTATGATTAAGTTTCCGTGCTAACCAAACATGCTTTTTCAGACCAAGGTCACATTGCATGTTAAGGTCCATAGTAGCCAAAAGCTAGTCGAAGTGTATTATGTTTTGGTGTAAATGAGTGAAAAGTGTCAAACCATTTGTCATTTTTTTCTGATTTTAAATCACATGCTACAAAAATGTGTAATAAGTGCATTAGAAATCTATTTCAATCTTGTAATAGGTCTTCACATCTGCATGACATTGACATTTTGCTCAGAGTTTAAAGACATCCACTATTATGTAGGAATTTATTTGGGAGGCTTGAGAAATCCTAATTGGCAATGAAATTAAATATGGACAAATACTAGAACCATAGACTGTCAGTTAAATAAGAGCATCTCTTTGTAAGCCAGGGAGAAAAGGCTTTCAATGAGCACTTTGATTTAAAAGGCTGGTATTCAAAATGTGTATATTAAAATCTTCATCAACACACATGATGCAATGGTATAAACTAAAAGATAAAGATAGGACAACTGCTATCTAGCTGAGGACATGAGCAACCTCTTCATTTATTGGAGCAAAGTGGAGACTGCTTTTACTGAGCCTGTTTGTTAAACTTACTATACTTGGTAATAGTACTTGGTAATCCATTTGTAAAACAAGTTCTTATTTTTAATTTCTTCCTTAAGGCCCAGATGAATAGGTATAAAAGTTGACAAGAAATTTATTTGTATAAAAAAAGATAAACATACAGTAAATGCTCAGAATGAAAAAGTCCCCCTAAAAATTAAAATCAGGACTGCTAGAGACTTTCGATATTAATGTAATGCTTATTTTTCCACTTTTTCATGAAGTTCAGTGTTTCTTCTTTCCTCTGGGCTTTGAGGATTATAATACATGATTAGAAAATGAACACCACTGACTCACTCAGCAGTGGGAAAATGCAGCCAGCTGCCATCAGGTCATCAGTTTTTATTCTTTAACAAATAAATTATATTTCACTATTTGATTTGAGTGCTTTCCCCTAAATACAGCTGCTCAAGAGACTTTCTTTTGTTGGTGCCATCAGTATTACATTTGGCACAAGCAAGACACCTGCTTCCCTCTTCCAAACTGAGGAACAAAAACAACAACAAAATGACCAACTGCTGTGTAATGATGTGACTTGCATGAATAAAAGGAAGTGTTCATGGTCTGAGTTGAACTATGATTCAAATGTTGCCCTTACCAAATGTCAAAAAGAAAAACTTGATCCCCAAATTGTTACATTTCTTTAGGGATATGAAAAAATAAATAATGCTGACAAATGAAAACTAGTAGCAAAAGGATGAAGGGTCACCAGCCTGAGAAAGTGAGATGCAATACCTCTAAAACTAGTATGGCACTGTTTTACTCCGGATCCTTAGATTACCAATTTGGCTTAACAGGTTCCTTTATAAATTATGCATTAGAAAAAAGTCAACTTTGAGAGAAAATACTATGCTGATAACAAATATATTCAGTGAAGGGTTGGAAGAAGTATGATACCCAGTCCTTGCTGTTAAGGAGCTGACATATCTTGAAGAAAAGTCAACAAGTTATAGAAGCAGACAATTAAGTGTGAAATCATGTGACAAAGGTTGTTAAGTGCCTCTCAAAAGAGAGATCACTGCAGTCTGGAGTAAGCATTTAAACTAATCCATTCATTCTAGCTGAAAACTGTTCCCACTGTCATTAAAATAAATTCCAAGAAATCAGGTATAGCAACGAGGTTCCTTGCTCATACTAGCATTGAAAAAGCTGGGTTAAACAATGATGAACAGTTTTAGTTAAAGCAGCAAGGGTTAGCAGATAAATTATAAGGTGTTTGAGTGAAATTTGAATTTCAGATAAACAGCAAATGATTTTTCAAAGTAAGTATGTCCAAAATACTCCATAGGACATCGATATACTAAAAAAATAATTTGTTGTTGGGGCGCCTGGGTGGCCCAGTCAATTTCAGCTCAGGTCATGATCTCAGGGTTGTGAGATCCAGCCCCATGACAGGTCCTTCACTCAACCAAGAAACTGCTTCAGATTCTCTTTTGCCCTCTCCCTCTGCCCCTACACCCCCATGCATGCACATGCTCTCTCTCTCTCAAACAAATAAATAAATCTTTAAAATGATAATACTAATTTGTTGTTTATCTGATTCAAGTATCACTGGGCATGTTGTTTTCTTTTTTATTTGCTAAATCTATTAAAGCAGAACAACTCAGAGCCTTTAAAAAGCTAGTGCTAAATACAAGCATATGTTACATATTAATTTAGGCAGCAGAGAGCATAGTGATGAAGAACAAAAGATGCCAAAGCCTGACTGTGTAGGTTTGAAACCGTACCCTGTGAATTCTCCTGGGAGAGTTACTTAATTTTTCTATGCCTCAATTTCCTCATCTGTAAAGTTCAGATAATAATAATACCTATCTCATAAGGTTGTTATAAAGATTAATGGGCTACTATTTGTAAAGTTTGTACAACAATACCTGACCCAAAGGAAATGCAAAATAATTGTTTGTTAAATAAATTAAATGGCAATTGAAAATTCCCAGGAGTGAGAGAGGAGCCTATAATAAAATATTTGACCACCTAAGCATCTATTAACACCTCATAAAATATGTGGCAAGATTCTTTCTTAGGTAGTAATGGGATAAAGCCTGGCTTCACCCTAAATGAAGCCAATGTTACTTCAGTTATCAAAGGTCTGAGGATACTTCTTAAGTCAAAGTCAGTGTTTCCCAACTGGGTGGTAATTTTGCAGTCCGAAGGACATTTGGGAATGGCTGAAGACATTTTTGACTGTCAAAATTGAGGGGGTGGGAGTGTGTGCTACTGGCTTCTTTCTGCACTGAACTTCTACTAGAGAGTTTAATAAGCTTAATAAAATAATAAGTTTATCGGTGATTTAGAATTAACAACAATACTCTACAAGGTATGTTTATTGTTCTTATGCATTGAATTTTGGGTCCCCAACTTCAGTTCTCTGTTCAAATGGCAGCTTGTTATTGAAATCTATACTGAACATCCTATTTAATATTGCAACCTGTGCCCTATTTTCACTCCCTTAACATGTTTTCTTTTTTCCTAGAAAATTTATCACTAATAATATATAATGTAATTCACTTATTTACTGTTTTTGTCATGTATTTTATCTCACTAAAATATACTCTTCTTGAAAGTGGGAACTTTGTCTTTTTAAAAATTTTCCCACTGGTGTCCTCTCAGTATCTACAATTGTAACTATTCTGGGTCTACAACACATGTGATGACTGGATATGCGCGACTGGTAACCTTAAAGCTTGAGGTAAGATTTCTAATCATCAGATTGATTCCATTATTTCTTTCTATTCAAAAAGACAAGATTGTACATGAATATGTAATTTTAAAATATTTTTATAAGATACAGTCAGAGAAAGGAAGAAAGAGGTGGAGGTAAAAAGTTTCTGGTCAAATCTCAGCCTTTTCAGTAAAATCAATGATTACTATACAGATAATGGGACAAACTGAAATTTTGCAATTTTGAAAAATAGTTGATACAGTTGTCATAACATGCCTACTTTATATTTATTGAACTTGTCTACATATCATAGTCCTTTGAGCAAAAAATAGTAAGATATAAATCTTTCTGGCTCACACACATACTTTCCCATCACCTTTGAAATGATGTATTACTGCATCAAAGATAAAGCAAACGAGTGATTTGTTTTTAAAGTAGATATATATTTACTAGAGCCTAGAAATTTAGGGGGAAATAAAAGGCCGAGGATCCAGAATGGAAAGAACTTTTATACATAGACCAGAGTTTGCTCTGAAAACTGCAAGACAGACACAAATTTCTAATATAAAGAACCAAACAGTACCCTAGGCATGTGGAAGTCCCTTCTCCAGAAAACCACCCTGGCTACTTCTGTGAAAAAGGCTACAGAGATAACATTAACTGAATGGGGAGTAATAATGTAACAGTCTTCATCAGAAATTGACAAGCGAGAGGCAAAAGTGGGCACAGAGATAAAGTGGGAAGGAAGTTGCTGTTTTAAAGAGATGTGTTCAGGAAAAATTGTGGAGAGGGCACAGTTTCCTTCAATTAACTGACTCTTCCAGGTGATAAGGTTTTATTATGCTGATTTATCTTTAAAATGGCCTCGGGGTTTCAATAGAACCCTGCTTTTACCCTTACTAGGGGTTCTGTCATCTGGCTGACTGCAGAGGCTGCAAAGTAGATTTCTCATTTTGTTTCTCTGCCAGGAAATGTACAAGCCTTTTCACCACCTAGGGAAGAAATCTCTCTTCTTAATCTGGCACAAATAAGGAAGAGAAATGTATTTTTCTGACCTGGAAATTCAAGCACTAACTTTAAAATCACTGTTGCTGCTGTTGTGTTGCTTTGCCTTAGTTAACATATCTGATTAGAGCGTTTTGGTGGAAGGTACAAGGGAACAAGATACTAATATCAAGCACTTTAACAGCAATAGTTCTTAAACCTTATCATCAACCAGAATGTCCTGAAGGTGTTTTTTAAAAAGTTCCCAACTCCCAAAGTTTCTGATCCAGTAGGCCTAGGGTAGGGCCTGGCTACTGGAAATTCTAAGTGCCCAATTGATAGTTGATGTTGCCTGTTTGGGGACCACAGTTTGAGAAACCACTGGACTATAGAAAGGTCAAATTTTGCTACATTTAAAGATGATTAATATTGTCTCCTATCACAATATTTTTTCAAACTGGTCTGTACAATTTTAAGAAATCATTTCAAAATGATAACTAAATTTTGAGTATATATTTTCACAGCTTTAAGAATTTCATGAAATTAAAGACATATCGACTAGCCTCTTCTATAGATCTAGAGATTCTAAAAATCATTGCGCTGAAAATAAGTGTATAATGGAACCTATTTGTAAACATCGAATCAGGAAACAAAATAGTAAAAAAAAAACAACAAAAAACATGAGTTTACGCAGATAAAAGCAAAATTCTTTTCCAAGAGTGAATTTAACATAAGCAATTGTTTAATAAGGAAAACCACAGTTCTATGCGTTAATCCTTAGATACTATTTCCCTGTATTCAAGAAAGGTAGAAAGTGAGTATTCTGGCAGGATTAAGATTAAAAAATAAAGATGATTCCAAAAAAAATGACACTTGCATGGAAATCTTGGCAAGAATAGTCTATAGAGCAGTTTATAATTTGTCACCTCCTATAAACTCTAATAACAAATGAATAGATATACAGGTTTGATATTTATATATAGATATCCTCACTAATAACTGTAATTATACCTATTTATAATCTGTGTATAGTCATTTTTTTTATTTTACCACCATACCAAAGATAGAAAATTAAGAACATTCTTTTATCATTAGTTATCTGTCTCTCCTGTCTCACAGACACACAAACATGCGCATGCGTGCATGAATGCCTACACACACACATTGGTGAGATTTTATGCTGATTTTTTTATTTTAGCTAAGAAATAAGAAACTGAATCACCAAGGCACCATATTTTTGTGATAAAAATTATGAAGTGTTTTCCTAATAAATGAGCAATCATAATAGCAACACTGTTGTAAACCTAGCCAGTTCAAAATGACACCAATCATTTAATTTAATTATTTTACAAAGCTGAATTTTTTAAATAAATGTTAATTATTAAGGTAAAACACTGCAGTTTTCGCATTTTTCTTTCTTGTGCAATGGAGTCATTAAGACATCAAAAAAATTGCTTTTCCTCTGAAAATCTCTCAAGTTTTATCAAAGAAGTAGGCATCTATCAGTAATGCTCCAGTCAACAACCTTCACCAAATGCGCATTCCTACTTTTAGATGTTGTCTATTGCCATGAGAACTTACATTATCCAGTGAACAAGCTCTTTTTTGTTAAAATGATAGTAATTTATAAGATATAGCTTAGGGAGTGGGAGGGATAAATATCATCAATAGAACATATTAATGTGACATTTTATTTCATGTTTTAACATTGCTCTTTCTCATCTTCATTTCAAGTTAATTTGGAGGGCTTGTTTCAATTTTACTTTCTTCTATTTCAATATTCATATCTAACTTAAGGACTTTTTTATTTTTGGAACTTTATTTTATTTAACAGTATATCATGGAAATACTTTTGTTGTAAAGATACATTCATGGTACAGAGTATTCTTTTTAGTGATTTCATTCTATTCAATCCTATGATGTAATCTATAAATTCTTAATCCACTTGTCTTAATTTCTGAACATTCAAAACACATTTTGGGTACTCTTTTATGGCATTTTCTACTTTTATTATGCATTACTATGTATTTGGTTGTACCTTTATTTCCCTAGTCTGCTGTAAGTTCCTATAGGGTGAGAACTGTGTTTCACTAATGATGTTGGCTAATTGTCGGCTAATATGTTGGCTAATTTGAATTTAAATTAAAAAAAAAGAACTCTGTTTCAATTTCTCATTGGTCTGCATAATTGCTACCAAATCCACAAGAGGGCTTTGGTAAAAATAGATATTATTTTTGCTAAATGCATAACTACTTCAAGCCAGAACAAAGAATACCAACCAAACTAGTTATAATGTTGCTTCAAATTACTGAGTTTCTAGATGCAATAACTTAATGACTTTTTTTAAAAGATTTTTTTAAAAAGATTTTATTTATTCATTTGAGAGAGAGAGACAGAGAGAACACACAAGCAGGGGGAGAGGCAAGGGGGAAAGGGAGAAGCAGGCTCCCAGCTGAGCCAGCCTGGAGTCTGATGTGGGGCTCAATCCCAGGACCCAGAGATCATGACCTGAGCAGAAAGCAGACGCCTAAACTATTTGAGCCACTCAGGCACCCCTAACTTAATGACTTTTATCAGAAACATTTAGTGAGTACCTGGTGTGCATGGTATTTTGCCGTAAATTAAAATGAATTCACAGATTTGTAAATTGAAAAGTGTGGTAGTTATTTCTTCTAATAACTACATTAGATAATTATAAGTTGCCTGTATGACAAAGAGAAATAATTCCAAAATATCTCAATCAATCAAATAGTCTTCACAATGTATCATTCAGTTTAACTTCAGTGGTTATTCAAGGGTCAATTACCAAATATCCTCACTTCTCCCTAAAATGTATAAGTCTGCTATTCTACTCATAATGCAAAAAATATGACTGGATCTCTCTGTATCTTGGGATGTTACATCTGTAAACTTCAATGTCCCTATTTTAGAATAGGAAGAACCACCTCAGAGTGTTTGTGGGAGGTTTAAATGAGAAAACTAAAGTGGAGGGACCTAGTTTTGTACTTAGCATATACTAGATCCTCAGTAAAAATTGGCTGGATCTGAAGCTGTGCTAACCTAGATATGGAACAATGAAATTGTTCTATTTTAATGATTCAGTTATTTGGATAATGGCTTTAAGGATCAGTATTATAACCTTTGATTACAGTGACGTTATATTCAGTTTACTACCATATGTTATTCATTTCTACATTCTACTTGTACTTGTCTTCATGTTCACTTTGGATGACTTTAAGAAACATGTCTCCCCCTGAAGAGCTATATCTATTTAGTTCCCTTAGAGATTGTCATTTTCCTAATCTGAATTGATCACTAGGGAAAATCACTTTGCTTACTGCCTCTGTGTCTACTGTCACCTCCTAACCATTATTCAGTTCCTATTTGGCATTTTTCCAGTGTGAAAATACCATATATTTTTTTTAAATACCATATTTTTTACACAACATTGAAATTACCTCCTGTTCTTGGTTACTGACAACGGATTCCATCTTACCTTCAGTTAAAATGCCTGTATTAACAGAGAGTGAAATGTGCCATAGTTAGCTTATGATTCTCAAGTACAATCTGTAACACAGAATCTTGAGAGAATTTACTAATAACCTAAGAAACCACCTAACTTTACCTAACACTGTCTCTGAGACAGTCTGATGTTTTAAGAAAAACTATCAGAGTGTAAAAGCAATGAAATAATGTTATTTAAGTTTGGATAATAGTATATATTGCTTTATTGCCTCAGCTACAACATCCTAGAGGATACTTTTTTATCTGGATACTTATAATACATGTTATCTTCCCCCATTTGCTTAAAATGTGGGCTCCGTGATTAGCAAAATTCTATTAAGCACACTTCACAGCTCTTTAAAATTTGTCAGCTCTTCCAATCATTTAAAATATACAGAAGCTGTATTTTCAGGTCCCAGATAATTATTTTTAATTTACTTTCCAATGGGATAAAACATATTGTAAAGGACAATTCTGCTATTCTGTCTTCCCCTGCTTAAGCTTCAGATATATTATATTCCCTGCCACCAGCTGAAGCCAAAAGGTATAGACACAACAGTAGTATTTTCACAGATGTAAAATATTCCTAATCAAATAGAGATATAAAATAGGAACAAATTACTCAGGTCCACTTTAATAAAAGAGTAGCATTTAAACTGTATTACTCTTATGATATTGACATTTCCATTTGTATGCTGTGCATACCGTTGCAAAGCTATATACCCTGTTCAAATAGCATAGTGTCTTTTTGCAATACTGCTTGTATCCGAGCAGATACAAGGTTTGTAGAAAATGCATCTAGGGAGCCATAAAACTGGCGGAAAACATATTTCTCCACAGCATTTTAGTACTATGAAAAATTCAATCACAGGGAAAAATGTTTTGCTATAAACACCTTAAAAGCCTTATAAAGGCAGTGGCTTCCCACAGCACTTGTTTAAAAAATTTTAAGAGCTAGAAAAGAATAGATCTTATAAACTAAACTCAAATTCTTTCAATTTCCTTGATTTTTCACAGGCTTTGTTCTTGAAATTTAAAAAGATTTTAAATTCAATGTAATCTGTATGCAAGTATGATAATAATCTGATCACAAATTTGCAATATTACAATGTTTACCAAAATGAAACCAGAAAACGCATTTTCCCTTCAACACAGGCTTTACTCTTATGCACAAGATATTGTTTGCTGACTGTAACTTAGCAAAGAAAAATGACATTATACATACTTAACATGCTGTATATATTTGGGTAAGTTCCAAATAAGCCAGAGTAAGGACAAATGCCCTATATGTTCCTCATGGTAGAGTAAATTAGAATTTAAATTAGAAACAAAGACAGTCAAATCCTAAATTTAGGATTTCTGGAGTTGAAATCTGGGGATATTTGATTTTGTTTTTACGCTTTTTAAAAATATTTTAGAAAGTTTTAGGAATTAATTAAAAATGAAGTTCCTCACTGTTGTATAGTGCCTTCTACTCAGTCCTCATAAATTTCATTTCCATATTTTTGAATGGGAACTATGTGCGTGCGTGTGTGTGTGTGTGTGTGTGTATTCTCTCCTACAATTAAAGAAAAAGGGTACTTTTCACCTACTTGTTTTATACCAAAGAGTTTATTCTCTTACATGAATTTCAATAACCAATTTTATTAACTAGCACCTTTCCTCAAAATTTGCTAGTGGTTTGCAATTGTTTCAAATTGCATACAGATATAATCATGAACTGTAATACCTCCACCAATTACTTTTTTATCTAGCTATCTTTTTCTTCAATTATGTTATGTCTGGCAAAATATTGAAGCATCCTAAACATCTTGTAAGCAATCATTCTTACCCTCCTCTTGAAGAAAGAAAAGGTATAGTACCATTTTGGGGTTTTTTTGAAAGGGAAAGAATAACTAGAGTCTACTCCAATCTGTGTTTTTAGCAATTACTTTTACACTTAGCTCCAGTTTTTCACTTTCTTCTTTCTACTGGACACTTTCACCAGGATATTTTATCAAGACATGAAACTATTCAGAAAGCAAACCCTCACTTCATTAAGACTACTTATCATCCAACCATAAGCCTCAACCAAATATGACTTCATATCATGATTCTTAGTCATTTTCACCATTTCTTACCAAGGTTGGAATCCTCTTAATCACTTAGACTCTTCTCTCTCTTTTGCCTCTCTCATCATATCTAATCTGTAAACAGATCTTCTTAATACTACCTTTAAAATATCTTCTATTCTAACTACCTCACACTTGGATAGTTAGCTGGAGTCCATAGCTTTGGTCTTTCCCTATTCTATGCCATTTTGGACATTAACACTAGATTAAAATGCCCAAGATAAATTTTATCCTCTGTGAATAACCCAACAGGTCCTTAAGGACCTCCGTAATTTTACCCAACTTTTTGTACTTCATCCACAAATACTCCTTTACAAAAATTTCAGTTGTAATCAACCTGTTTGACTTCCTGTTGCCTACTATTCATAAAGCTTTCTCATTTCTATAATTTTTCTTCAACACACATATTTAGAATATTAGCTCATCCCCCCACATTTCAAAATATTATCTGTCACTTAAGATCTTAAATTAATGTCCTCCATTGAAGCTTTTCCTGATTATCTCAGCCTATAATAACTTTCCACTTCTCTTAAATCCTATAGTTAATTTTATGAGCCACACATATAAAAGCATATTATCTACTAAAATATGTCTATCACAGTGTTATTTACAGCTTTTAGCAGTAACTAAATATTTATATATTAATGCCTAAGTTCCCTAATTAGACATTTAGACATTAAATAATTTAAGAGTAGGGAATATTGTCTACTTATTGTTCTCTTTTTCTTCTGTGGACACTACTATTTTGCCATATACACTGTTCATTTAATACGTATTTGTAGTTTGTTTTTTAAATAGATAGGATGGGAAACAACAAGAATGTTTTAAAGAGGTTAGGGATATCTACAGAGCACACATGAAGACTTAGAACACAGGAGCATAAAAGTAAATAGATCCCTAGACTCTGAATCTTTGGAAACTTCCCATGATTCCCAATTTAAGGAAAGAGCACTCAACAGGATAACATCTATTTTGTAGATGGAATGAGATTATTACAACTTGTGGACATGCCTGGGAGTCCGAAAGTCATTAATGAGGACAGGATTTTGAGGTATAGATTCAATCCTGAACAAAGCTCAATTTCCTAAGTCCAAACTGAATAGGTTTTTATAGGTGGAAAAGAAAATGTATGATTTTCCTAGCATTACTTAACATTTCTTTAAGCAACATTCTATGCTTGATAGGAACTATTCTCTGACAGTTGATTACATAAGTGTTTTTCATCCTTAATAACAACATGCTATTTACAATTTAAGCTGGAGTTATTCTTCAACTTTTAACATTTTGAAAAGGTGAAATTTCAATTTTTGGTTTCTAAGCTCTTGTGTACTTGTTCTTTATTATATACAAAAATATAATTTAATCTTGAATACTACACTTTTAAAAGAGACTAACCATAGAAGTATGCAGCTTAAGCTGTGTCTATGCATACAACTATTTTGATCCTTTTCACAGAACCTGTTTAGTATAAAACACTTAGTAAACTGAGGGAAGAAGAAACCGATCAATTATCTTACAGTTGACATATTTTCAGATTGAATTGATTTATCCAATTCAATTTTAATAACCAAACTGTGTGTGTGATAGAATCAAATGCATATAAAACTTAAAGCCATCTTCTTCATTTCTACCTAGAAATAAGGTACATGTGTGAAATATTCTTTCTACACAAAAGAATTTCTGTAGCACTTAATATTATTCTAAATTGAATTACAACTAGGAAATTAATTCTATTATTATTTTCTTCAGTTGATTTCACCCCTCTATTTTTGTTAAATTGTACATCATTTGTGAAATATGTGACATCTATTTCTAATACCTTAAGATAAAGGTAGGTTTATAAATTATTTTGGTGTTATATCTTGTATGAAGAAGAAAACATTAATTCTATGCTGCAGTATTTCTGATACAAACAAGACATTTATGCATAAACATATAACATTTAACTGGTTTTTGTCTCTTATCTCCATTCAGTGTTGTGCATATAACAGTATCTTAAACCTGTTCAAGTTCATTTAGAAGAACCAGAATAGATAGAACTGTACACTGTTATTTGGGGCTTGATAGGTATTGACGGTTTTTTTTTTATGCTTTTTGAATAAACACAATAGTTTTTTCAAATTGTAACTGAAGATAATTTAAAAACAGGGATATGTTTTCCAAGTTGTACATAGCATTTGAAACTGGCTCCATTGTTTTTGCAGTTAAAGAATTATTAATACCTAATATAGGATTTGGGGCTTTTATAGTTTTCAAAAGGTTGTTACTACCTAGAAGTTAGGGGAAATGTGCCTGTGTTAACCATGCAAACGAGACAAAATTGTCAACCACCCTTTTAAGACCTAACCTACAATGCAGTACTTGAAGATGGAAAGCCTCTTAAAAATATCCATCAGAGATAAGGGTCTCCTTTCATGAGGAAGATAAAATTGCCTCATGGGAGCCACTGTCCTTTTCTATTACTCAAACCACAGAGAAAACTAAAATTTAACCATTTGTAATAATAATAACAACTTCGTTCTTGTTTTGTGAATCATTAATCATGGTTATACATACTTTACATGCATAATAAAAATGATCTAGAGTTATATAAATTGAGAAAAAAGATCTGGCCTAGAAAAAATAGCATAAATATAAATCTTCAAATGTAGATACATGGAATCTTTTTAAGACATCTTGAAATTCTCACAAGTTGGAAAGTTAGCCCCACATGAAAGGACAAATCAGAGAGGGGAAAGTGTAATTAGATGTACCTTAGAGTAGAGCCAGCCTACGTTAAAAAATGAGTAACTCCTACATATTCTTAGAATATCATTCAACTTTAATTAAATAGGTGCTTTATCAAGAGGGGAAAAAACAAAGGAAAAACCGAAGTGATTTTCCAGTGACTTAAAGGTGACTTCTGTGTGATACAAATATAAATAAATTTCCTTTTACTGTCTGTTTCTGAGCTATTTTTCTCCCCTCTTCTTTGTAATACAGGCATTGGTCAAAGAGGGTAATCTCCATTAAGTAAGGGAAAAGGGAAATCCCCATTAGCTTGATGTGTGGGCATTACTATTAAAATAAAGAAATCATCATGGAGAAAATGAAAATGGGAAAGTAGTATAATTTAAAACTTTGCATATCATTGTAGTTCAACAATTGTGCCAAGGCATATGACACGTAAAAACAAATTCAATTCCATTGAGTGGGATCACAAATAATATGTTCCATAACAGTTATGTGCTTGAAAAAAAACAACAAAACCCCCCAAATACTGTACATTATGTATCATATCCTCACCAGTGTATCTGTATTTATTTTATTTTGTAAAATAAACTCTCTTTTTCTAGCCCTGGCAGAACAAAATAAAACTTTTAATTTTCATTCAAAAGTTTCAAAGCAAAAAATTATTTTTTTTTCCACTTAAATCTCTAGAGACATGTTTCTATGTTGGCACTAGATTTCAGTGGTATTGTTTGAAGATTTATTTTTCAACCCCTCATTAAAGGCAATGATGATGAAAGAAAATTATTTCTGCAGGAAAATATTGTTTATTACATTAGTATTAAATTTGTTCACAGTTCCTGTTAATTAAATAAAAAAGTTTCTAGGGGCGCCTGGGTGGCTCAGTGGGTTAAGGCCTCTGCCTTCGGCTCAGGTCATGATCTCAGGATCCTGGGATCGAGCCCCGCACGGGGCTCTCTGCTCAGCAGGGAGCCTGCTTCCCCCTCTCTCTCTGCCTGCCTCCCTGCCTACTTGTGATCTCTCTCTCTGTCAAATAAATAAATAAAATCTTAAAAAACAAAAAAAGGTTTCTAAGTCCAATAGCCACAATGTTGCATCATAATTAGCACGTGAAATACTAATACGAAAATGTTACAAGTATTTATTAGTAGTTTATAAACAATTAACCAAGACTACTGTGAACATTTGAGATGCCATCTTTTTATCACATAATCAGCAAGAATTTTCATCACACTAATTTGGGCATGCTGTGTCCATCCATATCCTCATCCATCACTTAGAGTAATTAGTTTGGCTGCCTCCTTATCACAATGATAACCACGACACCAACACTAACTGTTCCTGGCTTGGTCCCTGCAGGTTGCTGATGTATTAGCTGTGATATAATCATTACCAACCACTCAAAACTTAATGGGCAGCAACTTGCTCTTTAGGTCCATATGTGCATGTGCATCTCTACTCTCCTACTTACCACTCCAGAAATTTCTGGTACTGCTTTCTGCTCCAGTTTGAAGGGAGAGGAAAGAACCAAGATGCATATTTTGCTTATTTCAAATCTGTCACCTCACTTCCAAGTAATTATTTGTCTGCCTTTCTTCCTTTCTGCCTTTTCTCTCCTACCCTTTCCCAAAATCCATGTCCTAAATGTATGTGGTAGCCTGGCATTAGGGAGTAGTTAATGGCCTATTTGGGTTATAGAAAGTAGGGGAGTTCGAACTCCTCTTATATATTTTTATAAAAATATGCTCCTTATGACACCACTTCTCTTCTTAGCTTTTATAGAAAAAAAAATCACTGAAAGAGTTGTCTGTTTGTGGTAGTCAGTTCTCTTGTAAAATTACTTCAATTAAGCTTTTGCTCCCACCTGTCCACAGACATTGCTCTTATAAAAGCGGCCAATTATTTACATTGCTACATCCAGGAGTCAATTATAAGGCCGATCTTACTTGACTTAGCAGCTACTGATACAGTTAATCATGCCATTAAAGTATGTATGTCATTTGAATTCTGAGACAGCCTTCTACTTCATTTACTGTTCCTTCCAAGTTTCCTCTACACGTTCCTCTTATCTCCAAGACCTATTTTGGATGCCTGAAGTCTCAGTCCTTAGGTCTCCTCTCTTTAATCAGTCCTTTACATTCCTAGAACACGTAGAACACTGCTTTGCAGACATTGTAGATTCACAATGATTATTTGTTGATTACGTTTTATTCCATTCTGTCTTGCATATGGTAATAATATAATAAGGTTGATTTCTCCAAATTTCATAAACAAAAAAACCTGTCTCATGAGTTTATCATCATCATGGGTACATAAATCCATCTCATTTGTGGGCATATAAGTGTGCACATACACACACTTATAAATAATAGTGCCATGAATATAATTTATTTTTCAGTGAATTTCCTTGGAATAGATCTCAGGTAATGACCCCCACTTACCATTTCCTTTGAAATTACAGTTTGTAGCTTGTTAGTAGGAAAGCAGTATGTAACAGATTCAAGCCACTATGTTCAGAAATGCCACTGATTGTCTCTATTACTGGAATAACAAGCCCCCCGAAATATAATATCATGCAATATGAACATTGCCCTTGGCAGCACCTTTAAACTGGGCAGTGAACTACTTCAAATACCTGTAAGTGTTAAACACTAGTTCAGCCTTAAGTAGGTTGATTTTAACAGCCAAATGTGCACTGCAGTCTATCTGAACTTTCAAAGCACCTTTCAAACTTAATTTTACAGAAATGTTAATGACCAGAACAAACTATTTAAGGCAGAAAAGAAGAGTAATTATTTCAATAGATGAAAGGAAACAGTAAATGAATGCTCATGTTTTGAAAGGGTGGCAGTAACTTATCTCTTTTTAAGGAACTATTCTAAGCTCAAAGCACCACGGAGGTACTTAAACTATTATTTATATAGGAATTATTTTCCTTTGCAAATACAATTCTCAGGGAAAATTTAATAGCTTTTCTAAGATTGAGTTATTAACTGAAATACTACAGGAATATTTATTTTCCAAGTAGAACTTAACTAGTTTATAAATGCCTAATTTAGACATTTTCTACAATGATGAAAAACAGGAATAAATCACAAAATGATAGATGGACATGATCAGAAGGGGAATAGAAAATTACAAAAGCTGATGTTAAAAGGCTCTTATATGTGGTGGTGGTGGTGTGATGGTAAAGGTGCTGACAGTGAAATATAAGTCTAAGGAGCTTCATGGCCTCTGCCCAGTGACACCAATAGGTGACTCTGAGAATGTGTTGAAATAGTAAACAAATAGACAATGGACATAAATATTGAAAAAAATGCCATGGTCTTGGAAATGTTCTCATTATTGCTATGTTGATATTTACAAGTAGATAGTTCGAGCTGTAAATTTCAATCATAAAAGTGTCAAAATAGTGAAATTATGATATTAAAAAATACTTTGAAAGAAAATGAGAAATTATTTGTTAATAAAATATATTGATCTAAAATCAGATTTATGGTAAACCAAGCCTAAAGCATATTCATTATATAGAAAACAAAAAATTTTCAGCACTTCATTCTATCAGAGTTTTTCCTTCAGGAACAATGCAATTTTGTTGCACTAAAATGAATACCTAAATTTTACTCTGAAAATTCCATAAAGAAATTCAAGCAGTGAGAACTAAGTTAATGACCTAGATGTTCTTGTGTCCCAGGTATTTGTATTTCTATCCAAGGTTCTAAAACATTATGATATACTCTTTCAGGTCCTACTGAGTTATAATAAAAACTGGAAACCTGGGGTGCCTGGGTGGCTCAGTCAGTTAAGCGGCTGCCTTCAGGTTATGATCCCAGGGTCCTGGGATTGAGCCCTGAATCGGGCTTATTGCTCACTGGGGCATCTGCTTCTCCCTCTCCCTCTGCTGTTCCCCCTGCTTGTGCTCTCTCTCTCTCTCTCTCTGTCAAATAAAATCTTAAAAAAAAAGAAAAAAAAAACTGGAACCCTTTTCAGAGCATTAATTGGTTCTTGAGGCTTAAAAAATAAAAATGAGGTGCTGGTTACCCCTACAAATTGGTCCTTTGGATTAGAAAGAATCATTATCATAGGTAGAAATATTTTAAGACTGGAATTTTTTTTAAAGATTTTATTTATTTATTTGACAGAGAGAGACACACCGAGGGAGGGAACACAGCAGGGTGAGTGGGAGAGGGAGAAGCAGGCTCCCCACTGAGCAGGGAGCCCAATGCGGGGCTTGATCTCAGGACCCTGGGTTCACGACCTGAGCCGAAGGCAGAGGCTTTAACCCACTGAGCCACCCAGGCACCCCAAGACTGGATTTTTTTAAGGAAATTATAATTTTCTAATATTTTAAGATCCTGGCCAGTAGGAGATAGCCTTGTGTAGTTCTTGTATTTCCACAGAAGCAGCTGATCAAATGCTCAATGTATGTGGGCTTATATGACGATTTCCTTAAGACAACAATACTAGAAATACAACTATTCCGTACAGCGGGAAGAAAATCTGTCCTTAGGAATTCTATAAATGTCTTTTACTGATGGTGATGTGACTCCCTTAAGGTAATTCAACCCAGGATTTTCTCTCACAATGCGTTTAGTGAAGCCATGTCAGAACACTAGTTCTATGCAATAGGAGTAGAAATATACCCTGGTATATTTCTGGCAATCAAAAGGGGAACTGGAACTCTGGCAATGTCTTTTTTCCTCTATATCTCCTACCCTTTCCAAATACAATATTCTATCACCACTATTCCCAGATGAAGATAAAAACAAAGCACACATGCATCATTTTTATAATAATTTCACAATTTCACTTTAGATTTTACAGTCTGCTTGCATAGCATGAATACTTCTATAAGGCTGAAATTAGGATCAACAAAATAAAAACTAGTTTTGTAAACCCAGAAAAGGTAACTGAGACCGATTTTTAGTCAGTCTTGTTAACAGGACAACTAAATACTCTAACATGAATAGTTGTTCTACTAATTCAACCATCAAGCATTCTTGGTTGTTTTTGTGAGCATAATACCATACTAAGCACTATTATTACATTATATTATATTATATTATATTATATTATATTATATAATAATATAATTATTATACCCATGCCAATACTATCCTAAGCAATTTACATTCATTATCTCATTTATTCCTCATAACAACGCCATAAGATTGGTACTATTATATTCTCATTTTCTAGCTGAAGAAATAGACTTTGAGAGATTAAAAATACTTGCCCAAACTACATAGCAAAGCTCAAAAGTAAATTCAGTTCTGTTTCATTCTAGATTCTGAGCTCTTAACAATTGTCTCTTAACTACAGCATAATGCTTGGCTTGTTATACACTGCACTAATATATCAATATTTTACAAACCCATAAAATCATATTCTTAAAAAGAACAGACACTCTGAAAATAAGGTTTTTGAATTTCCTTATAACAAATATCATCAGTCATGATGGTTAATAGGGATATACCTAAACTAATGTTTAAGTAGGTGAATGGGATCCAGGAAGCCAAGATACAAAAAAACAAAACAAAACAAAACAACCCAAAAAACCCATCAGGTTTAACTGTACCTAGCAGCATACACATTTTAAAAAATGTAAAATGCAGTCTTCCACAAAAGAAGCAATGTCATGAAAAAAACTTGGTTTATAAGTTCTGTAAATTCTGCATTTTCAGTATTATGGTGTCAGTCTTCATTCACTCTATGACAAGGATGTCAATCCAATAGCAGTCTGGTTTTATAAGACTTTAAACAAAGATCAAAGTAGTGATACTGCTGAGTTAACGTTATCTTCCCACTTAAGCACTTTCATGCTGTAGCATCAATATTAACTTCAAATTATTCTTTCAAAGCAAACATAATGGTACTAACTTTAATATCTCTCTTGTCCACAGAAACCATAATTTCATGGAGTCCAATAGAGGAGGTGGGTAGGGTGATGGGTTAGCCCAGTGATGGGTATTAAGAAGGGCATGTACTGCATGGAGCACTGGGTGTTATAAACAAACAACCAATCATGGAACACTACATCAAAAACTAATGGTGTACTGTATGATGACTAACATAACATAATAAAAAAATTAAAAAAAAACCCATAATTTCTAGAGCTACTTCAGATATTTGTAAAAAAGTTGCTTGAATTTATATTTTTAAGGAATTGTAATGTAGAAAGGCTTTTCAGTGTTTATTTTTAATTTTTGTATATTCCTTTTAGCAATAAAAGGTAATGCAGTTAAACATGAAATATTATTTTCATTCTCACTTTAGATCAATCACAAATGAAAGACATCCAAAAATCAATTTAATAGGCAAATCAATTAGCAAACAAAAGCAGTGTAAGTACGACATTAGCAGCCTCAACATCAAGTTGACTTGTAAACAAAACGGAACTCAAGTCCTAGATAATATGTCACTACAAGCCTCAGTTTTAAGCAAGCCACATAACATTTCTATAATGCTCATATAAAAAAACCATGAAAATTTTGGTTTTGTTTTTCAAAAGTGTTACCCAGCAAATGTCACTATAAACACAAAAATAAAATAGCTAATATATGGGATGTAAACATCCACCAATGCTATATATTAAGATTTCAATGTTATATATTAACATTTCAATGTTTGAGGGCAATAACCTTTTCCAAGGAATTATGCACTGAACACTTTACAAAGTTCTCTATATTTAACTAGTATTTGGTGAGTACAATCAGGGGATATGACTCTGTATCAGGCATTAACACTTCAACAGAAAATAAGAATATAGTCTTCAAGGAATGTTTTGTATTTTAGTTGCTCTTATTATTAGATCCCCAGAACATCCCAGAACTAAAAAAAAAATACTGAATCAATTATTTGGATATAATTAAATTATGCATCAAAATGTGTTATTTTCCTCTGAAAAGTAAGGTTTTTGGCCACATTTGAAAGTTTGACCTTGTCACCCAACCTACTGATAGAAACTGTCAGGTGAGATAAACTCTCTGGCCATCTCTAAAGGAATTACTATTTATCTTTATCTACCATTTGAGGGTGAGAGTTGGACAGGGAAAAAAAGAAGAATTTTGTTTTATGTTTGCTATTGACTTGGAAAAATAAGCTAATCTGATTAGGGAAAGCCAGAGGCAATTACTTACAAGTACCTCATGTCAAAAGCAACCAAAAGTTAATGTTTCTTCAAAAGATATTCTGAAGTTAAGGGACTAGCATTTGGGAATTCTTGGACACCTTGAACTTGAGATTCTTCTTTTAGGGCTCCACAGTTTCCTTAGAGCTAAGAATGACTCGCCATAATTTTGTTGTGAAAATGTTGCCACCCACAAAAATATATGGGCATATTAGTCCTTAACTGAAAACAATGAGTCCCTAATATATAGTCACTGATGAGTTTATGTTTGTATGTGCTTGTTGTATGTACATGTGCTTTAAAATTCCAAATAATTTCACTGAGCATCCCCCATATAAAATAAAAACAGACTAAATGGTCATTTTATTTTTTCCATTTTTTTATTATGTTATGTTAGTCACCATACAGTACATCATTAGTTTTTGATGTAGTGTTCCATGTTTCATTGTTTGTGTATACCACCCAGTGCTCCATGCAATCCGTGCCCTCCTTTTAACTACAGTTTTCTACTACTAGAATATCTGAGGAATCTCACAGAGCTTCTGGTATCATTTGGGGTGTCGAAATCAATAATAGCATCCTGTCATTAAAATAATAAATGTGACCCTTAAAATGAAATGACTATCTCAATCTACTCTGATACTGCCAAGAATATGAAAGTGTCTGTGTCCTCAATTCCTATATGATTATTACTATATTCCTGTATGATTATAGATGTATGCTCCTAGAATTAAAAAAAAAACATGAAGTAATATTATAACAGTCCAAGGTATCTCAAATGAGTTAGTAATATACATATCCTCAAATTTTTCTAAAAATTACTTGGAAAATATTACGAATAATCTTTTCAAAATATTTTTCTTTATTTGGGAGAGAGAGAGAGAGAGAGAGAACATGAGCAGGGGGAGGGGCAGAAGGAGAGAGAAAGAGAAGCAGACTCCCCGCTGAGCAGGAAGCCCAGATGTGGGGCTCAATCCCAGGACTTGGAAATCATGGTCTGAGCCAAAGCAAGTGACTTCTACCACTATATTATGTTATAGTTAACAGACTGAGCCACACAGGTGCCCCTACAAATAATCTTACCTTAAGATGTATTGATTTATTATTTAATTCCATTTTACCATAAGTCTATGAACCCTCTGCAAGATCAATTATTTTAAAATAATTGCAAGAAAATTATAGATTCTACTGAAATTTGCTTCCACACAAGAAGAGACAATTAGAAAAACATGGACTATAAGCACAACTGAAACTTTTCAGTGTTTTACCTAGAATTAATTTGAAAAATTTCTATCCTTAAATAGGAAAGGTAAATATAATAATTTTGGAAGCTGAGGGGTGTCTGGGTGGCTAAGTGGGTTAAAGCTGCTGCCTTTGGCTCAGGTCTTGATCTCAGGGTCCTGGGATTGAGCCCCACATCAGGCTCTCTTCTCAGCAGGGAGCCTGCTTCCCCTCTCTCTGCCTGCCTCTCTGCCAACTTGTGATCTCTCTCTCTCTGTCAAATAAATAAAATAAAATCTTTAAAAAAAATAATTTTGGAAGCTGACATTACTAACCATGAAATTCTGCCTAACACAATATCTTTCTCTTTGCTGTTTATATTGGTAATTTATTGGTATTGCAAAAAAAATCCATTAATCACTTCAGAAATATCAAACATGATGAGAGAATTCATATTTAAGTTTGACTTACAGTTGTGAATGATCTGTCATGTAGAAATACTATTCCATATACTACTCTACAGGGAAAATATTTGTTACATATTATAGTAATAACAGAGTCAATTCTAATTTTATTCATAAAAGAGGAGGAAAATAAAAAATAAGGAATAATCAAAAGTAGCTCATTCTTTTGATTTTCAAATATATGATCTTAAGAAAATTTTCCTTTCTAATTGTTTGCTTAAACTACACCATGCTCCCAAATCTCAATTTTCTGAGCAAACATGGGCTTAGTTTTTCCCACTTATAGTCCATCCTGCAAATGACCGATAGACTTACCACTCAAAAACAGTGTTTTGATCACATTAATCTAAGACCTGTAAAATAAAATATCAACCCTTTACCCTGAAAATCCTGAACCTCAACAACGGGATCCCACTGACTTTTCCTGCCAGTTCATCTATAAGTCTCTAATGGATGAACACTTTTTCACTGGAAAAAAAGGTAGGCTCACTGCCCTAAAGATATCTTATAGACTGGAAGTATGCTATAGGACAATCACACACCTGAATTCAAATTTTGGTGTAATGTAATGCTTATTACTTGTGTCAAAGTGGCCAAATTGCCTAATCTTTCTGTTCACCAATATCCTTAACTAGTTCTTTGAACAGAACCCATCTATTAAGTGTTTTGTGTGTATTTGTTAATGACTTAATTCATTCAATGTAGATATATATGATTCACTAACTAACTTGTTTACACCACTCCCTGCTCCCTCCAGGTGGGCCTGACTCAGTCCCAGCACTAAAGGTACTCTCCACTAGAAGACTGGTGCGAAACTTGCTAACAATGTATCTCCCAACTGCATGCTTTGCTGGGCCTTGGTCCTAGCAGCAGCTGGTCACCTCCCAGTGAGGACATGTGCACCTTGTTAAAACTACACACCCTGCCATCATGTGCTTTGTGGAGTGCCCTGGCCAACATGGGTCTCTGCAGTAGAGGTGTATACCCTGTGGAAGAGGACCTGCATGCACACTTTATGGGAACCACACCCCTGCCCACACCTATGTTATGGAGCAACCATAGCTAGCCCTGGTCTTGACAGCTATATCTCCTATGGAAAAGGACCACCACCATCTTGTTAAACGTGCATACCAATGCTTACTTCTTTCAAGACCAAAAGACATAGGTGACTTTCCTAACACAGAGAAACAGACATAGAGAGTTAGGTAAAATGAAGAGACAGAGGAATATGTCATAAATGAAAGAACAGGACAAAATCATAGCAAGAGACCTAAGCAAAATGGAGATAAGTAATGTGTCTGATAGAGAATTTAAAGTAATGATCATAAAGATCATAACTGGATGCATGAAAAGAGTAAAGGACATCAGTGAGACCCTTAACACAGAAATAAAAAAAGAACCAATGAGATAAGAAGAACATAATAACAGAAATTTAAAAACACTGGATGGATAAATAGCAGTCTAGAATATATAGGAGAATGAATCAGTGACCTGAAGGAACAGACTAATGAACAGTAACCAAGCTGAGCAGGTGAGAGAAAAAAAAATATTCTAAAGGAGAATACACTTAGGGAACTCAGTGACACCATCAAGCATAACAACATATACACTATGGGGTCCCAGAAGAAGAGAGAAAAGGTAGGGCAGAAAATTTATTGGAAGAAATAATAGCATAAAACTTCCTAAACTTGGATGAGGAAATAGAAATTCAGATTAAGGAAGCATAGATATCCCCCAACAAAATTGATCCAAGGAGGTACATAACAAAACACATAGCAATTAAAATGGCAAAAAGCAGTGATAAAGAATTCTAAAAGCAGCAAAAGAAAAGAAGACAGTTACATACAAAGGAAACCCCATGAGGCTATGAGCAGATTTTTCAACAGAAACATTAGAGGCCAGAAAGGAATGGTATGATATATTCAAAGTGCTGAAAGGAAAAAAAATCTGCAGCCAAGAATACTCTATCCTACAAAGCTATCCTGCAGAACAGAAGGATATATAAAGAGTTTCCCAGACAAAGTTTAAAGTTCATGAATACTAAACCAGCCTACAAGAAATGTTAAAGGGGAATCTGTGAATGGAAAGGAATTAACATAAGTAAGAGTAAGAACAGTAGGAAGACAAAGCAGTACGATAAGTACATCTTTAAAAATCAGTCAAGGGACTCACAAAAGAAAAAAGTGAGTATGACACCATATAACCTAAAATGTGAGGAGGAGAGGAGTCAAGGATGGGTTCAAACTTAAGCAACCATCAACATAATATAGACTACCATATGCAGAAGATGTTGTATACAAGCCTAATGGTATCCCAAATCAAAAATCAAGAATAGATATGCAAAGAATAAAGAGAAGAAATCAAAGTATATCACTAAAGAAAGTCAACTTATAGTGAGAGAAGAAAGTAAGGGAAGAATGGAACAGAGAACTTTATAAAAACAAACACAAAAGAAATAACAAAATGGCAATGAATACATACTTATTAGCAATTACTTTGAATGTAAATGGACTAAATGTTCACCTCAAAAGACACAGGGTGATAGAATGAATAAAAACAAAACAAAACAACAACAAAAAAAACCCGCAAGATCCATCTATATGCTGCCTACAAGGGACTCACTTCAGACTTAAAGACACATGCAGATTGAAAGTGAGGAGATGGAGAAACATTTATAATGTAAATGGATGTGAAAAGAAAGCCAGGGTAGAAATACTTATACGACAAAATTTACTTTAAAACAAAGACTGTAACAACAAATAAAGAAGAATGCTATATGACCATTAACAGGACAATCCAACAAGAAGACATAACATTCTAAATATTTATGCACCCAACATGGAAGGACCCAAATACATAGAACAGTTAACAAATATGAAGGAACTAACCCACTGTAACACAATTATAGTAGGGGACTTTAACACTCCTCTTACATCAGTGGACAGATAATCCAAACAGAAAATCAGCAAAGAGTGTACGTTGTGATGAGCATCGAGTGAGGTATAAAATTGTTGAATCCCTATATTGTACACCTGAAACTAATATAAAACTGTATGTTAACTATATTGGAATTTAAATAAAAACAAAGAAAAGAAAAGCAAGAAAACAGTGGCTTTCATGACACACTGGACCAGATTGATTTAATAGATCTATTCAAAACATTCCATCCTAAACAGTAGAATATACATGCATTTCAAGTGCACATGGATCATTCCCCAGAACAGATGACATACTAAGTCACAAAACAATGAATGGGCTGACCAAGAAATCAAAGAAAAAAAATACATGAAAACAAATGAAAATGAAAATATAAGGATCCAAAATCTCTGGGATGCAGCAAAAGCATTTCTAACATAAAAGTTTATAACAGTTTAGAGTTAAGATGGTGGAGTCGTAGGGGGACCCAATGCTTGCCTTGTACCTCGAACACAGCTAGATAAATATAAAATCATTCTGAACACCCAAGAAATCAATATGAGGACTAAAAGTAAAAGCTGCACATCTAGAGGGAGAAAAACAGCCATGTTGTGGAAGGTAGAAGCTGTGGAGAGTTGATTAGGGGAAGAAAAGAAATGTGGGTGCTGCAGAGTGGAGGGAGCACTGATCATGGAAAGAGGAAAGAGAGTGAGAGAGATAAAGAGAGAAAGCAGCACACAGGGGGATTGCACAAGAAAAACTTCTCCCAAACCACCAACTGGGAAAAGGAGAAGGGCTGATTGTTACAAGTTTTTACAAGAGGGGAACTCAAAGTCTGAAGTTATAAAGTCTGTGCCATTGATGCATAGTGCCTGGTGGGCTTAGCAGTGCTCCTGTGGGGAAAGAGGACAGAGGCCTGGGAGCAGATAGCATGGTCTAGAGATTGCCTGGGTCACATTGGGAGAAGCAGTTCCCCTTCTTGGAGTGCATTTGGAAGAGGTGGCACTGCCTCTCAGGGGACAAAAGAGAAAATGGGCACAATTGAACAGCCCCATTAATTAGCATAGCAGCAGAAGCAACTGCTGAAGGCAGCTAACTTCTAAGCCAGATTTTGGCTGCTCTTTACTATAAACTCCCAGGCACTGCACATTGATGTAACTACTTTTCTGGGACAAACAGGCAACAGCCACAGCAGGGAAAGACCCTCCCCCAGAGCACTAGCACAGGCCTGTACTGCACTGAGTCCCTAAAATTTGGAGTTTTTGATACCCAGCTGCATACCTGAAATAAAACACAGGAGTACTGAGCCACTAGGCAGGCATATGGCTTGGACACAGACAGGGTGAATGCAGGGTTCTGCGGGAAGCCTGGGACATGAGAGGAGATTGTTTGCTCCTCTGTGATGGCTTTCTTAATAGTGACAGTAGCGAACTCTACTTTCTAGGGACTAGAGAGTGGGATGATCCCATTTTTCTCCCCTGCCAGTCAGCAGGGACAGACTTCAATGAGAAACACAGCACACCCCAGTGGAGGCTGGAGCCACTTACACTAACCCCCACCCCATGTGCCCTATTAAGTGTATCTCTACTAGGGGAAGTTGGCCTTAGAACCAGCACAGCAGGCACCTCCCCCAGAAGAAAAGCACACACTAAGTCTACTGATCATAGAGTACTGCAAAGCTTCAACTCTAGTGCAAATAGGATCAAGCTTATTTTAACAAGTATACCAAAGGACACCTAGTTAAAATGCCACACACTGGACAAGGTCCAAACATTCCCATGGCAGGCAAGAAGAAATTCTGCAGAAGACAGACCAGAGGGAAAGAACAACCAAAATACAACAGCAGACTACACACTCTGTAAAACTTTATGAAAGGCCAGGCCTTGGGCATTATATGACCTCTTCTTAATATAGCTATTACTCTCAGGAGCAGAAAATTTAACATGCTCTCCTAAAACAAACAGTGACCTAGACAAAATGCCAAGATGGAGGATTTCCCCCCAAATGAAAGAATACAAGGGCCATGGATCTAATCAAATCAGATATAAGTAATATGCCTGAACCAAAATTTAAAATACAATCATAAGGATACTAGCTGGACTTTAGAAAAGCACAAAAGACACAAAACATAAAAGCAGTCTTTTACTGCAGAGATAAAAGACAAAAAAAATAGTCAGGCTGAAATTAAAAAAGTTATAACCAGGAGGTAAAACTGACTATGTAACACCAATGAAGATGAATAAAGCAGACAAGTATGTCAGTGATATGGAAGATAAAATTATGGGAAATAAAGCTGTAAAGGAGAGGGAAAGAAAAGTATTGGATCATGAATGTCGACATAAGGAACTGAGTGACTACATAAAGCATAACAACATTCCTATCATAGGAGTCCCAGAAAAATAAGAGAGAGAAAGGGGGGTAGGAGTTTTATTTGAGCACATTATAGTTGAAAACTTCCTTAATCTGGAAAAGGAAACAGACATCCAAATCAAGAAGACACAGAAAATTGCCACCAAATTCAACAAAAGCAGGCCAACATCAAGACGTATTGTAATAAAATAAAAGCTCAGCTGGGTCCAGAAACAAACAAACAAAAAAGATGTATTGTAGTAAAGTTTGCAAACTACAGAGATAAGGAAAAATTCCTAAAAGCAGCAAGGGAAAAGAAATTCCTAAATTACAGGGGAAGACAAAGAAAGTTAGTAGCAGATATCTCCATGGAAACTTGGCAGGCAAGAAGACATGGTATATTCAATATGCTGAGTGGGAAAAATCTTCAACCAAGAATTCTTTATCCAGCAAGGCTGTCACCCAGAATAAAAGGAGAGATAGAGATTCCCAGACAAACAAAAAATAAAGGAATTCATAACCATTAAACCAGCCCTACAAGAAATATTAAAGGGGATGTTTTGAGTGGGAAAGTAAGAACAAAAGCAACAAAGGCAAGAAAGGAACAGAGAAAATCTCCAGAATCACCAACTTTATAGGTAATACAATGGCACTAAATTCTTATCTATTAATAATTACCCTGAATGTAAATGGACTAAATGCTCCAATTAAATGACATAGTATATCAGAATGGATAAAAAAAAATAAGACCCATCTATATTCTACTTACAAAAGACCCATTTTAGACCTAAAGACACCTCCAGAATGAAAGTGAGGAAATGGAGAAACATTTATCATGCTAATGGATGTCAAAAAGAAAGCCAGAGCAGCCATACTTATATCAGACAAACTAGATTTTAAACCGAAGACTGTAACAAGAGGGATGCCTGGGTGGCTCAGTTGGTTAAGCAGCTGCCTTCAGCTCAGGTCATGATCCCAGGGTCCTGGGATCAAGCCCCACATCAGGCTCCCAGCTCAGTGCGGAGCCTGTTTCTCCCTCTGCCTGCTGCTCTCCCTGCTTGTGCTCACTCACTCTTTCTGACAAATAAATAAATAAAATCTTTAAAAAAAAAAGACTGTAACAAGGAATGAAGAAAGGTACTATATCACAATGAAGAATATCTAACAAATGTAAACAGTTATGCCACAACTTGGGAATACCCAAATATATAAATCAATTAATAAAAAAATAAACTCACTGATAATAATACAATAATAGTAGGGGACATTAACACCCCACTCACAGGAATGGACAGATCATCTAAGACAAACAATCAACAAGGAAACAATGGCTTCAAATGACACACTGGACCAAGAAGACTTAGCAGATATAATCAGAACATTTCATCCTAAAGCAGGAGAACACATATTCTTTTTGAAGAATGGAAAATTTTCCAGAATAGACCACATACTAAGTCACAAATCAGCCCTCAATAAGCACAAAAAGATTGAGATCATACCATGTATATTTTCAGACCACAATGCTATGAAACTGAAAGCCAATAAGAAAAAAAAAAAATTGTAAAGACCACAACTACATGGAGGTTAAAGAACATCCTACTAAGGAATGAATGGCTTAACCAGGAAATTAAAGAATAAATTTATAAAAATACATGGAAGCAAATGAAAATGAAAACACAATAGTCTAGTACCTTTCAGATTCAGCAAAGGTGGTCATAAGAGAGAAGTATGTAGCAATACAGGCCTACCTCAAGAAGCAGCAAAAGTCTCAAATACACAACTTAACCACACACTTAAAAGGGCTAAGAAAGTAACAGGAAATAAAGCCTAAGGCCAGAAGAAGAAGGGAAATAGTAGAGATTAAAGCAGAAATAAATGATATAGAAACAAAGAAAAAAACCCACAGTAGAACAGATTAATGAAACATAGAGCTGATTCTTTGATAAGCCCCTAGCCAGATGTATCAAAAAGAAAAGAGAAAGGATCCAAATAAATAAAATCATGAATGAGAGAGGAGAGATCACGACCAACACCAGAGAAATACAATCATAAGAGAATATTATGCCAAAATATTATGCCAACAAATTGGGCCACCTAGAAGAAGTGGATAACTTCCTAGAAACATACCAATACCAAAACTGAAACAGGAAGAAATAGAAAATATGAACAGACCCATAACTAGCAAAAAATTGAATGAGTAATCAAAAATCTTCTGACAAACAAAAGTCCAGGGCCTGGTGGCTTCCCAGTGAAATTCTGCCAGACATTTAAAGAAGAGTTAATACGTATTCTCCCCAAACTGTTCCAAAAAAATAGAAATGGAAGGAAAACTTCCAAACTCATTCTAAGAGGCCAGCATTACATTGATTCAAAAACCAAAGGCCTCACTAAAAGGAGAATTACAGGCCAATATGTCTGATGAACATGGATGCAAAAATTCTCAACAAGATACTAGAAAATTGAATTCAATAGTATATTAAAAGAATCATTCACTACAATCAAGTGGGATGTATTCCTGGGCTGCAGGGGTGGTTCAATATTCATAAATCAATCAATGTGATAAATCACATTAATACGGGAAAGGATAAGAATCATATAATCCTCTCAATAGATGCAGAAAAAGCATTTGACAAAGTATAGCATCCCTTCTTGACAAAAACCTTAAACACTGGCGCCTGGGTGGTTCAGTTGGTTGAACGACTGCCTACAGTTCAGGTCATGGTCCTGGAGTCCTGGGATCGAGTCCCCCATCAGGCTTCCTGCTCAGCAGAGGGTCTGCTTCTCCCTCTGACTTTCCCCCTCTCATGCTCTCTCTCTCAAAAAAACAAATAAATCTTTAAGAAAAAAAACTCTCAACAAAGTAGGGATAGATGGAACAAACCTCGACATTATAAAGGCCATATACAAAAGACCCACAGTTAATAACATCAACAGGCAAAACCAGAGAGCTTTTCCTCTAAGGTCAAGAATAAGACAAGGATGTCCACTCTCACTATTATTATAGTACTGGAAGTCCTAGCCTCAGCAATCAGACAACAAACAGAAATGAAAGGCATCCAAGTCAGCAAGGAAGAAGTCAAACCTTCACTATATGCAGACTAAATGATACTCTATGTAGAAAGCCCAAAAGACTACACCAAAAAATTACTGGAAGTGATATATGAATTCAGCAAAATCACAGGATATAAAACAATGTACAGAAATCTGTTGCATTTTTATATACCAATAATGAAGCAGCTGAAAGAGAACTCAAGGAATCAATCCCATTTACAATTGCACCAAAAAACATGATATACCTAGGCATAAACCTAACTAAATAGGTAAAATATCTGTACTCTGAAAACTCTGGAACAGAAAGGACACAAAAAATGGAGAAACAGGGGCTCCTGGGTGGCTCAATGGGTTAAAGCCTCTGCCTTCGGCTTAGGTCATGATCTCTGGGTCCCGGGATTGAGCCCCACATCGGGATCTCTGCTCAGTGGGGAGCTTGCTTCCCCCTCTCTCTCTGCCTGCCTCTCTGCCTACTTGTGATCTCTCTCTCTCTGTCAAATAAATAAATAAAATATTTTAAAAAATGGAAAAACATTCCATCATCATGAATTGGAAGAACAAATATTGTTAAAATATCCCTACTACCCAAAGCAATCTACACATTTAATGCAATCCCTGTCAAAATACCAGCAGCATTTTTCACAGAGCTACAACAAGCAATCCTAAATGGAACCGCAAAAGAACCTAAATAGCCAAAGAAATCTTGATAAAGAAAAGCATAGCTGGAGGAATCACAATTCCTGACTTCAAGTTATATTACAAAGCTGTAGTAATCAAATGAGTACAGTACTGACACAAAAATAGACACATATGTCTGTAGAACGGAATAAAGATCCCAGAAGTAAACCCATAATTTTATGGTTAATTAATATTCAACAAAAGAACAAGAAAATGTGATGTGAAAAAGTCTTTCCAACAAATGTGGGGAATACTGATCAATTACATGCAAAAGAATGAAACAGAACCACTTTTTTTACCCCAAACACAAAAATAAACTCAAAATGGATTAAAGATTTAAATGTGATACTTGAAACCACAAAAATCTTAGAAGAGATCGTAGGCAGTAATTTCTCAGACATCAACCCTTGCAACATCTTTCTAAATATGCCTCCTAGACATGGAAAACAAAATAAAAATAAATTATTTGGACTACATGAGAATAAGCAAAGGAAACAATCAACAAAATGAAAATAAGATCTACTGAATGAGAGAAAATATTTGCAAATGACATATCCAATAAAGAGTTAGTATGCAAAATATATAAAGACCTTACATAACAACACCAAAAAAATAAATAATCCAATTAAAAATAGCAGAAGACGTAAACAGACATCTTTTCAAGAAGACATACAAATGGTCAACAAACACATGAAAAGATGCTCAACATCACTCATCATCAGGGAAACGCAAATCAAAACGACAATAAAATATCACCTCACACCTCTCAGAATGGCTAAAATCAACAACACAAGAAGCAACAGGCGTTGATGAGGATGTGGAGGAAGGGGAACCCTCTTCCGTTGTTGGTGCCAACTGGTGCAGCCACTCTGGAAAACCGTATGGAGTTTACTCAAAAAGTTAAAGATAGAACTACTCCATGATCCAGAAATTGCACTACTGGGTATTTATCCAAAAAAACACAAAAACACTAATTCAAAGGGATACATGCACCCTTATGTTTATTGCAGCAGTATTTATAATAACCTAATTATGGAAGCAACCTAAGTATCCATTGGTAGATGAATGGATAAACAATATGCAGTATCTATCTATCTATCTATCTATCTATCTATCTATCTATCTATCTAGATGAATTGATAAATAATATGCAGTATCTATCTCTATATATAGAGAGATAGATATCTATGGATAGATATCTAAATAGATAAATAGATATTATTCAGCCATAAAAAATAACATCTTTCCATTTCCATTGATATGGATGGATCTAAAGAGTATAATGCTAAGCGAAGTTAGCCAATCAGAGAAAGACAAATACCATATGACCTCACTCATATGTGGAATTTAAGAAATAAAACAAATGATCAAATGAAAAAAAAGAGACAAACCAAAAAATAGACTCTTAAATATAGAGAACAAAGAGATGGTTACCAGAGGGGAGGTGGGTAGGGCCATGTGTGAAACAGGTGAAGGTGGTTAAATGTAGACTTATCTTTTTTCTTTTTTAATAGTGACCAAGAAGTCCTTGCCTTTTTTTTTAAATTTTATTTATTTATTTGACACAGAGAGAGAGAGTACAAGCAGGGGGAGCGGCAGGTGGAGGAAAAGGGAGAAGCAGGCTCCCTGCTGAGCATGGAGCCCAATGTGGGCTTGACCTCAGGACCCTGGTATCATTACCTGAGCCAAAGGGAAATGCTCAACCAACTGAGCCACCTAGGTGCCCCTAAAAGTAGACTTATCTTTATGAGCAGTCAATAATATATGGAATTTTTGAATCAATATTGTACACCTGAAATGAATATAACACTGTATGATAAATACACTGAAATTAAAAAAAAAAAAAAAGATACCTATGGCCTAGACCACCTGTGTGGTCTCAGATTTAAATTTTCCAAAGAGAATTCACAGAGTGGCAAATAAGAGAAGAGGTTAAATTAAGATTTAACATCAGTGAGATACCCTATATTTCAATTAATAGTACCTGAAGGGAAAACTCTCTAAAAGCCTGCACTCTAATTATTTATACAGATAGATTCTCAGAGTATACACTCACCCACATTTCTGGCAAGCATCCTCCTTCTTTGAGGCTTTCTAGGGAAAATGCAAATATCATTTGAATACTTAAGGGGCATTCCTTTCTTTGTGGTATTTTGCTTAAACTAGGGAGGGGGCGAGAAATACATGTTTAAACAATACCACAAGTAAAATACAAATTAGCATCATTATAGGAAATAAATATTGCTTGTGAGATTCTAGCCAATGAATTAACTCCTGTTCACATCTTATACAGCCCAAAATTTGATTAAGCACAGGAGTTCAGTGGTATTATTTTTCCTACAATAGTGACATTCTATGGTCAATTAAATCCCTAAAGTTAAATTAATTATTAAAGAGAATTGTCTACAGCAATGATTCATTGGATATAGGTCAAGTCTATACAAGATTAAACTGTTTTTCTGGGGGGTGAGTATGGTGATATGTTTCAGGAAACTTGTTACTGCTACCTTAACAAAGAAAGTTTAAATATAACACTAGAATACATTAAATCATATTGACCAGCTATAATTGAGAATTTGATCTGTCCATCAGCAATTAATTTATTTCAAGTGTATGTATTAAGGGCAACCAAGACTCTGGGAGGAAGAATTACTGGGAGGAAGAACAAATCCCTGGCTTAAAGGTATTTAGAATCTTGGTGGTAAAAACAAACATACGGAAGTTTGCAAATAGTAAATACAACTCACAGAATATAATACAGAGTAAGTTCATATGAATACCAGGACAATCTTCAAGGAATTGGGCCTAGAAAAGCTTACTAGCATTTCAGTAGATAAAGGTGGAGTGTGAGGTTTTTCTAAATTTAGTCAATGGCATGAACAAAATAACAATGTGTAAGTCATACAGGTAGAAATGTGTGGTACACATTTAGCAAATAATTTTTAATCTAATTTGGTGCAAAAAGACAAGATAAGGCTGGAGATATAATTTGAAGACAGCTGGTAAAGGCAGTGGTATATTGGAACTGGCCTCATACCAGCTTCAGAAGGTGATTATTAACATCTCTTTTCATGTCTGTATTCAGTGGCACCATGTTGTTAGCTTGAAACTGGCCATAGTAGGAGAATTTTTTTAAAAGATTTTATTTATTTATTTGACAGAGACAGATAGACAGCGAGAGAGGGAATACAAGCAGGGAGAGTGGGAGAGGGAGAAGCAAGCTTCCTGCTGAGCAGGGAGTCCGATGTGGGGCTCCATCCCAGGACCCTGAGAACATGACCTGAGCCAAAGGCAGACGTTTAAAAATTGAGCAACCCAGGCGCCCCTATAGTAGGAGAATTTACACAATTTGTCAAATGCCACAAATCAGGACTATTTATTGATAGATTCATTGATAACCACTTTTCAGGATACTACTATATTTAAGAATCTGAATACTAGGTTCAGGGAGTATTTATCTTAGAAGACATGTGTGAGGTATTGAAGAATTTTAGCAGAGAAATGATATGATTTGAGAGTCATTTCCCTAGAGCTGTAAGTTAAACAACAGTCATAGACAGGCTTTCCAAGACAGTGTTTAGAGAAAGAAGGGCTCTGAGGAAAGAATGTTTGGAAATATCTAAAATTAAAGGAGGAAAAAGAGGTTACCAACGAAATACATAAAAAGAGTAGCCAGAAATGAAACAGGAAGATCAAAATAAAGCCAGTTCATAAAAGAAAGAAATGTTTCAAAAATGAAAATATATTAACTTGTAAAATATTAACTTTCAAGCATCCTTAACATTTAGAAAAGGCATTAGGGAAAAAAATAAGCAAAATGACATGCTAGGGGTCACAAAAACTATTACTGTACATATACTACATAACACACAGTTATACAAGCATATTACACCATATGAAATGGGAGATCACTGTGGATCAAGTGTAAAAGGTGTTTTCCTAGAATGTGAGTAAGGTCTAGAATAATCTTATTTTAAATAGCAATTCATATATAAAAGAAACAGGAGAGAGTGAAAACTTCAAGATTCAGTGCCATCATGTTAAATACTATGCAGTAAATGTGGTTGTGGACAGCCGCAGGCTAGCTGTTAAAGGGACCTGCCGAGGCCGGACTCGTGACCCCTGCCCGAATGGGCGGAAAGCGGGCGCTGGAGAATGGGCTCGTGCAAGGGGCCTTGAGGCATGCTGGTCTGTGATTGGTCATGCCTCTTTGAAAAACAAGCTGTACACGTTGCAACCAATTATCTCGCTGATTTGTGGTAATGTCTCTGAGGTATATGCACGTGCGACTCATAAATCTGCCTTTGTTAATCTTAGTAGTCCTTAGAGAAGTGCTGCGTGTGCTACGTGACTTACGTGTGAAGCTGTTTTCTTGAACTTGTTTTTCGCACACTATATAAGCATGCGCACTCTGAAATAAAGCTGTACACAATCTGGACATCATCTGTTGTGTTCCTCCCGCCCCCATCCTTTCTCTCTCTACTTCTTTTTTCCTCATTCCCTTACCCTCAGCCCTGGTTCGAGATTGTCGCGCCGGCCACGGCATGTGGTGTTGCTGTGGTTTTACCCTGGAATAATTCTTACTATCACATGTTCTGTTATTGACAATGAGCCCTCACCAAGCTTTTTAAAGACTTAAAATTGCTATCTAACATGTATATAGTACAGAGCACTTTCATGTACATTATTTCATTTAACCTTCCTAACAATACAGTGAATTAAGTTTAACTCCCATTTTACCTATGATGTAACCAAGGCTGAGAAATACTAAGTGATTTATCCAACATCAAACATCTGACAAGGAAGAGTGTGAAACCATAAGTCATGCCTCCTCGTTTTCTTTCTTTCTTTCTTTCCTTCTTTCTTTCTTCTTTCGAGAGAACGTGAGTAGGGGGGTGGGGAGGGGCAGAGGGAGAGGAAGAATCTTAAGCTCCACACTGGGTGTGGAGCCTGAAGTCTGGCTCAGTCTCAAGACCCTGAGATCATGACCTGAGCCAAAATCAAGAGTTGAAAGCTTAACCTACTGAGCTACCCAGGCACCTCCCAGGCCTTCTCATTCCAAGCCCAGAATAATTTTTCCTGCAATATGCCATGTCACATCTTCCCTTTATCTTAGTACTTATTTAACTGTAAGGTCATGGTCTTTAATGTAATTAAACCTAAAATTAATGATTTGGTACACTTTCTTAAAATGTGAAGAGTGACTGAGACTGACTTGATAAGAACAGGATAAGGGGATAAAACCTATCCTTTATTTTATTTTTATTATGTTCAATTAGCCAACATATAGTACACCACTAGTTTTTTTTTTAAGATTTTATTTTATTTATTTGACAGAGAGAAAGAGATCACAAGTCGGCAGAGAGGCAGGCAGAGAGAGAGGGGGAAGCAGGCTCCCCACTGAGCAGAGAGCCCGATGCGGGGCTTGATCCCAGGAGCCTGAGATCATGACCTGAGCCGAAGGCAGAGGCTTTAACCCACTGAGCCACCCAGGTGCCCCAACACTATTAGTTTTTGATGTCGTGTTCAGTGATTCATTAGTTGCATATAACCCCCAGTGCTCATCACCACACGTGCCTTTCTTTAATTTTTTAAAATATTTTATTTAAATATTTTTAATTTTTGTTACATTATCTTCAGGTGTACAACATAGTGATTAGATAACTCTGATTATGCTATGCTCACCACAAATGTAGCTACCGCCTGTTATCATACAACACTAATATGATACCATTGACTATATTCCCTATGCTGTACTTTTTATCCCAATGATTTATTCACTCCATAACTGAAGCTTGTATCTCCAATTCCCCTTCACCCATTTTGCATATCCCCCAGAGCCCTATCCTCTGACAATCAGTTTATTCTTTATATTTATGGGTTTATTTCTGCTTTTTGTTTTGTGTTTTAGATTCCACATATAAATGAAATCAAACGGTATTTGTCTTTCTCTGACTTATTTCACATAGCATAATACTCTAGGTCCATCCATGTTATCTCAAATGGCAAGATCTCCTTTTTTATGGCTGGGTAATATTCCCTTGTATCTATATTCCACTTCTTTATCCATTCATCTATTTATGGACACTTGGGTTGCTTCCATATCTCAGCTATTGTAAATAATGATTCAATAAACATAGGAGTGCACATATCATTTCAAAGTGGTCTTCTCATTTTCTGTGGGTAAATACCCAAAAGTGGAAATATTGGATCATATGATATTTTTAATTTTCTGAAGAACCTCCATACTGTTTTCCATGGTGGTTGCACAAATTTACATTCCCACTAACAGTGCACAAGTATTCCTTTTCCTACACATCCTAATACTTGTTATTTTTTTCTCTTTTTGATTCTAGCCACTCTGAATGCTGTGAGGTGATATCTCATTGTGGTTTGATTTCATTTCCCTGATGATTAGTGATGTTGAGCATCTTGTCCTGTGTCTGTTGGCTATCTATATGTCTTATTTGAAAAAATGTCTCTTCAGGTCCTTGGTCCATCTTTTAATCAGATTATTTGAGCTTTTTTGGTGTTGAGTTGTGTAAATTCTTTATATATATTAACCTCTTACTAGATATATCATTTGCAAATGTCTTCTTCCATTCAGTAGGTTTCCTTTCGGTTTTGCTGATGGTTTCCTTCACTGTGAGAAATCTTTTTATTCTGGTGTAGTTCCAATAGTTTATTTTTGCTTTTGTTTCCCTTTCCTGAGGAGACATATCCAGAAATGTGTCTCTAGGGCCAATGTCAAAGAGATTACTGCCTATGTTTTCTTCCAGGAATTTTATGGTTTCAGGTCTCACATTTAGGTTTTTAATTGATTTTAAGTTTAGTTTTATATGTGGTGTAAGTGGTCCAGTTTCATTATTTTGCATATAGCTGTCCAGTTTTCTAGCACCATGTATTAAAGAGACTGTCTTCTGTATTGTATATTCTTGCTTCCTTTGTCACAGATTAATTGACTATACAAGCATAGGTTTATTTCTAGGCTCTCTATTCTGTTTTATTGATCTGTATGCCTATTTTTGTGCCAGTAACATACTGTTTTGATTACTACAGCTTTATAGTATATCTTGAAATCTGGAATTGTGATACCTCCAGCTTTGTCTCTCTTTCTCTGGAATGCTTTGGCTATTTGGAGTATTTTGTGGTTCTATACAAATTTTAGTATCGTTTGTCTGCTTAATAATCATTGTTCTGTTAAAAATGCTGCTGGTATTTTGACAAGGATTGCATGATCTATAGATTGCTTTGGGTAGTATGAACATTTTAACAATATTAATTTTTCCAAACCATGAGAATGGAATAGCTTTCCATTTGTTTGTGTTGTTTTCAATTTCTTTCATCAAAGTTTTGTCATTTTCAGAGTACAGGTCTTTCACTTCTTTGGTTCAGTTTATTCCTAGATATTTTATTACTTTTGGTGCAATTTATAAATGTAATTATAAATGTGATTGTCTTCTTAATTTCTCTTTCTACTACTTTGGTATGAGCATACACAAATGTAACTAATTTCTGTATATTAATTTTGTATCCTGAATCTTTACCATTTATTATTTCTAATACTTTTTGCTGGAGTATTTAGGCTTTTCTCTATATACTAAAATGTTACCTGCAAATAGTGATAGTTTAATGTCTTCCTAACCAATTTGGATGCCTTTTATTTCTTTGTCTCATCTGATTGGTGTGGCTAGGACTTCCAATACTATGTTGAATAAAAGTGATGAGAGTGGACAATGTTGTCTTTTACTTGATCTTAGAGGAAAAGTTCTCAGTTTTTCATCATTGAGGATGATGTTGGCTATGGGTTTTTCATACATGGACTTTATTATGCTCAGGCATGTACACTCTAAACACACTTCTTTGAGAGTTTTTATTATGAATGGATATTGAATATTGTCAAATGCTTTTTCTGCATCTATTGAGGTGCTCCTATGATTTTTATCCTTCATTTTGATAATGTGGTGTGTCATGTTGATTGATTTGTGAATATTGAACCATTCTTGCATCCCTGGAATAAGTCCCACTTGATCATGGTGAATGATCTTTTCAATGTATTGTTGAATACAGTTGGCTAATATTTCGTTGAAGATTTTTGCATGTATGTTCATCAGGGATATTGGCCTGTAGTTTTCTTTCTTTCTTTCTTTCTTTCTTTCTTTCTTTCTTTCTTTCTTTCTTTCTTCTTTCTTTCTTTCTTTCTTTCTTTCTTTCTTTCTTTTTGTGGTGTCTTTGTCTCATTTTTGTATCAGGGTCATGCTCATCTTGTTAGAATGTATTTGGAAGCTTTCTTTCCTCTTCTATTTTTGGAATAGTTTGAAGAGAATTAAATTTTCTTTAAATGTTACGTAGAATTCATCTGTGAAGCTATCTGGTCCTGGATTTTTATTTGTTGAGGGTTTTTTTATTACCAACTCAATCTCATTACAAGTTATTTTTTATTCAGATTTTTTTATTTCTTCCTGACTCAATTTGGAAGATTTAATGTTTCCAGATATTTATCCATTTCTTCTAGGTTGTCCAATTTGTTGGCATATAATTTCTTATAGTAGTCTCTTATAATCCTTTGTATTTCTTCGTGTTGGTTGTTAATTCTCTTTCGTTTATGATTTTGCTTTCTCTTTTTTATTTGAGTATGGCAAAGAGTTTACCAATTTTGTTGGTTTTATCAAAGAGCAACTCTCAGTTTCACTGATCTTTTTCTTCCTTTTCCAAATTTTTATTTATATACTAGCTAACATGTGTGTAATATTGGTTCCAGGGGTAGAATTTAGTGATTCGTCACTTACATAAAACACCCAGCGCTCATCATAACAAGTGCCCTCCTTAATACCCATCACCCATTTACTCATCCCCCACCCACCTCCTTCCGTCAACCCTCAGTCTATTCTCCATAGTTAAGAGTCTCTTATGGTTTGCTTCCCTCTCTCTTTTTTCCCCTTCTTGTATGTTCCTCTGGTTTGTTTCCTAAATTCCACATATGAGTGAAATCATATGGTATTTGTCTTTCTCTGATTGACTTATTTTGCTTAGCGTAGTATACTCAAGTTCTATCCATGTTGTTGCAAATGGCAAGATTTCATTGATTTTAATAGCATAATATACATATATATATATATGTATATATGTATATGTATATGTATATGTGTATATATATATATACATGTGTGTATATGTATATATATATATATATATATATATATACACACATATATATATATATACCACATCTACTTTATCCATTTGTCAGTCAATGGATATTTGGGCTCTTTCTATAGTTTGGCTATTGTTGATAATGCTGCTATAAACATCAGGATGCATGTGCCCTTTCAAATCTGTATTGTTCTATATTTTGGATAAATACATAGTAGTGCAGTTGCTGGGTTGTAGCATAGTTCTATTTTTAACTTTTTGAGGAACCTCCATACTGTTTTCCAGAGTGGCTGCACCAGTTTGCATTTCCACTAACAGTTTCCATTTCTCTGCATGCTTGGCAACATCCATTGTTTCCTGTTTGTTAATTTTAGCCCTTCTGACTGGTGTTAAGGTGGTATCTTGATTTGTGTTTCCCTGATGATGAGTAGTGTTGAGCATCTTTTCATGTGTCTGTTAGCCATCTGGATGTTTTCCTTGGAAAAAATGTCCATTCATGTCTTCTGCCCATTTCTTACCTGGATTATTTGTTTTCTGGGTGCTGAGTTTGATAAGCTCTTTATAGATTTTGGATACTAACCCTTTATCAGATATATCATTTGCAAATATCTTCTCCCACTCCAAAGGCTGGCTTTTAGTTTTATTGATTGTTTTTTCCTTCACTGTGCAGAGGTTTTTTTATCTCGATGAGGTCCCAATAGTTCATCTTTTTAAAATTTATTTCATTTATTTCTACTTTGATCTTTATGATATTCTTCTATTAAGCCTGGCCTTTGTTTTTTTCTTCTTCTATGGTTCCTTGAGGTAGGCCTGTATTGCTCTAAATTTACCTTTTATAAGTGATTTCACTGCATCCCAAAGATTTTTGATCGTTCTCTTTTCATTTTCATTTGTCTCCATGTATTTTTTATTTCCACTTTGATTCCTTCTTTAACCCATTGGTGGTTTAGTATCATGTTGTTTAACCTCCATGTGTTTGTGTTTTTCTAGGGATTTGTGTCTGTGTGTGTGTCTGTGTGTTTGATTTCTAGTTTGATAGAGTTGTCAGAAATTATGCATGGCATGAATTCAATCTTCTTAAATTTGTTGAGACTTATTTTGTGTTCAAACATCTGACCTATCCTGAATAATGTTCTATGTGTACTTGAAAGAAGTCATATTTTGCTGTTTTTCGATGGAATTTTCTGTACATATTAAGTCAATCTAGTCTAATGTTTTATTCACTCTATTTCCTTATTGATTTTTCTTCCTGAATGATCTATTTATTGATGTAAGCCAGGCGTTAAAGTCCCCTACTTTTATTGTGTTACCATCAATTTCTCTCTTTATCGCTGTTAATATTTATGTATTTAAATGTTCCAAAGTTGGGTGCGTAGATATTTACAATTATTATATTCTCCTATTGGATTGATCCCTTTTTCATTATGTATTGCCCTTCTTTGTCACTTGTTACGGTCTTTATTTTAAAGTCTATTTTGTGAGTTGTAAGTATTTCTCTGGCTTTTTTTCTGCTTCTATTTGAATGGAATATCTCTTTCCATCCTTTCACCTTCAGTGTGTATGTCTTTAGGACTGAAGTTTGTCATATAAATGGGTCTTTTTTTTATCCATTTCAACACCCTATGTCTTTTGATTGAAGCATTTATACCATTTACATTTAAGCTATTTGTATGTAAGTATTTATTGCCATTTTGCTAATTGTTTTCTGGTTGTTTTGTAGTTTTTCTGTTCCTTTCATTTCCTCTTGCCCTCTTTTCTTGCGATTGATGACTTTCTTTACTGTTATGCTTGGCTTTTTTCTCTTTATTTTTTGTGTATCTATTATAGGTCTTGGGTTTGTGTTACCATGAGATCCATATATAATATCTTAAGTATATAGCATTCTATATTAAGTTGATAGTCATTTAATTTCAAACACATTCTAAAAGAACTTCTCTGTATTTTCCCCTTCTATGATTTTGTACGCATTATCATGTTATATCTCTTTATTCAGAATTTTCTTGCTTCTAATTATGACCTTTATTTTTTCATTTTAAGAAGTCCCTTTAGGGGAGGTGGGGTGGTTAAGTAGGTTACGTGCTCGACTCTTGATTTTGGCTCAGGTCATGATCTCAGGGTCCTGGGAGCAAGTCCCATGTCAGGCTCCATGCTTGGCATAGTGCCTGCTTGAGATTATCTCTCCTTCCCCTCTACCCCTCCCCTTGCTCATGCTCTCTCTCTAAAATAAACAAACAAAAAAATAAATAATTTTTTTTTTAAGAAAAGGAAGGGTAAATTGGGGAAAATCAGAGGGGGAGGCAAACCATGAGAGACTGTGGACTCTGAGAAACAAACTGAGGGTTTTGGAGGGGTGGGTGAGCCTGGTGGTGGGTGCTGAGGAGGGCACATATTGCATGGAGCACTGAGTGTGGTATGAACAATGAATCTTGGAACACTGAAAAAATAAAATTAAATTAAAAAAAGAAAAAATAGGGGGTGAGGAGCAAGATGGCAGAGGAGTAGGAGGCGGAGAAAGGGACTGATCCCAGAAGTTCAGCTAGATAGTTATCAAAGGACTCTAAAAAACTACAAACTTAGCAGGAGATAGAAGAGAGGAAGAACAGCAACTCTAGGAACAGAAAATCGACCACCTTCCAGAAGGTAGGACGTGCGGAAAAGTGAATCCAAAGCGACGGGAAGACAGACTGCGGGGGGAGGGGCCGGCTCCCGGCAATCCCCAGAGCAGCGGAGCACAAAATTGGGACTTTTAGAAATCTGCTCCACCACCTGGAGGATGCTAGAGTGCGGCGTCGGGGCCACCAGACACAAAGAGCAGCGGGCGGGATGAGTGGTGGGTTCTCCGCCCGCGTTAGCGCCGTTGGTTCCCGCCCTGTGCCCTGCGCGAGGGAGAGAACCGGAGGCGCGCACCGCCCAGAGGCTGGAGAGAACCCAGACGCTTGGGGCAGGAATCTGAGCGCACCTGGCGCAGACCGGGAGCCCAGACAGCAGTCGAGGTGCCAGCAGCCACCAGAAACCAGTCTCCTACACCTCGCGGCTTTGATTGCGGGAGGGTGCAGAGACTACTGAGGGCCTCTCGGGGACACTGGGACAGTGGCTGGGGGTGCGCACCGCCTGTGGTGGGCTGCAGTGAGAACGGTGCTTGCAGAGGGGAGCAGACTGAGGCTTCTCTGTGACGCAGAGGTCTGGGTACGGGCAGAGTCCTTGCTTGGACTCTCTGAAAAGGCAAAAAAACTGCAAAAGAACGAAAATCTCCAGAGAGCAGAAGCCTGAAAAACTGTTTTCCACAGAGCCCAGCCCCTCGATAGGGGGGCAGGGTGACTCAACCCAAGCAAGATTGACTGGAAAACATCACGAAAGGCCCCTCCCCCAGAAGACAACTCAAAAACAAGAAGACAATAACCACAGGGCCCCCATAAAAGTATAAAACCCCAACGGTAGGGGAAATCAATATATTAAGCTCCCAATAATACTCTAAAACCTGTATATTTCATAGATACAAGTTTTCTTTTCTTTCTTTATTTTCTATTTTTTTTTTACTCATTCTCATGTTTCTTGGTTTTTTAAAAAAATTTTTTTAAACTACTTAACATTACAGCTAGAGGCTTAATACAACATATGGATGAGTTATAACCACCCTCCCATCTTATCCGTCTGTCAATGTTTCTATGTATCTACTTTTGTTTTGGTATTATATAAT
>CM052901.1:45864303-45904176 GCA_028534135.1 Potos flavus
AGGAGAAACATGGAGGACATTGTGAGAGGGAAGGGAGGGATGAATTGGAGGAAATCGGACAGGTGAAGAACCATGAAATACTGTGAACTCAGAGCAAGGACTGAGGGTTTTGGAGGGGTGGGGGTGGGGGGATGGGCCAGCCTGGTGATGGGTATTGAGGAGGGCACTTATTGCATGGAGCACTTGGTGTGGTACATAAACAATGAATCTTGTAACTCTGAAAAAATAAAATAAAAGTATTTGGAAAAATAAATAAATAAATAAATAAATAAATAAATAAATAAATAAAAAGAAAGTCCCTTTAACAGTTCTTTTAAGGCGATTTATTAGTATAAACTCCTTTAACTTTTGTTTGTCTGAGAAACTCTTTATCTGTCCTTCAGATCTTAGTAATAACCTTGCCAGGTAAAGTATTCTTGGTTATAGGTGTTTTTTGTTTTTGTTTTTTTTTCTTTCATTACCTTAAATATATCATGTCACTGCTTTCTGGCATGCAAAGTTTCTGCTGAAAAATCAGCTGATAGCCTATGGGCTTTCCCTTTAGTTACCTTTTTGCTTTTCTTTTGCTGCTTTTAAAATTCTCTATTTATCTTTAACCTTGACATTTTAATTATTATGTACTGTTATTATATTATGTTTTTATGACCTCTTTGGGTTCATCTTGTTTGGAACTGTTTGTGGTACTTGAAACTGGATGTCTCTTTCCTTCTCCAGATTAAGGAAGTTTTTAGCTATTATTTCTTCAAGTAACTTTCTGCCCCTTTCTCTCTCTTTCCTCCTTCTGGGAACCTTATAATGCAAATTTTTGGTTGCTTGATTTTGTCCAAAAGATCCCTTAACCTATCCTAATTTTTAAAAAAATCTTTTTTCTTTTTGATCTTCAGTTTGTGTGCTTTTCATTACCCTGTCTTCCAGATCACTGATCCATTCTTCTGCATCTGCTAATCTACTGTTGATTCTCTCTAGTGTATTTTTCATTTCAGTTATTGTATTCTTCAACTCTGGTTCCTTTTTATATTTTCTATCTCTTGGTGAAGTTCTCACTATGTTCTTTCACTCTTCTCTTCAGCCTGGTGAGCATCTTTATGATCGTTATTTTGAAGTCTTTATAGGCATATTGTTTACTTCCATTTCACTTAGTTCTTTTTCTGAAGTTTTGTCTTTTTCTTATGTTTGGAGCATATTCCTCTATCTTCTCAGTTTGCTTGACTTTCTGGGTTTGTTTCTATTAATTAGTTGTAACAGCTACTTCTCCTAAACCTGAAGGAATCTTCTTATGAATGGTAATCTTCTCTGTATACTGTGCCTGTTTACCTTACCTGGCTGTCTGGAGCTGTATCTGGTATGGGCTGTGTGTCTCCGGTCACTCCATGCTGGGATTGCTGGGGTTGGATGTGTGGAGATTAAGTGGGCATGGGCTGGGAGTTTATGGAGCTTTCTGTGCAGCGTGTCCTGGCAGAACAACTGAAGATGAAGTGGGTGCACACTGGGGAGTGGAGAGTCCCAGGGCCAGCTGTGCAGATGGCATCCTAGCAAGTTACCTGAAGCTGAAGTAGATGCAAGCTAGGGGATCTTGGAGTTTCACACAGAGGGCACCCTGGCAGGAGAGCTATACCTGAAGTGGGCATAGGCTGAGGCATTCCCTAAGCTCATTGCACAGACAGTGCCATAGCAGGACAACTGAAGCTGGAGTGGGTGCAAGCCAAAGGGTCCCAGGTCTCTCCACACAGAGTGCACACTGGCAGGAAGGCTGAAGCTGAAGTGGTTGCAAGCTGTGCTGTCTTGGGGTGCTCAGTACAGAGGGTGTCCTAGCGGAGCAACTGGAGCTAAACCAGGTGTGAGCCAGGTGTGAGTCCTAGAGCTCTCTGTACATGAAGTACCCTAGCAAGTCAGTTGCAGTTGAAGTTGTGTGGACCTGAAGTATTCTGGGGTGCTTTGCACCTGTGTGTCCTTGGCAAGATAGCTGGAGCTGTAGTGAGCACTGACCAAGGGTGTTGCAGTATGCATTACATTGAGACTATCTTGTTAGACTGGCTGAGGGTGCCCAAATCTTGCTCCTGTTCATGCTATCAAGGTGGAAGGGGTACATAAACTGTGGAGCTTGCCAGCCCCTCCAACATGGAGAGAGTTCTAGCAGCTCCTCTGGTATTTGGTAGGATTCTTGAGCTGCTCCCTTTACATTCTAGTTGCCTTTTTCTGCTGCAGCTTTTTTTTTTTTTTTTAACTGTGCCTCAGGGCAGACAAATCTGCTCACGATCCCTTAGTACTATCCTTCCCCACTGCAGTTCACAGCACTGGATGTGAAAATTCCCCTTGTTACTGTATCTCCATCCCTTTTGCTTTTCTGTATGTGGTCTCTCTATAGTTTGTTGTGCAGAAGCTATTCAGTCAGCTCCCAGTTCTTCTTCAGGGAGAATTGTTCTATAAACAGGTGTAGATTTGATATGTCCATGGAGGAGCTGAGTTCAGGGTCTTCTTACACTGTCATCTTAGGCTAGAAGATACCTAGTTCTTCATGTGTATGACTTTGGGCAAGACATTTTACCTCTCTGGGCCTGTTTTTTCATATCTAAATGAGAAATCTAATGTGAGGATTTAATGAGATAATCCATGCAGAGCACTTAAAACAATGCATGGCACATAGTAAGTTCTTAATACATCCTACCTACTTTGATTATTGCACTGCGGAAAGCAAAGGCCATTTACTGATACTCAACAGTTATTAAGTGTATTTGTAGTGCAGGGCAGAAATCTTTCTGGATTGATGGTGCTTTGATAAATAAGTGCTGGAATTTACTAAAACTGTTCCATGTAAGGTGGATCAGTGTGTTTTATGAATAAATCCATGATCTTCACTCATTATATACAGTTTCCCTTTAACTAAATGTAAATAGCCACTCCTTATAAAGACTATTTTTTATTTTTTAGATATTATTTTGTACATGCATGCATTTTTATGCTTGCAATTTTAAAATTTTATTATGTTAGTCACATATTCACAAGTTTTTGAAATAGCTATTAAAGTCAGAATTACAATTGGAAGCCATAATGACAGGAAACAAAATTTCAAATAAAAATAGAAATTTTTTCTGGATGTTGATACTTTAAAATGATTAAAATCTGTTTTACATGGGTGCCTGGGTGGCTCAGTTGTTTAACCATCTGCCTTCAGCTCAGGCCATGATCTTCAGGGTCCTGGGATCAAGCCCTGCATTGGGTTTCTTGCTCAGAAGGGAGCCTGCTTCTCCCTCTCCCACTCCCCCTGCTTGTGCTCTCTCTCTCAAATAAATAAATAAATAAATATTTAAAAAAATAAAATAAAATCTGTTTTACAGATGCAAGCAGAGTTCTTTTTATATGCATATAATACATTTCCAATAAATTGAATCTTGCCATTATAAGAAACAAAAAATTATATTCGATATTCTTTTAAAATCATTTTTAGCAAAATTGTTCCCATAACAAACATCGCTATTTATCAGTTTTGAAAACAGGCCAACCAGTAACAGTGAAGATACACTAATCTTGGAGCACAATATAGAGAATGTCAATATATCTTCTTTTCAAAAATAGTTTTGGATCAATTTTATACATTTTCAAGTTCTTATCTCAAAGCCCAAGCAGTTAAACATCTCTTTCAGAAATCATTATACACTACTTCTAATCATTTTCCAATAGATGATTTTATAAGAGAAAAGAAAATATTAATTGCTACCAATGCTGTTACTTCATACCTGTTCATAAGCACGAAAAATGTATTTAAGGGATTAAATAAAACAGCAGCTACTTCATTTTTTCCATTTTGTATTTCCTTATTTTGCAAGTACCCTCATCATTTGTCCTTGTTTTTTCCAATGTCCAATCTAATGTCAGGGAGTGGTTGTTCATTTTGACCATTCTTCAGAGTTAAGAATCTTTTTCTCTCATTCTATGATAAACAGAATAATGCTCCTACTCGAAAGATGCCCAGATCTTAATTCCTGAAACCCAAGAATATGGGTCCTTACATGGGAAAATAGAATTTTCTAGATGTGACTAAGCTTACGGACATGAGATCAGGAAACTATTCTGGATTATCAGAATGGGCCCAGTGTAATCACTTGAGTCATTATATATGAAGGTCAGAGAGATGCAAAATGAGAAAGTCTAAATCTTCCAGTGCTGGCTTTGAAGATGAAGGAAAAGGGACATGAGCCAAGAAACATAGATGGCCTGTAGAGACTGGAAACAGCCCTTAGGGAAGGCCAGTGAAAATCCAGGAACCTTAGTCCTGCAACCAACCACAAGGAACTGATTCTGCCAGCAATCTGAAAAACCAGGGTATAGGTTATCCTCTAGAGCTACTAGAAAATAAAACATACTGCCAACACCTTGATTTTGGTCTAGTGAGGACTATACTAGAGTTTTGACCTACAGAAATGTATGACAATAAATTTGTATTGTTTAAGCCACTAAGTTTGAGGTAATTTGGTATGATAACAATAGAAACCTAATATACTCTTTATCATTTCATATGGGAAATAACCTCTAAAGATTTTGCTTTAATTTGCCCTGAAAAGATGTATAAAGAAAAATAAAACTTGGACCTCATAAGGATCACCTCTCTGTTATCTGTGAGTATAAAAAATGCAGCCATCAAAAAAAAAATGTGGCCGTTCTCATTTGTTATGTGCCTCATGGAGGAAAATAAAACATAATCACCTGAGCTGAATCAATTAAAATATATGAAACTGCAGATATTTTAAAATAAGTAGGAGTGTAATCCATATGTTTAAATATAAAGGTTTTCCTTTTTTCTGAATATCAAATTCAGGCTACATACCTGGAAAGGGAATTTTAGCTAAGTATTTTGAAGCAGAAACAGCTACACTGACAAGACATTGAAGATATTTAATTATACTGATGTATGGCACATGAGAGATTGAAACAATTGATATGCATCTGTTTCTATTATTTTAGGGCTCGAAAATCTGATTTTAGTGGTTTGTTTTACTAATAATTATAAAAGAATCCTAATAATAATAATAATGGAGAAATAAGGGGTATCTGGGTGCCTCAGTTGGTTAAGCGTCTGCCTTCAGCTCAGGTTGTGATCCCCTCCTCAGTGGGGATTCTGGTTCTCCCTCTCCCTCTGCTCCTCCTCATTGCTTGTGTTCTCTCTCACTCTCTCTCTCAAATTAATAAATAAAATATTTAAAAAATAATGGAGAAATCATATCTTTAGAATTCATTTTTACTATTTTCAAGATTATTTATTTGAGAGAGAGAGAGAGGCACGAGGAGGGGAGAGAGGGAATCCCAAGCAGACTCTGAGCTGAGTGTGGAGCAGGGCTCAATCCCACAACCCATGAGATCAAGACCTGAGCTGACATGAAGATTTGGGTGTTTAAGTGCCTGTGCCACCTATGTGTCCCTAGAACTCATTTTTAAAACAAACAAACAAACAAACAAACAAACAAAAAACAGTACTATTCTCCATATAAATAATTCTAAGTTTAAAATATAAAAAATGGTCTCAGATTCATTAATACAATGCTGAGCTCAACACAACACTGAGATACCACATATTCCCATTTTGCAGATAAGGAAACTAAGGACTAGAGAGATTAATTTGATTAGTGTATTAGTGGTTAACTATTTCACTACTTCACTCAACATTATCAAGGGCCAATTATGACTAGATACAATGGCTTGTATGAAGGAAAGCTGCAACAAGTACTTAGATGTAAATTTCCCACTCCACTAGTTCACTTCCGATAATATTTTTTTTTAAGTGGGAGGTTAACAAAGATTGTGTCTTTCTTACTCTGAAATAGCAACATGCAGATAGATCTCTAATCTTTCTACCCATCATAGAGAACAGAAAATACTCAGTTTTCCCAATTACCTGGGAGATGGCTTCCCAATTTCAGGGACTAGCAATGCACCTTATGAATGAAAAGCACTCAGAGAAAGAATATGAAAGGATGGAGAATAAAGTTGGCTCTCTCTTATTTTAGCACCCACTGAGTAACAATATTCACAAGGATTTAAACCCCCCAAAAAATCTTTATTTGAGAATAACAACTCGTAGATACTAATTTAGAGATATAGGGTATTTTAGTTATTTTTTGCACTGAACTAAGTAATGGCTTTTAGGTTATAATTGTTTAAGGGAGCTTTGGTGAGTTCATGAGGTGACATAGTCACTTCTTTTTGACCCATTTGCAGTTAAATCATGGCTTGAATTCATGATGGTTCAAATCTTTCATTTGTTCATCTGTTTTTGCTTTTAACAAGAATTTTTAAAAATCTTGGGGCACCTGGTGGCTGTCATTAGGCATCTGCCTTTGGCTGGGGTTGTGATCCCAGGGTCCCAGGATCTAGCCTCGAGCGTGGCTCCCTGCTCAGCGGGAAGTCTGCTTCTCCCTCTCCCACTCCCCTTGCTTGTGTTCCTTCTCTCGCTGTCTCTCTTTCTGTCAAATAAATAAATAATATTTTTAAAAATGAATTTTTAAAAATCATTTATATATTTTCTTTTATTTCCCTTCCATCTAAATTCCTCTTAATTTCTAATGTTTGAAGCATTATGACAAATATGCCAAAAGATGAATAGCAACTTGCATTTATCCTTTCATTTGTATTCCCGTTCTTTTGTTTGGAGGGCAGTGTATTAGATACATGGATATAGATACAGATAGAATGATATCAAGCTTAACACTTATAATATGTATCTATCAAAATGTATCTATATGGGCATTTTTTTCTAATAATATCCTATATTTTAAATAGAGTAGCTAAATGGAGTCCATGTTTAAAGCTGTTCTTGTCTCTATTGACTTTTTATTAAACTACCAATTTCTTTCCTTGAGAGAAAATGCACTTTGCCTTACAGAAAATTGTTGTTAAAATCCTGTATAGATTAAAACAGCAAGAAAAGTAAACAAATTAGGAAATGTTTTCAAAGCAGTATGCAGAGTACAAATTTAATCAAACAAGTGTATTAAAGATTAAAGTAGTTGAAATAATAATTGACACTATAGCTTCTGTCTTCAGTGTCTCTCGATTTCTACATCTTTTTTGGAACAGTAAAGATTAGATTTTTAAAAAATTTTTTTGTTGTTCTTTTTAATTTTATTTTTTCAGTGTTCCAAGATTCTTTGTTTATGTGCCACACTCTGTATATACTTTTTCATTTTACATCTCTCTCTGTATTGTCTGGATTTCAACAAATAAATCCAAGAGAACAGATGTCTAACATGCATTCTGTATTCACAGAAGTAAACCATTAGTCGTGTCAAGGTTACTGAATTCAGTCAGCCAAGATAAAGATTCCAAATGTAGGGACAGTTAAGGCACTGATGTAAAAACACTGCGTCCTCACTTAATATAACCTAATTCAGCCAGGCTATTAATAAGATGTGGGATTTCTTTTGTACCCAAGATTTGGATTCCATAAACATTTACTGGGCACACTTATATTATTTAAATGATTTGATAGAGGATTTCTTCAGAGTGGCTTCTAACCCTCAATCAAGAAACATATTGAGCAATTTTGGATAATCTCTAGTTTCTTGCTCATTAATTTAATTTCATTTTTCCTTTCTTTAGGGAGTTCATAGAAAGTATAAGATAACTATATATCTGAAGTCCTTAGGGATCTAAATGTATGGCTTTTGTTTCCGTGACTCTATTATGGTGGTGTGATTCTTTAGGTATTTGAAGACGTTTCTTGTGAGCTCATATCTGGTTAAATTTAATTGTGAGAATCCCAAGGGCCTAAAATGAAGACACTTTTCTTCAGAGAAAAACTGTGTTTGCTTATGTTAAGAGTTAGGTGGTACTACTGATATGGGGAATCTGGCTTAATGCAGGAGTCCCCAGTTCAGCATCCTCACCTTACTTTATCTTGATGTCAACCCAGCTTTCCTTTAAATCTATTACTGCTTAGAGCAACTTTCTTGAACTCTTGGTTTCAATTCCATGCATATTTTCTTTTTTCCTTTCATCATTCTTTTCTTCCTTCCTCTTCTCCTTTCTCTGTCTTTATCTCTCCGTTTTCTTCTGGTTCACTAGGAATTACCCCTTGTGAGTCCAACAATGCATTAAAAAGTATATTCCTTTAATAAAGATTTAATTATATTGTAGCAGGAGAGCTGTAATGTATCTAACTTGATATTGCTGAAAGCTGAACTCTCAATATATGTTTACAATGAATGAATAAATGTGTGTCACTGTGCGTTTAAGCTCCCTGTATAACACATTTATGCAAAATGTTACTTTAGAAGACACTTACCAATATGCTAGAAAAAGTTTTAAATATTCTAAAAACAAATAATATCAAATATATCTGTTAGAAATATTCACGTAAATGTAGAGACTCTTTTACTAAACTCACAGAAAATGGTCTCTACTTAAAGAATATTTCGCTTATTTCAATAGAATTATACAATATCTGTGAGCTACTTGAGGACAAGAATATCCTTCATCATAACATTTACAACACCTGAATTAATGTGAGACACAGAAAACATTTACAAAAATAATTAATTGGAAAAAAATAATTAATTGGAATCACAATAAGGACCCAAATTATGACCCTGAGAAAAGTATGCATATGTAAACTTTTTTTCTTATTCTATCATTGCCATACCAAATGCTAATTAGATTTTTATAACATTCAATATTATAGTACTTTAACAAGATCAGCTCTGATTTTTTGTCACCATTGAAATCATCAATATTTTTCTTTTTATGAAAATCTACACAGTAACTAATGTATCTAACTACACTTTCATTCATAAAAAAAACGACCTTTTAAATACTTGAAAAATTTATCTGGGGAACTGTAAAATATGATTATGCAAACAAATGCACTCATAATGAATAAATAAAACCTTGACAACATTATTTATTATTAGAAGATTAAACCTAAAAATTTAAGTTTTTAGTTTTAAAAATACACATGATCATCCCATGATTATAGTAATCAACATGTGGTGCTCTTATCTCAACAAAGAAATTCTTGCCTAAAGGACAAGAATAGCTAAGTTAGAATAAATAAAAATACATTACTATGACTGCTTGATATTTCACTGAAATTATAAATAAATTGTTCTGGGTCAGAATATTCCAGTTTTACAAATACTAACAGCAGATATTACCCTCGCATAACAAATATTGCTGGAATGATAGGTAACTATGGAAGTCTTTTATTTTTAATATTTTATTTATTTATTTGAGAGAGAAAGAGAGCATGAATGGTGGATAGGGGCAGAGAGAGAGGAAGAAGCAGACTCCCTACTGAGCAAGAAGCCCAATGGGGGGGCTTGATCCCAGGACCCTGAGGTCATGACCGAGCTGAAGGCAGATGCTTAACTGACTGAGCAACCCAGGTACCCCTTGAATTGATAGGTAACTATGGAAGACTTGAAAAAAGAAAAGAGAGTAAAATGTATTTAAAAGTGCTATATTTTACAATAGAGAATAATCAAGTAAACTGATTTATTTCTTTTGTACTTTCGTATTCAAATGACATGGACTGGACTGGAAGAGATTATGTTGAGTGAAATAAGTCAAGCGGAGAAAGTCAATTATCATATGGTCTCACTTAAGTGTGGAGCATAAGGAAAAACATGGAGGACATTGTGAGAGGGAAGGGAGGGATGAATTGGAGGAAATCAGAGGGGCAAAGAACCATGAGAGACTGTGAACTAAGAGCAATGGACTGAGGGTTTTGGAGGGGATGGGGGTGGGGGGATGGGTGAGCCTGGTGGTGGGTATTGAGGAGGGCACGTATTGCATGGAGCACTGGGTATGGTATATAAACAATGAATCTTGTAACACTGAAAAAATAAAATAAAAGTATTTGGGAAAAAAAATCATATTACAAAGCTGCAGTAAGGGGTGCCTGGGTGGCTCAGTGGGTATATACTTTTTTCCTATTCCTCCAAGTACCACTAAAAGATCTGGGCATTTTCTATTAAAACATAAGAACACTCTGAAAATGTACAGAGAAAGGAAGATCAGTTAGTAACATTGGAACCTAGAGAATAACACAGAAGTGATGTCCCTGGCCTTTTCTTTTGTCTCATATATCCCTGACTGAATAATAGAAAATATAGAAATTCAGAAACACCAATTGGCATGCACATGCACGTGTGCATGCACACACACACACACACACACGCACACACAAAATCCCCAAGAAAAACAAGCTCTCTCTAGCCAAAAGATCAGGAATGGGTAGTTTAGCAATACTAAAAACTTTTATGTAACTACTCTACTTCAAACAAATACCCCAGAAAACTCTTCAGTCCCACCCCCACCATACCAGCAAAGGCCAAGTGCAAAACCTAATCTTCACCACTGCCATGTTGTAATGAGGTGTGCCAATGCCTTTCAAACACTTTCTCCCCTCCCCCCAGTAAGGATGGTGTCAGAGAAGAAGGCTCAGTGGAGATTCAGGTGTGCTTAGCAGTAATGAGACTACCCAGCCAGCCCCCACAAACATATAGTGTCAGTGGAGACTACATGGAAAGCTTAGACTTCCATCTTCTAACCAGTGCCTTTCACCTTCCTATTTGGGGTGGTATCAGACAGAAGATACTGGAAAGTCAAGTCTTTCACCACTGCCAAGTGGGAATGAGGCTACCTGCTCCAGCAGTGTGAGGCAAGGCCATATGGGAGAGTGGTAACCCCTTCCAGAGAGAGTGGTATCAACAGATTGAAGAGCCTGAATGAACTCTACTCCCACCCAACACTAACTTAGTACCACTTTACCCCAAGATATCAGTGGAAACAGAGTGGAGAATCTGTGCTCCTATTGACACTTGGTCAAAATGACGCAGTCTTGCCTCCATTACTCCACTGGAGCCGTGTCAATAGAAGTCAAAGAAAATGCAAGATTTAAATAAGATCCAAAAAAATAAATAAATAAATAAATAAGATCCAGAGTCTCATAATACTTAAATTTTCCAGGTGACAATTAAAAAAATAACTTGTCACATCAAGAAACCCAGACTATCTCAACTTGAATGACAAAAGACAATGAACGCCAACACTAAGATTTCACAGATACTATAACTTTCTGAAAAGGATTTTTAAAGCACTCATTATAAAAAATGTTTTGACAAACAATTATAAAGATACATGAAACAAATGAAAGACTAGAAAATATCAGTAAAGAAACAGAAAGTTATAGCAAAAAAAGTAAAAAAAATTTGAGAGGCAGCAAATAAATATTTCACTACTAAAAATACAATAACCAAAATTCGATGGGTAGGCTCAATGAAAAGAATGGAGAGGTTAGAGGAAAGAATCAGTGGATTTCAAGAGAGAAAAATAGAAATTACTTAATCTGAAAAAGAGGGAGAAAATTCACTTAAAAAAAAAAACAGTGAGAGAACGAGCTACAGAAGTATGTGGAACTATATCAAAAATCCAACATTTATCTCATTGGGGTCTCAGGAAAGAAGAAAGAAGGCAAGGCTAAAGAAATAAGATCTGAAAATTTCCCAAATTTCTCAAAAGATAAACCAACAGATTCAAGACTCTGAGTAAATTCCAAAATGAATATATATCCAAGGAAATCTTCACCAGACACATCATAGTCAACTTTAAAACTAACGACAAAGAAAATCCTGAAAGTAGCCAGAGGATAACAACCCATTACTCATTGGAGGAAAAGCAATTTATTTATTTATTTAAATGTTTCAAGTTTTTATTTAAATTCTAGTTAACAAGTAGTATAATATTAGTTTCAGGAGTAGAATTTAGTGGTTCATCATTTACATATAACACCTAGTGATCGTGACAAGTACCCTCCTTAATACCCATCATCAATTTAGCCCATTCCCCACCTACTTCCCCTCCAGCAACCCTCAGTTTCGTCTCTATAGTTAAGAGTCTATTATGGTTTGCCCCCCCCTTTTCTTTTTACTTTCCCTATGTTCATCTGTTTTGTTTCTTAAATTCCACACATGAGTGAAATAAAATGGTATTTGTCTTTCTCTGACTGACTTATTTCACTTAGCATAATACATCCTAGCGCCATTGATGTCATTGCACATGGCAAGATCTCATTCCTTTTAATGGCTGAGTAATATCCCACTACACACACACGTGCACACACACACACACACACATTGTGTGTATGTATACAATACATCAGGGTGCATATGCCCCTTTGAATCAGTATTTTTGTATCCTTTGGGTGAATACATAGTAGTGCAATAGCTGAGTCTTAGGGTAGTTATGTTTTTAACTTTCTAAGGAACCTCCACACTGTTTCCCAGAGTGACCGCACCAGCTTGCATTCCCACCAACAGTGTAAGAGGGTTCCTCTTTCTCTGCATCCTTGCCAACATCTGTTGTGTCTTGTATGGTTAATTTTAGTCATTTTGACAGGTGTGAGGTGGTATCTCATCGTTTATTTTAAGATTTTATTTAATTGAAAGAGAGAGATCATGCACAGAGAGAGAGGAAGAAGGAGAAGCAGACTCCTTGCTGAGTAGGGATCCTGATGCAGGGCTCAATCCCAGGACCCTGAGATCATGACCTGAGCCTAAGGCAGATGCTTAACCAAATGAGCCACCCAGGCACCCTTTGTCATGGTTTTGATTTGTATTTCCTTGATGATGAGTGATACTGAGCATCTTTATATGTGTCTGTTAGCTATGTGTATGTCTTCTTTAGAAAAAATACCTTTTCATGTCCTCTGCCATTTATTAACTGGATTATTTGTTTTTTGGGTGTTGAGTTTGATAAGCTCTTTATACATTTTGAATACTAACCTTTTATCAGATATGTCATTTGCAAATGTTGTCTCCAATTCTGTAGGCTGCCTTTTAGTTTTGTTGATTGTTTTCTTCACTCTGGAGAAGCTTTTTATCTTGAAGAAGTCCCAATAGTTCATTTTTGCTTTTGTTTCTCTTGCCACAAGGGACTTATTTAGAAAAAAACTTGCTTCGGTAAATGTCAGAGAAGTTATTGCCTGTGGTCTTTTCTAGGATTTTTATAATTTAGGTCTCACGTTTAGGTCTTTCAACTTTATTGATTTTATTTTTGTGTGTGGTGTAACAAAGTGGTCCAGTTTCATCCTTCTGCCTGTTGCTGTCCAGTTTTCCCAACACCATTTGTTGAAGAGACTGTCTTTTTTCTGTTGGGTACTCTTTCCTGCTTTGTCAAAGATTAGTTGACCATATAGCTCTGGGTGCATTACTGGGTTTTCTATTCTGTCTTATTGATCTATGTTTCTGTTTTTTTGCCAGTACCAAACTGCAGCTGATGACTACAGCTTTGTAATATAGCTTGAAGTCCTGAATTCTGATGCCTCCAGCTTTGCTTTTCTTTTTCAAGACTGCTTTGGCTGTTCAGGGACTTTTGTGGTTCCATACAAAATTTAGGATTATTTGTTCTAGCTCTGTGAAAAATGCTGGTGGTATTTTGACAGGGATTGCATTAAATGTGTAATTTGCTTTGGGTAGTATAGATATTTTAACAATACTTATTCTTCCAATCCATAAGCATGGAATGTTTTTCCATTTCTTTGTGTCATCTCCATTTTCTTTCATAAGTTTTTCACAGTTTTCAGAGTACAGATCTTTTACCTCTTTGGTTAGGTTTATTCCTAGGTATCTTATGGTTTTGGTGCAATTGTAATGAGATTCATTCATTGATTTCTCTTCCTGCTATTTCATTATTGGGATATAAAATGAAACAATTGTCTGTACATTGATTTTGTATCCTGTGACTTTTCTGAATATGTATATTATTTCCAGTAACTTGTTGGTGGAGTCTTTTGTGTTTTCTACATAGAGTATCTTGCCATCTATGAATAGTGAATGTTTGACTTCTTCCTTCTGATTTGGATGCCTTTTATTTCTTATGGTTGTCTGATTACTGAAGCTAGGACTTCCAGTACTATGTTTAATAACAGTGATGAGAGTGGAACATCTGTGTCTTGTTCCTGACCATAGAGGAAAACCTCTGTTTTCCCCATTGAGGATGATATTACTGTATATTTTTTTGTATATGGCCTTTATAATGTTGAATTATATTCTCTCTATCCTTACTTTCTTGAAAGTTTTGATCAAGAATGGATGCTGTACTTTGTCAATTGCTTTTCCTGAACCCATCGAGAGGATCATGCGGTTCTTATCCTTTCTTTTATTTATGTGTATCACATTCATTTCTGAATATTGAACCAACCTTGCTGCCCAGGAATAAATCCCACTTGATTGCTGTGAATAATTCTCTTAATACATGGTTGGATTTGATTTCCAAGTATCTTGTTGAGAATTTTTGCTTCCATGTTCATTCAAGGATATTGGCCTATAATTCTCCTTTTTAGTGGAGTCTTTGTCTGGTTTTGGAATCAACATAATGCTGGCCTCATAGAATGAATTTGGAAGTTTTCCTTCCATTTCTATTTTTTTGCAATTGTTTGAGAAGAAGGTGTATTAGCTCCTCTTTAAATGTTTGGAAGAATTCTATTGGGAAGCCATCTGTCCCTGGATTTTTGTTTTTTGGGAGATTTGTGATTACTGATTCAATTTCTTTGCTGGTTATGGGTCTGTTCAGGTTTTGTATTTCTTCCTGTTTCAGCTTTTATAGTTTACGTTTCTAGGAATTTATCCATTTCTTCCCAGTTGCCCAATTTTTTGGCATCTAATTTTTCATAATATTCCTTTATAATTGTTTGTATTTCTGTACTGTTGGTTATGATCTCTTCTCTCTCATTTGTGATTTTATTTATTTGGAACCTTTCTCTTTTCCTTTTGCTAAGTCTGGCTAGGGGTTTATCAATTTTATTAATTTTTTCAGAGAACCAACTCCTAGTTTCACTGATCTATTTTGTTGGAGTTTTTTCATAACATTTATTTCTGTTCTAATTTTTATTATTTCCCTTCTTCTGCTGGCTTTAGGCTTCATTTGCTTTCCTTTTCTAGCTTCTTTAGGTGAAATGGTAGGTTGTGTGTTTGAGATTTTTCTTGCTTCCTGAGATAAGCCTGTATTGCTACATACTTCCCTCTTTGGACTACTTTTGCTGCATCCCAAACGTTTTGGACCATCATATTTTCATTTTCACCTGTTTCCATGTACTTTTTAATTTGTTTTCTTTAATATCTTGGTAAACCAGTTCATTTTTTAGTAGAACCTTCTTTACCCTGCATATATTTGTGGTCTTTCCAATTTATTTCTTGTGGTTGACTTCAAGTTTCATACCGTTGTGGCCCCAAAATAAGCATGGTATGACTTCACTCTTTTTTGTTGTTGTGTTAAGGCCTGATTTGTGACCCAGTGTGTGATCTATTCTGGAGAATGTCCCATGTGCACTCAAAAATAACGTGTATTCTGCTGTTTTAAGATGAAATGCTCTGAATACATCTGTTAAGGTGATCTGGTCCAGTGTGTCATTCAAAGTCCTTTTTCCTTGTTGATTTTCTGCTTGGATGATTTGTCCATTGCTGTAAGTGCGATGTTAAAATTCCCTACTATTATTGTATTATTATCAGTGAGTTCCTTTATGTTTGTTATTAATTGATTTATATATTTGGGTGCTTCCAAGTTGAGGGTATAAATATTTATAATTGTTAGATCTTCTCATTGGATAGACCCCATTATTATGATATAGTGCCCTTCTTCAACTCTCGTTACAGTCTTTAGTTTAAAATCTAGTTTGCCTGACGTAAGTATTGGTATTCTAGGTTTCTTTTGATGTACGTTAACATGATAAATGGTTCTTAATCCCCTCACTTTCATTCTGGAGGTGTCTTTAGGTCTAAAATGAATCTTTTGTAAGCAGTATACAAATTGGTCTTTTTTTTATTATCATTCTAGTACCCTATGTCTTTTGATTGGTACATTTAGTCCATTTACATTCACACTTATTGTTGATAGATATGAATTTAGTGTTATTGTATTACCTGTAAAGTCAGTATTTCTGGAGATTTTCTCTGATTCTTTCCAGTGTTTGCTTTTTGTCTTTCTTTACCACTCAAAGATTTGCCTTTAACGATTCTTGGAGGGCTCGTTTAGTGGTCATAAACTCTTATTTTTTGTTTGTCTGGGAAACTCTTTATCTCTGCTTGTATTCTGAAGGACAGCCTTGCTGGATGAAATATTCTTGGCTGCAAATCTTTCCCATTCAGCATATTGAATATACCATGTCACTGTCTTCTGGCCTTCTAAGTTTCTGTGGAGATATCTGCTGCTAACCTTATTTGTCTTCCCTTATAAGTTAGGGATTTTTTTCCCTTGCTGCTTTTAGGAGTTTTTCCTTATCTCTGTATTTTGCAAATTTTGCTACAATATGTCTTTGTGTTGGCCTGCTTTTGATGGGAGTTCTCTCTGCCTACTGGACTTGTATCTAGAATATAGAAAGAATTCTCAAATTTCAGCAATATGAAAATAAGCAAACCAGTTAGAAAATGGGGATAAGACATGATGAGATGTTTCAACAAAAAGGATATACAGACAAGGAGTTCGATATCACTAGCCATTAGAGAAATGCAAATTAAAATCACAATGATATCACTACACCCACCTATGAGAATGGCTAAATTAAAAAAAAAAAAAAGAGACAACAAAAAAACGCTGGCAAAGAATGTGGGAAACTTGGACCACTCATATATTGCCGGTGGGAGTGTAAAAATGTCCCAGCTACTCTGAATGACAACTTGGCAGTTTGTTATAATCTACACATACACTTACTATGTGACCCAACAATTGTACTTTTGGGCATTTGTCCCAGAGAAATGAAAGTTATATTACATAAACACCTATACATAAATGTTCATAGAAGCTTTATTTATAACATGGAAAAATTGGAAGCAAGATGTCCTACATTGGATGAACAGTCACACAACTACTCAGCAACAAAATGTAAAAAATATTGACACATGCAACAATTTGGATGAATTTTAAGAGAATTTGGTTGAGTGAAATAAAAGCTAATCTCAAAAAGTCACATAATGTATGATTCTATTTTTAGAACATTCTTAGAATGATGAAATTATGGAGATGGAAAACAGATTAGTGGTTCTCAGAAGTTAGGGATCATGGGGTGGGGATAGACAATAAGGGAATAGCAGAAGAGAACCATGTGGTGATGGCACATGTATAGATTTGTGGTAGTGGCTACACAAATCTATGTATGTGATATAATTCCACAGAAAGACACACGCACAGACATACACACCAAATAATTGTATGTAAAACTGGTAAAATATGAATAAGGTCTGTAGTTATAGCAATGTAAATTTTCTGACTTTCATATTGTATTATAATTATATAAGATATTGCTATTGGGAGAAACTAGTTGAAGGGAACACAAGATCTTTCTGTATTCCTTTTGAAACTTATTGTCAATCTACAATTGTTTCTAAATAAAAAATATTAAATGAAGGTAATTCAAAGAAAATTTCCAAACTTTGCGCAGTGAGAGTAACATAGCCAATGAGGTTTAACCAAGTCGTGATTCTTGCTAAAAGAAAATTTCCAGTGAGATATGTCCTTTTTAGCTCTCATTTCTATTTAGAATCACTAAAAAATATAAAATGTGTTCAACTATATATTTCACTTTCCTTTATGTATTTTAGCATCATCATAAAGTTTATTTCAATGATGTTTGTATTTTAGTTGGTGCAATACATTGTCTCTCTTATTCAAGATAATATAATATTCAGAAGATAAATATTCTATTTTTAACCAGGGTCAATATTCATTTCTAAATACCTAAATAGTGCCACTTGGTCTGAAAGATTTGGTGTAGTATCTAACACTATCTCAGAAATAAAAAGAGAAAAGCATTTGATTGAATAAAGAACATTTAAAATATAGTGTTAATATGTAGCCCAAACCCTGCTTTAAACTGAAATTGGTCCATTTGTATAAAAAACAGACATGATAATACTTTTATTCTAGACGAGATATACTTTAGATTCTTATGATCAAAGGAAGTTAAAATTACTTCTTTTCGTCTATAGCCTGTGGACTGATTTAAAATGTAATGGTTCAGTGGACTTAAGTCTTGGGCTAGATGTTAAATTTATTGTTTCACTGTTTCTATAAAATTCCGGATTCGATCATCAGTGCTTCTTGTACATGTGAATTTATCAATAAATAAATTCAATACAAAATGTGAAATACCAAAAACCTCTATTCATGCTAGTGGCTTGCAAGACCACTGGCTGTCATGGGAAGATGATCTTGCTTTGTGCCTTTGCTTCCACATGGTTTAAACTGTAGTGGATAATCACAACTGTTCTACTCTAAGGAATTCCAGAACTGGGGCACCTGGGTGGCACAGTCGGTTAAGCATCTGACTTTGGCTCAGGTCATGATCCCAGGGTCCTGTGATCAGGCCCCGCGTCAGGCTCCCTGCTCAGCGGGGAGTCTGCTTCTCTCTCTGCCTGCTGCTCCCCCTGCTTGTTCTTTCTCTCTGTCAAATAAATAAAATCTTAGAAAAAAAAAAGAAATTCCAGAACTGACTGTTATAAACCATGTAACACAATGTTATAATATACAATTTATTTGTTCAATTTGTTTGACAAAATCTGTGGAAAAATAAAATCAAAGGCTTCTCTCAACTGATCAGTTTAGTCAAAATACTTGAGTCAAAACTAAAATACCAATTTGGTAAGTCATTTTGTACACAGTCTAAATGGACATCACTGCCAGGAAATCCCAGACTATACAGAGGTGGAAATGTCTGCATATGGAAATTCAAGGGGAAATGAAATTATCGAGACATGTATTGCACTGTCACCCAGTTTCACTCTAATGGTAATTCCTCATTTTTCTAAAGTTTCCACATAATAGCAAAGGTGGCATTTTATAATTTCCAGAGCTATAAATCATTTTTTAAATCATGATGATATTACTTAAAACAGATGTGAAAACATATGTTTGCCACAGGTGTATTAACTGCTTACTTGTCATATTTAATGATGTTGAGACTTCTACTTTAACCTCATTTCCTTTTAATAACTCAAATTTATTGAAGAAAATATATTTTATCTTAATATCACATATATAACTGGTAGAATTTGACATCAAAAATCTCATTTAGAAGAAAGCTTTCCACTATAACCTGGGTACAGTTTAATATGCCACTCCTATTAATGTCCTCATCAGAATATATAACCAACCTATTTGATTGAAATGAGTAAAACTGCCATTCCCACAGCAAGAGATTCAGAAATGCCAGTACATACTACTATGTATTTTATGAAAATCAGTTACTGTACATCTGTACTAGCACTCCAGCTTATTTTTCATAAGACACAGTAGTGTGTACTTGAGCACTGCAGCACACAGGCCAGCCCTAAATGGCATTTTGACTTATGAGGTTTGCAGTTCTGATAGAATCACATGTATCATGTACAGCTTGAGATTTTCCTAGAAAAGTTGTTTTACTACCACACTGTCCTTTAAATAATCATGACTTGGTGGTAAAGAGATCTCAGGAACAAATTATTGTTGAGTTAAGAATGAAATTTCAACTTTAACTAGAATTCCATTACCTGTATAAGAGCTTGGGTATTTTAATATATTAAAACTGGCTTCTTCCATTCTGGCAAGTATTCTGAAATCAATCATTTGCATCTTGGAGCCCCAGAAGGTATAGCCTTTTAGCGTTTGGATAAGAAATGACTAAACATGTGGCAAGGAAACCAACCATAGATCAATGAAATTAAAATCATACATTATTCCAGATTCTAACTAAAATGCTCATCTATGTAATTAGAAAGAAGTTCAGTCTAGAGAAGAAAGATAAATTTCTCCATTAACTCTTCAGATCATGGAGTCTGTTTTCTATATATTATGACTATCTTTAGTAGAGAGAGAAAAATACACCCTATACTGAAGTACAAACAGACCATTTGGTGAAATGATAAATTACATGTTAGCTTATGCTCTTTAGCTTAGAGTTACTGTTTAACTCACGATGACAGACATAATGTATAGCCTATAACATATGCCAATATGTTTTCTTTTTCTCTTATCCTTTAGCCTGTTAAACAAAGTTATACTCAGCTTTCATATCAAGATACCGTGACTTTGAAATTCTTAGTCTCCCTACCTTCTTTAAACTGATATCCTAAGAAAAAACTGGATACTATGCAGAGATGATACATGTACCTCAGTGGATCAAAAGCTATATTGGTATCATATCTATCAACATTCAGGTAAAAACTTGGTTGGAGTAACTTGCTAAGCTTTCATTTGAAATGTCCAGATAAGCATATATTTTAAAAATCTCTTTTGATTGTTGGGGGAACATCTTTTCTCCATGACAGCAACTCGTTTTTTCAAATGTAACTATCAAATGGTGAGTCATTTAAACATAGTTAACAAAGTGCGTATATAATATCATAAGAGTCAGATGTTTCTGATCAGGCATAACAAAAGGGCTTAAAGTGAAGTTTCCAACCACAAGGCTGATATGTAATTTATTAACATTAAATAAATAAGCTATAGGTAAACGTATTTTTTTCACTACTAAAAGAATTTAGCTGAAGCCAGTATAAATCTATTCTGTTTAAGAAATGTAGATGCAATATACAGCACTGGCATGTTAAGTCAGTTACTATCTAATATTTATATGTCCATCAAATAAGCAAAAATCATTTTACCTTTATTATGCCTTTGGAATTTTTTGATGGTTGGTCCATTATCCTGATCAACGGTAAGTTCCTCTCTATTGTTGGGCATCATCGCTGTAAATGAAAGATAAAACTGAGTAATTTTCTTGCAAAATGCCCAAAAGAAAGGTAGAAAAGTATAATATAAATAACTATTTTACTCCAATAACAACTAACATGAATTGTATACATCTCTACTTCTGAAACAGTGGAATCATTTGTGTTGATTTGATGATTATATAACTTAAAAATCAAGAAGCTGCTCAATCATGTGAATTTTTATTTTTTTAAAGATTTTATTTATTTATTTGATAGAGAGAGAGCGAGCACAAGTAGACAGAGAAGCAGGCAGAGGGAAAAGGAGAAGCAGGCTCCCTGCTGAGCAGAGAGCTTGATGCAGGGCTCCATCTCAGGACCCAGAGATCATGACCTGAGCTGAAGGCAGATGCTTAACTGACTGAGCCGCCCAGGTACCCCAGTCATGTGAATTTTTAAAGCGGAATTAATATATAGTGCATATATATTTGCCCACATATTTTCTTTAAATCATTTTAAATGTTTGTGCTTCTAAAATTCATATGCAAATTAGCTATTTACCTGCATAATTAACAATCTAGTTTTCAAAATGTTTCCAGAAAAAATTTATCACTTATTTTAATGAGTTAAAAATAATTACAGATTTAACTCATTTTATAGAATTTTTTTACAAACACATAGAGCAAAATTAATAGGTAAAGTGTAACTTTCTGGTAATTATATAAATGCTTCTTCACAAAACATTTATATTGAAAGAGGAAAAACATGCCAATTTTCATAGTTTATCATTTAATTCTCTTTTGTTTTATTTTATTAAAACATTATATTGCTAAGGGCACCTAGATGGCTCACTTGGTTAAGCGTCTGCCTTTGACTGAGGTCATGATCCCAGTGTCCTGGAATAGAACCCCACATTGGTCTCCCTACTCAGTGGGGAGCCTGCTTCTCCCTCTCCTCCCTGCTTGTGCTCTCTGTCACTCTCTCTCTCTCTCAAATAAATAAATAAAATCTTTAAAAATTTTTATTGCCCTAAAATAAAATATGGTCATTTTAAACCAAAACTCCTAAAACCCCCCCTTTTTTTTTCATTTATAGACAATCTCACTATCATGCTTGGACACCTGGGAATGTGCATAGACAGCCTAATTACTGCCAGTAGAATTAGAAATGTTTTATGTGATTAATATATTTTTTAGGACATTACACTGCTTTAGAAATATTTGATTTTACTTCTAAGTTTAAGATACCATTCCCTTACAATATATCTATCACATAATGTATTTCCTTATGTGTTCTGCTCTTAGCCAGCCCTCAATAAATAATTCTCTCTCTCTTGTCTCTCTCCCGCACCCCTCATCAATACAAAGATTATCTTGACAGAATAATGTGTGTTTTTGTTTCTTGATTCATTAATGGTCATCTGGCTATATCTGCTCGTCTTGCTCAGACTCCCTTAAATCAATTGCACACAGTGTTGTTACAACCAGGTAATCTGTGTCCAAAAACTGTGATAAAGTAAAGTTCGAAGACCCATCACCTCTTCCAGGAATTAAACTTACTCCCTTAGGGCCACTAACCTCAAGTGCTAGCTCAGTGGTTCTTAACTCTGGCTGCACGTTAGAATCTCATGCGGAGACACTGAAAATCAAAACAAAACAGTGCTGCCAGGCTCTATTCCAGACTCTGAGCACGTAACCTGGGCATCCAGATTTGTAAATGCTCCACAAGTGATTATAATGGGAAGCCAGATTTGAGACTCTTTGGGCTTACTATGAGCCACAAACAATATATAATATTCACAAGGTAAATGAGACTTAGATGAATTTCTAAAAGGCAGAAATAATCATCCTTCCCCAGCACAAATTCAGAAACTAACACCTCTGCTAATCCCTCAAATTCCTCTCCTAGCCACAAAAAAACAAAAAACAAAAAACATGATTTTGGAGTGGCTTAAAGTAATCACTATTATGAGGTATAAAAACTTAGAGTTCATATAAAGAAAATCCTTATAGAGTAAGACTAAAAAAGAACAGAAATCATTTTTCCTAAAGGAAATGGATATTTAGGAAATTGCATTGTGTAGATACAAAAGATTAACAAAGATTTTACCTGTCTCATTTTGTTCATAATTATTACATACAAAATGAGAATTTATTACAACTGACTGCACTTAGTAATATCTGTATACCTGAGGAAAATCAGACATCAAAAGATGATAAACAATCAAGGTAAAGCCACACAGACAAAAATAGTGCTTATCCCTCACATTTCCTGAGCACTTTAAACTTCTGAATTGTTTTTCCACATATTATTTCATTTGACCTCACAAAAATCCAGTGCATTTCCATATGTCAGGTAAAGAAACTCATGATGGTTAAGTGACATACCCAAGGTCTCATAGCTACTCAGTGCCAGAACTATGACTAGATTCAAGTCTCCAATATACCACATCACTGACAATACCATTATAGTATTTCAGGGATAGTGTCTATGGTGTAAGACTTCCGAGATAATAAAAAAAAATAAACAAAGGGAAAAACATGTTAAGTATTTTTATCTGAATTATTGAGATTGTAGCAAATTATATCTTGATTTACTTTTTAATCACTCTTAAGTGATCAACTGTTTAAAAGATATTTTAACTTCCATTATTCAAAGATGCTGTGAATGTAGCAAATGTATTTTATCACAAGCACTGTTAAATATCAATATGTTGAACTAACATATACTCTTCAAAAATCCCATCATATTGTTCTCATGGAATCCAGTGATTCTCTTCCAGAGAAGAAACTTCTAACACTTTAAGTTTCATTTTGTTGTTCATATTGCTTCAGCAATTAAAAAAATGACCACTTCAAAGTCATTTTTATTAAGGAGACATCAACTCCCCACCTTCTTTCTCCCCCTCCTATTGACTAATGAAAAAATTCCCAAAAGAATATCTTTTAATTCCTTGTTTTAGATGAGATACTTACCCATCCTCTCTGAATGGTGATCCATCTGAGAGGGAGAGCTGGACACACTGCTGCTGGGGTGGGAGGAAGTCTGACTCCCAGGATGATGATTCTCTTCCAGAGAGGGAACAGGAGAAGGACTCTCTGGGATCCGTTCCTGACACAAAAGGAAACACAACAGGAAATATCATCTGCTCACCAAGTTTTTCATGTTGGTTGAGTCCATACATTTGAAATGTTGACCTCTCACTTATCCCAAAAGCATTCATGTTCATGGTACTTGGTCTTAAACGTGTATCTTTAGACAAATGCACATTTTTTGCTCTTGTAAAATTAATGGGATATTATGAGGGCCAATAAGAGAACGTGAAAGGACTCAGTGCCATACGGGATATACGTTAAAGGTTCAAGAAAGTTTAGTTTCCATTTCCTTTCCTAGAAAATTCATGAAGAATTATGAACATAGGTGTGCAATGAAGATTATTGTTATTGTAAATGCTTATATTTATATAAGGTATATGCCAAAGCCTGGAGAGTGATCCTACTCTCTAAGAAGATCTTCCAAAAATAAACACTTGAGAACCTAGGAATAAAACGCACAAATAGTGGCATCTGGTACATATTAACTCTTTCTGCACAAATAAAAATTATGGAAACAATACACATGCACTCTATCAGACTTTAGGAATTTATGCTGAATTCTGCCAGCAAAATGGTTTGGTAGTTACAGGACACAATGATAGGTTTTCCAAACTAACAATAAAACCTGTCAATATCAATTGCTTAGTATTATTTAGATTTTTATAATTTTAAATAATGAATTAGAATAAAAATAAAACATTTATTTTACATACTGCTACAGTAACTGTTACAGTTATCAAGACTTCTGTGATTATGAATACTTTTATAAAACTCTGAAATTATTCATTATGTTTATGCATCACAAGTTGAATAAATCTGACAATCATTCAACTAATTTGATCACTAGAATAACCAAATTGCTGTGTTTATGCATATATGCAATAAATGTGAGTGGGTAATAGAAATGCTGGGACAGATAATGTTTATTCTATAAAATATTTAATTCATCCATATAATTTCTTAAATGTTCTAATTATCTGTATTTATAACATCAGCATTCTAACTATCATAACATTAAGAATTAGTTTGTCATGAAACAAACTGAGGGTGGCTGGGGGGTAAGGGCGGGTAGGGATAGGGTGGCTGGGTTATGGACATTGGGGAGGGTATGTGCTGTGAAATGTGTAAGCCTGATGATTCACAGATATGTACCCTGGGGCAAATAATACATTATGTGTTAATAAAAAAAAAAAAGAATTAGTTTGCCAAATATGTGCTTGTACATTTTCACATTGATTTTGCATAAGAGGCCTAAAATTTATAAACTCCCTGAAGAAAACTGTTGTTTGTTTAAATACAAAAGTTATAGCACAAGAGTTAAGGCTTATTATTTCATTAGTGGAAGTTAACATTTTGCAATGTCTATCACTGTAGCAGGCAGAGTAGTAGCAGGCAGAATAGTGGCCCCCAAAATGTCCACTCCACATCCTAATGACTGAGACCTGTGAATATGTTACATCACATGTAAATATGTTATATCACATGGTAAATTGATTTTTCAGATGTGATTGAGAAACTTGAGATAGATAAATTACACTTAGAGGCAGAAAGGGAAAGTCAGAGGGAGATATTATGGAAGAATAATCAGAGATACAACATTTCTGGCTTTGAAGATGGATAAAGGGAACCATGAGCCAAGAAATGTGGAAGGCTTCTACAAGATGGAAAAGCAAGGAAATAGATTCATCCCTGAAAGCTACAAAAAGAAATGCAGCCCTGCCAACATTTTGATTTTAGCTCAGTGATACCTGTGTTAGACATCCAACTTACAGAACTGTAAAAATAAATTTGCATTGTGTTAAGCCACTAAACTTGTCATATTTTGTTATAGCAGCAATAAAACACTAATACAATCATAAATGTAGTTTTATATTATTGTTTAACATATAATTAACATCTGATAATTTTAATAAAATGAATAGTCGACTTTGCGTATATTAGCTGCAGTATTATATCCTAATTAAATACTGATAATTATAATAAATTTATGTTACATTTAAAGACTCTGTAACTGTTATGTTACACTTAAAGACTCTGTAACAGTTACAGAGTCAGACATATTTAAATGTCTTTAAATATGTTTTTTACATATCTCAAAAACAAATGTCTTAAGACAGAAATATACATTTCATTTATATTTACTACACAAGTAAATATCTAATTGTAACACTATACAGCACAAAATAAAAAGAAACATATAAGCAAAGCAGAAGAAAAGAATCAAGCTTTTATTTTCTAAATAATTACACTTGTATTCTGGAGTGATGGTATGGGGATAGACAGCAAAGTATATACAGCCCTTGTACCACATTCTTTTACTTTCTGAGAAGACTAGTAGCTCATTAGTTGTGAAATTCAACCTAGACTGTCATGATTAAAAATATATTCTTTTTAGTATATGTACACAAACATACCCCAATGAAAGAAAGGATTTTTATATATAAGGTCAAAATTATTTTTTTGACTTTCACTGTTGTATAGCCTCAATGATTCTTTGCCAAAATATGTATATAAAGTGTAAAACATTCCGTATTTGCCTTTGAATTGTAACATTGAAAATTTGTTGAAAAAGTATGTAATTCAATGAACTGCATTTAAGTCTCATGCACATCTGAATGAATGGACAGGGACAAAGTACAGCAGTTACCAGGCAAAAATAGAACAGAACAAACAAAATCACTGTGTGGTGGCAAATAGGAATCCTACACACAGCAATATATGCTGCCATAATAAAAATGGAAAATTTATAAATTGATTCATAAAATTGATGGTTTGGAAAAACAAGAGAATCCAACTGACAATGATACTTGTTCTTGTCCACTCTGCCTAATAAAAAATGAAAGCTCATTTTGAATTAAAAAAAACTGAAAGAACATCTATATAAATAGAAAAATGCTATGAAAATGAGAACAAATAGAATACTATAAAGGAAAATCCTCCAAAATACTTAAAATTAGTAAATGATAAAATAATATGAACTCAAATAACTTACTCTTCAACTCCTTCTTTGACATTTTCAACACCATATTTGGTGAAACAATAAACCAACTTTGAAAACAGAATTTAGAGTGACAGTAACATTTTGTATAAAGTAATATTTCTGCTTTAAGATTTCCTAGCCTGCACTTTCCAAATTCAGTCAAGGTTCAGTTCATTGTTATTGTTTTCCTAAGGCACCACAGAGGTCAGACTTTTTTCACCATGTAAACTGTATTAGATAAGTTTGGTGTCTTATATTAATTATATATTATAATTAATATTAATTTTAATTTAATTAATATTAATATTAATTATATTAATTAATAGTTAGGTGGGTTTTATATATATATATATATATACCTGTGTAGAGCTGGGAATGTTTAATTTCTCTTAAAATAATTAATAGTTCTATGAACAATTTCTTCTTTGCAAGTAAACAGATCCATTTTTTTTTTAATTTATTTGTCAAAGAGAGAGCACAAGCAGGCAGAGAGGCAGGCAGAGGAAGAAGCAGATTCCCTGCCGAGCAAGGAGCCCAATGCGGGACTCGATCCCAGGACCCTGGGTTCATGACCTGAGCCGAAGGCAGCCACTTAACCAACTGAGCCACCCAGGCGTCCCAACAGATCCATTTTTCATTCCTGTAATCAGTATGCATCTATTTAGCTACTTAACTGCAATGTGCTTTGGTTCATTAGGTGGTTACTGTTGTGTCTCAGCCTAGTTAAAATTTCACAGCAAGTTAAACTGTTTTATTACAAACGAGAACACAAGTGATAATGTCCTCATCATTTGCCAAATACAGGGTTAACAGTATTTGCAACAAATCAATAAGGGCATTTAAAAAGGAAAATTACAACTCTAAAACCCCAATTATTTTTAGTCATTGATGACTTAATTTTATTTGGCATTTATGACTTTTACAACCCTGTTACACTTCATGTATTTCATTTGGGCCCATTGACAAGAGCTGTAGCTCTTCTGAAACACTGCAGGCCTTCTCCAGATTCAAAGTAGCAAAGGGGAGACATTTTCAAAATTGATACATACTTACACAATCAAAACCCCTTTTCCCTTACAATTAGTAAAATTATCTGTAATAATAACTCGGATTCTAGCATATATGTATAGTTCAAGGCTTATGCCTAAAAAGAAAGAAACATTGCAGAAAATCTTATTAATTAGTACATACTATCCCCTCTTTTATCATACTTTTCCCCTTTTGGGAAGTATATATCACAAATGGTTAAAGGAGACATTCATCATATTAAATCATTTGAAAGTACATTTGAACCTTAATAAAGAATAGGGTAATGCTTAGAAAATTCAGTTTTATACAAAGTTTAACACAGTCAGTTTGGTTTAGGGTTTAGTTTATTGGCAGTAAAGTATCAACTCTGCCCATTTTCATGCAGATCTTTTATTTCATCTCAATATATTCCTTTACATCCTTGGAAATATACGTGGAATGTATGAAGTACTATTAAATGCATATTAAACATGTCTTTATGTGTAAGTGTACATGTGTGTAGTTGCCTTTTACTAACATCTGAATCAATGTTAAATTGTTACCTCTGGCATTTTATTATGTTGTTATTAAGTATTCAGTGTGATTGTGTATTATATAACTTGTCTTTTTATTTTTATTTAATTAGAATGCAACCCTCACTGTATTTATGCTTCCAAATGCTAATCTATTAATGAGTTCCTAAAGGATTTAATGGCATTTCACTACTGAGGAGTGGCTTTTGGAAGTTCGTCTGAGGCTAGATATTTTATTCATGCATTTGTCTTGATATTTCAAAATTAATTGATGTGCTCCTTCTGTACTGTCACCAGAGTTCTGCAGAAACAGAGCAGATTGTAACTTGACAGACTGTAATAATAAAACCATGGACAGGGAAATGAAAATTTTACTCATTGTTGCTGCTAACTTGGCTTACTACTATTCCTAAGGAATAATTTGATACCCAAATTTTGTATCTCTGAATAATAATAGAAACATGACAACTTATGGATCTTTACAAATCAAAGAATTAGTCTGTGGGGGCACCTGGGTGGCTCAGCCAGTTAAGCAGATGATGCTTGGTTTTGGTTCAGGTCATGATCTTGAGGTCCTGGGATCAAGCCCCACATTAGGCTCTGTGGTTAGTAGGGAAATCTCTGAATTCTCTCTCCCTCTCCCCCTGCCTCCCCCTGCTCATGCTCTCTCTCTCTCTCTCTCTCTCTAAAATAAATAAATAAATCTTTATTATAAAAAAAGAATTAGTCTGCATTCCATAATCACCAATTTATAATTTTATTAAAGTTAACATAAATGAATATGGCAGGGTTTTCATGAATTAAAAAAAAAATAGGCAGTTTGGGGATGGAGCTGGAACATGTAACCACAAAACAGTCCAAAATTATAGACTCAACCTACATGTGATCTATGTTATATTAAGGCAAAGAACCCTTTCACATCTTCAATGAGATCAACTTCTGGAAGAGGCTGACAGCTTAAGAGACTCAGTCATAATATCTGCTCATAGCTTGCAAATGCCCTCAAGTGGGAAAATAGATAGTTCAGTGGGAAAATGCAAGACTTCCAAATTATGTTTTGGGCTTGGACCTCTGCCACCAGCCCAAACACACACACACACACATACATCCCTCAGTTCTCACTCAACTCATCTTCACCATATGTTCTAAAAGATAGTAATTGCTTTGTCTTTCCATAGGACATTGTTTTCTTTTTCAAGTTTTATTTAAATTCCAGTTAATTAAATTAAAGTGTAGTATTAGTTTCAGGTGTAGCATTTAAAATAAAGACTCAACTAGTGATTTTTCAGTGAATTTGAATTATCATAAAAAAACCTTCTCTGTGTTGATTAATTTTAATACCAGATGTTCACATGCTAATGCCACTGTCTTGTGACCATTTTCTATCAATACATTAATTGCCAGCTGCTCAGCCAAACAAAAAACAGAGCTAATCAGATGGTACTGGTAAACAGCCAAATAACAGCTTCCTACTTAAATTTCTCAAATGTGTTATCAGAGAACTCTATGGCACACTGACATTACAAAGTATCCCATGATATATGGAATTGTCGAATCACTATACTGTACACCTGAAACTAATGTAACACTGTATGTTAATTAACTGGAATTAAAATAAAAATTAATATCATATGATCTCTCTGATATGAAGAATTCGAGAGGCAGGGTGGGAGGTTGTGGGGGGTGGGAGAGGGAAATGAAACAAGAGGGGATTAGGAAGGAGACAAACCATAAGAGACTCCTAAACTCATGAAACAAACCGAGGGCGGCTGGGGGTAGGGGCGGGTAGGGATAGGGTGGCTGGGTTATGGACATTGAGGAGGGTATGTGCTATGGTAAGTGCTGTGAAATGTGTAAGCCTGAGGATCCACAGACATGTACCCTGGGGCAAATAATACATTATGTGTTAATTAAAAAATAAAAATTAAAAAATAAATAAATTAAATTAAATTAAAATAAAAAAAAAACTGTTTCCCACAAAAAAAAAAAAAAATAAGATACTTAAATGTCAAATAGGAAATAAGTTTTTATACCAGTCAGGTATTTTACCTATTTTCCTCTCAGGATTTTGTCACACTCAGTAATATAACTGAAGGATGAACAGCCTTGCAAGCCTAATAATCATAATACAATTTCAAGTTCCTGCATACCTATATTATTTATTAGATACAAATGTGACTAGCTGAGCCAATAGTAAAGGAATCTGAGGCAGGACTAAAGAATATGTTCTTGGAGCAATGATATTCCTAAACTAATTTTTGACAAAAACAAAAATAAGACCAACACAAAACAAAACACCAAAAAACAAAGACATTTGTTTGCAACTTGTGATGTCTTTTCCAGTTTTGGAATTAAATTCTGTGTCTCTCATGATCATTTATGTTAGAAATACTCTCCAAAGTTTTATATCCAATGAATCATAATTTTTAATTCATTCATGCAACAAACATTAAGTGTCTAATGTACCTACTGAGGATGGAAAGAAGGTCTATGGGTATTTTCACATGGGATGTAAATGTTCACAGTTCAAACTAAAGACTAAATAATCCACACATAAACATTCAAAGCTGATTTAAAATAAAATACAAATCAGATCAATTTTGGTATCAGAATAGACATTCCTCTCCAGTCCCCCCAGATCCTTAACTCTTTTTTTTTCTGCATGGAGATCAAATCAGCCATGACAGGTGAACAAATGCTCTGTAGAGGGAGGGTCCAATACCTGTATATGCGTCTAATGGTGGGGAAACCCTTGGTTCTGGTACTGATAAAGGTTATACAGAGGAATGTATATAAAGGAAGTTACTTCTTTCTCAGGCTAGCTCTTGGCCATGGTATTGGTTTCTACTTACTAGTAACTCTATATGGATCCTTGAGTATAAAACATAATAAAATAAAATAATATTTGATAATATTCACTGACTACTAAATGCCAAACAGTGCTCTGAGTGTGTTGACAAGTTTGTCTCATTTGATGTCATGTTAACAGTATGAGGTAGATATAATTACTCTCACCATTTCACTGGAAGATGAGGCAAACTGAGATACAAGTAGATTAATTTGTCTAAATTCACATAACAAGGAATAGTGAAACCAGCGGTTAAATACCGGCAGGCAGTCTGACTTCAGAGCCCATGCTCCTACCCATTAGGCCATACTGCCTACAATGAAATCTGCTTCTTAATTCATCTAACTTTACTAACAAACTATGATGGTTCTAGCCAGAAACAGAATATAATTCTATACATTCTTTTGAGGTTAGAGCTTATGTCTGTTTCATTTTTGTGTTTTTGACAAAGCAATGTGACATAGTCCTTTGCACATATTAAATCTTGCGAAATCAGTGAATTCTGTGTTCTTGCCCTCTTTCCTAACAAAAAATGATGACAATAATAATTTAGTAAGCCAATAGTCAGCAATAACTATCCATTTTGGCAAATTGCAAGGCTAATTGCAACATACTTACTGATTTTTTAGTCTGTATTATCTTTTTTTCCAAAGATTACCAGTGATTCATGACTTTCTGTCCACCCTACTTAATGCTCTAAAACAGTGCTATCCAATAAAATTTTCTGCAATGATGCAATGTTCTATACTTGTGCTAATATAGTAGCCACAAGTGACATGTGACTATTGAGTACTTGAATTGTGGCTAGTTGCAACATGGCAGCTGAAGTTTTCATTTTCTTTAATTCATTAAAATCGAAATAGCCACATGTGGCTAATGGCTACTGTATTGAACAGTGTTGCTATAGTAGATATATTCTATGTATCTAAAACTCATTGTTGGGGTACCTGGGTGGCTCAGTCCATTATGTGTCTGCCCTCAGCTCAGGTCATGATCCGGGGGGTCCTGGGATCAAGCCCTGCTTGGGCTCCCTGCTCAGCAAGGAATCTGTTTTTCCCTCTCCTTCTGCCCCTCCCCCACTTATGCTTGTTCTCTCACCCTCTCTTAAATAAACAAATAAAATCTTTAAAAAAAATAAAACTCATTGTTAATTACAATGTTTACATCGTTTATACCCATGGAGATAGGGAAACTTATTAAACTATAAGCAAATATATATATATAAACATACATATATAATTTATATATATATAAAATATATAATTTATAATATATGTATAATTTTAGAAGTATAAACTTCTAAAAGTCACATCACTTGTCAGATCCCTAAAAAGCTATGGTTTTCTCTCCTACCTGTGAAAAGAAAATTAAAAAAAGATGACAGCAGTGGTGAATAGACAGCCATGTCTATTCTTCCTTGTGCTAGTTTTCACTATTTGAGGGCATTTTCAGGAATCCACACCTCTAATTACCGAAAGTTTCTTACACTGAAGTAGAAATATTTACACATTGGTAGAAGAAAAAAGCCCAAATGTAATCACGTTCCTTCCAATTTGACATCAATCTATGTTAAGGTGGTATAATTTCCATTGAGAAACAAACTATTCATTAATTTTTATAGCGTTTTCTCAAACTTTTAGTTAATATGTTATTTTGAAGAAATAGAAATTAGTAGGTAAACTAGTTTGAAAAGCTTTGTTTTGTTTAATGGATATGAAGAGAGATTGGCATGGAGAGTTTGATTTGATAAACATTTCATATATCATATAATGCTTTAAAAGGTAACTGTTATTTTGGAGCCTGTTCAAACTAACGTCAGTTGTTAAATATTCAATAATTTTGTGGCCAGGTGTTAAAATGATGGTAACTTGAAATCAGCTGTGATGGAAACATTTACAACACAAAAATTAGAAAATGATATAAGTCAGAGCTTTTCTTTTTTTTATTTTTATTTTATTTTGTTTTGTTTTATTTTATTTATTTTATTTTAGATCTGGCTTATAGGCACAGCATTAGATGCTGGCCAAAAAACAAAAAACAAGAAACATTGAATGTTTAAGTCCATTATAAGAATCTGAGGTTTTTGTTTCTTTCTAATGTTCAACATTATCTGACTAGGCAAATATTAAGTTATGAATAAGTACACTAAATACTGTATTCATTTGATTCATTTAAGCATTCAAAGAAATACAAGTAGAGTGTCATATTATAAAAATACATATTAAGTAAAATGCACTCAATTACAGTTGTCTGCTTCCCACATAATTCCTTTTGAAGAACCTAAAAAATTAGGAATAAACATCGTGCAGTAACAAAACATCTACTATTAAAATATTAAACAGAGAATGTAGGAAAATTCAAATCATTATCAAGGACTAATTATGTACTATGCAGTGGCTAACTGAACATAATAAAAAATAAGAAGAAGAAAGAAAGAAAGAAATTATTTTTAAAAAATCATTGTATGTAGTTTCCATTCTTCTTATGATTCAAGAACCTGGGTCTTATCATGTTTTCAGCATAGTACTTGAGTTCATTTTGTCTATTTAAATGTTTAATAAAAAATTATAAAACTATTAATTCTGCTTATTATCTCTCCACATTAGATTATAAACCTTAAAAACCACCTGATGTATAATGAGGACTCAACCATTAAAAAACAAAAAATATGGATGGACCCACAAACTTTTTAAACTAGCTATCAGTGGCTTATTCTGATTCAATTATTTAACAAATGGGCTTGCTAACAAATGCCAATTGGGCCTACCCAAATTAGAATGTGGAGCTAACATGACTTATACATTAACCTAAACAGTTTTCTGATATAGACTCAATCAGAAGAAATGTAAACATAGAAACAAGTGTAAAGAAAGTGAGATCTATGCTGCCAGAAGGAAAATTGAAGTGCAGAAATATTAAAATAGTTGCTTCCATAACTTAATCAGAAATGCTATGTGCTGGAACTTAAATACTATTTGTAGGCCAGTCATTTACTAACTTGATAACCTTTATTTATCAAATAGTTCTAATATTCAAATCACATGCTGTAAGACCAGCTTCCAAAGGAAATTGGGATCACAGTCCCATGATCATCAGTGGCAAAGCACAAGTATCAGCTTAACACAAACTATGCTACAGAAGAGTAGCGGGTGTTTAAAAGGACATGAATCCTTTTAATAGCACAGCATGCTGTTCCCCACCTCCAGGCACATTTTAAATGATATGGAAAAAAGATAAAGTTTTACTTGAAAGTAAAAAAAAAAATAAGAATATATAAATATATAAATATATATATATATATATAAGAATAATTTAAAAATGTGAATAAATTTGGTAGCTGTTTTTATGAACTTTCAGAAATTTTAATATAACTAAATACGTATTTTGGACTTTTGTGTAATGTATCCTAATCTCTTTCTGTACACGTTTCTGATATAAATTTGTTCTTCTGCTACTGAGTTTCAAAATGCTGAAAATAGGGACGCCTGTGTGGCTCAGACGGTTAAGTGTCTGCCTTCAGCTCAGGTCATGATCTCCAGGTCCTGGGATTGAGCCCTACGTTGTTGGGGGGGTGGGGTCACAGCTCAGCAGGAAGTCTGCCTCTGCCTCTCCCTCTCTCTCTGCCTCTCCTCACTGGTTGTGCACTCCCTGTGTTTCTCTCTCAAATGAATGAATAAAATCTTTAAAAAATGCTGAAAATGATACAGTGGAAATAGCAGCAGATCATTAACTCTAGAGATGCTAGCACAGGTGACACTATAATCACATTAGATTGTATATTCTGTGGACTGACTATCTCCCTTAAATTCATATGTTGAAACTCTATCCTTAATGAAAGTATTTGGAAGTGGGACTTGTTGGGGTAATGAAGTCATAGGGTGGGGGCGCCTTCATGATGGGATTAATGCTCTTTTAAGAAGAGATATGAGAAAATTTGCTTCCTCTCTATCTTTGCCATGTGAGAACACAGTGAGAAAGTGATCAGCTGCAAACCAGAAAGAGAGCTCTCACCAGGAATCAGAAGGTACTTTGATCTTGGACTTTCCAGCCTCTAGAACTATGATAAACAAATTTATCATGTTTAAGGCACCTGGTCTATGGTATTTTGTTATAGCAAACCACTGAGTTAAGACAATATAATACACAGCAAAACAATGAGAAATACTATTTAAAATTTCCTTTTTTTTATGCTGAACTCCTGGGATTAAAAAAACAAAAATCTGTAAATGTGAAAGGGAGGAAGATGGTGGTGGAGTAGGAGGACCCTAGGCTCCTTTCATTCCATGAACACAACTAAATAATGATCAAATCATCCTAAATACCTCAGAAATTGACATGAAGCCTAACAGAACAAATTTCACAACTAAAGGTAGAGAAGAGGCCACATCAAAGAAAGTAGGGTGCAGAGATGTGGTTTAGGGGAGAAATGGATCCTGGATGCTACAGAGGGGAGGGAGCTGTGATCACAAGAGGGGCCATGAGAGAAGACCGTACAGGGGAACACACAACAAGAACATTTCCCTATAGCCATTGTTTTGGAAAATGAGCTGGGCTGAACTCAGTGACTTCTTACAACCAGCGGGACTAAAAGCCTAGAGTTTTATTTTTTTTAATTCTTTATTTTATTTTATTTTATTTTATTTTATTTTATTTTATTTTATTTATTTATTTGACAGAGAGAGAGAGATCACAAGTAGGCAGAGAGGCAGCCAGAGGGAGAGGAGGAAGCAGGCTCCCCCCTGAGCAGAGAGCCCGATGTGGGGCTCTATCCCAGGACCCTGAGATCATGACCCAAGCTGAAGGCAGAGGCCTAACCCACTGAGCCACCCAGGCGTCCCAAGCCTGGAGTTTTAAAGGTCAGTGGGCTTGGCTGGGTTAGAGTCCTGAGGGAACTGCCCTTCTCCTGGAGAGAAGGCAGGCAAATAATTCAGGGCCAGACAGCGTGGAAACAGTGATCTGAAGAATGCCTGGGAACACAGTGGGGAGATTATTTGCTCTTACTGGAGCATGTCCTTGAAAGTCAGCATTCACAGAGAAGCCTCTCTTGGAACAATAGAGCTGGCTGGTGCCATCTCCCTCCCCTGCACCTCAGTATAAACACAAGGCTACCTGCAGGAAGCAGCCCAGAACCAACATTGGCTTCCTAATTTGTTTACCCCAAGCCCTACCCCCCTGCTGTGGCAGGTCTTCCCTTCTCAGTCAAGCTTACCTCAGTCCCAGCACAGAGTGCCCCTCCCAAAGAAGATGAAAGCAAATACCTACCCACACCAAGTCTCCCAAACTGAGAGTTCTGCAAGGCCTCAGTTCTGGTGGAAGTGGTGTTAGGTCTCATTTAACAAGCAGACCAGGGCTCTCCTGGTTGAAACTTGACATATTCAGACCAGGGACCAAACACTATCTACAGCAGGCAAGTAAAGACTACTGACCTGAAGGAAAGAGCAGCCCAAAAAAAAAATAAAAAAAATAGCAAAGCACACATAGCACACACAGGAGACACTCCCTGAAGCACCAGGCTGGGTACTATATTACTGCTTCTTCATAAGGCCATTAGTTTCAGGAGCAGGAGACATAAATGCCTTTTCTAATACAGAGAATAACAGAGACTTAGACAAAATGTGAAGATGGAGGAACTTACCCCAAATGAAAGAACAAGATAAGGCCATGGTGAGAGATATAAGCAAAAAAATAAAAGTGACAAGTCTGATTGAGAATTTATTTTTTTTTCAAAAATTTTATTTATTTATTTGATAGAGAGAGAGAGAGAGAGAGAGAGAGAGAATGAATGAGCAGGGGGAGGAGCAAGGGGAGAGGGAGAAGCAGGCTCAGCACTGGGCAGGGAGCCCAAACTGGGACTCGATCCCAGGACCTTGGGATCATGACCTGAGCCAAAGATGGATGCTTAACTGACTGAGCCACCCAGGTGCTCCTGATTGAGAATTTAAAGTAAAAATCATAAAGATACTCACTGGGCTTGAGAAAAGAATAGACAGTATCACTGATACCCTTACCACAGAGATAAAAGAATTAAAAATAAATCAATCAGAGATGAAGAATGCAATAAAGATTAGAAACAAGCTTGATGCAATGAACAGGAAGCTGGAAGAAGCAGAATGAATTAGTGATCTAGAAGAGAAAATAATGGAACACAATGACACTGAACAAAAGAAAGAATGAATTATGGAACATGAGAATAGACTTAGAGAACTCAGTGACTCCATCAAACATGATAACATTTGTATTATAGGAGTCCCAGAAGAAGAGAGAAAAGGGGGAATAAAATTATTTGAAGAAATAATGACTGAACACTTCTCTAATCTGGGGAAGAGACACCCAGATCCAGGAGGTATAGAGAGCTCCCATCAAGATCAACAAAAGCAGATCCACACCAACACATATTTTAGTTAAATTTGCAAAATATAGTAATAAAGAAGTAATCTTAAAACCAGCAAGACAAAAGAAGTTCTTAACATGCAATGGAAGACCTAAGGCTAGCCAGAGATTACTCAACAGAAGCTTGGCAAGCCAGAAGGGAGTGGCGTAATATATTCAAAGTGCTAAATGGGAAAAATTTGCAGCCAAGAATGCTGTATGTAGGAAAATTTTCATTCAGAACAGAAGGAGAGATAAAGTTACCCAGACAAGCAAAAACTAAAGATCTAACAATTGTAAATATTTATGCCCTCCACTTGGAAGCATGCAATTATGTAAAACAATAACAAATGTAAAGGAACTTATTGATAATAATATCGTAATAGTCAGGAGGGAAAAAAGATGGCAGAGTAGTAGGGGACCCTATTTCAACCAGTCCCCTGAATTCAACTGGATATCTACCAGACCATTCTGAACACCCACGAAATCAGCCTGTGATGTAAGAAGATATATCTGGATCTCTACAAACAGAATATCTCTGGCGGTTGGTCTCGAGGTATGAAGTGGGGACCTGGGGAGCTGTAATGCTTTGGGCAGGTATCCAAAGATAAATGGAAGGGGGAGGGAGGTGCCATAAGCACTGGCCCCAGGAAGGTGAAATAATACAGGAGCACAAAAGCATCCCATGCTGGGGACCAGGCACAGACTCAAAGACCAGTAGCAGCAGGGAAAGGACTTTAGGGCAGCACCCCAGACTGAAACCTGGACCTGTGGGGGCACACGTGTGAACCGGGAGTGGCAAAATGTTAAAAATAGAGCTACCCTATGACCCAGCAATCGCTCTACTAGGTATTTGCCCCAAAGATACAGATGTAGTGAAAATGAGGAGCACCTGCACCCCAATGTTCGTAAATAAAATGTCCATGATAGCCAAACTGTGGAAAGAGCTGAGCCCTTCAACAGATGAATGGATAAAGAAGATGTGGTCCATATATACAATAGAATATTTCTCAGCCATCAGAAAGGATGAATACCCAATATTTGCATCAATGTTGGTGGAACTGGAAGAGATTATGCTACGTGAAATAAATCAAATAGAGAAAGACAATTATCATATGGTTTCACTTATTTGTGGAACATAAAGAATGGCATGGAGGACATTAGGAGAAGGAAGGGAAAAATGAAGTGGGGGAAACAGGGGGAGATGAACCATGAGAGACTATAGACTCCGGGAAGTAATCTGAGGGTTTTAGAGGGGAAGGGGGTGGGGGGATGGATCAGCCCAGTAATGGGCATTAAGGAGGGCACGGATTACATGGAACACCAGGTGGTATACGCAAACAAGGAGTCATGGAATAATACATCAAAAACTAATGATGTACTGTATGGTGACTAACATAACATAATAAAAAAAAATAATAATAGTAGGGGACTTTAACACCCCACTTACATCAATGAGCAGATCACTTAAATAGAAAATCAACAAGGAAACAATGGCTTTGAATGACACTAGAACAGATGGACTGAACAGATATATTCAGAACATTCAATCCTAAAATGCGAAGTACATATTCTTTTCAAATACACATGGGACATTTGCCAGAATAGATCACATACTAGGTCACATATCAAGCCTCAACAAATATAAAAAGACTGAAGTGATACTATGCACCTTTTCTGACCATAGTGCTATGGAAACCTGAAGTCAACTACAAGAAAAAAAAAAATGGAAAAACCATAAATACATGGAGGTTAATCAACATGTTATTAAACAATGAATGGGTTAACAAGGAAATCAATTGGGCACCTGGGTGGCTCAGTGGGTTAAAGCCTCTGCCTTCGGCTCGGGTCATGATCTCAGGGTCCTGGGATTGAGCCCCACATCGGGCTCTCTGCTCAGCGGGGAGCCTGCTTCCCCCTCTCTCTCTGCCTGACTCTCTGCCTACTTGTGATCTCTCTCTCTGTGTCAAATAAATAAATAAATAAAATCTTAAAAAAAAAAAAAAACCTTAAAAAAAAAACAAGGAAATCAATTAATAAATTTAAAAAAACATGGAAACAAATGAAAACGCAAACACATTGCATTTGGGCTGGTGACGGGCCTAATTCATTGGCTTTGTACATTTTCTTTTACTTAACTTTTTTCCTTTCTCTGGAGGCATCACATGCTGGTGTTGTGTCTTTATGAATGTTTTAACCATTTTCATGGTGGAAGAATTTTATATTTATGCAGTTGTACAATTTTATTTTTTTCTGCAAGAAAAAGTGTAATGTATGAAATAAACCAAAGTCACTTGTTTGAAAATAAATCTTTATTTTGGACTTTATAAAAAGCAATGCAGTACCCCATAGACTGGTGTTAAATGTTGTCTAC
>CM052901.1:45904676-45951477 GCA_028534135.1 Potos flavus
TTTTGGATACTAGCCCTTTATCTGATATGTCATTTTCAAATATCTTCTCCCATTCTGTCTGTTGTCTTTTGGCCTTGTTGACTGTTTCTTTTGCTGTGTAAAAGCTTTTTATCTTGATGAAGTCCCAATAGTTCATTTTTGCCCTTGCTTCCTTTGCCTTTGGTGATGTTTCTAGGAAGAAGTTGCTGTGGCTGAGGTCAAAAAGTTTGCTGCCTGCATTCTCCTCAAGGATTTTTGATGGATTCCTGTCTCACATTGAAGTCTTTCATCCTTGTTGAGTCTATTTTTGTGTGTTATGTAAGGAAATGGTCCAGTTTCATTCTTCGGCATGTGGCCGTCCAATTGTCCCAACACCATTTGTTGAAGAGACTATCTTTTTTCCACTGGACTTTGTCGAAGGTTAGTTGCTTTGTTGAAGATTAGTTGTCGAAGATTAGTTGACCACAGAAGTGAGGGCCCCTTTCTGGGCTCTTCTGTTCCATTGATCTATGTGTCTGTTTTTGTGCCAGTACCATACGGTCTTGATGATTACAGCTTTGTAATAGAGCCTGAAGTCTGGAATTGTGATGGTGCCAACTTTGGCTTTCTTTTTCAACATTTACAGTGTAGGGATAGAGGGTACATACCTCAATATCATAAAAGCCATCAGTGAAAAACCCACAGCGAACATCATTCTCAATGGGGAAAAACTGAGAGCTTTTCCCCTAAGGTCAGAAACACGGCAGGACTGTCCACTATCACCACTGCTATTCGACACAGTACTAGAAGTCCTAGCCTCAGCAATCAGACAAAAAAAGAAATAAAAGGCATCCGAATCGGCAAAGAAGTCAAACTCTCACTCTTTGCAGACAATATGATACTTAATGTGGAAAACCCAAGACTCCACTCCAAAACTGCTAGAACTCATACAGGAATCCAGTAAAGTATCAGGATATAAAATCAGTGCACAGTAACCAGTTGCATTTCTATACACCAACAGCAAGACAAAAGAAAGAGAAATCAAGGAGTTGATCCCATTTACAATTGCACCCAAAACCATAGATACCTAGGATTAAACCTATCCAAAGAGGCAAAGAATCTGTACTCAGAAAACTATAAAGTAGTCATGAAAGAAATTGAGGAGGACACAAAGAAATGGAAAAATGTTCCATGCTCATGGATTGGAAGAACAAATGTGAAAATGTCTATGCTACCTAAAGCAATCTACACATTTAATGCAATCCCTATCCAAATACCATCAATTTTTTTCAAAGAAATGGAACAAATAATCCTAAAATTTATATGGAACCAGAAATGCATAGATTTTTAATAGTATGGTAGTTAAATTATTTTTTGAAATCACCAAAATGGGGGCACCTGGGTGGCTCAGTGGGTTAAGGCCTCTGCCTTTGGCTCAGGTCATGACCTCAGGGTTCTGGGATCGAGCACCGCATTGGGCTCTCTGCTCAGTGGGGAGCCTGCTTCCCCCCCCCCCCGCATGCCTCTCTGCCTACTTGTGATCTCTCTGTCAAATAAATAAATAAAATCTTTAAAAAACAAAAAATAAAAAATAATTTTAACAAAATCACCAAAATGGGTCATTGTTTTTCTGTTAACCTCAAGGTCATCATGCTAGCTACTATAAGCATTACTTCTCAAGCATCTTGGTATTCCAGCAACTCTTATAACTTTTATGTAAGTGAATAGCACCACCTCTTCCTAGCTATTAAGGCTACAAACTTCAGTAATACTCTAATATTCCTAAAAATCCTACACCCGTTTGATTTCCAAGTCATGTTGACCTCTGTAACATTTTGCCATTTCTAGTCAGGTGCCAATCCTATCATACTTGTTTGGTAACCTGTCTTTCTGGTTGGTTCTTCTATGCCATTTAATTTGCCTTTCTACTCCAATTTTAGGACTTTTGTGGCTATTTAATGTCTCCAAAATAAAATATAAGCTCTTCTGTTCCATGTGAAGTTACTTTTCTAGCTTTGTTATCTCAGGGTACTCCTCTATGTATGTTCTACTCTAGCCTCACTGGACTAATTGCAGCACTCTACAATTTGAATTCAGCTTAGCTTATTCTTATTCATGCCTCTATCTGGAATCTACCTCTTTAACCCTATTTATTTGAGTAGGGTGAAAGTCCTTCCTTTTTAAATCAATAGACTCCATTTTTAGAAAAATTTTAGGTTTAGAGAAAAAATGAGCAGAAATCAGTGAGAAATTCCATACATCTCCTCTCCACCAGCATTTTCTGTGCTTATTAACATCTTGTATTAGTGTGATATGTTTGCTGTGGCTAATGAATCAATATTGATACATTCTTACTAATTACAGTCCATAGTTTGTATTAGAGTTCATTCTTTGTGTTGCACATTGTATGGCTTTTCCCAAATGCATAATATCATGTATCAATCTTTTAGATAACATACAGATCTGTTCCACTACCCTAAAAATCCTTGCACTCCACAGATTCATCCCTTCATTATTACCTTTGGTTTTTACTGTCTCTATAGATAGATATGTCTTTCCCTCAGCGCCATATAGGTGGAATCACACACCATTTTTTTTTTTCAGACCAGCTTTGTTTCGCTTAGAAATATGCACTTAACAGTTCTTCCAAGACTTATTTTTGAAAAAAAATTTCTATTCAGGTGTACTTGACAATCAATGTTACATTAATTTCAGGTGTACAAGACAGTGATTTCATGAGTTTATACATTATGTTATGTTTACATAGTATAGCTACCATCTGCCACCATATAACACTATTAAAATATCATTGATTGCATTCCTTATACTGTACCTTTTATTCCTGTGATTTATTCATTTCATAACTGGAAGGCTATATCTCCCAGCCTCCTCACCCATTTTGCTCATCCCCCCACCGGCAATCATCAACTTATTCTCTACTAACAAGAATGATTCTGGTTTTCATTAGTTTGTTTCTTTTTCTTAAGATTCCATAAATGAGTAAAATCATATGGTATTTATCTTTGTCTGATTATTTCACTTAGCATAATACCTTTTAGGTCCCTCCATGCTTTGCAAATGGCAAGATCTCATCCTTTTTTATGACTGAATGAGATGACTGAGTATATACATATATACATATACATACATATAAATATATGTATACATAAATACATATTATATATGTATATTTATTTGTGTGTATATATATATATGTATATATATCACTACATCTTCTGTATCCAATCATCTATCAATGGACTTAGATTGCTTCCATATCTTGGCTACTGTAAATAATGCTGCAATAAACATAGTAGTGAATATATATTTTGACTTAATGTTTTCATTGTTTTAGGATAAATACCCAGTAATGGAATTATTGGATATGATATTTATATTTTTTAAATTTTTGAAGAACATCCATACTGTTTTCCAAATTGGTGCAAAAATTTACATTCCCACCAACAGTGCACAGGGGTTCCTTTTTCTCCATATCATCACCAAATTTATTTCTTGTCTTTTGATACTGGCCATTCTGACAGGTTTTCTTTTCTGATCTATTGATCTCTATGTCTATTTTTGTGCCAATACTATACTGTTTTGATTACTATAGCTTTGTAGTAGTAACACAACTTGCAATGTAATTTGAAGCCCAAAATTGTAATGCTTTCAGCTATGCTTTCTTCTTCAAGATTACTTTGGCTATTTGGAGTCTTTTGTGGTTCCATACAAATTTTAGGATTATTTGTTCTAGCTCTGTGAAAATGCTGGCGGTATTTTGATAGGCATTGCACAGAATGTGTAGATTGCTTTGAGTAGTATAGACATTTTAACATTTGTTCTCCCAATCTATGAGCATGGAATGTCTTTCCATTTCTTGTGTCATCTTCAATTTCTTTCATAAATGTTTTATGCTTTTCAGAGTACAGGTTTTTCACCTCGTTGGTAAGGTATATATATAGATATCTTACTATTTTTGGTGAAATCATAAATGGGATCAATTCCTTAATTTCTCTTTCTGCTGCTTCATTATTGTATACACACATTATTGCATATTGTGTATAGAAATGCAGCAGATTTATGTATGTTGATTTTTTATCCTGGGACCTTACTGAATTTGATTATCACTTCTAGAAGATTTTTGGTGGAGCCTTTTGCGTTTTCTATATATAGTATCATGTCCTCCGAAAATAGTGAAAGTTTTACTTTTTCCTTGTCAATTTGCATGCCTTTTATTTCTTTTTGTTTTCTTATTGCTGTGGCTAGGAATTCCAGTAGTATCTTAAATAACAGTGGTGAGAGTGGACCTTCTTGCTTTCTTCCTGACCATAGAGGAAAAGCCATTAGTTTTTCCTTATTAAGGATGATGCTACCTGTGGCATTTTCATATATGGCCTTTATTATGTTGAGGTATGTTCCTTCTAACACTACTTTGTTGAGGTTTTTTTTTATCATGAATTGGATGCTGTACTTTGTCAAATGCTTTTTCTGCATCTATCGATTGTATTAGTCATAAGATTCTTATCCTTTCTGTTATTGATGTGATGTATCACCTTGATTGATTTGTGAATACTGAACTACCATTGCAACCCAGAAATAAATCCCATTTAATCGTGGTGAAACATTTTTTAAATGTATTGTTGGATTTTATTTGCTAGTGTATTATTGAGGATTTTTGCATCTATGTACATCAGGGATATTTGCCTGAAGTTCTCTTTTTCCAGTGGTGTCTTTATCTGGTTTTGGTATTAGGGTAATGCTGGCCTCAAAGAATGAATTTGGAATTTTTCCTCCCTTTTCTATTTTTCTGGAATAGTGTGAGAAGAATAGGTATTAAGTCTTCCTCAAATGTTTGGTATAATTCACCTGTGAAGCCATCTGGTCCTGGACTTGGTTTGCTGGGAGTTTTTTGATTACTGATTCAGTTTTTTTGGTTATTGGTCTGTTCAAGTTTTCTAATTCCTCCTGTTTCAGTTTTGGTAATTTATATGTTCCTAGGAATTCATCCATTTCTTCCATGCTGTCCAATTTTTTTGGCATGTCATTTTTCATAATATTTTCTTAGGACCGTATTTCTGTGGTGTTGGTTGTTATTTCTCCTCTCTCATTTGTGATTTTATTAATTGGGCCTTTCTCTTTTGTTTTTGTAAAGTCCGGATAGAGGTTTATCAATTTTATTGATTTTTTTTTTCAAAGAATCAGCTCCTGGTTCTGTTGTTTATGTAGCTTTTATATCACTTATTTCTGCTTTAATGTTTATAATTTCCTTCCTTCTATTGTCTTTAGGCTTTGTTTGTGGTTCTCTTTCTAGGTCCATTAGGTGTTATACATACATTTTTTTTATCCTTATTTTTTTTTCCAAATACTTTTATTTTTTCAGTGTTACAAGATTCAGCGTTTATGTACCACACCCAGTGCTCCATGCAATACGTGCCCTCCTCAATACCCACCACCAGGCTAGCCCATCCCCCCACCCCCTCCCCTCCAAAATCCTCAGTCCTTGTTCTGAGTTCACAGTCTCTCATGGTTCTTCACCCGTCCAATTTCCTCCAATTCATTCCTCCCTTCCCTCTCACAATGTCCTCCATGTTTCTCCTTATGCTCCACAAGTAAGTGAGACCATATGATAATTGACTTTCTCCGTTTGACTTATTTCACTCAACATAATCTCTTCATATATATTTTTTTTTGGTGATTTTTTGCTTCTTGAGGTACAACTGTAGTGCTATATACTTACCACTTAGGACCAATTTTGTTGCATCCAAAAGATTTTGGAACATTTTGTTTACATTTTCAGTTGTTTCTATATATATATATATATATATATATATATATATTTATCTATTTATTTATTTATTTATTCATTCATTCTTTGATTTCCTTTGACCATTCATTGTTTACTAGTACATATTTTAACCAGCATGTATTTGTGGTCTTTCCAGTTTTTCTTGTGGTTGACTACTAGTTTCATAGCTTTGTAGTCAACAAAGGTGCATGGAATAACTGCATTCTTTTTGTATGTGTCAAGGCCTGTTTCTTGGACTAATACATGATCTATTCTGGACAATGTTCTGTGTGGACTTGAAAAGAATACAGATTCTGTTATTTTAGGATGGAATGTTCTGCATATATTTGTTAAGTCCATCGGGTCCAGTGTGTTTTTCAAAGCTTATCTTCCTTGTTGACTTTCTGTTTAGATGATCTGTCCATTGGTCTAAGTGGGATGTTAAAATCCCCTACTGTTGTTGTAATATTACCAATTAGTTCCATTATGTTTGTTATTAAATGTTTTATATATTTGGGTGGTCGCATGTTGTGTACATAAATATTTACGACCATTATATGTTCTACTTGGATTATCCCCTTTATTATTTTATAGTACTCCTCTTTATCTCTCATTACCATTTTTTTTTTTACTTTGGCAAAGTTTATTCATTAGTATATTAAAGATATATTTTTTTTATTTTTTCAGTGTTCCAAGATTCATTGTTCATGCACCACACCCAGTGCTCCATGCACTCCTCAATACCCACCACCAGGCTCACCCATCCCCACAGACCCTTCCCTCCAAAACCTTTAGTTTGTTGCTTAGAGTCCACAGTCTCTCATGGTTCATCTCCCCCTCTGATTTCCCCCAATTCACCCTTCCTTTCCTTCTCACAATGTCCTCCATGTTTTTAGTTACGCTCCACAAGTGAGTGAAACCATATGATAATTGACTCTCTCCGCTTGACTTATTTCACTCAGCATAATTCTCATTACCATTTTAAATTTAAATTCAATTATCCAACATAGGGTATATCATTAATTTCAGATGTAGAGTTTAGTAATTCATCAGCTACACACAACACCAAATGCTCATCACATCAAGTGCCCTCCTTAATGCTTGTTTCATTACTATTTTTTTAAATGTAGTTTGTCTAATATAAGTATAGCTACTCCAGCTTTCTTTTGATATTCACCTGCATGAAAAATGTTCCTCTATTCCACCACTTTCAATCTTCCAGTGACTTTATGTCAAAAATGAATCTCTTGTAAGAATAATTTGGATTGGTTTTCTTTTTCATCCATTCTGACACCCTATGTCTTTTGATTGGAGCATTTTGTCCATTTACATTCAAAATAATTATTGATAGATATGTATTTATTGCCATTATATTACTTATTTTGTGGTTGTTTCTGGAGATATTCTCTGATCCTTTCTTATCTTTCTTTCATGTTTTGTTGACTTTTTATTAGTGATGTATTTGGATTACCTTCTCTATATTCTTTATTCTATATTCTATATTTTTATTCTCTCTATATTCATGTTTACTGGTGGTTTGTGACATATCATTACCATGAGGTTTGTATGTATCCTCGTGTGCAAATAGCAGTCTATATTCAGTTGATGGTTGTTCAGTTTTGTGCTCATTCTTTTCTCATCTTTCCCCCATGTTTTAGGTATGTTATCATATTTTATAAACTTTTTGTGTGTGAGTTCCTTGATTGATTTTTACAGAAATTTCATTTCTACTGTTTTTGTGTTTCCTACCTTTTACTTTTGGTCTCTCCTTTCCATTCAAAATGTCCCCTTTAATGTCTTGTGTGGCTGTTGTAGTGGTCATGAACTCCTTTAGGTTTTGTTTGTCCGGGAAACTCTTTATCTTTCCTTCTATTCTGAATGGTAGCCTTACTGGATTGAATATTCTTGGGTGCACATTTTTTCTATTCAGCAGTTTGAATATATCATGTCATTCCCTTCTGGCTTGCCAAGTTTCTGTTGGGAAATCTGCTAGCCTTATGGGTCTTCCCTTGTAAGTTAAGGACTTATTTCATCTTGCTGCATTTAAGGTACTTTTTTTTAATCACTGTCTTTTCCCAATTTGATTACAGATGTCTTGGTGTTGGCCTGCTATTGATGATTTTGATGGGAGTTCTGTGTTCCTAAGGGATCTGGGTATCTCTTTCCTTCCCCAGATTAGGGAAGTGGTCAGCTATTAGTTCTTCAAATAATTTTTTTTAAGATTTTATTTATTTGACAAATAGAGAGAGCACAAACAGGGGAGTGGCAGGCAGAAGGAGAGGTAGGCAGAGGAAGAGGGAGCCCAATGCCGGGCTTGATCCCAGGACTCTGGGATCATGACCTGAGCTGAAAGCAGACACTTAACCAACTGAGCCACCCAGGCGCCTTCAAATAAATTTTCTGCCCACTTTTCTTCCTCTTCTTTTTCTTGGACTCCTATGATATGAATGCTACTGCATTTGATGGAGTCACTGGGATCCCTTAGTCTATTCTAATTTTGCATAATTCTTTCTCCCTTCTTGTTCAGCTTCATTGCTTTCCATTACTTTTTTTTCCAGGTAATTAATTTGTTCCCCTGCTTCTTCCAATCAGCTGTTCATTGCATCAAGCATGTTTCTAATATGATTTATTAGACTCTTCATCTCTGATTTATTCTTTTTTAACTCTTTTTTTCTCTGTGGTAAGGGTCTCACTGATTTCTTCTATCTTTTCTCAACCTCAGTGAGCTCCTTATCATTGTTGTTCTAAATTTTCCTTCAGGCATGTTAATTATATATTTTTTTCACTTAGATCTTTGGCTGTGGCTTTATCTTGTTCTTTCATTCCTCTGTCTTGGCATTTCATTTAAGTCTCTGCCTTCTTCTGTGCTAGAAAATGAAATTATGTCTCCTGCTCCTGAAAGTAGTGGCCTTATGAAGAAGAGGTCACGTGGTATGAAGGGCCTAGGTATATCAAGGAGTGTCTCTGGTGCATGCTGCATATGCTCTGCCATTTGCTGCTGTTTCCTTCAGGCCATTTATCTGCAGAGGCTTTCCTTGCCCGCTGTGGGCAGTGTTTTGTCTCCAGTTTGAATATGGTCTGTTTTAACTAGGTGTGTTCTGGTTGGCTTGTGAAATGATACCTAACACTACCTCCATTAGAACTGAGCCCCTGCAAAACTCTTTGGTAGGGTAGAGGTGGTGGGGGCTATAATTTGTGCTGGTCTTTGGTGGAAGGAGCCCTCTGAGCTTGAATGAGGCAAGTGTGACTGAGTAGGGCAGATCCACCAGAGCACATGGGAGGGGCTTGGTGTAAGCAAGTTAGGTAGCCAGTGTTAGCACTACACTGCTTCCTGTTTATGCTGAGAGACTTGGGAGGGAAACCGTGCCAGTCAGATCTTTTGTTCTCAGAGAGGTATCTCAGTCAATGCTGCCAATTAGGAAACTACTCATAGAACAGTGAATAATCTCTCTACCATATGCCCCAGGTGCTCTTCAGATCACTCCATGCTGCCTGGCCCTGGGTCATTTTCTTGCCTTCTCTCCAGGAGCAAAGCTGTGCCCTCCAGGCTCTATCCCAGGCACAACCCCTGACCTTTCAAGCTCCAGGCTTTAAGTCTCGCTGGTTGCAAGAACTCACAAAATTCAGTCCCTCTTTTTTTCCCAAGTCAATGGCTATGGGGAAATAATTTCACTGTGTGTTCTGTGTTTGCTCCACTCTCTCATGCCCTTCTCCAGGACCATGGCTCCCTCACCTCTGCAAGAGCTGTGATCTGATTCTCCCATAACCCTCATCTTTGCACTTCTTACTTTCTTTGATGTGGCCTCTTCTTTCTTGTTATGGAGTTTTTTCTGTCAGTTTTCTGTAATTTCTGGGGTGTTTAGGATGATTTGATAGTTATATAGTTGTGTTTATGGGATGAGGTGAAACCTAAGTCCTTCTAGTTTGCCATCACCTTCTAAGCTCTGTATAAGTTCTTTAAATATTTTGGATATTTATGCCTTATTGGGCATATCATTTCCAAATATATTCTTCCATTCAGTAGGTTGCCTTTTGTCTTGTTGATGTTTTCCTTTGCCATGCAAAAGCTTTTAATTTTGATGTAGTCCCAATCATTTATTTTTTTATTTCCCTTGCCTTATGAGACATACATAGAAAAATGTTACAACTTATGGCAGAGAAATTACTACCTGTGTTCTCTTCAAAGATTTCTATAGTTTTGGGTCTCACATTTAGTTCTTTAATCCATTTTGAGTTTACTTTTATGCATGGTGTTAGAAAGTGGTCCAATTTCATTCTTTATATGTAGCTGTCTGGTTTTCCCAGCACCATTTATTGAAGAGACTGTCTTCCCACTGTATATTATTGCCTTCTTTGTAGTAGATTAATTGACCATATAATCAGGGATTTATGTCTAGTTTTTCTATTCTGTTCCTTTGATCTACGTGTCTATTTTTGTTCCAGTACCATTCTATTTTGATTACTACAGCTTTGTAGTAATCTTGAAACCTGGAATTGTGATACCTCCAGTTTTGTGTTCTTTGTCTCATGATTGATTTGGGTATTTGGGGTCTTTTGTGGTGCCACCAAGATTTTAGTATTATTTGTTCTAGATTTGCGAAAAGTGCTCTTGATATTTTGATAGAGATTTCACTGAATCTCTAGATTGCTTTGTGTAGCATGGACATTTTAACAACATTGGTTCTTCCAATCCATGTGCATGGAATATCTTTCTAATTGTTTGTGTCATCTTCAGTTTATTTCCTTAGTGTTTTGTGGTTTTCAGGATACAGAACTTTTATCTCTTTGGTTAAGTTTATTCCTAAATAAAACATCTACTTGGTGCAATTGTAAATGGAATTTTCATAAAATTTCTTTCTGCTTGTTATTTGTGTAAAGAAATATTACCAATTTCTGGGTTTTATTTTTATAGCCTGCAAATTTACTGAATTAATTTATTACTTCTAGTAGTTTTTTGGTGGAGTCTTTGGGGTTTTCTATGTAGAGTGTCATGTCATCTGCAAATAATGAAAGTTTTACTTCTTCCTTACCTATTTGGATATTTATTTCTTTTTTCTTGTCTGATTATTGTGGCTAGGATTTCCAGTACTAACTTGGTAAAAGTGACAAGATTAGACATCCATTTCTTTTCCTAATATTAGAGGAAAAGCTCTCAGCTTCTCTTCATTAAGTTGTTACCTGTGGGTTTTTCATATATAGCTTTTAGTATTTTGAGCTATGTTCCCTCCCTTTTTTATAATGAGCAGATGTTAATTTTTAAAAATGCTTTTTCTGCATGTATTGAAATGATCATATGATTTTTATCCTTAGTTTTGTTGATGTGTATGACGTTGATTGATTTGCAGATATTGAACCATTCTTGCATATCCAGAATAAATCCTACTTGATCATACTGAATAATCCTTTTAATGTATTGTTGAATGTAGTTTGCTAGGATTTTGTTAATGGTTTTTGCATGTATCTTCATCAGGGATATAGATCTGTAATTTTCTTTTTTTTATGGTGTTTGCCTGGTTTTGGTATCAGGGTAATTCTGGCCTTGTATAATGTATTTGAAATTTTTTTTCCTCTTCTATTTTTTGGGATAGTTTGAGGAGAATAAGTATTAACTCCTCTTTAAATGTTTGGTAGAGTTTGCCTCTGAAGCCATCTGGTCCAGGACTTTTTTGGGGGGTGGGGTGGGGTTCAATACTGATTTAGTTTCACTACTTGTTATCAGTCTGTTCAGATTTTCTATTTCTTCATGGTTCTTCAACTTCATGAAAGATTGTATATCCTTTGGTTGTTGGATAAAATATTCTATAACAGTCCATTAGATCCAGTTGATTAATGCTGCTTTCAGTTCAATTATGCTCTTCCTGAATTCCTGCCAATTTAATATGTCCATTTCTGATAGACGAGTATTGAGGTCTCCAACTATAATAGTGGATTCGTCTATTTTTCCTGGGAGTCCTATCAGTTTTTACCTCACATATTTTGACAATCTCTTAATAGGAGAAAACACATTAAGGCTTGTTAATCTTGTCTTCTTGGAGAATTGGTCTCTATCATTTTGTAATACCCCTCTTATTCTTGACAATTTTTCTTGCTCTGGTATCTGCTTTGTCTGAAATAAATACAGTTACTCCTACTTTTAAGATCAGTGTTAGCATAGTGTATATTTCTCCATTCCTTTACTTTGAATTATGTCTTTAAATTTAAAGTGAGTTTCTTATAGACACCAAATAGTTTGGTCTTTGGTTATCTAGTCTGACAGTCTTCAGACTGTCTTCTTTTTATTATTATTGTTTCAGTTTAGTTGTTTTGCTTGATACATAATTATACAAGAGGTATATATTACAAGTGATGGCCAATGCATCAACATTCCACGTCACTAGAGTACATGGGGCAATCTATGTCTAATTGGTGTATTTAGACCAATCATATTTAAAGTGATTATTAATAGTTGGATAATTAGTTATAATATTTGTGTTTTCTATCCATTGCACTTTTTTTTGTAAATCTTGTCTTCCACTCTTGTTGTATTCTCTGGTATTAACTGAATATTTTATATGATTCTATTTCTTCTCTTCTCTTAGTCTATTAATTTTACTTATTTAAAAAAAAATTTACATAGTTGCCCTGGAGTTTGCAATATGCATTTACAACTTATAAATTCACTTGCAAATAAAACTATACCATTTCATATGTAGTGCAAGTATCTTTTAGCAGAATATTTTCAAATTCCTCCCTCTTATCCCTTATAACATTATTGTCATTTATACCACTTGCCAATGTATTGTTATTATTATTTTGAATAGTATTAATTGTAAGACTGATTAAGAAAGAAAAAATACATTTACCTTAATTTATTCCTTCTCTAACCTTCTTTGTTTAAGTAGATCCAAGTTTCTGACCCAAGTTATTTTCCTTCTCTCTATAGACCTTTTTTTAACACTTTTTTGTAGGTCAGATCTCTGGTATGGTAACAAATTCCCTTGACTTTTGTTTGAGAAAGTCTTTATTTCCTTCTTCACTACTAAAAGGAAATTTCACTGGATTTGGAATTCTAGGTTGGTGGGTTTTTGTTTGCTTTTTTTTTTCAACACTGTAACTATTTCATACCACTCTCTTCTTGTTTGCTTGGTTTCTGAAGAGAAGTTCAATGTCATTTTTATCTTTGTTCTTGTATGTATAAGGAGCATTTATTTCTCTCTGATTTTTTAAAAAGATTTTCTCTTTGTTTTTGATTTTGCAGTTTGAGTATAATATGCATAGGTGTAGATTTTTTGTAATATTTATCCTTCTTAGTAATCTCTGAGCTTCCTGAATCTCTTGTTTTGTGTCTCTCATTAATTGGGAAATTTTTCATTGTTACATTAAATATTTTTTCTGTTCCTTTTCCTCATTCTTGTTATTTTGTTATTCTCATTACATTTATTCTGCATTTTTGTAATTGCTGCAAAATTCCTCAATATTCTGTTTTGTTTTGTTTTTTTCTCAATCTTTTTTTCTCTCCCCACCCCCCCCATTTGGGGAAGATTCTATTGACATACTTCAATTGTTGACTTCGTCTGGTCTACTGATAAGCCCATCAAAACTATTCATTTTCTTGGAGTGTTTTTGATTTCTAGCATTACTTTTGGTTCTTAAAATTTTCATCTCTGTGATTATATTTCCCATGTATTTTTTATTCAAGTATAATTAACATACAGTATTAATATTCCCATATATTCTTGTATGTTTTTCCATTTTTTTAGTATACTAATTATAGCTATTTTAACTTCCCAGTCTGATAAATCTAAAATATGTGTTCTATCTAATTCTGGTTGTGATACTTGCTTTATATCTTTAAACTGTGTTTTTTGCCTTTTTGATGCCTTGTGATTTTTGTTTTAAAGCCCAGAAATGGCGCATTGGCTAAAAGTAACTGAGATAAACAGGATTTTAGTAGGAAGCTTTATTTTTATCTGAGTGGGAATTAAGTTATATTTACTGTTTTCTGTAGCTGTTGTGCTGGTTGTAATTTCTGGTTCTCCTTGTTATCTTTGGTCTATCCTAAAGAATCCAAATTCAATTGAAATTTATCAGTTATTAAGCATACAAAATGAGTTTCATTAAGATTTAAAACATCATATTAAAATATCTCAGAATCTCTGTTCCATTGTTTTAATCCTAAGGTTTAGTGAGAGAATGAAAATATCAGGGAAAGAAATAATGGAAGTTTTCTCTCAGATTCCTGCTTATAAGAAAAGTAGGATTAAAAAAAAAGAAAAGTAGGATTTTAGTCGAGTAATGTATAGAAGGCACACTTTCCTACAGAAAGACTTCTGAGTTTTTGAAGTTCCTGAAAATATCATCTAAACCTGAATTTGTATACATTAGCTAAAGTTTGATTACTGAGTAATAATAATACTTATAATGTATGCAGTACTTACCATATGCAAGGTACTAACAGCTTTTCTTTTATTATTTTTAGACTCACAATAACCTTACTTAATAGGTATATTTTTATTCTTACTTTGTAGTTGTGGACACTGAGACTTGGAAAAGTTAGATGAGTTCTCCAAGGTCAAATAGTAACATGGAATTCAAAAAATGTGGATTTGAAACCCAAGTTTATGTGACTATAGACAACTTTCTTAATTACTCTGCTACATGGCCTCCCATGTATCTTTACTCTGCTACACGCTCTCTCGATCTATCCTTACTCTATAAAACTCACACTTTCAAATGAATCCCTCTCAATCTACCCTTATTCAAACTGTTGAATGTTATGTAAGGAAAATACACTAGCCCTGCTCGACCAAAGTTTCTAATGGGTCTTTGTGGTATTTTTCTCAACACACCGAGTTTTGAAAGGACAGTATACATACTATTGGTCAGTAAGTGGTTCTGCTGCAGTGGGTTAAGGGTAGGAGTACCCCCAAGGCCTCGCTGGCTAGCCAGGGCTGCATGAGCAAGTCCATGTTGGGGTCCAGGAGCAGCAAGAGAAGATTGCATCTTATCCTTATCCCAGGAGGATTCACTTCCACCTGAAAAACATTCATATCAACAGATTGCAAGTTGGCAACTTTCCATGAGAAGCTTTTTGAAAATTCCCTTTTAGGGGTGAAATTATTAATCTTACTTCTTAGAAAATTATTATTAAACATAGGTAACTCATTTTTATAATTGTTTCAAAAAGTTTCAATAACCTTGGATTTAAGCTGCGTCTGAGAACACTAAACAAGTCTCACTAATGATAGAATTACATGTAGTCTAAAAAAATCAAGAATCATAATGAATAGGTTTTGAAAGCACTAACTTGTTGAAGGCGGTTAACTGACCACTACAGCCTCCCATTCTGGTGGTGCCAATGTGCCTCCCTGTTCCTTAGCAGAGGAACAAAGACACTGGCTGAGAGCAGCAAAACTTGGTGCTGGCTTTTTGCTGTGATTTACCATAAACTCTCAACCACTGCATGGTCATGCAACTGCTTTACTGGGACAAACTAGCAAATGGCAAAAGCACAGTGACCCTTTCCTATAGGATCACTGCAGGTCTGTGCCAACGTGGGTCCCTAAAATTTGGAGTTTTGAAGCCCAGGTGCATGCATGAGATAAAACACAAGAGTACTATGCCACTTGGCAGGCAGATAACTCAGACACAAACAAGGTGAAGACAAGGATCTGATGGAAGCTGGGGACGCAAGAAGGGTGATTATTCACTCTTCTGTGAGGGTTTCCTGAAGAGTGATGGGTTCAAACTCTCCACTCCAAGGACAAGGAAGGGGGAGTGAAGCCATTCCCCTCCCCTGCACTGCAACACAGACCAACTTCAGTGAACAACGCAGTGCCCTGCAGTGGAGACTGGAGCTGCCTACATTAAGCCCCGCCCCCCTGTGCCCTACAGGTGCATATCTACTGGGGCAGATTGGCCTGAAAATCAGCCCAACAGGTCCCATCCCCAGAAGACCAACACAAACTCCTTACACGCACCAAATCTACTGATAGTAGAGGGCTGCAAAGCTTTAGCTATAGGGGAAATAGGATCTAGATTCTTTCTTTGGATATAACTTCTTTTAAGAAGCAGACCAAACACACCTAGGTAAAACTTGCCACACGGTGGACGAGGTCCAAACACCTCCCACTACAGGCAAGAAGAAACTCTGCAGAGGATTTACCTGAGGATAGGAGCAATCAAAACACAATGGAAGAATGCATATAAGACCTCTGCCCTAGTTTTTGGACCTCTTCTTAATATAGCTATTACTCTCAGGAACACAAATATAACAGCCTTTCCTAACAATCACACACACAAAAAAGAACAGTGATGTAGACAAAATGACAAGATGTAGGAATTCACCTCTAAAGAAAGAACAGGAAGAAGTAATGGCCAGGAATTGAATCAATAAAGATATAAGATGTATGAAACAGATGTTAAAACAACAATTATAAGGATAGTAGCTGGGCATGAAAAAAACATAGAAGACACTAAAGAATCCCTTACTGCAAAGATTTTAAGAAACCCAAAAAACTAGTCAAGCCAAAATTAAAAATGCTATAACGGAGATGCAAACCCAACAGGATGCCATGACAATGCAGATGGAGGAAGCAGAAGAATGAATCACTGATTTAAAAGATAAAATTATGGGAAATAATGAAACTGAACAGGGAAGGAAAGGTATTGGATCACAAATGTAGACTTAGGGAACTCAGCAACGTCTTAAAACTTAACATTCATATCATAGGAGTTCCAGAAGAAGAGAAAGAAAAAGGGGCAGAAGTTTTATTTAAGTAAACTATAGATGAAAAGTTGCCTAATCTGGGGAAGGAACCGGATAACAAAATCCAAAATGCACAGAGAACTCCCATTAAATTCAACAGAAGCCAGCCATCACCAAAATATATCATAGTCAAATATACAAGATACACAGAAAAAGAAAGGATGTTGAAAGCAGCAAGGGAAAAAAAAAAGTCCTTAACATACAAGGGGCGACAGATCAGTTTCACAACAGATCCATCCACAGAAATTATGGCAGGCCAGAAGAGAGTTGCATGATACATTTAGTGTGCTCAATGGGAAGATATGCAGCCAAGAATACTTTATCCAGCAAGCCTGTCATTCAGAATAGGAGAAATAAAAGTTTTCCCAAACAAAAAAGTAAAGGAGGTCATGAGCACGAAACGAGCTCTACAAAAAATGCTGCCATCAAAAGACATAGGACATCAGAATGGATTAAAAAACAAGAACCATCTATATGTTGCTTATTAGAGACTCATTTTAGACCTAAAGACACCTGCAGAGTGAAAGTGAGGGAATGGAGAGTTCAGATATGAGAGGGCAGTAAGATGGCAGAGTAGTAGGGAGACCCTACTCTTGCCTCATCCCACGAATACAACTAGATCAGCATCAAATTATTTTGAACAACTAGGATATCAATCCAAGGATTAAGAAAACATTTTGCACAGGGGCGCCTGGGTGGCTCAGTCATTAAGCGTCTGCCTTTGGCTCAGGTCATGATCTCAGGGTCCTGGGATTGAGTCCCCATCAGGATCCCTGCTCAATGAGACTTCTTCTCCCTCTCCTTCTCCCTCTGCCTGCTGCTCTCCCTGCTGTGCTCTCTCTCTCTATCAAATAAGTAAATAAAATCTTTTTTAAAAAATAAAACATTTTGCACAAATGGAGGGAGAGAGAGAATATGGCAGATGCAGGGCTCAGAGATATGAATTGGGGGAGAGAAAAACCATGGTGCTGTGGAGGAGAAGGAGCCCTTTTTGGGGAAAGAAGTCAGGGAGAGAGTGGGAGAAAGAGCAATCCATAGGGCTCATGCAAGACACTATGATGTGGGGATCCCCTGGGTCACAGTGGGAGACAATGTTCCCCTTCCTGAAGTACAATTGGAAGAAGGTATATTGCCTCTCCAAGGACGAAGAGGGTATATTTCCTTTCCAGTGCCATTCAGTGGCTCTTCAACAGCAGGGAAAAAAGGCATACTCAGAGGGCAGATAACCTGGTTGCAGCTTTTCACCATGTTTCACAATAGACTCCAGGGACCTGCACAGCCATGCAATTGCTTTTCTGGGACAGAACAGTGTCAGGTGCAGGGCTGTGAGTTTCTCATCGGGGAGGGGAGTGGGTCTGCACATTGTCAGGTCTTTCAGATTTGGAATTTTGAATCCCAGCCACTGACCAGAGATAAAACACAGAACTGTGGTACTGGGCAAGCCAATGGCCCAGGCACAGACAGGTTGAGGGCAGAGATCTGACAAAAGTCTGAGACATAGGAGGGAAGATTGTTTGCTCTCTGTGAGGGCCTCCTGAACAGTGGTGGCCCCAAGTTCCCCTCCCTGGGGATAAGTGCAGGTTGACACAATCTTCCACCCCCACTAACCAGGCCAACAGTGTGGTTGGACTTCAGAGAAAAAATAGCACTCCCAGTTGAGGCTGTAGTCACATACACCAAACCACTCTCCCCTGTACCTGGCAGGGGCATCTTTACTAGGGCAGGTCTGACTGTAAGCCACAGCAGCGAGCCTCTCCCCCAGAGAACCAATGCAGGACACCCACATGTACTAAGTCTACTGATAATAGAGTGCTCCAAAGCATCAGCTTCAGTTATGGTAGACATAGGACCAGACTTTTTTTTTTTAATTCTTTTAAATTTTTTTATTTAAAAATTTTTTAATTTAATTTTTTTCTTTTCTTTTTTTTTCTTCTTTCTTTGGAATCAGGCTTATAGTTTTTTGTTCATTTGTTGGTTTATTTGTTTAAGCCTCTCCTTTTGTGACAAGATTCTGTGACAAGATTTTGTGACAAGATTTCCCCTTCTTTATTCTGTCTTTGTTTTTCTTTGGAATCAGCTTATAGTTTTTTGTCTGTTTCCTTTTTTTCTCTTTCCTTTTCACTTTTCTTGGATCAGGATTTTTTTTTTAAGTCATATTAACAAACAAATCAAAGTACACCTAGTTAAAGGTCCAAACACTTCCCACTGCAAGCAAGAAGGAATTCTGCAGAGGACTGAACTTGTGGGAAAGAGCAGCCAAAACACAAAAGCAGAGTACATACAGCATACCCCAGAAACACTTCCTGAAGTGCCAGGACCACACAGTATATGACCGCTTATTAATATAATATTACTCTCAGGAGCAAGAAACATAACAAGCTTTCATAACACGCAAAAGACAGAAACCTAGACATAATGACAAGATGGAGGAGTTCTCCCCAAAAGAAAGATCAACAAGAAATGACAACCAGGGACTTGCTCAAAACAGATATAAGCAATATATCTGAACAAGAATGTAGAACAACAGTCAAAACAATACTAGCTGGGCTTGAAAAAACATAGAGAAATAAGAGAATGAAACTGGACCACTTTCTTATATCATACACAAAAATAATTTCAATATGAATGAAAGACTTAAATGTGAAACAAGAATCAACCAAAATCCTAGAGGAGAACATAGGCAGCAACCAGTTTGATATGGACTATAGCAACATCTTACTAGACACATCACAGAAGGCAAGGAAAACAAAAGTAAAAATGAATGATTGGGACTTCATCAAAATAAATACCTTTTGCACAGCAAAGGAAACAATTAACACAACTAAAAGGCAACATATGAAATGGGAGAAGATATTTGCAAATGATGTATCTGATAAAGGGTTAGAATCCAAAATCTATAAGTAACTTATCAAAGTCAACATCCCCCCAAAAAATAATCTGGTTAAGAAATGAACAGAAGACATGAATAGACATTTCTCCAAAGAATACATATAGATGGCTAACAGACACATGAAAAAATCCTCAACCTCACTCATTATCAGGGAAATAAAAATCAAAACCATGATGAGTTACCACCTGGTACAGTGTCAGGATGGCTAAAATCAACAACACAAGAAACAACAGGTGCTGACAAGGATGTGGAGAAAGGGGAACCCTCTTGTACTGTTGGCAGGAATGCAAACTGGTGCAGCCAGTCTGGAAAACAGTAGGGAGATCCCTCAAAAAGTTACACATAGAACCACCCTACAACTCAGTAATTGCACTACTTGGTATTTATCCAAAGGATACAAACATAATAACTCAAAGTCACATGCACCCCAGTGTTTATAACAACACTATCAACAATAGTGAAATTATGGAGAGAGCTAAAATGTCCATTGTCTGATGAATGGATAAAGTAGATGTGGGATATAGATATCATGAAATATTACTCAGCCATCAAAAAGAATGAAGTCTTGCCATTTGCAATGACATGAATGAACTAAAGTGTATTATGATAAACAAATAAGTCAGTCAGATAAAGACAAATACCATAGGATTTCATTCATTTGTGGAATTTAAGAAAGAAAACAGATGAATATATGAGAAGAGGGAAAGAAGGAGAGGGAAACAAACCATTAAGAATCAGAGACTCTTAATGATAACAAACTGAGGGTTGATGGAACGTGGTAGGTGGGTGTTGGGTTAAATGGGTGATGGGCATAAAGGAGGGCACATGTTGTGATGATCTAGGTATTATATGTAACTGATGAACCACTAAGTTTTACTCCTGAAACCAATATTATACTATATTTTAACTGACCAGAATTTAAATAAAATTTGAAACAAAAAGAAAAGAAAATGGTTGTGTGGGCTACCCCATGTATTTGTTTGATGTGGTTCATTCATTCAGAGGTCAGTGGTCCTGATCCCATTCCCTTTCTGGAATTGTGACATTACCATGTCCACCTGGATTACTCTATCTCATATACTGCCTAAAACACTGACTCTGGTTTTTGAAGGGGTATAGGTCTGGGAATATTGGACACTCTGTAAAATATGTGCATTTACTCATTTATAAAAAAGATAGAAATCACATGCTCATATTCATAAAATTCAACATCATAAATATTTTCACTTCTTTGAGATCTTTCCAGTGTTTTGCTCATATGGATACCAATTTTTACTTTTGAAACACTCTGCTATGTTACCTCAGATATCACGTTTACAAAGTAAATATGCAATGGCTAAGTGTAAAGACTACGTAATAGTCTACCGAGTTATTGTACTATAATTTATTAAACATTGAATTTTGAGTTTGCTGTAAATTTGTCACTATTCTGAATTACACATAGATACCAAGGATTTGTACACACAGAGGAAAGACCAGATAATGACAAAGGGGGAAGGTGGCTACCTGGAAGCCAAGAAGAGAGGTCTCAGGAGAATCCACACCTGCTGACATTTTGATCTTGGACTTCTAGCCTCCAAAACTATGTGAATATAAATTTGTTATTTAACTGACCATTCTGTATTGTCTTAGTCCTTTTGGGCTATCATAGCAAAAACAACATAATAAAAATAGCATAGACTGGCAGATTCAGTGTATGTTGAAGACCCACTTTCTATTCATAGATAGCCATATTCTCACTGTGACCTCCCATGGCTTAAGAGATCTCAGGAGTTCTTTGGGTTCTATTTTATCAAGGCATTTATCCCATTCATGACCTCTTAAATGCCCTCCCTATAAATACTGTTACATTGGAGATTAAGATTTAACACATGAGGAGCACCTGGGTGGTTCAGTCAGTTAGGTATCAGCAGAGTAGGAGAATCCTGAGCTAATCCAGTCCCATGTTTATGACTAGGTATCATCCACATCCAAGTCAATAAACCAGAGAGTGATTCAAAGACTGACAGAACAAACTCCACAACTAAATACAGAGAAGAAGCTGCATCTGAAAGGTTAGGGCAGTCAGAAAAGTGGAGGAAGGCTGTTTACAAAACGGAAGGAGCTGCATGCAAGGAGAAGGCAGGGAAATGGGCACTCATACCAGGTAGCTCACATGGGGAGGATTAATTCCCATAATATTTGGCTTTGAAAACCAGAGGGGCTGAATCATATGAGTTTGTATAACCAGTGGGACTAGGACCCTGGAGCTTTAAAAGTCAGCTGATTCAGCATTGGGCTACCTGGGAGGTGAGTGATAACAAAGTTACCACCCTTAAAGACACAGCAGCTTACACCAAAAAATCAACATAAAAAGAGTAATTTACATAACACTGGGGACATATGGGAGACAGATCTGTTCATACTGATTTTGGAGTGTGTTGGGGAACTTCTTTGAAAATGAGGGACCTGGCAGGCACCCTTCACTTCACCTGCCCCCTAGCATAAACAAAGGGCCACCTGTGGGAGGCTGGGAAGCATAGACACTTTCTACCTAACACACTAGCAATGCACTATGTCCACAAATTCTTCTAAGGACTCACCCACTCCAAGCCTGCTAACTTCAGCTCTGGGCTCACAGAAATTTTTGTTAAGTTTCACATGCATCACATGTAGCTGCCAGGTACACAGCCGCCACAATGTGCTATGCCAAGACAACTTGCAACACTAGCCCACATCACTGCACCATGACCAGGTGTGTCCAGTCATTGCCAAGCTCAGTGCCCAGCCTCACCCCCACAGTCGCACTGGTGGCCAGTAGTCACAGCAGTCACAGTGCTTGGGGGGATCCAGCATAGGACTAATAGCTCAGAACAATTTTTTGGTAACAATGCTGCCTCAATCCCAATTTCTCCAGCAAGCATGCCCTCTCAAAGCTGGCCTTCCTGGGTCCCACTAACACCACAGACAGAAAGCATTAGGCAGAGTCAGTGCAGATGATTGCACTGGAAGGAAAAATGACTCAGAAACAAGAGCAGGAAATAAGCAACATGCATAGTATACTATCCTGAAGTGTCAGGTTCTGGTGAACAAGGGACACTGCACTGCAGGTCATTTCAGGGCCTCTTCTTCATAAAGTCTCTACTTTTGGGAGCAGAAGACATAATTGCCTGTCTACACAGAGAAACAGAGAAGCAGACAAAATGGAGAAACTGAGAAATTTATCCCAAACAAAAGAACAAGATAAGGCATGGCCAGATATCTAAGTGAAACAGATTTAAATAACATGTCTGAGAATTTAAAGCAAAGATCATAAGGATACTCACTGAACTTGATAAAAGTGTGAAAAACATGAGTGAGACCTTAACACAGAGATCAGGAATAACATAGCAGAGATAAAGGGCTCAATAAACAAAATGAGAAACACATTTCCTGGAGTGAACAGCTGGCTGGACTAAGGAGAGGAATGAATTAATGACATAGAGACAGAGCAATGGAAAGTAACCAAGCTGAACAAAAGAGACAAAAAGCATTGTACAAAATGAGAATAGACTTGAGGAACTCAGTGACTCCATCAAACATAGTAACATTAGTATTACAGGAGTACCAGAAGAAGAGAGAGAAAAGGGGGTAAAAAAATTATTTGAAGAAATGACAGCTGAAAAGTTCCCTAATCTGGGGAAGGAAACAGACATCCAGATCCAGCAGGCAGAGAACTGCGATCAAAATCAACAAAAACAGCCCCCATACCAAGACATATTGTAATTAAATTGGGAAAATATAGTGATAAAGAAAAAAATTTAAAATCAGCAAGACAAATGAAGATGATAATTTACAAGGGAAAATCTATAAGGCTAGCAGGAGATTTTTCATCAGAAACTTAGCAAGCCAGAAGGGAGTGACATGATATATTCAACATGCTGAATGGGAAAAATCTGCAACCAAGAATATTCTATCCAGCAAGGTTATAATTCAGAATAGAAGGATATATAGTTTCCCAGACAAACAAAAACCAGTTCATGAGCACTAAACCAGCCCTGCAAAAAATATTAAAGGGGACTGAGTGGAAAGGAGATGCCAAAAGTGACAGTGTAAAGGTAGGAAACACAAAAGTAATAAAAATGAATATTTATATAAAAAATCAGTTAAGGAACTCACAAAATAAAAAAATATATATAATATAACAACATATACCTAAAACATGGGGAGGAGAGGGTAAAAATTGGATTTAAACTTGAATGACCATCAACTTAATATAGACTGTTATATGTAGAAGAGGATATATACAAACCTGATGGTAACAGTATATCAAAAACCACTAATAACATGCAAAGAATAAGGGAAAGAAATGCAAATATATTACAAAAGAAAATCAGCAAACTCAAAACAGAGAAAGAAGAAAGGATCAGATAAAATCTTCAGAAACAGTGACAAAACAAATATCAAAATGGCAAAAACATGTAATCTATCAATAATTACTTTGAATATAAATGGAACAAGGGCTCCAATCAAAAGTCACCAATGGATTTAAAAAAGCAAGAGGACCTATGTGCTGCCTACAAAAGACTAATATCAGATGTAAAAACAAAGACTGTAACATGAAACAAAGGACACTATATAATAATAAAGGAGACAATCCAACAAGAAAATATAAAAATGGCAAATATTTATACACCCATATAGTAACAACCCAATGCATAAAAGAGTTAATAACAAACATAAAGTAACTAATCAATAATAATACAATAATACTATGGGACTTTAATATCCCACTTATATCAATGGACAGATCATCCAAACAGAAAATTAACAAAGAAAAAATGACACTGGACAGATGGATTGAACAGATATATTCAGAGCATTCCATCCTAAAACAGCAGAATACACTTTTTTTTTCAAGTGCCCATGAAACATTCTCTAGAACAGGTCACATATTGGGCCACAAAACAAGCCTCAACACATTCAAGATGATTGAAATCATACCATGTGTCTTTTCTGACCACAACGTTATGAAACTATAAGTCAAACACAAGAAAAAATCTGGAAAGAACACAAATACAAGGAGGTTTTTTTTCCCCTCAAATACTTTTATTTTATTTTTTCAGTGTTACAAGATTCACTGTTCATGTACCACACCCAGTGCTCTATGCAATACGTGCCCTCCTCAATACCCACCACCAGGCTCACTCAAAACCTCACCCCTTCCCCTCCAAAACCTTCAATTTGTTGCTCAGAGTCCACAGTCTCTCATGGTTCATCTCCCCCTCCGATTATCCCCAATACAAGGAGGTTAAATAATATACTACTAAACAATGAATGTGTCAACCAGAAAATAAAAGAAGAAATTAAAAAAGACATGGAAACAAATGAAAATGAAAATGCAATGGTCCAAAACCTCTCGGATGGAACAAAAGTGGTTCTAAGAGGGAAGTTTACAGCAATAAATGCCTACCTCAAAAACCAAGAAAGATCTCAAATAAACAACCTTACCTTACACCTAAAAGAGCTAGAAAAAACAACAAAATGTAAAACCATCAGAAGAAAGGAAATAATAGATTATAGCAAAAATAAAAGATTTAGAAACTTAAAAAAAATTGATCAAAGAAACCAGGAGATGGTTCTTTGAAAAAAATCAATAAAACTGATAACCACTAGCCAGACGAATCAAGGAAAAAAAAGAGAAAGGACCCAAATAAATAAAATCACAAATGAGAAATAACAACCAACACCACAGAAATACAACTAGAAGAGAATATAATAAAAAACTGTATGTCAACAAATTGTACAACCTAGAAGAAATGGATAAATTTCTAGAAACACATAAACTACCAAAACTGAAACAGGAAGAAATAGAAAATGTGAACAGATTGATAACCAGCAAAGAAATTGAATCAGTAATCAAAAAACTCCCAACAAACAAAAGTCCATGAACAGATGGTTTCACAGGTGAATTCTATGAAATGTTTAAAGAATTAATACCTGTTCTTCTCAAACTATTCCAAAAAATAGAAAAGGAAGGAAAAAGTCCAAATTCATTCTATTAGGCTTGCATTATCCCAATATCAAAACCAGATAAAGACATCATAAAAAAAAAGAACTACAAGCCAATATACCTGATTAACACAGATGAAAAATTCTTTTTTTAAAAAATATTTTATTTATTTGACAGAGAGGAGAGAGATCACAAGTAGGCAGAGAGGCAGGCAGAGAGAGAGGGGGAAGCAGGCTCCCTACTGAGCAGAGAGCCCAATGTGGGGCTCGATCCTAGGACCCTGAGATCATGACCTGAGCTGAAGGCAGAGGCTTTAACCCACTGAGCCACCCAGGCGCCCTCACAGATGAAAAATTCTTAACGAGGTACTAGCAGCATGAAAAAAAGCACTAGCAAACCAAATTCAACCATACATTAAAAGGATCATTCCTCACATTCAAGGAGAATTTATTCTTGGGTTGCAAGGGTGGTTCAATACTCACAAATCTATGTTGTCCATCTCATCAACAAGAGAAAGGATAAGAACCATATGATCATTTCAGTAGATACAGAAAAGACTTTTGACAAAGTACAACATCTATTCATGATAAAAACCCTTAAAAAAGTAGGTGCAGAAGGAACATACCTCAACATAATAAAGGCTATATATGGGAATCCCACAGTTAACATCATCCTAAATGGGGGAAAATGAGAGCTTCCCCCTTAAGGTCAGGAACAAGTAAATGATGTCCACTCTCCCCACTTTCATTCTACATAGTACTGGAAGAGCTAGTCAAAGCAATCCAGGAAAAAAAATGAAAAAGAAAGAAAAGAAAAGCAGAGAAAAGAAGAAAAGAAAAAAAGAAGAGAAAAGAAAGAAAAGAAAAGAAAAGAAAAGAAAAGAAAAGAAAAGAAAAGAAAAGGAATCCAAATCTGTAAGGAAGGGGTAAAATTTTGATGTTTGCCAACACCATGGTATTATATATAGAAACCCCCACAACTTCATGAAAACACTGTTAAAACTGATAAATGAATTCAATGAAGTTACAGGATACAAAATCAATGTACAGAAATTGATTGCATTTTCATACACCAACAATGAAGAAGCTGAAAGAAAGATTAAGAAAACGATCCCATTTACAATTGTACAATATAATTTTACAATACAATACAATTGTACAATACAATTTACAATACAAAAATAATAAGGTTACTGGAAATAAACATAACAAAAGAGATGAAATCCCTGTACACTGAAAACTATAAAACACTGATGAAAGAAATTGAAGATGACACAAGAAATGGAAAGACATTCCATGCTCATGGATTGGGAGAACAAATGTTGTTATAATGTCTATACTACCCAAAGCAATCTACACATTCTGTGCAATTCCTATCAAAATACCAAAAGCATTTCTCACAGAGGTAGAATAAACAACCTTAAAATTTATATGGACCCACAAAAGACTCAATAGCCAAAGTAATCTTGAAAAAGAAAAGCATAGCTAGAAGCATTACAATTCTGGACTTCAAGCTATATTACAAAGCTATAGTAATCAAAACAGTATGGTACTGGCACAAAAATAGACACATAGATCAATAGAACAGAGTAGAAAACCCAGAAGTGAGCCTACAATTGTATGGTCAGTTAATCTTGGACAACGAAAGAAAGAATATCCAATGGGAAAAAGAATGTCTTTTCAACAATTGGTTTTGGGAAAACTGGACAGCCACACACAAAAGAATGAAACTGGACTATTTTCTTACACTATACACAAAAATAAATTCAAAATGGATTAAAGACCTGAATATGAGACCTGAAAACATAAAAATCCTAGAAGAAAACAGAGGTGGTAACTTCTTTGACATTGGCCATAGGAACTTCTTTCTAGATATGTCTCTTCAGGCAAGGGAAACAAAAGCAAAAATAAACTATTGGGACTTCAAAAGAAAAAGATTCTGCACAGCCAAGGAACCAATCAACAAAACTGAAATGCAACCTACAGAATGGGAGAAGATACTTGCAAATGGCATATCTAATAATTGGTTAGTAACCAAAAAATATAAAAAACTTATAAAACTCAACATTCAAAGAACAAATAGTCCAATTAAAATGGGTAGAAGACATGAACAGACATTTGTCCACAGAAGACATCCATATGACCAACAGACATGGAAAGATGATCATCATCACTTATCATCAGGGAAGTGCAAATCAAAACTAAAATGAGATGTCACCTCACACTTCTCATAATGGCTAAAATCAGCAACACATGTAACAACAGATATTGATGAGTATGTAAAGAAAAAGGAATCCTCATGCACTATTGGTGGGAATGCAAACTGATGCAGACACTCTGGAAAACAGTATGGAGGGTCCTCAAAAAGTTAAGAATAGAACTACCCTACCATCCAACAAATGCACTACTGGATATTTGCCCAAAGAATACAAAAACATTAATTCAAAGGGATGCATGTTTATATTTATAGCAGGATTATTTACAAAGCCAAATTACAGAAGCAGCCCAAGTGTCCAGTGTCCACTGATTGATGAATGGATAAAGCAGATGTGATCCATATATCTATATCTATATGTATATCTATATCTATATGTGGATATAAGTATAGATCCATATATATATCCATATATATATCATGGAATATCATGGAATATGTATATCCATATATATATTACTCAGTCATAAAAAGAATGAAATCTTGCCATTTACAACAACGTGGATAGGGCTAGAGAGTATTATGCCAAGCAAAATTAGTCAGAGAAAGACAAGTAACATATGATTTGACTCATATGTAGAATTTAAGTAACAAATGAGCAGAGGGAAAAAAAGAGATTATTCAAGAGACAGACTTTTAATTATAGAGAACACACAGATCATTACCAGAGTGGAGGGTTTTGGGGGGAAGGATTAAATAGGCGATGGGGATTAAGGAGTGCATTTGTCACGATGAGTACCGGGTGTTGTATGAAATTTTTGAATCATTATATTGTACACCTGAAGCTAATATAACATGATATATTAACCATCTGGAATTAAAATAAAAACTTAAAAAAAGGAATGTGCAGTAAATCCTCATGAATTGAATACATGATTTCAGTGTTTCCTTATCAACTACTTATCACTATTTCAGCTCAATGTGTAGTAAAATTAAGCTATGAAATTGAGACTGTTACCGCATTAACACTATAGTTAATTAATTCAATCCCAAACTTCCCAATAAGAAAAGTAGAGAAAATTATATTTTTTATAATCTACCACCTAGTAGAAATAATGAGAATCATTGTAAGAATAAAGTGATGAGCTATGGGGAAATGTTAACTTGACAAAGCATTTGTCAACCTTTCCTTGCCTTAGTTAAAAATGCCTAAGTCTGTAATTTTAAATGCTGTTCTTTAAAACCAACTGTAAAATGTTAGGGTTCCCAGAGGATTATTCATTTTTGCTGCTTTTTCTTGTGGGTGAAGTGGCTAGAGGACAGAGATCTCTGAATCACAGGGACTTTACAATAGACACATAGAATTTCAGAGATGGAAAGAACTTTTATTCCATTTACTTGAAAATAATAATTTAGAAAAGGGAGCAGGAGCATAACAGGGCAATACAATATTTTAGTTCACCAAAATTTTGCCTATTTAGTACTCTTCCAACCTCCATTCTGCCAACACATCTAATAACATAATACTATAGTCACGTTTGTGAAAAGTAATGGAAAATATAATGTATTTCAAACAAATTATCATAGGCCTACAAGCCAAAATCCAAAAGTATTTCAAATGGATATAAAAGAAATACAACATTAAGGTTCTAAATAAAAATACCAAACATAATTTTTAACCTTAGTTAAAGAATAACACAGGATATGATATTTTATAACAGTTTTGATTTATACTTCCCTCATGATGAGTGATGTTGAGCATCTTTTCATGTGTCTGCTGTCTATCTGGATGTCTTCTCTGGAAAAATGTCTATTCATGACTTCTTCCCCATTTTTTAACTGGATTATCTGAGTTTTGGGTGTAGGATTTATAAATACTTTCTAGATTTTGGATTATCAGATATGTCATTTGCAAATATCTTCTCCCATTCCATAGGTTCCCTTTAAGTTTTGTTGATCGTTGCCTTCACCCTGCAGAAGCTTTTTAATTTGATGAAGTCCCAACAGTTTATTTTTGATGTTGTTTCCCTTGCCTCAGGAGACATATCTAGTAAGTAGTTGCTACAGCCAATGTCCAAGTGTTGACTGGCTGTGTTCTTCTCTAGAACTAGTGGTTTCCTGTCTTACATTTAGATCTTTCATCCACTTTGAATTTATTTTTGTGTATAGTGTAAGAAAGTAGTCCAGTTTCATTCTTTTGCCTGTGGCTGTCCGGTTATCCCAACACCATTTGTTGAAGAACTTATCTTTTTTCCATTTGATATCCTTTCCTGCTTTTTTGAAGATTAATTGCCCATACAGTTGTGGGTTCATTTCTGGGTTTCTATTCAGTTCCATTGGTCTATGTGTCTATTTTTGTGCCAGTGCCATACTCTTTTGATCACTATAGCTTGGTAATATAGCTTGCAATCTGGAATTGTGTTGCCTCAAGTTTTGCTTTTCTTTTTGGAGATTGCTAGGGTATTTGTGGTCTTTCGTAGTTCTGTGTAAATTTTGGGATTGTTCTAGCTCTGTGAGAAATGCTGGTGGCATTTTGACAGGGATTGCATTAAATGTGTAGATTGCTTTGGGTATTGTAGACATTTTAACAAAATTTGTTCTTCTAATCCATGAGCATGGAATATTTTTTTTCATTTTTTGGTCATCTTCAATATTTTTCATCAATGTTTTGTAGTTTTCAGACTACAGATCTTTTACATATTTGGTTATGTTTATTCTTAGGCATATTATGGTTTTTCAGACAATTGTAAATACGGATTCCTTGATTTCTTTTTCTCCTGCTTCATTATTGGTGTATAGAAATGCAACACATTTCTGTACATTGATCCCATATCCTGAGACTTTACCGAATTTGTGTATTAGTTCTAGCATTTTTTTGGTGGAGTCTTTTGGGTTTTCTACATGGAACATAATGTAATCTGCAAATAGTGAAAGTTTGACTTCCTCCATGCTGATTTATTTCTTTCTTTTGTCTGATTGCTGTGGCTAGAACTTCCACTACTATGTTAAATACCAATGGTGAGAATGGACATTGCTGTCTTGTTCCTGACTTTGACTTTTTAGATGCTTTTTCTGCATCTATTGAGAGGATCATATGGTTCTCATACTTTAAAAAAATCTATTTAAATTCAAATTAATTAAAATATAGTGTATTATTAGTTTCAGAGGTAGAATTCAGTGATTCATCAGTTGCATACAACACTCAGTGCTCATTACATCAAGCATCCTCCTTAATGCCCATCACCTAGTTACTGCAACCCCCCACATTGATTGATTTGTGAATATTGAACCACACTTGCAGCCCAGGAATAAATCCCACTTGATCATGGTGAATGATTCTTTTAATGTACTGTTGGATTCATTTTGCTAGAAATTTATTGAGAATTTTTGCATCTATATTTATCAAGGATATTTGCCTATAGTTCTCTTTTTTAGTGGAGTCCTTGTTTTGTTTTGGTATCAGGGTAATGCTGGCCTCACAGAATGATTTGGGGAGTTTTTATTCCATTTCTGTTTTTTGTTGTTGTTTTTGTTATTGTTGTTTGTTTGTTTTTTGAAATAGTTGGAGAAGAATAGGTATTAACTCTTTAAATGTTTGGTAGAATTCTCCTGGGAAGACACCTGGCCCTACAATTTGGTTCGTTGGGAGATTTTGGATTACTGATTCAATTTCTTTGCTGGTTTCCAGTCTGTGCAAGTTTTCTATTTCTTCCCGTTTCACTTTTTGGAGATTATGTGTTTCTAGGAATTTATCCATTTTCCCAGGCTGTCCAATTTGTTGGTATATAGTTTTTCATAATATTCTCTAATATTTGTGTGATGTTGGTTGTTATTTCTCCTCTCTCATTTATGATTTCATTTATTCATGTCCTTTCTCTTCTTTTGGATGAGTCTGACTAGGAGCTTATCAATTTTATTAATTTTTTCAAAGATCCATCTCCTGCTTTCATTAATCTGTCCCATTGTTTGTTTTCGGTTTTGTTTTTTGTTTTTTGTTTCTAGCCTTCATATCATTTATTTATGCTCTAATCTTTAGTATTTTTCTTCTTCTGTTGGCTTTAGGTCTCATTTGTTGCTCTTTTTCTAGCTCCTTTAGGTGTAAGGTTAGGTTGTTTATTTGAGATTTGTTTTGCTTCTTCACATAGGCCTGTATTGCTATGAACTTCCCTCTTAGGACCACTTTTGTTGCATCCCAAAAGTTTTAAAACATTGCATTTTCATTTTCATTTGTTTCATGTATTTCTTTATTTCCTCTTTGATTTCCGGGTTGATCCATTTATTATTTTGCTCCATGTTGCTTAACCTCCATGTATTTCTGTTATTTCCAATTTTTTTCTTGTGTTTGACTTCATGTTTCATAGTGTTGTGTTCAGAAAATAGGCCTGGTATGATCTGAATCTTTTTTTAATTGTTGAGGTCTGATTTGTGACCTAGTATGTGATCTATTCTGGAGAATGTCCCATGTGCACTCACAAAGAATGTGTATCCTGCTGCTTTAGGATGGAATGTTCTGAATATATCTGTTAAGTCCATCTGGCCCAGTGTGCCATTCAAAGCCATTGTTTCCTTATTGATTTTCTCTTTAGATGATCTGTCCATTGATGTAAGTAGGGTGTTAAAGTCCCCTATTATTATTGTATTATTATCAATGAGTTTCTTTATGTTTGTTAATAATTGTTTTATATATTTGAGTGCTTCCATACAGGGGGGATAAATACTTACAGTTGTTAGATCTTCTTTTTGGATAGTCTCTTTATTATGATATGGTGCTCTTCTTCATCTCTTGTTACAGTCTTTGGTTTAAAATTTAGTTTGTCTGATATAAGTATGGCTATTCCAGGTGTCTTTTGATGTCCATTTGCATATATATGTTTTTCCATTACTTCACTTTCAATCTGTGGATGTCTTTAGGTTTAACATGTGTCTCTTATAGACAGCATATAAATCGGTCTTATTTTTTTATCCACTCTGACACTCTCTCTTTTGATCAGAGCATTTAGTCCATTTACATTCAGAATAATTGTTGATAGATATGTATTTAGTGCCATCTTATTACTTGTTTTGTCATTGTTTCTTGAGATTTTTCTCTTTTCCTTTCTTGTCCTTTTCACTTTTGGTACTTCCTTTCCATTCAAAGAGTCCCCTTTAATATTTTTGCAGGGATGTTTTAGTGGTCACAAACTCCTTTAGTTTTTGCGTGTCTGGAAATCCCCTTATCTCTCCTTCAATTGTGAATGATAGCCTTGCTGACTAGAGTACTCTTGGCTGGAGATTTTTCCTATTCAGCACATTGAATATATCATGCTAATCTTCTTTAACTTGCAACATATCTATTAAGAGATATGTAGCTACCATTATTGGTCTTCTCTTGTAGGTTAGGGACTTCTTTTGTCTTGGGCTTAGGATTTTTTCTTTATCACTTTTTTTTTTTTTGCAAATTTAATTACAATATGTCTTGGTGTTGGCCCACTTTTGTTGATTTTGATGGTATATCTCTGCCTCCTGGATCTTGATGTCTGTTTTCTTCCCCAGATTAGGAAAGATTTCAGCTATTATTTCCTCAAATTAATTTTCTTCCCCCTTTTCTCCCTCTTCTTCTGGGACTCTTATAATATGAATTTTATTACATTTGATGGAGTCACTGAGTTCCCTAAATCTATTCTCTTGATCCATAATTCTTCTTTCTCTCATGTTCAGCTTCATTATTTTCAATTATTTTATCTTCTATATTACTTATTCATTTACTTATTCATTCCTCTGCTTCTTCCATCCTTGTGTTCATTACATCCTGTCTGTTTCGAATCTCAGTTATTGCAGTTTTCATTTCTGAATGATTGTTTTTTAACTCTTTTCTCTGCAGTAAGGACCTCTCTGAAATCTCCCATTCTTAAGCCAAGCGAGTACCTTTATGATTTTTACTTTAAATTCTCCATCAGGGATATTAGTTATATCCATTTTTGCTTAGATCTCTGGCCATGATCTTATCTTGTTGATTCATTTGGGAAGAATTCCTCCATGTTGGTATTTTTTCGAAGTCTGTCTTCTCTGCATGTTATGTTTCCTGCTTCTGAGAGAAATGGCTTTATGAAGAAGAGTCAAATAGCGTTCAGGGCCTGGCACTTCAGGGAGAGTCTCTTTTATGTGCTTCATGCACTCTGTTGCTGTGTTTAGGATCCTCTATCATTCAGGCCAGTTGCCTGCAGAGGCTCCTTTTGCCTGTCATGGGCAGTGTTTGGTCCATCACAAGAGTGTTGCAAGTTTTAACTAAGTGTGCTCTCATGTGCTTGTTAAATAAGACCTGATGCTACTTCCACTAGAAGTGAAGCCTTGCAGAAGTTTCTGGTTGGGTGATGTGGTCAGGGGTTTCTGCTATCTTCTGGGGAAGGAGCCCTCTGTGCTGGGACTGAGGCATACTTGACCAAGAAGGGCAGTACCACCAGAGTGCAGGGGTATTGGACCTGGTGTAAGCTGGTTAGACAGCCAGTGTCAGGGCTGTGTTGTTTACTGAAGGTGGTTCTGTGTTTATTCTGAGGAGCAGTGGAGGGAAATGGTGCCAGTCAGCTCCTTTGTCCCTAGAGAGGGGTTTCAGTGTTTGTTGCTCTTAGGGAAGCATTCTGAGAAGAGGGAATAATCTCCCCCCTGTGTGTCCCAGGCATTTTACAGATGGCTGTTTTCACACTGACTGCCTCTCTGTTGTTTGCCTACCTTCTCTCCAGGAGCAGCCCAGTGCCCTCCAGGCTCTATCCCAGCCCAGCCTGTCAACTCTTGAAACTCCAGGCTTTAGAGATGTGGTGTGGGCAGGTGCTGCACTGGTCTTTTGGGGGAGGGTTTCAGTGTGCTGGGACTGAGGGAAATCTGCCTGAGGGCAGTTGCACCAGAGCACAGTGGTGTGGAACTTGGAGCAAGCAGGCTAGGCAGCCAGTGTTGGAGCTGAGCAGTCCTCGGAAGGTGGCCCTGCATTTATGCTGAAGGGTGGGGTAAAGAAATGGCACCAGCCAACTCCTTTGTCCCTGGAGAAGCATCTCTGTGAATGCTACCTCTCATGGATGTGCTCTAAGAAGAGCAAATAATCCCTTCCTCCCCCCACCCCTTATGCACGAGGCATTCCTCAGATGTTGCCATCTGCCCCTGTGTTGTTTGCCTACCTTTTCTCTAGGAGTAGGGCAGCACCCTCAGGGCTCTATCCCAACCAAGACTGATGACCTTAAAACTCAAGTCTTCAAGCCCCACTGGTTACAAAAAATCATAAAAATCTGCCCTCATTTTCCTAGACAATGGCTTTAGGGATATATTCTTCTTGTGTACTCCTCTCTCTTGCCTTTGTCTGTGACCAGGGCTCCCTCCCCTCTGCAACATCTGTGATAGGTTTCTCCCCCAAACCATGTCTCCACACTTTCTACCTTCCTTGATGTGGCCTTTCCTCTCCCTCTAGTTGTGAAGTTTGTTCTGTCAGTCCTCAGGTTGATTTCTTGAGTATTCAGAATGATTTGATAGTTATCTAGCTGTGTTTGATAGATGAGATTATGTTAGGGACCTCCTATTATCTTAGTCTTTCTGACCACTTTTTAAGTGGATTGTTTGTAGTGTTTTTGTTTTTATTTTTGTTTTTTTAATTAATTTTATTTTATTTTTTTGGTGTTCCAAGATTCATTGTTCATGCACCACACCCAGTGCTCCATGCAATATTTTTGGTTTTTGATGTTGAGTTTTATATTCCACTATTTCTAACTAAACTAACTCTTATTTAATGGATAACACAACACAACCACAGGTTGAAGCACAGGAAAAGAACAGGAAAAGAACAGTGCAAGCACAGGAAAAGAACAATAAAATAGCTAAAGTGATACTTCCACTTCTTGTAGGTACTCATTGTCACTTCCATTAAGAAGTAAAAATATTGAAAAAAAAAGAAGTAAAAATATTGTTAAGTTCTTCAAATTAGACAGGTTACTTGCATTTCTCATAGATATTAGTAATATATATTTTAAAGCTTTTATATCATTAATAAATAAAATGCATTTGTTGAAGTCCTGCTTTTAATCTTAGGCTCACCATTTATTTTCTATCTTGTGTACAAGCATTAGCACATGTATATAGGTCATAATTCAATTATGCATATTAAGACAGCATGCTCATTATTTACCTGATGGTGTGCATGAACAAAAGACTTTAGGCAAATGTCTTGAATTTAAAAAAATAATAAAGGAACACAAACAAACCTCTTTACACAATCAAAAATCTTCTCAAAATATGTATTCACAATATTAAATTTTACAACCCTCATTTTTCATTTTCTTACACACTAGATTTATGGTCTACAAACCTACTACTATTGATATAAGTTAAGTACTCTTATTACATTATTAATTTAACCAGATAATCAATACTTTTGAAGCTAATGAGTTAGATCTAAAAGGAAAAGACATTCCTGGACATATGGAATTGAGCAGAATAATTCATCCTTTCTGTTTCTTAGTCCCTCTCAATGGTGATATACCTAATTATTATATGTGTATCTTTGATTAATATGTGTAATATTATACACATATAATATTATCCCTACAAGCATTAGTACTTTGTTGTCAGAATGTTCCTTGCAAGTATAAAAAAATTATTTGGGGGAAACATAAAGTGGTCTCTACACAAGATAATTAACTTTGCCCAGAAAGTTAAAATGAGGCCATTTTTATCTTTTTTTAGCAAATGAGGAGAGTTAACTACTACACATACAACAACTGTTCTTTTTAGGATACCAGCGTATCTATTTGCATGCCTTCAAGTGGTGAGGTTAGAGTCATCTTGACTGGTAGTCGTCAACTGGCAAAAGTCTATGAAAAATAGCGACAGATAGAAACATGCAAAATAGAGAGGGAAGAACTGCATTCTCCCGAAATTATAATAGCATACTAGAATGAGAATCAGACAGACCTGGGGTTGAATCTTGGCTCCTCCAATTAATAGCTATAGGTTTTGAAAAAATACTAAAGCTCTTTAAGTCTTAGTTTCCTAAATTGAATATAGGCTTAATATATCTACTTACTCTATGGTTGTCATAAGGATTAAATGAGATAGAACATATAAAACACTTAGCACAGTATCTGTGGACATATTAAGCACTAAATAAGTATAACCTATTTCATTTCAATTATTGTAGAATACAAGGACAAAATAAAATCTTTTCAGTTATTAACATCGTTAACTTGTCGATAGGATAAATACTTTTTTAACGATACTACCAACCTGATGAAGACCACCAGTGATCCCAAGAATTAAATAGATAATACACAAAGGTTAAATTCCATTATTTTTGCAGGTAACACATTTATTTGCATCACCATATGCATTTTAACATATTGTCCTTGAAATTAACTGTACAATCTGCTATGTTAAAGCATTGAAAATAAAGAACTCCAGATATGAATTTAATGGTCTACTTCCAACAACATATCAAGTGTTTCAGCACATGTAATTAGTGCCAGTCTTGCCAAAGGTTTGAAATGTGCCCATTAATTCGGCAATTCCCAATCTGTCCATCAGTCACTCATACTTAAAAAATATGCCCGTCACCATGTAGGTGAAGAAACACATTGATAATTATACAATAGAATCTCCTTGAATATTGAAATGTATACTCCATTTTTTTTCTTAAAAATATCATATTAGCTAAATCAAACTTTGTTTCAGAAGTAGATGGAAGAAGAAGATAGAAAAATATTGGGCATTTCAGAAAGCATATATATATATTTTTTCATTAAAAAAGAGTGTATTAAGGAGGGTGCATGAGATCTAAAAAACCATGTATAGCATGGTCTCCTCTTGGAAAAGCAGAGGGAAATGGTTCTTCTTTCTCTTTCTCTCTGTACAAAGGAGACTGAATTTGTCTGGCAGATAGTAGGTATTAATCCTAGGATTACTGGAAAGAAGGACCATAAGAAAAAAACAATATATTTAATAAAACGGAATAAGCACTAAAGTGAGAAGAATCTTGGTAGAGAAAATGGATTATAACTTTTTTCAAAAATTTTCATGTCACTCGAAAACAAATGCAAAATATAATAAAAGAGAGAAGAAGAAAGAAGCAGACAATATGAAATTTCAAAATACAGAGGAAAAAAGAACTTCAGCTGGAAAAATATCACTCTACTCAAAGACCAAAATATACATTAAGGAAACAAGATACATTTTATTTTTTTAAGATTTTTCATTTATTTATTCGAGAGAGAGAGAAAGAACACAAGCAGGGGTAGGGGTAGAAAGAGAAGCAGACTCCCTGCTGAGTGTGGAGCTGGATGGGGGGGCGGAGGCTCTACACAGGGAGCTCAATCTCAGGACCCTGAGATCATGACCTAAGCTGAAGTAAGATGCTTAACTGACTGAGCCACCCAAATGCCCCATTTTTTTTAAAAAAGATTTTTCATTTACTTATTTGAGAGAGAGATAATACATTTTAAAGTTTTTAGCTAAAGACTCAAATTTATGAAAAGCTATAAAATAAGGAAAAATATAATAAATTGAAATACAAGACAGGAGCCTAGCATAACAATACAAAGGGAAAGAGACATATTTTGTTAAGCTGAGGCATTAGAGTGAATACACCAAAATCTATTTTAGATGGGAAAAAGAGAGGGTCGAGGAACACAGCTTTTAAAAAATGAAAAGGAACAGAAAAAAGAAGGAAATTTTGTAGGAGTTGGAAATGAATAATTATAGAATGAAAGTAATAATAACAATATACAACAATTATCAATTTGACATGAAACGTTTACTAGGTCTGCATTCACAGTGCCTATGGATGTATGGAATGAGTCTTTCACTTGTAATATGAAAGGACTTGTGACTTACTGCTGATGGTATCAAAGAAGTTAATAAGTGCACTTAATCACTATGTTGAGTAATTAAAACTACAGTTAGTCGTTATGAGTCACTACTTAGAAAAAATTACAATATATAAGTCTAATATCTATGGGAATCATATTTATTGAGCCCCTAAATTGTGCCAAAAAATATTCAAAGCACATTGAGCACTTGATATGTGCCAGAAACTATTCATCTAGTCCTCAAAACAACCCTTTATGGTAAGTTCTATAATCAGTCACATTTTATAGAAAAAACCTGAGCTCGAAAAGATTAAGTAAATTGTCCAAGCTCACATAGCCAGTAAAGACTTTAATTAAAACAGGCTCCAGAACACACACACCAAACCATTATTTATCAATGTTGTTTATACAAGCATATTGACATTAATATTTTTAATTAAGCTTTGATTGTGAACGTGCATGAAATTGTTTCGACTCAGGAACAAAATGAGGCACTTTGTGAAGAAAACTGAGAAAGTGGTAGCTCCAAAGGCAGTCTTACTAGACTAGGCTGAGATCTGTAGTGGGCAGATCTGAGTCATGAAGAAGGAAGACCTTTAAAGAAAACCTCTTAATTGGAAGGAGTCAGAAAAACACTTTTTTATTCAGGTCCCTCTTTTATTTTTTTTATTAAGTTCAATTAGCCAACATATAGTACATCATTAGTTCTTGGTGTAGTGTTCAATGATTCATTAGTTGTGTACAACACCTAGTGTTCATCCCATCATGTGCCCTCCTTAATACCCATCACCCGGTTAACCCATCCCTCCAACCTCCCTTCTGCAACCCTCAGTTGTTTCCTGGAGTTCAGAGTCTCGGTTGGTTTGTCTCCCTCTCTGATTTCTTCCCATTCAGTTTTCCCTCCCTTCCCCTATGTTCCTCCATGCTATTCCTTATATTCCACATATGAGTGAAACCATATGATAATTGTCTCTCTCTGCTTGACTTATTTCACTTAGCATAAACCCCTCCAGTTCTATCCATGTCAATGCAATTGGTAGGTATTCATCGTTAAGCACCTCTCTTCGACTCAGGTCACGATCCCGGGGTCCTGAGATACAGCCCCACATCAAGCTTCCTGCTGGGCGGGAAGCCTGCTTCTCCCACTCCCCCTGCTTGTGTTCCCTCTCTGGCTGTGTCTCTCTATATCAAATAAATAAATAAAAATCTTTGAAAAATTTTAAAAAATATAAACATGTCTTAAAAATATATTAAGTCATGTATGCTACTTTTGGGTACTATTTTCTCTGTATTTTGAAAACAAGGATGGGGCTGCAAAGCATCAAGGGGATAAAAGCCCAAGTTGATGCCTGGAAAAAAAGTGGAAAAATAATGTCATTCCTTGGAAGTCATTTACTTTTGAAGAAGAAAAATTGTATAAAGTCTAATGCCACAGCTGAATCATTCAGGTGGATAAGGCAGCATTACTGCATCCAATATAATTGTGAAAACACTTGTTTCATCTTCAGAAAAAGATGCTAAAAGCCATGGACTCAAAGCTATGAAAATATATCTAATTTAAAATACAATAAAAATGCCTGAGTTGAGAGAACTGTATAGGGTTATAGACAGATTAAAAAAAGAACACATCTTTTTCATAGCTGCACTCTTTTGATATTATATTATGTTATATTATATTATATTATATCATAGTATATGTTTACCATATCATAAAGAAACAAATTCAAGAAAATCGTACCAAAGCATGATGGAATGGAGTCAGACATACATACAGATTTATGAGTGTGAAATACATGATCTCAATTGTCTATGAACTGAGTCCTCAATAAAGAAATATCCTGTTTTAAACTAAGAGAATTGAGTCATTATGAATTAAATAATTAAAATAAATTTACTTGGAAAAACCACTAACATTTTTAAAGAAAATAATGATAAATATAATTAAGATATTCACTAAATTTTTACATGATCAAGGAGAAGCACTATCTTTTGCTTCCCAAATGGCCATTCAATTCACCATAGGCAGGTTAGTAATAAAAAAAAAATTGTCCCATAGTTGATCTCCAAATTATTCCTTTGAATAAATTTTTCAAAGAAAGAAATAAAATATTGTGTAAAATTACTTAATGTTAATCATTTAGCTGCATTTTTTTACTGTATCAGGCAAATGTTTCAAAAACATGATTATATTCTGCAATAAAAGCTAGATGATCCTTAGTCATCTTTAACAAGTTTTATTTTATCAGGAGCAGTGCAATAGTTAGAAAAGTTTTAGAACCTTTTAGTTATGTTTCAGTATTCATTTTCAAAATTCAGCAATATACGGAGGTACAAAATTGATCTTAAAATAATACAATTTATGTTTGGAATTTTTAATTAAAAATTGAATTTTTACGTTATTGAATTATTTGAATTGGTCTCTTCATGGTATGTATGGTATGCTCAGAAAAGAGGAATAAAATTTAAACAAATGAATCTATTTTACCCATTCAGTTGCATAATTCAATTTATATTTACAATGGGATTCTCTATTTATTGTTCTTAGTCTACTAAATCCCAACACATAATCACCATTAAGCTCAGACTCATTCCTGCAAGGATGAAAGGTTAAATATGCACTGACGCCACACAGCTCAGCTTTTTAGGGTTCGCAGTGCAGCAAAGGTAGCAAAAGATGTCTGGTACTTTCGGCCAATTTGCAAACTTTTGTTTCCAAGGGTGACAATCGGGCATAATGAATACATATAGAAAAATAATATCACCTATGCCTCACACTGAAAGCAAAGTATTTATGTTACATTTTAATAGTAACTTTTCAAAGATTTATAAAATAATAGTAGCAAGAGAGTTAGTGACATTATAATACTATAGACATCTTAAATGTTTGGATTTGTCTATAATATTTATTTGCATTAAGCTGTCAACAGTAATAATGTTTTTCCCAGGTTGTAGAACAGAAAACAGCACAGAACCAAACTCTAAAAGTGGGATGAACTGTTGATACATCAGTGTGGGGACAATTTATCTTATGCTTTCGCACAAATTTCCTAAACTGGCCCAACCTAACAGTGCATGATACAAAGTAGCCTTGGAATTTGGGTTTCAAATAAGGAGCCTCAAGAGTAAGTTTGGGAAGAAAAAGCTAGATATTATTATTTTCCAACTCAATTAACAACTCAATTCATACATGTTGACTTCATGCACTCTTGATACATTTTATAAAGTAAATATGCAAAATTTAAACTTTAAATTTGAAGAAACAGAGATGAGAAGGAATATTTCTGGGATATAACTTGGATAGGACAGTGTAGGAGCTAGATAATGATGTAAGATACAGTTACTCAGGAGTAACCTAAGAAGAGAAAGATAAAATGATATAGAGATCTGGAACCTCGGAATGCCATGGAAGCAGGCAGCTTCACTTTTCCCCTTCTCTGTCACTGACCAAAGGGATCAAATTTGTGGTCATTCCATTGAATTCAGCATTTAGTGTGTATAAGATAGAGATACCCTCTCCCTAAGCAGGGCTGTGTTATAGAAAAGGTCAAAGATAAATCCACTAGCTCTTGTTAAAAAATCTTTGGCTTGATAATAAGATACACTAAAGTGGCCTATTTTATTATTTTATATTTAAAGGTTGTTATTTTATTGTTTATTTCACCCATTGCATCTTTGTAATAATATCTATAGATCATATGCTTCTGAAGATTAAATTCATAAAAACATATTTGTTATGTAATTATTTTGGCAAATCAACAAATTTGTTGATCAAATGAAAAGAATTTTTTTAGATTTCTAATATTGATATTTTATAAATGATGCAAAGAATGGTTTTTATTCTGTTTTATTTTTCCCAAATAAAGAATTTAAATGTTTTCTCACTTTTTTTTTGATGTTCACTTTATTTTCCAATTTTAAAACATATTTTCAATTTGGAAATAGACACAATAAATATTGCATACTCTGTCACTTGATAGGAAAGAAAAATGATATTATATCTTTGAATAGAGAACATGTGTTCCTTGCTTCAAATGAAAATAGGCCATTTATTATCATAAATATCATGACATGGCTACAGTGCTCAGTGGGAATATACTATCTAAAAATGTATTAATCTTTTGAGATGTGAACACCTGCACCTTTGTATTTTTTCTTTAAAATACGCATTACATTTTTACTATGTACCACCTTGATTATCTTTAAAAAAAATATTAACAGCTTGCATCCTCATACCAATGCCCAGTTACAAATTCCAAATGTTTTGCCACGTTTCTTGTGAGCAATGCCATCTGCCAAAGGTGGCATTTCATGCCTATTTACTCTGACTCCCTCCAAGAATTCATCTGCCACTATCTGATGCTGCCTGAATAAAGGGGATTAAGACTCTGATACAACAGAGACTATTGATAATTTGGTATAATTGGGAAGAAATGAAGATAAATGAGGTTGAGGATGGAGAGGCAATTAGTTGAGCTTCCTGTACAGCTGTGTTCTCAGCCTAGCTCCCCTGGCCTTTTCTTCAGTGAGGTATGTGCAAATTAACCATAATGACAAATACACACTTCCCAAAGCTCTTGTACTTTGTAAAACTTGAGAATTCACTTTTCAGTTCTGATAACTGAGTTAGATGTTTGGTAAAGTTGTTTTAACATGGTCTCTTAATGTCCACATCACACAGGACTACTGCACCTGCTATACTTTAGGAATAATCCAACCTACACCCTATTTCCTTGTCTTCAGTTGATGTCAGGCTACTGTTTACAACCTCAGTATATTGAGGATCTAAAGCCTATTTTGCCTTAATTGTAGTCCAGTGTTTAGGGCAGAATGGCAATGTTTTCTCTTTTACATGATTAGAAGCCAAAAGTAAATGAAAAGAAGCTTCTCTTTTAATTTTAGGATATAGTCTGCATATAGCATTCTTTTTGAGAGTTTTCAATGAAAATGTAGGGCAAGCTATACAAACTCTATAAAAAAGCTCTAATGGATCTTTAGAGACTGGCAAAACCAATATTTTCATGGATGAAATTTACATATTCATATTAAGGTCATTATTACTATGCTTCCTAAATAAAAATGGCAACTCAGTAAAAAATTAATCACAAAAAATATTTAGGCACTGAGCGACTTAATTCTAAGATCCCTTTTCCTAACTACAAAAATGATTATACCAGGTATTTCATTAAGATGTAATCATAGGGAGAAGGGAGGGTAAGATGGCAGAGAAGTAGGAGACTCTGTTACAACCAGACCCCTAAAGTGAGCTGGATATCTACCAGAACACGCTGAACACCCATGAAATCAGCCTGAGAAGTACGATTTTTCACTTCTGGATCTCTACAGGAGCAGAAGGCAGCAGCGGAGAGGTAAATCAGAGTGGGAACACGCGAACCTATATTGGAGGATAAACAGAAGGGGGAGGGAGCCACCAGAAGCGAGCCAAGAACAGTAATACCCCAAAGGAAAGAGCCCTGTGGTTGGGGACCAGCATTAACTTAGAGCCCGGTTAAAAACACTTAAAAAGAGCAAAAGATCATAAGGAGCAACTAGCAGAATCGGGTGGTCACGGGCACGGGCCTAAGCCCACGTTCCCAGGAAAGACACCACCCGCGTCAAAGAGAGCCTGGCGGGGGATCCAGTCCGTGGTTCATGAACCTGCAGCTTTCTGCTCTTTGCACCAGTTCGTGGGCGGGGCGCACTCCTGCAAGCGCATTAGAGAGCCTGGTATGGTCCATGAGCCTGCAGCTTTTCTCTGTGTGCAGCACTCCGTGGACTGGGTGCACTCCCGCAAGCCCCTGAGACACAAGGTGGGAGCCCTGACTGGCGGTCTCTAGGACCACAGGACATCCACCGCCTGCCACAGGGTCTGGGCACTGACAGCCAGCACCTGAGAGAACTAGGCTGATTTCAGGCAGGAAGTTGAGCACACCCAGCACAAGCCTGGAGCCCAGAGAGCAGTCCTGGCAATGGCAGCCACCAGAAGCGAGTTTCCTAGACCTCTAGGCTTTGGTCATGCGAGGGTGCAGAGGCTAGCAAGGGTCTTGCAGGGCCACTAGGACGGTGGCTGGGGAGGAGCACCACCTGTGGCAGGCTGCAGTGTGAGTGGAGCTTGCAGAGGGGAGACTGTATTCTGGACCACCCAGAGGGGAGCAGACTGAGGCTTCTCTGTGACACGGAGTTCTGGGTATGGGCAGATTCTTGATTGGACTCTCTGAAAAGGTGAAAAAGCCGCAAAAGAATGAAAACCTCCAGAGAGCAGGAGCCTGAAAAACCGGTTTCCACAGAGCCCAGCCCCTTGATTGGGGGGCAGGAGACTCAACCCAAGCAAGATTGACTGGAAAACAACACGGCAGGACCCTCCCCAAGAAGATAAGCCAAAAAAACAAGAGGACAACAAACACAGGGTCCCCATAAAAATATAAAACCCAACATCAGGGGACATCAATATATTAAGCTCCCGATAATACCCTAAAACCTGTATATTTTATAGATACAAGTTTTTTTCATTCATTCTTTTTTTTCTTTCACTCGTTCTCACTTTTTTTTTTTAATTTTTCTTTAAACTACTCAACATTACAACTAGAGGCTTAATACAATGCATCGAGGAGTTATAACCACCCTCCAAACTTATCCTTTTGTCAGTGTTTCTATGTATTTGCTTTTGTTCTGGTATAATATAAATCTTATTGTTAGGGTTCATTCTGACTAGGTTCTTTTATTTCTTGTCATTTACTTTCGCCAGTCTTTATGTTTGTTCGTGTTTATTTGTATACCTTATAAATCTTATTTTGGGGGACCTTTCTGGCTGGGATCTCTTTTTCTCTCTCTCACTCTCTCTCTTTCTTATCTTTATTCTTTCTTTTTGGTGGTGAATTCCAACTGCTCCAAAACCTTCCAGGGAGCACCCTGCCTGGATCGTGGGTGATCTATTCAGCTATACATCCTCCCAGACACTTCTCATCAGAATGACTAGAAGGAGGAACATCCACCAGAAGAAAAACCCAGAGACTGAGCCGTATCCCTCAGAACTACAGGACATGGACATAAACTGTATGTCGGAAAGGGAATTCAGGGTAACAATTACTCAGGTAATGGCTAGGATGGAGAAAAACATTAATGACAACATAGAATCTCTGAGGGCAGAACTGAAAACCAATATGGCAGATGTTAAAAATGCTATCAGTGAGATCCAATCTAATCTAAATAGTCTAACATCTAGAGTTACAGAGACAGAGGATAGAATTAGTGATCTAGAGGACAAGATGGTCAAGAAGAAAGGTCAGGAGGAGGGCTGGAACAAACTGCTTAGAAACCATGAGCACAGACTTAGGGAAATAAATGATGCCATGAAACGTTCTAATGTCAGAATTATTGGAATCCCTGAGGCAGAAGAGAAAGACAGAAGAATAGAAGATATAGCTGACAAAATTCTGAAAGAAAATTTCCCCTATTTGGGAAATGGAACAAGTGTTCGTGTCCTAGAGGCAGAAAGGACACACACCAGGATCAATGAGTCTAGAAAATCATCTAGACACATAATTGTAAAATTTGCAAATTAAAGTTTTAGACAAGAGGTCCCGAGGCCAGCTAGAGGGAAGAGCTCCCTTATGTACAGAGGAAGACCCATCAGAATAACATCAGACCTGTCCACAGAAACCTGGCAGCTAGAAAGGACTGGGAAGACAAATTCAGGACACTAAATGAGAAGAATATGTAGCCAAGAATACTTTATCCAGCAAGGCTCACATTCAAAATGGATGGAGAGATAAAGAGCTTCCAAGACGGGCAAGGATTAAGAGTATGTGACCACCAAGCTGGCACTACAAGAAATATTAAAGGGGATACTTTAAAAGTAGAAAGACCCATGAGGGACAGAAAACAGGAACTTACAGCCTATAGAAACAAAGACCTCACAGGCAACATGACGTCAAAAAAACTTATCTTTCAATAATCACTCTCAACATGAACGACCTAAATGCTCCCATAAAATGACACAGGGTTGCAGACGGTATAAAACGACAGGACCCGTCCATATGCTGTTTACACGACACACATTTGGAACCTAAAGATATATCCAGACTGAAATTGAAGAGATGGAGATCCATCTTTCATGCCAATGGGCCTCAAAAGAAAGCTGGGGTAGTGATTCTCATAACAGATAAATTAGATTTTAAGCTAAAGACTGTAGTCAGAGATACAGAAGGACGCTACATCATTCTTAAAGGGTCTATCCTCCAAGAAGATCTAACAATTGTAAACATATATGCCCCCAATATAGGGGGAGCAAACTACTTAAGTCAACTGTTAATCAAAATAAAGACTCATATTGATATGAATACATTAATTGTAGGATCTTAACATGCCACTCTCAGTAACAGACAGATCGTCCAAACAGAAAATCAATAAAGAAACAAGAGCTTTGAATGGCACACTGGACCAAATGGACCTCATAGATATATACAGAACATTCCACCCTAAA
>CM052901.1:45951977-45972650 GCA_028534135.1 Potos flavus
GAAGACACAAAAAGGTGGAAAAGCATTCCATGCTCATGGATCAGAAGAATAAACATTGTTAAAATGCCTATACTGCCCAGAGCAATCTGTACTTTCAATGCCATCCCGATCAAAATTCCACCAGCATTTTTCAAAGGGCTGGAACATACAATTCTAAAATTTGTATGGAACCAGAAAAGACTCCGAATTGCTAAAGAAATGTTAAAAAAGAAAAACAAAGCTCGGAGCATCATATTGCCTGATTTCAAGCTTTACTACAAAGCTGTGATCACCAAGACAGCATGGTATTGGCACAAAAACAGACACATGGACCAGTGGAACAGATTAGAGAGCCCAGATATGGACCCACAACTCTACAGTCAAATAATCTTTGACAAAGCAGGAAAAAATATCCAGTGGAAAAAAGACAGTCTCTTCAATAAATGGTACTGGGAGAATTGGACAGCTATATGTAGAAGAATGAAACTTGACCATTCTCTTACACCATACACAAAGATAAACTCGAAATGGGTAAAAGACCTTAACGTGAGGCAGGAATCTATCAAAATCCTAGAGGAGAACATAGACAGTAACCTCTTCAACATTGGCCACAGCAACTTCTTTCAGGGCATGTCTCCAAAGAAAAGGAAACAAAAGTGAAAAGGAACTTTTGGGACTTCATCAAGATAAAAAGCTGCACAGCCAAGGAAACAGTCAACAAAACAAACAGGCAACCCACAGAATGGGAGAAGATATTCGTAAATGACACTACAGACAAAGGTCTGACATCTAAGATCTATAAAGAACTCCTCAAACTCAACACTCAAAAAATAATCACATCAAGAAATGGGCCAGAAGACATGAACAGACACTTCTCCAAAGAAGACACAAATGGCTAACACACACATGAAAAAATGTTCATCATCATTAGCCATCAGGGAGATTCAAATCAAAACCACATTGAGATACTACCTTACACCAGTTCGAATGGCCAAAATCAACAAGACAGTGAACAACAAATGTTGGGGAGGATGCGGAGAAAGGAGAACCCTCTTCCACTGCTATTGGGAATGCAAGTTGGTGCAGCCACTTTGGAAAACAGTGTGAAATTCCTGAAGGAATTAAAAATAGAGCTCCCCTATGACTCTGCAATTGCACTACTGGGTATTTACCCCATAGATACAGATGTAGTGAAAAGAAGGGCCACATGTACCCCAATGTTCATAGCAGTAATGGCCACAATCACCAACCATGGAAAGAGCCAAGATGCCCTTCAACAGACGAATGGATAAAGAAGATAGGGTCCATATATACAATGGAATATTATGCCTGCATCAGAAAGGATGAATACCCAACTTTTGTATTAACATGGACCGGAGTGGAAGAGGTTATGCTGAGTGAAATAAGTCAAGCAGAGAAAGTCAATTACCATATGGTTTCACTTACGTGTGGAGTATAAGGAAAAACATGGAGGACATTGGGAGAAGGAAAGGAAGGTTGAATTGGGAAAAATTGGAGAGAGAGACAAATCATGAGAGACTGTGGACTCTCAGCAACAAACTGAGGGTTTTGGAGGGGGAGAGGAGTGGGAGGTTGGGTGAGCCTGGTGGTGGGTATTGAGGAGGGGATGTATTGCATGGAGCACTGGGTGTGTTGCATGAACAATGAACCTTGGGACACTGAAAAAATAAAATAAAATTTAAAAAAAAGAAGAGAATCAAGTTCTAATTTCTGTTTATAGTAGCAGTATATTTCAGCTGAAATTTTTTTTTTAACATTTTATTTATTTATTTGACACAGAGAGAGAGATCACAAATAGGCAGAGAGGCAGGCAGAGAGAGGGGCGAAGCAGGCTCCCTGTTGATCAGAGAGCCCGATGTGGGGCTCAATCCCAGGACCCTGAGATCATGACCAAAGCCGAAGAGAGAGGCCTTAACCCACTGAGCCACCCAGGCGCCCCTCAGCTGAGATTTCTTAAACGATCTTTTCCCCCCCATATGCTCAGCTCTCCAAGGTTCGTTCCCTCATTGCACACTCAGGAGTTTACAGCATTATCAATGTATCATCATCAACTAAATGATCATTTGTTGTTGTTGTTGTTGTTTTCTTTTTTATTTAAATTCAATTAGGCAACATATAGTACATCATTAGTTTCAGATGTAGTGTTCAATAATTCATCAGTTGCTTATAACCATCGACATTCTTCACATCATGTTAAATGATCATTTTTTAGATGTACAAAACTGAGATTCACACAGATGAGAATTAAGATAATACTATCAATTAGTGGCTGAACTGCTAAAACCTGTTTCTCTTCATCAGTCAAAAAGATATGTGGAGAGGTGTGTCCATACTAGGACACAGGGCCAGGATAGGGATCAAGTTCCAATTGGAAACTAGGGCAGATTTTACAGGGGATATGAAGGAGGCACATCTCCTCTGAGAGAAAAACAATCTTCATTCTTAAAATAAGTAATCACCCCTCACATTTGATTTTCAGAGCATGACATCATGAGAGAAGGATATAAAATTGCTTTGAAACAAAAAGTTCCACATAATCTATGTAAATATATTATTATAGTTATACAGAAAATCTTGCTAACCCCTTTTCCTCCCACACAGATTTCCCAAAATTAACTTAAAAATTAAGAAAAAGATGGTCACGAGGCCTAATTTACTCAAACTATCTGTATACACTATCCGAGGTTATTAAATAATCATTACACATACCGAGAGTTTACAATAAAAATGCCTAGTATTTGTAAAGCACTTTTAACTTTTGAAAGCACTTTTGAACCATTATTCCATTTCATTTTCACAACAGTTCTATAAGTATCTCCAGGGAAAAGACTATCATTATCCTTAACATCAGTGCCACGCAGTAGGCAATCAATAAATGTTTATTGAATGAATACATGAATTAAAGGAAAGAAGAATAGATAGATTGGGTGGATCTATACATGAGTACAAATAAAAATTATGTTACTTATTTCTAGGGTATAATGTCTCTCAAAATCTATATTTGTAGTGATGTCTTAGATGACTAAAATTATAATCTTACACTTATACTTCCTTAGTATTAGGGTTTTAAGGTTGTTTCCTTTCTGACTTACATTGCATTCTTATCTTTAGGAATACACTAACTCAGTATAGCTTGCATAACTAAATCCAACTAAGCATGATGAGATTCCCTGAGTGCTTCTACAAATAGGTGAAAAAATATAGATATGTTTAGGCTTATTCTTGTATATTTTTTAATTGCTTATTTTACAGACCATTCTAATCTAGCATTTCTAGATTTTATTTCATTTGAGCCTTTTTTATATTTGCTATCACAACTTTTCACAGATTTCCTATGACTCCATTCCAGCCATTTCTTGAATTTTACTTGTGGATATCTAGGCATTCATTAGTTTGGTTTATGTTGTTCCACTTTCTTCTAGATTTATATCTACTAACCAACACCTGCCACTGCCCTCTTTCATTTATCCTGACACATGTTATCACAACTATTAGCAACATATCAAAATATTTTATACTCAAAAGGGAGAGGTAAGATGGCAGACCCTATCCTTGCATCATCACTTGAACACAGCTAGATAAATATTAAATCATTCTGAACAGCCAATAAATTGATCTGAGGACTGACAGAATGAACTTCACAGCTAGAGAGAGAGAAGAGATCACATCACGGAAGATAGGTGTGGAGATGTGATTTGAGGGAGAAAAGGATCTCAGATACTGCAGAGGGGAGGAAGCCCTGGTCACAGAAAGAGGCAAGAAAGAAAAAGAGACAAAGAAAAGGGGAGAAAGAGCAGTGCACAGGGGATTGCACAAGGGATTGCACAGGAAAACACTTCCCTGAAGCCATTGACTGGGAAAATAAGAGAGGCTGATTATTGTGAGTTTTTACAACCAGCGGACCACAAAAACTAGAGTTTCAGAGGTCTGCACTGTGGCTAGCATTGAGCCTGGTGGGTACTGCATTGCTCCTGTGGAGGAGGGCAGAGGCCCAGGGGCAGATGGTGCCATTACAGACTCCCCTGGGATGCACTGGGAGAGACAGTTCCCCCTTCTTGGAGTGTATCTGGGAAAGGTGGTATTGCCTCTCAGGGGAAAAAAAAGCTGATGGCCGCCATTTTGCTAACCCTCCCCTTAAGTTTAGAGGTAGAGACACCTGCTGAGGGCAGCTAACCTGGACACAGGCTTTTTGCTATGCTTTACTCTAAACTCAACTCCTGCACATTGGTGCAACTGCCCTTCTGGGACAAACTGGCACCAGCCCCAGTGTGGCAAGTCCCTCCCCTAGAAGGCCAGCATGGATCCTCACTGCACCAAGTTCCTAAAGCTTGGCGTTTTGAAACTCAGTCTGTCTTTCTGAGATACAACACAGATGCAGTGACACAAGGTGGGCGGATGGCCCAGACATAGAAAGGGTGAAGGCAGAGATCCGAGGGACACCTGGGACACATGAAGAAAGATTATTTAATCTTCTGTGAAGGCTTTCTGGACAGTGGACAGAAGCAAAAGACGAGGGAGAGGGCTGGTGCCATTTTTCTCTCCCATCCATCAGCACGGACTGACTTCAGTGAGCAGAACAGAGCCAGAACAGAACAGTGGAGGTCTGAGCCACTTATACCAAGCCGTGTTCTATCTGTGCACTGCAGGTGCTTCTTTACTACTGCAAGTGTGAGAACCAGAGCAGCAAGCTCCTCCCCCAGAAGAACAGCACAGACACCCTGCACACACAAAGTCTACTGACTGCAGTCAAACACAGCATCAGAGTGCACACAGCATATACCAGAGACATTTCTTGAAGCACTGGGCCCTGGACAATATATGGCTTCTTCTTAATAAAGCCATTACTCTCAGGAGTATGAAACATAATAGGCTTTCCTAACACACAGAAGAAGACAGAGACCTAGACAAAATGCCAAGATGGAGGAATCATCCCAAAGGAAGGACCAAGAAAAGGTCATCACTAGGGATCTGATTAAAATAGATATAATATTCCTGATCCAGAATATAAAGCAGCAATCTTAAGATTACTAGTTGGGCTTGAGAAAAGCATAGGAGACACCAGGGAGTCCCATACTGTATAGATAAAAGACCTAAAAACTAGTCAGGATAAAAGAAAAAGTACTTTAACTGAGGTGAAACTAACTGAATGTAATTACCACAAGGATGGAAGAAGAAGAGAAATGAATAACTAATATAGATGATAAAATTATGGAAAACAATGAAACTGAAAAGAATAGGGAAAGAAAAATATTGGATCATGAATGTAGACTTAGGGAAGTCAATGACTCCATAAAGATTGATGACATTTAGATCACAGGACTCCCAGAAGTAGAAGAGAGGGAAAAAGAAGTAGAAGGTTTAGTTGAACAAATTATAGCAAAAATTTTCCCTAATCTGGGGAAGGAAACAAATATTCCAATCCAGGAGGCTGAGGGAACTCCCATCAAAATCAATAAAACAGGACAACACCAAGAATATCATAGTAAAACTTACAAAATACAGAGATAAGGAAAAATCCCTAAAAGCAGCAAAAGAAAAGAAATCCCTAAATTACAAGAGAATACAATTAAGTTACCAGTAGATCTATCCATAGAAACTTGGCAAGCAAGAAGAAAGTGGCATGATATATTCAACATGCTGAATGGGAAAAATATGCAGACAAGAATATTCTCTCCAACAAGGCTACCATCCACAATAGAAGAAGAGATAAAGAGTTTCCCAGACAAACAAAATCTGAAGGAGTTCGTGACTACTAAACTAGCACTGCAAGAAATATTAAAGGTAGCTCTTTGAGTGGTAAAGACCAAAAGCAACAAAGACAAGAAAAGAACAGAGAAAATCTCCAGAAACACCAACTTTACAGGTAATAAATTCATATCTATCAATAATCATGCAGAGTAAATGGACTAAATGCTCCAATCAAAAGATATAGGGTATCAGAAGAAAAAAAAAAAGAACAATCTATATGCTATAAAGACTCATATTAAACCCAAAGACACCAACAGATTGAAAGTGAGGGAATGGAGAACCATTTATCATGCAAATGGACCTCAAAAGAAACCTGAAGTACTGATACTTAAGTCAGACAAACTAGATTTTAAACCAAGACAGGAGATGAAGAAGGGCACTATATCAAAATAAAGGGATCTATCCAACAAGATCTAACAATTATAAATGTTTATGCCCCTAACTTGGGAGCACCCAAATATATAAGACAACTAATAACGAACATAAAGAAACTCATTGATAATAATACAATAATAGTAGGGGACTTTAACACCCCCACTTACTTCAATGGACAGATCATCTAAAGAAAATCAACAAGCAAACAAGGGCTTGGAATCACATGCTTGACCAGATAAACTTAACAGATATGTTAAGAATACGTCATCCTAAAGTGGCAGAATACACATTATTTCAGAGTGTGTATTATCCAGAATAGATCACATACTGGATCACAAATCAGGCCTCAACATATACAAAAAGATTGAGATCATGTCATGTATATTTCCAATCACAATACTATGAATATGAAGTCAGACACAAGAAAAAAATTGGAAAGACCACAAATACATGGAGGGTAGAGAACATCTTACTAAAGAATGAATGGGTTAACCAGGAAGTAAAGAAGAAATTTTTAAAAAGACATGGAAACAAGTTAAAATGAAAACACGATGGTACAAAACCTTTGGGATGCAGCAAAAGTGGTCCTAAGAGGAAGGATATAGCAATACAGGCCTACTTCAAGAAGCAAGAAAAGTCTCAAAAATACAACCTCACACTTAAAGAAGTTAGAAAAAGAATAACAAATGAAGCTTAAATTCAGCAGAAGGAGGGAAATAATAAAGATTAGAGCAGAAATAAATGATGTAGAAAAAAAACCCACTAGAACAGATTAATGAAACTAGGAGGTTAATTAATAATTAATAAAATTGATTAACCCATAGACAGACTTGTGAAAAAGAACACAGAGAAGAAAGACACAAGTAAATAAAATCACAAAAGAGAGAGAAGAGATCACAACCAACACCACAGAAATACAAACAATTGTAAGAGAATATCATGAAAAATTATATGCCAACAAATCGGGCAATCTGGAAGAAATGGACAAATTCCTAGAAACATACAAACTACCAAAGCTGAAACAGGAAAAATAGAAAAATTAAGCAGACCCATAACCAGCAAATAAATTGAATCGATAAACACAAATCTCCCAACAACCAAAAGTCCAGGGACAGGTGGCTTTCCAGGGGAATTCTATCAAAAATTTGAAGAGTTAATACCTATTCTTCTCAAACTGTTCCTAAAAATAGAAATACAAGAAAAAAAAAAGAAAAGAAAGAAATAGAAGGAAAACTTCCAAACTCATTCTAAGAGGCCAGCATTACCTTGATTCCAAAAGCAGAAAAAGACCCCACTAAAAAGGAGAACTACAAGCCAATATCCTGGATGAATATGAATGCAAAAATTCTCAAAAAAAAAAAAATACTAGCAAATCAAATCCAACAGTAACTTAAAAGAATCATTCACCACGATTAAGTGGGATTTATTCTTGGGCTGCAAGGATAGTTCAATATTTGCAAATCAATCAATATGATACATCACGTTAATAAAAGAAAGGATAAAAATCATATCATCCTCTCAATAGACACAGAACCAGCATTTTAAAACATACAACATCCATTCTTTTTTTTAAATTTAATTTTATTTTTTCAGTGTTCCAAGATTCTTTGTTCATGCACCACACCCAGTGCTCCATGCAATACGTGCCCTCCTCAATATCCATTCTTGATAAAAACCTCAAGCAAGTAGGGATAGATGGAACATATGCAACACCATAAAGGCCATATACAAAAGACCCACAGCTAATATCCTTAATGGGGAAATACTGAGAGCTTCTCCTCTATGGTCAGGAACAAGACAGGCATGTCCACTTTCACCAATGTTATTTAACAAAATATTAGAAGTCCTAGCCTCAGCAATCAGACAACAAAAAGAAATAAAAGGCATCCAAATCATCAAGGAAGAAGTCAAAGTTTCCTCCTTCCTTCCTTCTTTCCTTCCTACTTTCCTTCCTTCCTTCCTTCCTTCCTTCCTTCCTTCCTTCCTTCCTCTCTCTCTCTCTTTCTTTCTCTCTCCCTTTCTTTCTTTCTTTGTTTCTTTCTTTCTTTCTTTCTTTCTTTCTTTCTTTCTTTCTTTCTTTCTTCTATTTATTTTAATGAGAGAGAGAACACACAAGCAGAAGGGGTTGAGGGAGAGGGAGGGAGAAACCAAGTAGATTCTGTACTGAGTGCAGAGTCTGATGCAGGAATTGATCTCACTATCCTGAGGTCATGGCCTGAGCTGAAATGAAGAGTTGGTCACTTAACTGATTGAGCCACCCATGAACCCTCAAACTTTAATTATTTACAGACAACACGGTACTCTACCAAGAAATTGTAGAACTGATACAGGAATTCAGCAATGTCACAGGACACAAAGTCAGTGTACAGAAATCTGTTGCATTTCTGTACATGTATAATGAAGCAGCAGAAAGAGAGTTCAAGGAATCCATCCCATGTACAATTGCACCAAAACACATAAGATACTTAGGAATAAACCTAACCAAACAGGTAAAAGATCTGTACTCTAAAAACCACAGAACACTTATGAAAGAAATTGAAAATGACATAAAGAAATGGAAAAACATCCCATGCTCATGGATTGGAAGAATATTGTTAAAATGTCTATACTACCCAAAACAATCTACACATTTAATGTAATCTCTATCAGAATACTACCAGCATTTTTCACAGAGCTATAACAAATAATCCTAAAATTTGTATGGAACCACAAAAGACCCCAAACAGCTAAAGCAATCTTGAAAAAGAGAAGCAAATCTGGAGGCAGCACAAGTTATATTACAAAGCTGTAGTCATCAAGACATTATAGTACTGCACACAAAAAAAGACACACGGATCAATGGAACAGAATAGAAAATCCTGAAGTTGACCAACAACTATAAGGTTAACTAATCTTTGACAAACCAGGAAAGAATATCCAAGTGGAAAAAGACAGTCTCTTTAACAAATGGTGTTTGGAACAGTGGGCAGCCACAAGAATGAAACTGGACCACTTTCTTACAGAATACACAAAAATAAACTCAATATGGATGAAAGACGTAAATGTGAGACAGAAAACTTTGAGGCAGCAATCTGTTTGACATGGGCTGTGACAATGTCTTACTAGACACATTGCAGAAGGCCAGGGAAACAAAAGCAAAAACGAACTATTGGGAGTTCATCAAAATAAATAGCTTTTGCATAGCAAAGGAAACAATCAAGAAAGCTAAAAGGTAACCTAAGGAATTGGAGAAAAAAATCACAAATGACATATTTGATAAAGGGTTAGTATCCAAAACATATAAAGTACTTGAATTTTCTTCAACACCCATACAATAAATAATTCAATAAAAAATGGGCAGAAGCCATGAGTATATATTTTTCCAAAGAAGACATACAGGTGGCCAACTGACACAAAGATGATCAACATCACTCATTATCAGTGAAACAGAAGTCAGAACTACAATGAGATATCACCTCACACCTGTTAGAAAGGCTAAAATCAACAACACAAGAAACAACAGGTGTTGGTGAGGATGTGCAGAAAAGCAAAACCTATTGTACTGTTGGTGGTAATGCAAACTGATGCAGCCACTCTGCAAAACGGTATGAAGAATCCTCAAAAAGTTAAAAATAGTACTTTCCTATGACCCAGCAATTGTACTAGTAGATATTTACCCAAAGGATACAAAAATACAGATTTGAAGGGGCACATGCATCCTGATGTTAATATGTTAATAGCAGCATTATCAGCAATAGCCTTATTATGGAAAGAGCACAAGTTCCCATCAATAGATGAATGGATAAAGAAGTTGTATACATATACAGTGGAATATTACTCAGCCATCAAAAATAATGAAATCTTGCCATTTGCAGTGACATGGATGGCGCTAAAGTGTATTATGCTAAGTGAAATAAGTCAGTCAGAGAAAGACAAATACCATATGATTTTACTCATATGTGGAATTTAAGAAACAAACAGATGAACATAAGGGAAAGGGAAAAAAAGAAAGGGAGGCAAACTGTAAAACAGACTCTTAAGTGTAGAAAACAGAGGGTTGTTGGTAGGGAGGTGGGTGGGGGCGTGAGCTAAATGTGTGATCAGTATTAAGGAGGGTAGTTGTGATGAGCACTGGGTGTATTATGTAAGTGAAGAATCACTAAATTCTACTCCTGAAACTAATATCACACTATCTGTTAACTATAAATTTAAATATAGACAAGAAAAATAAAAAGTATAGATCTTATACTCTAGTACTTTCAGTTTTTTAAAATTTTCTCCAAATTCTCTATGATCTCTTTTTTATATTATCTGCCATGCCTAATACCTGAATTTCCTTGTGTTAATGCTCCCATCACTAAGACAAATCCTATCTTTTAAAATGAAGTTATCCAAATTAATCCATTGTTAAGAACTACTGTAATAGACTGATTGACTTTTCTTGGAGTAATCACAGTAACAAATTTAATGTTTTCCTTTGAAGTTTCTAAGTCAAAACTCATCACAGAATTGTTCATTTTAACTATTTTATCTTTAAGCATACTTTCTTATAGGGTATTTAGAAAACAATGTTAGTTATAAAATTTCCATTTACGTGTTTATTTTGGACATTGCAGGGGAATGTGGTTCTTTGTTTCTATTGACGACAGAGCTAGAATTACAGTATGTTCTACAGTATATTAATCCACAGGACTTTCAGTATTGTATATATAATGAAATGGCATGCTACATAATCAGCATCCAGTAAATATTTATTGACTGCCAACTATGTTCCAGAAGCAACTGCCAAAGTTGATACAATTTATACATCCTTTACATATTTATCATACCGAATTTATGTATGAGACTGTTCTAGGCTAATGAATATAAACAGGAAAACTAGACAATTATCACATTGCTGCATAAGTATAAGGAGTTTTCTAGTATTTCATAATGAAGCAGCTAGAATCCCTAGAGTTTGTACATTTGAACTCAAACAGGTCATTTCATTAGTTCTTATAGCTAATGTATTATGTGTGCCAATAACAAAGACATTGTTTTTAAGAAGTAGAAAGAGGGGACATCTGGGTGGCTCACTCATTAAGCATCTGCCTTCAGCTCAAGTCATGACCCCAGGGTCCTGGGATTGCCTTCAGCTCAAGTCATGACCCCAGGGTCCTGGGATTGAGCCCTGCATTGGGCTCCCTGCTCGGCAAGCTCCCCCTGCTGTGCACTCTCTCTCTCTGTCAAATAAATAAATAAAATCTTAACAAAAAGAAGTAGAAAAAGAAAATCTAATGATAACCATATATATATATATATATATATATATATATATATATATATGTTGGTGTTTGTAATATATTGCAGGAAGGGAGGTAAACTGTACATCCTTTGTTTTTAATCTTAAGAAACAAGGATTTTGTTTTATTTTTTAAAAATATTTTATTTATTTATTTGACAGAGAGAGAGATCACAAGTAGGCAGAGAGGCAGGCAGAGAGAGAGAGGCAGAAGCAGGCTCCCTGCTGAGCAGAGAGCCCGATGCGGGGCTCGATCCCAGGACCCTGAGATCATGACCTGAGCCGAAGGCAGAGGCTTTAACCCACTGAGCCACCCAGGCGCCCCAGAAACAAGGATTTTAAAATTGTTGTTTTGTCACTGATATGATCTTTGATTTCTTCTGCAAGGAAAGAGTAAGAAACCCAGTGATGGTCTAATGTTTCATGAAAAAAATGCTAGTTATCATAGCTAATAAAGATTCTGTTCGCCATTATCAAATTGAAATCTACTTCATTGCTTTGCAATGTGAGCAGAGTCATGAACCCACTGTTCGGGGAAATTTCCTTTCTAATTTCATTGTGTTCCTACCCATTATGAGTCACCAAAATCTATTAACCTGTATATTGATGAAACCATATGTGTTCTCACTTTAATTTCTTCACCATGAGTTATTTTGCCATGGAAGAATGTTGCCTTTGGAGTTTAAAGTAATGTGTTTGACTATATACCATCTATTTGAACTTAGACAAATTTCTGAGCCTCTTTGGGCTTTGGTTTTTTCAACTACCAAAAAAGTAATAATACCTGTTCTATTTACTTTGCAGAATTTTTATGATAATCAAAGGTAATAAATAGGCGGGAAACTGCTTTTTGAGCTAAATTGCTAAACAAAATTGAGCTTTCAAGGAAGTGCCTCACAATATTTTTTTCTCTTTTGCCAAGTCACGGATCTACTAAGAGTCCAACACATGAATTAGAAAGCAAAGGAATGCAGTAACAACCGAATTGATCATTATATACTATTGAGTATGTACTAATCAAAATCTCCAAGAATGTGTCTAAGCATTCTTACTACCATAAATGTCAGTAATACATATGTTTTGAAGGGAAGATGAAACCTATCCATAATACATTTGTTTGTAAGACTTTCTGTGGCTCCTGGAGTCCATTAGCATTAAATGGAAAAAGATCTAAGACCTACAAACATTACTAAATCTTTAGTGACCAGAATGATTTGTGACAGTAGCATTTACTGACAATGAAGAATGTGATGTACAGAATAGCTGTTGCACTCAGTCTGTGTAGTCTTTATATTCTTTGGTTTGAAGATAAAATTGTTCTTTAAAAGAGGGTATAATTTTGTGTGATCATACTAACGTATAATACATGCTTCAGCAGTATGGTCTCTGGCACTTAATTAAACTTCTCTATTTAGTCTTTGCAATAACATTCAAAGATCATTATCAGGAACAAAGCAACAAATCTAAAACCTTTGTTTCCTAAAATTAAACACAAGGTACATGTTCTTTCCTTCTCCCACTACAGTCAGTATATTGACAGTAACAGTAAAATATTTGGATTGCAAGTTTTTTTTAAATTTTATTTTATTTTTTCAGTGTTCCTGGATTCATTATTTATGCACCACACCCAGTGCTCCATGCAATACGTGCCCTCCTTAATACCCACCACCAGGCTCACCCAAGTTTTTATTAGCTCTTATTTTCCTCCTTTTTAAAATCAATTTCTTTGTTCTTGCACACATCTCCTGTCAATAAAATGAAAAATGATATAGATTTAGGAGGATAGTGGTCTCAGTGTAGCATCTCACATATTATTATTCCAGTATCATCTGTTACAAAGTAAGACCAATTCCCACATCTAATTACAAACAGGATTTCAGAGTCATTAAACAAAATACATTTCCATTAGTGCTGCCGTAAGATGATAGAGAAAAAATGAAGATTAGTTCATGTTCCACCTCTGTTTTTCAAGCTTTGAAGATTTAGACCTCTGTACTCAGACACCATAAATTTGTGGAAGATCAACAAGGTGATAGACATGTAAAAATGCTTCATATTAAACAGTTTAACTGTGTTACTTGCATTTTGTCATTAGTTTTTGCTCCATTGCATTTAGTTCTGATAGTAAAAATAGCAAGAAATGGAAAGGTTCTTTCCCTATTACTTGGCAGGTGCCTGGAGGTATGTCCTTGTGTTCTACAAAGAATTGTTCTACATACTTCAAAGTAAATTTGGTACAACAAAGCTTACATATGAAAATGGGTTACTTGCAAGTAGGTAATTTTGATTCAGTGAGACAAAGTTTTTTTTTTTTTCTACTATTAAAATGCAGTGCCAGTTTTTAGAATGCAAGAAGGGTTATAAACTAGATAAAGTAAATCATATGGTATGCCTAAATGGTTGAAATGTAAACTAAGAGATATATATTTTCTTTCAGTGAATACATGCCATGCGCATTAACATTAATGCTTCCAGGGAGGACTATATCCTGAAGTATTGTTGAATGACGGATGTACACAATCAATAGCATTTATTTAGTTACAGCTTTTCTTATGGAAAGTCTGTTTCGATAGTCCAAAGAGACCTTTAATGTTTTGCTATTCATATTATGTTAATCCATACAGTGCATGGAGACTAGAGTTTTTCGAAACTGAAGGAAGATAAATATAATTGATCTGGTTCTATAAGTAAAGGAGAGAGAAAACTTCTCATTTCAGTTTTAACTCTTTTTTTTTTAAAGATTTGATTTATTTATTTCACAGAGAGAGAGATTACAAGTAGGAAGAGAGGCAGGCAGAGAGAGAGAGGGAGGAAGGCTCCCCGCTGAGCAGAGAGCCTGATGCGGGGCTCAATCCCAGGACCCTGAGATCATGACCTGAGCTGAAGGCAGAGGCTTTAACCCACTGAGCCACCCAGGCACCCCTGTTTTAACTCTTTCAAGAACAATCATAAGCCCAATTCTTCTTCCATTGTATGTTAATGATTTTACCATTTTATTGTGGGGGAGCTTTGGACCAGGGCTACCTTTTTTTTTTGCCATGTGCTGTTGAGATGCATTATATAGCACTTCAGCACTATCTAATGTGTATTAAGAAAGTGTATTTTAGTTAAACTAGAATTCTAGAAAAGAAACAGAGGGTTGACAATCAAATCATATCTGGATTATTAGTTTTCTAAAATTTATTTATAGGCAGTCTCTGAACTAAATGGCCACTCTTACATATGTATAGAACACTTCTCTTGCTCCCTTCTGAAATTAGAGTGCCAAAATAACCAGTTACCCTATACCCAAAGGTAGAATTACCATAGCTTGTATTGACCTTAAATGTCATCCACTTCCTATTTTTGTATATAAAAAGAAACAGAGGGTTAGCTATAGGAAGAGAATTGCTTCTTGGCAGACATCGTTCTAGAACCCATATCTCCTAACATCCAATAATGATTTGGCTTCGTCTGCAACCTTGCAACTTAGTTTCAAATGCCTCCTCTTATTTTTCCTCCTTTCCAAACCATTCTGACAGTTCTTGTTTCTTGCTTGAAGGAAGGGATTCAGCCTGATCAAATGTAATCTAGTTATCTACAACTCACACAAATACTTTATAAATTGAAGTACTTACCAAATGCATTTTTATAAATAATTATAATAGATATTGATAACATCCAAAATGGGAAATAATCAGAAATAGGAAGATTTTGCCTAGGAGAGACATGTCTCTCTTCTTTTTCTCTTTTCTCTCTCTTTCTCTGTCTCACACTTCCAGAAACATTATTGCAGTGTATGAAATTCTATTAATATATCCAGTAGTTAATTCCAAAAGTAGACACAGCTCAGAAATGCAGTAAAAAGAGGATGGTGAAGAGGAAAAGGAGAGAATAGAGTTGGAAACATCATTAAGAAACAGGAGCTAGGTACAAGTGGTGATTTAGACATCAGACCATTCCACAGGTCGACGGAAAATATCAGTTGAGCTCCTTGAGTGTTTCACTTACTGTGATTTTGTCAGTAGAACTTCCAGATAATGGTGATAATTATGAATTTTATGAAAATAAAAAAAGTGTATATCGATACTCCTACCAAAGGAGTCCTCTGTGGAACACAAAACCCACAATAATTTACAAAAAGAAAGTTTAACCAACCATATAGCAAAGTATGCACATCTCTCTCCATAGAAAGGCTAGAGACCCAGAAATCAGGGGATAACATGTGTTTTACAAATTACTCATAGGGGCGTCTGGGTGGCTCAGTCGGTTAAGCATCCAAGAGTCTTGGTTTCAGCTCAGGTCACAGTCTCAGGGGGTCATGAAATCAAGCCCCATGCTGGGGTCTGCATTCAGTGGAGAGCCTGCTTGAGATTCTTTCTCTCCCTCTCCCTTTGCCCCCCCTCAAATAAATAAGTAAAATCTTTTTAAAAACTACTCCTACACATTATTTCCAGTGGTAATATCAAAAAGTTTATACTTTTCTACCAAAGTAAGGTGCAATTTTAAATTGGACCACCTCAGTAGGAATTCAACTTTTACAACCTATCTTGAGACTTTTCCAAAATACAGTGACACAAAAAACCTCATTTCCAATTTTGCCATTATTCCTGGTTAGCTAGTTATGTGATTTTTTCCTTCATTGACTATAAATTAGCAGCTAACATAGAATAGAAACTATTTTATCAAAATAAAAGATTTTATTAAGCTAATATGGAATAGAAAATTTTTATTAAATGTTCCGATGTAGAGACAATTAAACTTATAAATGCACAGTGACTTTCAGAGAAAAGTCAGGGTATAATCATAGCATAGAAAACACTAGGATCACTAGACTGAAAACATAAAAGTTTTGTTTCTATTACTACTAATTTTCTCCTATTGTTAAACTGTGTAACTTTAAGGAAGACACTGGATTTGTTTGTACCTTTCTTTTCTATGACAATAGGAAGAGTATTGGCTTCTTACTTGCCTCACAGGAGTATTATAAGGCATGAGGAGGTCAATAATTATATTTTGGCAATATGTATATAAAAATAATTAAAATGCCAATAGAAAATATCATTTAAAAATGCTGATATGTATATATTATTTTTATATTAGTAGAGACTAAAAATTTCCATGTTTATAAATGATAATGCTATCGTAGTTAAAGCACTAAAATGAAGTGTTTTCTCCTGTTTGTCAAAAAGAAAATGATTAAGAAAATACTTTGTCCATTGGACAAGTGTGTAAAAATAATACATACCTTAACAACCCCAAAACACTCCTGGTAAACCTGCACGGCACTCACAAAGATGAAAAACAGTCTTTCTTTGGTCTTGTCATCTTTAACACTAAAATAACAGCCTAGACATTTTGCCTATTTAGAATAAAAGACCTACCTCCTTTGCCTTTTGAAGCACTTGAAAATTTAAAAGAGAAAAACTAAAAATGCTGACCACATAATAGCTGACTATTCATGGTGGGTGTAGAATATGAAAGGTTACAATATGGATCTGTGCCTACGCTTTTCTTTTCAACTTAAGCAACATGCTCCTGGTTCTGCTAACTTGGCAATCATACAGCTGACAGATTTCTGAGTTTTCTAAATAATGCATGGGCTTTTCTTCTAACATGTCAGTGCAAAAGTATCAATTCCACCCCAGTGTTGTTCATGATGCTGATTTGACTTGACAGCATTCCATTAAACCAATGAGGTTTTTTTTTTTTCCTTCTTCATGGTTCCTTAAATATTCCTCTGCGTGATATCTTTGTGGTTTTTTAAACATATTATGAAGGAATCACATAAGAAAACTCCATGGCAGATACAGTCAGAAAAAAAAGTTACAAAACAATAAAACTTTATAGCAAGAAACTTTTCCCAATTCTCTTGATTCCTCAAATGTCACCTCACTTACTTCCCCACCCCTAAATAAAAGCTCTACACTCAAAACTTTTGAACTTCTAAGGAAATACCACTGAAATATGTAGTACTGTTTGGTATCTCTCTTGGGAAAGCAAAAACACATTCACTAAATCACACATGTTAGCTTCAGAGTCTATACAAGGAAAACAAATGCTTTGTTCCTCACTCAGTCCTTTTTGAAAGCAGGATTTTATGAAAGTCCTTTACGAAATCAGGACAATCCAATGATGCTCCATTGATTATGTCCCAGCAGTATAAAGCAGTGTAGAGCCAAAAAGTCTGAAGAGAAGAGCATTTGTGCTCTATTTTTTGAATAAGGTAAATATTTTTCAGAGAAGCTGCTGCCCCATAAAATGTAAACCTTAAGCATCTGGAGAAAAGAACTTTTGCTTCATGGTTAAAAATGATTTAGATGTAAATAAGTATTAGGAGGTTCTAAAGGCTTCTTTGAAAATTTCTGCAAGCCATTTAAGATAAATATTAGGATCTTACAATGATGTCCTAGGGGAGGAACTTGTAACTATTCATGACCCAACTGGAGAAGCTTGACAATTTGATTCTGATTGAAAGAGAAACCTGGTCTGGGAATGCATCAGGTAAAGTAGACAAAGGCTCCATTTGCACATGGAGAATAATACTTGCGAAATGACTTTCATTTTGTTCGCAAGAAGGAGAAGTCAAGCATCTTCAATAAAATTTAGAAATACTGGGGATTGGAGGCAAGATGGCGGAGAAGTAGGAGACCCTGTTACAACCGGTCCCCTAAAGTGAGCTGGATATATCTACCAGAACACGGTGAATGCCCATGAAATCAGCCTGAGAAGTAAGATTTTTCACTTCTGGATCTCTACAGGAGCAGAAGGCAGCAGTGGAGAGGTAAAGCAGAGTGGGAACACACGAACCTATATCGGAGGACAAACAGAGGGGAAGGGAGCCACCAGAAGCGACCCAAGGACAGTAATACCCCAAAGGAAAGTGCCCTGTGGTTGGGGACCAGCATTAACTTAGAGTCTGGTTAAAAAACACTTAAAAAGAGCAAAAGATTGTAAGGAGCAACTACTGGAAGTGGTTGGTCACAGGCACGGGCCTAAGCCAACGTTCCCAGGAAGGACACCACCCGCGTCAAAGAGAGACTGTCAGGGGGTTCAGTCCGTGGTTGATGAACCTGCAGCTTTCCGCTTCTTGCTCCATTTCCTGGGCAGGGCGCACTCCTGCAAGCGCCTTAGAGAGCCTGGTGGGGTCCATGAGCCTGCAGCTTCTCTCTATGTGCACCACTCTGTGGACTGGGTGCACTCCCACAAGCCCCTGAGACACGAGGTGGGAGCCCTGGCTGGCGGTCTCTAGGACTGCAGGACATCCGCTGCCTGCCACAGGGTCTGGGCACTCCCAGCCAGCACCTGAGAGAACTAAGCTGATCTCGGGGAGGAATCTGAGCACATCCGGCGCAGGCCTGGAGCAGAGAGCAGTCCCGGCAATGGCAGCCACCAGAAGCGAGTTTCCTAGACCTCTCGGCTAGGGTGCAGAGGCCAGCAAGGGCCTCGCGGGGCCACTGCGACCACGACTAGGGGTGCACACCACCCTTGGCGGGCTGCGGTGTGAGCGGAGCTTGCAGAGGGGATACTATTCTGGCCCACCCAGAGGGGAGCAGACTGAGGCTTCTCTGTGACACGGAGGTCTGGGTATGGGCAGATTCCTTGACTGGACTCTCTGAAAAGGTGAAAAAGCCACAAAAGAGCGAAAACCTCCAGAGAGCAGAAGCCTGAAAAACTGTTTTCCACAGAGCCCAGCCCCTGGATTGGGGGACAGGGAGACTCAACCCAAGCAAGATTGACTGGAAAACAACACGGCAGGACCCTCCCCCAGAAGACAAGCCAAAAAAACAAGAGGACAATAAACATAGGGTCCCCATAAAAATACAAAACCCCAACATCAGGAGAAATCAATATATTAAGCTCCCGATAATACCCTAAAACCTGTATATTTCATAGATACAAGTTTCTTTCTTTCTTTCTTTCTTTTCCTTTTTTCACTCGTTCTCATGTTTCTTGGTTTTTAAAAAATTTTTTAAACTACTGAACACTGCAACTGGAGGCTTAATACAACGTATCGAGGAGTTATAACCACCCTCCCATCTTATCCTTCTGTCAGTGTTTCTATGTATTTGTTTTTGTTCTGATATTATATAAATCTTATTCTTGAGGTTCATTCTGACTAGGTTCTTTTATTTCTTGTCATATACTTTTGTAGGTCTTTATGTTTTTTTGTGTTTGTATATATACCTTATAAATCTTATTTTTGGGGCCCATTCTGGCTTGGATCTCTTTCTTTCTCTCTCTTTCTCTTTTTGTCTTTATTCTTTCTTTTTGGTGGTGAATTCCAATTGCTCCAAAAACCTTCAAGGGTGCACCCTGCCTGGATTGTGGGTGATATATTCAGCTATACATCCTCTCATCCATTTCTCAGCAAAATGACTAGAAGGAGGAACATGCAACAGAGGAAAAACCCAGAGACTGCACCCTTTCCCTCAGAACTATTGGACATGGACAAAAACTGTATGTCAGAAAGGGAATTCAGGGTAACAATTATCCAGACAATGGCTAGGATGAGGAAAAACATTAATGACAACATAGAATCTCTGAGGGCAGAACTGAAAAACAGTATGGCAGAGGTTACAAACGCTATCAGTGAGATCCAATCTAATATAAATAGTCCCTTCAAATAAAGTAATTTGGTACCCCCCCCAAAAAATAACATAAATAGTCTAACAGCTAGAGTTACTGAGACAGAGGATAGAATTAGTGATCTAGAGGACAAGATGGTTGAGAAGAAAGGTCAGGAGGAGGGCTGGAACAAACTGCTTAGGAATCATGAGCACAGACATAGGGAAATAAATGATGACATGAAACGTTGCAATGTCAGAATTGTTACAATCCCTGAGCAGGTAGAGAAAGACAGAAGACTAGAAGATATAGCTGAACAAATTCTGGATGAAAATTTCCCCAATCTGGGGAATGGAGCAAGTGTTAATGTCTTAGAGGCACAAAGGACACCCACCAGGATCAACAAGTCTAGAAAATCAGCTAGACACATAATTGTAAAATTTGCAAATGATAGTTTTAGACAAGAGGTCCTGAGGGCAGCTAGGGGGAAGAGATCTCTTACGTACAGAGGAAGAGCAATCAGAATAATGTCGGACCTGTCCACAGAAACCTGGCAAGCCAGAAAGGGCTGGCGAGACATATTCAGGGCACTAAATGAGAAGAACATGCAGCCAAGAATACTTTATCCAGCAAGGCTCACATTCAAAATGGGCGGAGAGATAAAGAGCTTCCAAGACCTACAAGGATTAAAAGAGTATGTGACCACCAAGCCAGCACTATAAGAAATATTAAAGGGGGTTCTA
>CM052901.1:45973150-46000679 GCA_028534135.1 Potos flavus
CCTCTCAGTGGATGCAGAAAAAGCATTTGACAAAATTCAGTATCCGTTCCTGATTAAAACTCTTCAAAGTGTATAGATAGAGGGAACATTCCTCAACTTCATAAAATCTATCAATGAAAAGCCCACAGTGAATATCATTCTCAATGGGGAAAAGCTGACAGCCTTCCCTTTGAGATCAGGAACACGACAAGGATGCCCACTCTCGCCACTCTTGTTCAACATAGTACTAGAAGTCCTAGTGACAGCAATCAGACACCAAAAAGAAATAAAAGGTGTTCAAATTGACAAAGAAGAAGTCAAACTCTCTCTCTTCGCAGAGGACATGATACCTTACATGGAAAATCCAAAAGACTCCACCCCCAAACTACTAGAATGCACTCATACAGCAATTCAGTAATGTGGCAAGATACAAAATCGATGTACAGAAATCAGTTGCTTTCTTAAACACTAACAATGAACATAAGGAAAGGGAAATTAGAGAATCGACTCCATTTACTATAGCACCAAGAACCATAAGATACCTGGGAATAAACCTGACCAAAGAGGTAAAGGATCTGTACTCGAGGAACTATAGAATACTCATGAAAGAAATTGAAGAAGACACAAAAAGGTGGAAAAGCATTCCATGCTCATGGATCGGAAGAATAAACATTGTGAAAATGTCTAATCTACCCAGAGCAATCTATACTTTCAATGCCATCCCGATCAAAATTCCACCAGCATTTTTCAAAGTGCTGGAACAATCCTAAAATTTGTATGGAACCAGAAAAGACCCTGAATCGCCAAGGAAATGTTGAAAAAGAAAAAAACAAAGCTGGGGGCATCTCGTTGCCTGATTTCAAGCTTTACTACAAAGCTGTGATCATCAAGACAGCATGATACCGGCTCAAAAACAGACACATAGACAGTGGAACAGAGTAGAGAGCCCAGATATTGACCCGCAACTCTATGGTCAAATAATCTTCAACCAAGCAGGAAGAAATATCCAGTGGAAAAAAGACAGTCTCTTCAATAAATGGTGCTGGGAAAATTGGACAGCTATGTATAGAAGAATGAAACTTGACCATTCTCTTACACCATACACAAAGATAAACTCGAAATGGATGAAAGACCTCAATGTGAGGCAGGAATCTATCAAAATCCTAGAGAAGATAGGCAGTAACCCCTTTGACATCGGGCACAGCAACTTCTTTCAAGACGCGTCTCCAAAGGCAAAGGAAACAAAAGTGAAAATGAACTTTTGGGACTTCATTAAGATAAAAAGCTTCTGTACAGCAAAGGAAATAGTCAACAAAACAAACAGGCAACCCACAAAATGGGAGAAGATATTTGCAAATGACACTACAGACAAAGGTCATATATCTAAGATCTATAAAGAACTCCTCAAACTGAACACCCTAAAAACAGATAATCATGTCAAAAAATGGTCAGAAGACATAAACAGACACTTCTCCAAAGAAGACCTACAAATGGCTAACAGATACATGAAAAAATGTTCATCATCATTAGCCATCAGGGAGATTCAAATCAAAACCACATTGAGACACCACCTTATACCAGTTAGAATGGCCAAAATTAACAAGACAAGAAACAATAATTGTTGGAGAGAATGTGGAGAGGGGAAACCTCTTACAGTGTTGGTGGGAATGCAACTTGGTGTACCACTTTGGAAAATAGTGTGGAGGTTCCTCAAAAAATTAAAAATAGAACTACCCTATGACACAGCTATTTCACTACTGGGTATTTACCCCAAAGATACAGATGTAGTGAAAAGAAGGGCCACATGTACCCTTCTTAGAAAATTGCTCAAGAATGATTGGATCAACGAAGGAAATCAAAGAACTTAAACAATTCATGGAAATGAAATTGATGATGAGAATGAGAAGGAGACACATTGGCCAAAACCTATGGGATATGGCAAAGTCAGCCCTAAGGGGGAAATACATAGCCATCCAAGCCTCACTCAAAAAAACTGAAAAATCCCGAAGCAATGTCCATAATAGCCAAACTGTGGAAAGAGCTGAGATGCCCTTCAAAAGACGAATGGATAAAGAATACGTGGTTCATGGGACGCCTGGGTGGCTCAGTTGGTTAAGCGGCTGCCTTCGGCTCGGATCATGATCCCAGGGTCCTGGGATCGAGTCCCACATCGGGCTCCTTGCTCGGCAGGGAGCCTGCTTCTCCCTCTGCCTCTGCCTGCCTCTCTGCCTACTTGTGATCTCTCTCTCACTCTCTCTCTGACAAATAAATAAATAAAATCTTTAAAAAAATAAAAGAATATGTGGTTCATATATACAATGGAGTATTACTCAGCCATCAAAAAGGATGAATACCCGACTTTTGCATCCACATGGATGGGACTGGAGGAGATTATCCTGTGTGAAATAAGTCAAGCAGAGAAAGTCAATTATCATATGGTTTCACATAAGGAATAAAGTGCAGGACTTAGGAGAAGGAAAGGAAAAGTGAATTGGGGTAAATCAGAGGGGGAGATGAAAGATGGGAGACTATGGATTCTGAGAAACAAACTGAGTGTTATGGAGGGGAGGGAGGTGGGGGGATGGGTGAGCCTGGTGGTGAGTATTAAGGAGGGCACATATTGCATGGAGCACTGGGTGTGGTGCATAAACAATGAATCTTGAAACACTGAAAAATATAAAATTAAATTAAGATGTTAAAAAAATAAAAATAAAAAATAAAATAAAAACAGTGTTATTAAATATTAAAAAAATAAACATCGTTTGGATTTCCTCTTTGACTCAATGGTTGTTCAAGAGAGCATTTTTTATTTTCGATATAACTATACATTTTCCCTTCTCATTTTTGTCATTGATTTTGAGTTTCATTCTACTGTAGTCAGAAAGGATACTTGGCATGATTTCAAATTTTGTAAATTTGTGAAGACTTTCTTTGTTATCTAACAAGGAGAATGTTACAAATGTGTTTAAAAATAATGTCAATTCTGCTGTTGGGTAGACCATTCTGTATTTGTCTGTTATGTTCATTTCTCTATACAGTTGTTCAAGATAACTTTGATAGCTTTTTCTTTATTGATTTTTTGGTCTAAATGTTCTATCCATTATTGTAAGTGGAGTATTGAGGTTCCCTACAATTACTGTATTGCTGTAAATTTCTGACTTCAGATCTGTCAATATTTGCTTTTTTTTTTTTTTATTTTATTTATTTGACAGAGAGAGACATAGCGAGAGAGGGAACACAAGCAGGGGGAGTGGCAAGGGAGAAAGCAGGCTTCCTGCCAAGCAGGGAGTCCAATGCGGGGCTCTATCACAGGGCACTGGGATCATGACCTAAGCCGAAGGCAGAAGCTTAACAACTGAGCCACCCAGGTGCCCCAATATTTGCTTTATATACATAGGTGCTCTGATGTTGGATGTACGTATATTTATAAATGATATCACTTCCTGTTGAATTGACACTTTTTATCATTTTATAATGACCTTTGTTTCTAGAAACAATTTAAGACATAAAATCTATTTTGCCAGATATAATTATAACCACTCTTGCTTTCTTCTGGTTACCATTTGCATTGTATATCTTTTTTTCATCTCTTTGTTTTCAATCTATGTGTGTCATTAAAACTAAATTCAGTCATTTGTAGACGGCATATTACTGGACCTTATTTTTTATTGGAACCCTTGTTTATTCATGTTTTACATTTTCCAACTATATACAATCACCATGTAGTATTTTTTAAATTTTATTCAAGTATAATTAACATACAATGTTATATTAGTTTCAGGTGTGCAATATAAGGATTAAAAAATTCTATACATTTTCCAGTGCCCATAAAATAACTGCACCATCCTAACACCCGCTTCTCTCCTGGCACTTCATTGTACTCTGTATTTAAAGGTCTAATGCCAGGGCGCCTGGGTGGCTCAGTGGGTTAAAGCCTCTGCCTTCGGCTCAGGTCATGATCTAGGGTCCTGGGATTGAGCCCCGCATTGGGCTTTCTGCTCAGTAGGGAGCCTGCTTCCCCCCCTCTCTCTGCCTGCCTCTCTGCCTACTTGTGATCTCTACCTCCTGTCAAATAAATAAATAAAATCTTTAAAAAAAAAAATTTCACAGAATTCATCTTTAAAAAAAAATAAAGGTCTAATGTTTGTATTTTTTCCTTTGTTCATTTGTTTTGTTTCTTAATGTCCATATATGATTAAAAACTTGTGATATTTGTCTTTTTCTGGCTTATTTCATTTAGCATTATACACTCTAGGTCCATCCGTGTTGTCTCAAATGGCAAAAATCACATTCTTTATATGGCTGAGTAGTTTTCCATTGTATGTCTATACCACACATTCTCTCTCCATTCATCTTTTATTTGACATGAGTTGCTTCCATATCTTGGTTGTTGTAAATAATGCCCCAATAACTATGGGGGTGTATATATTTCCTCAAATTAGTTTTTTGTATTCTTTATTAAATACCCAGCAGTGTGATTACTGGACCATAGAGTAGTTAATTTAAATTTTTTGAGGGACTTCCCTATGTTTTCTGGAGTGATTGCAAAAGTTTGAATTCCCAACAACAGTGCAAGAGGGGTCCTTGCTCTCTGCATCCTCACCAATAATTGTTGTTTCTTGAGCTTTTGATTTTAACCAGTCCGACAGGTGTGAGGTGATATCTCATTGTGGTTTTGCTTTGCATCTTCCTGATAATGAGTGATGTTAAGCATCTTTCCGTGTGTATGTTGACTATCTGGGTGTCTTCTTTGGAAAAATATCTGTTCATGTCTCCTGCCTATTTTTTTTTTATTTTTAAAAATATTTTAATTATTTATTTTAGAGAGAGGAAGAGACAGAAAGAAAGTGCACACATAAGTGCAGGGAGGGGCAGAAGGAGAGAATCTTCGGGCAGACTCTCTGCTGAGTGCAGAGCTCCATATGGGGCTCAATCCCATGACCCATGAGATCATGACCTGAGCCAAAAACAAGTCAGATGCCCAACAAACTGAGCCACCCAGGTGCCCCCTGCCCATTTTTAAATTGGATTTTTTGTTTTCCTTATGTTGAGTTGTACACATTCTTTATATAATTTGGATACTAACCCTTTATCAGATATGCCATTTGCAAATAACTTCACCCATTATGTAGGTTGCCTTTTAGTTTTGTTGATTGTTTCTTTCTCTGTGCAGAAGGTTTTTATTTTGATACAGTCCCAATAGTTTATTATTGCTTTGGTTTCGCTTGCCTCAGGAGACTTATCTAGAAAGTTGTTATACCTAATGTCAGAGAAATTATTGCCTGTGCTCTGTTAAAGGATTTTTATGGTTTCAGGTCTCACATTTAGGTCTTTAATCCATTTTGACTTTACTTTCATGTATGGTGTGAAAAAGTGGTCTAGTTTCATTCTTTTGCCTGTTGTCCAGTTTTCCAAGCACCATTTGTAGAAGAGACAGTCTTTCCCCATTGGATATTCTTGACTCCTTTGTCAAAGATTAATTTACCATATAATCATGGGTTTGTTTCTAGGATTTCTATTCCATTCAATAGATCTAAGTGTCTATTTTTGTGACTGTACCTTAGTGTTTTGATTACAACAGCTTTGTAATATAATTTGAAGTCTGGAATTGTACCTCCAGCTTTGCTTTCTTTGTTAAAATTGCTTTGGCTCTTCGGGGTCTTTTGTGGTTCCATACAAATTTTAGAATTGTTTGTTATACTTTTCTGAAAAATGCTGTTGGTATTATGGTAGGGATTTCATGAAATCTATAAATTGCTTTGGGTAATATAAACATTTTAAAATATTTGTTCTTCCAAGACATGAGCATAGGCTGTCTCTCCATTTCAGGCTGTCTCTCCATTTCATTGTATTATCTTCAATTACTTTCATCAATGTTTTACATATTTCAGAGCACAGATATTTCTCCTCTTTGGTTAGGCTTATTCCTAGATATTTTATTATTTTTGGTGCAATTGTACATGGCATTGTTTTCTTAATTTATCTTTCTCCTGCTTCATTATTAATGTATAGGAATGCAACAGATTTTCGTACATTGATTTTGTATCCTGTGACTTTACTGAATTCATTTATCAGTTCTACCAGTTTTTCACCAGTCTTTCAGATTTTCTATATAAAGTATCATGTCATCTGCAAATAGCAAAAGTTCTACTTCTTTCTTACCATTTTGGATGTCCTTTATTCCTTTTTGTTGTCTAATTGCTGTGGTTAGAACTTCTGATACTATGTTGAATGAAATTAATGAAAGGGAAGATCCTTGCCTTGTTCCTGACCATGGGAAAAACCTCTTAGTGTTTCACCATCGTGTATGATGTTAGCTGTGGGTTTTTCATATAAGACCTTTATTACTCTGGGATATGCTCCTTCTAGACCTACTCTGTTGATGATTTTTATCATGAATGGATGTTGTACTTTGTCAAATGTTTTTCTGCTTCTATCGAAATGATCCTATGGTTTTTATCCATTCTCTTATTGATAGAATGTATCATGTTGATTGATTTGTGAATACTGAACCACCCTTGTAGACCAGGAATAAATCTCAGTTGATCGTGATTAATGATTTTTTTAAATGTTTTGTTGGATTCAGTGTGCCAGTATTTTGGTGAGGACTTTTGCATCTATGTTCATTAGAGGTATTGGCCTGACTTGTCTTTTTATTGTGGTGTCTTTATCTGGTTTTGGTGTGAGGGTGATACTGGCCTCATAGAATGAATTTGGCAGTTTTCTTTCCTCTTTTATTTTTTGAAAAAAAATGAGAAAAATAGGTATTAATTCTTTTTTAAATGTTTAGTAGAATTGACCTATGAAGTCATCAGGTCCTGGGTTTTTGTTTGTTGGAGTTTTTCAATTATTGATACAATTTCATTGTTGGTTATTGGTCTGTTCAACTTTTCTATTTTTTCCTGCTTTAGTTTTAGTAGTTTATGTATTTCCAGGAATTTATCCATTTGTTCTAGGTTATCCAGTTTGCAGGCATATAATTTTTCGCAAAATTTTCTTAACATCCTGTTTTTCTGTGATGCCAGTTTGTTTCTTCTCTTTTGTTTCTGCTTTTGTTCATTGATCAGTTTTATTGTTATTTTAGTTTCTATATCATTCATTTCTGCTCTAATCTTTATTATTTTCTTCCTTCTGCTGTTTTGGGGTATGTTTGTTCTTTTTCTTGTTCTCTTAGGTGTAAGTTTAGTTATTTCTTTGAGTTTTCTGGCTCCTTGAGGTAGGCTCGAATTGCTATAAACTTCTCTTTTTTCATTGCATCCCAAAGATTTTAGAACTTTGTGATTTTATAACCTTGTGTTTTCATTTTCATTTATCTCTATATTTTTTTAAATTTAATTTTGATTACTTGGTTGACCTATTCATTGCTTAGTACCATATTACTTAACCTTCATGTATTCATGCTCTTTCTAGATTTTTTTCTTGTGGTTGATTACTACCTTCATAAAGTTACAGTTAGAAAAGATGCATGGTATAACTGATGTTTTTAATTTTTGAGATTTGTTTTGTGGCCCAATATGTGATCTATTCTGGAGAATGTTCTGTGTGCACTTGAAAAGAACGTGCCTTCTGCTGTTTTAAAATGGAATGTTCTGAATATATTTATTAAATCCATCTGGTCTGGCGTGTCATTCAAAGCCACTGTTTCTTGGTTTTCTGTTTGGATAATCTGTCCTTTGATGTAGGTGGGGTGTTAAAGTCCCCCACTATGATTGTGTTACTACTGAATTAGTTAGTTCCTTTATATTTGTTTTTAGCTGTTTTATGCATTTGGGTGCTCCCATGTTCCCTTTATTATTATATAATGCCCTTCTTTGTCTCTTGTTACAGTTTTTGTTTAATGTCTAGTTTGTCCAATATAAGTATTGGTACTCCAGCTTCCTTTTGATATCTATTTGCATGATAATGCTTCTCCATCCCCTCACTTTCAATCTGCAGGTGTCTTTAGGTCTGAAATGAGGCTCTTCTAGGTGTCATATAGATGGGTCCTATTTTTTTTTTTATCCATCTATCTCTCTTTGTGTTTTGATAGGAGCATTTAACCAGTTTACATTCAAAGTAATTATTTATAAGTATGTATTTATTGAAATCTTAAAATTTGTTTTGTAGTTGTTTTCATAGAACTTCCCTGTTCTTTTCTTCCATTGCTCTCTTTTCTCACCATAAGTTGGCTTTCTTTAGTGATATACTCAGATTCCTTTCTCTTTATTTTTACAATATCTATTGCTGGGTTTTAGTTTGTGGTTACCATTAGGTTTGTATATGACATCTTCTACATATAGCTGTCTATATTAAGCTGATGGTCACTTAAATTTGAAACAGTTTTTTAGGTTTCTTCTCCATACCTTTTAGGTATATGGTGTCATACCTTATATCATTTTATTATGTGAGTCCATTGACTGATTTTAACAGATATATTTATTTTTACTGCTTTTATACTTCTCACTTTGTTTTTTACTCTTATTTATGGTCTTTCCACTGAAAGTCTTCTTTATTATTTCTTGCAGGGTTGGTTTAGTGGTCATGTACTCTTTTAGCTTTTGTTTGTCTGGAACACTTTTTTTTTTTAAGATTTCATTTATTTATTTGACAGAGAGAGACACAGCGAGAGAGGGAACACAAGCATGGGGAGTGGGAGAGGGAGAAGCAGGTTTCCCGCTAAGCAGGGAACCTGATGCAGGGCTTGATCCCAGGACCCTGGGATCATGACCTGAGCCGAAGGCAGACGCTTAATGACTGAGTCACCCAGGTGCCTTGTCTGAAACACTTTTTATCTCTCCTTTTATTCTGAATGATGGCCTTGTTGGACAGAACATTTTTTTGGCTGCAAATGTTTTCTTTTTTTTTCATTCAGCACCTTGAGTATATCATGCCACTGCCTTCTGATCTGCAAAGTATCTTTTGAAAAATCTGCGGATAGCCTTATGGGGTTTCCCTGGTATGTAATTCTTCTGCTGCCACTTTTATTTTATTTTATTTTTTTATATTTCTTTGGAAAATTTTTTTCTTTTTAAATTTTTTATATTTCTTATATTTTTTATTTTTTATTGTGTTATGTTAGTGACCATACAGTACATCATTAGTTTTTGATGTAGTGTTTCATGATTCATTGTTTACATATAACACCCAGTGCTCCGTGCAATACGTGCCCTCCTTAATACCCACCACCATGCCGCTTTTAACATCCTCTATCAATAAATTTTCCATTTTAATTACTATGTGTCATGGTGTGGAACTCCTTGGGTTGATTTCTTGGGGGATCTCTGTACCGCCTAGAATCTGATTTTTCGTTCACCAGATTAGGGAAGTTTTCAGCTTCTATCTTTCTGAATAAATTTTCTGCCCCATTTTTTACATTCTCTTTTTGGAAACCTGTAATGTGAATGTTGTTATACTTGAGTTCTGCAAATCTATTCTCATATTGAATAATATCTTCCTCTCACCTACTCAGTTTGATTACAAACTGACCTGAAGGTTGCTAATTCGTTCTTCTATTTCCTCTACCATGCTATTTATTCCATGGTATGTTTTTATTTTTATTTATTGTGTTCTCTATCTCTGGTTTGTTCTACATGTTTTCTATCTCTTTGTTAAGGGTTTCATTGATGTCCTCCACTTTTATCCTAAGTCCAATAAGTATTCCTATGATCATTACTTTCTTTTTTTAAAAATTTTAAATTCCAGTTAGTTAACATGCAGTGTAATATTAGTTTCATATATAAAATTTAGCAATTGAATATATAGAACACCTGGTGATAATCATAACAAGGGTTCTCCTTAATTCCCAACACATATTTAACATCTGGAAACATTAAATTTCCCATATTTCCCATCTGGAAACCATCAGTTTGTTCTCAATACTGAAGAGTCTGTTTCTTGGTTTGTATCTCTCTCTTCTTTTTCATATGCTTGTTTTTTTCTGTTTCGTACATTCCACATATGAGTGGTATCATACTGTATTTGTCTTTCTCTTACTGACTTACTTTGCTTGGCATAATATTCTCTAGCTCAATCCATGTCATTGCAAATGGCAAGCTATCATCTTTTTGTAGCTGAGTAATATTGCATTATGTATACATACTATTTCCTCTTTATTCATTCATTAGTTGATGGACACTTGGGCTGTTTGCAGATTTCAGATACTGTAAGTAATGCTGCTATAAATATCATGGTTTGTTTCTTCCTTCAATTTTGTATTTTTGTATTCTTTGGGTAAATACCTAGCAGTACAATTGTTGGATGATAGGGTAGTTCTATATTTAACTTTTATATTTCTATGTATTTTTAAAGATTTTATTTATTTATTTGACAGAGAGAGAGAGAGAGAGATCACAAGTAGGCAGAGAGGCAGGCAGGTGGGGGGGAAGCAGGCTCCCCACTGAGCAGAGAGCCCAATGCGGGGCTCGATCCCAGGAGCCTGAGATCATGACCTGAGCTGAAGGCAGAGGCTTTAACCCACTGAGCCACCCAGGCACCCCTATATTTAACTTTTGAGCAATATCCATACTGCTTTCCAGAGTGGCTGCACCAGTTTCATTTCCCACCAACAGTGCAATTGGTTCCTCTTTATCCACATCCTCGCCAACACATATTGTTTCTTGTGTTCTTGAATGTTGATTTTAGCCATTGTGATACGGGTGAGGTAATATCTCATTGTAGTTTTGATGTGCATTTCCCCGATGATGAATGATGTTGAGTATGTTTTCATGTATCTGGTGGCCACCTGTATACCTTCTTTTGAAAAATATCTACTGATTCCTTCTGCCTGTTTTATTTTATTTATTTTTAATTTGGAAATATCTTTATTATTTTAATGTTCAGTGATTCGTTAGTTGTGTATAACAACCAGTGCTGATCACATCACGTGCCTTCTTTAATGCCCATCACCCAGACGCCCAATCCACCTACCCTCCTCCCTTTCTGCAACCCTCAGTTTGTTTCCCAGTGTCAGGAATCTCTCATGGTTTGTCTCCCTCTCTGATTTCTTCCCTTTCAGTTTTCCCTCCCTGTCCCTGTGATCCTCTGCACTATTCCTTATATTCCACATATAAGTGAAACCGTGTGATAATTGTCTTTCTCCGATTGACTTATTTCAGTTAGCATAATACCCTCTAGTTCCATCTGTGTCAATGTAAATGGTAGGTATTCATCCTTTCTGATGGCTGAATAATATTCCATTATATATATGTACTACATCTTCTTTACCCATCTATCTGTTGAAGAACATCTAGACTCCTTCCACAGTTTGGCTATCATGGACATTGCTGCTATGAACATTGGGGTACATGTGCCCCTTCTTTTCACAGCATCTCTATCTTTGATGTAAATACCCAGTAGTGCAGTTGCTGGGTTGTAGGACAGCTCTATTTGTAACTTCTTGAGGAACCTCCATACTCTTTTCCAGAGTGGCTGTACCAGCTTGCATTCCCATCAACAGTGTAAGAGGGTTCCCCTTTATCCACATCCTTGCCAACATTTGTTGTTTTCTTTCTTTTTTTTTTTTAAAGATTTTATTTATTTACTTGACAGAGAGAGAGAGAGAGATCACAAGTAGGCAGAGAGGCAGGCGGGTGGCGGGGGGGTGGAGGGAGCAGGCTCTCTGATGAGCAGAAAGCCTGATGTGGGGCTCAATCCCAGGACCCTGAGATCATGACCTGAGCCAAAGACAGAGACTTTAACCCACAAAGCCACCCAGGCACTCCTGTTGTTTTCTGTCTTGTTAATTTCAGCCCTTCTAACTGTTGTAAGGTGATATCTCATTGTCTTCTGCCTATTTTTAATTGGATTATTTGTATTTTGGGTGTTGAGTTTTATAATTTCTTTATATATTTAAGATATGAACCTTTTATCAGATATGTCATTTACAAATATCTTCTCCCATTCCATAGGTTGCTTCTAGTTTCGTTCATTGTTTCCTTTGTGTGCAGTACTTTTTATTTTGATGAAATCCTAATATTCTACTTTTGCTTTTGTTTCCCTTGCCTCAGGAGACATATCTAGAAAGAAGTTGCTACCACCAATATCAAAGATATTACTGTTTGTGTTCTCCTCTAGCATCTTAATAGTTTTCTACATCAAATTTAGGTTTTTCATCCATTTTCAATTTATTTTTTCTGTATAGTGTAAGAAGGTGGTCCAATTTCATTCTTTTGCACATAGCTCTCCAGTTTTCCTAACACCATTTGTTGAAGAGACTGCCTTTTTCCCACTGGATCTTCTTTCCTGTTCTGTTGAATAATAATTGAACATATAGTTGTGGGTTCATTTCTGGGTTTTCTATCCTGTTCCATTAATCTACGTGTCCATTTTTGTGCTAGTACCATACTGTCTTGATCACTACAGATTTGTAATATCACTTGAAGTCCAGAATTGTGATGTCTTCACATTTGCTTTTCTTTTATAAGGTTGCTTTGGCTATTCGGGGTCTTTTGTGGATCCATACAAATTTTAGGATTGTTTTTTTCTAGCTCTGTGAAAAATTCTGTTGGTATTTTGATAGAGATTGCCTTAAATATGTAGATTGCTTTGGGTAATATAGACATTTTAACAACGTTTTTTATTCCAATCCATGAGCAGGGAATGTTTTTCCATTTCTGTATGTCATCTTCAGTTTCTTTTATCAGTGTTTTAAACTTTTCAGAGTATAAGTCTTTTACCTCTTTGGTAAGGTTTATTATACCTGTTGTTTTCAGTGCAATTGCAAATGGGATTGATTCCTTGATTTCTCTTTCAGATGCCTCATTATTAGTATATACAAATTGAACATATTTCTGTAAATTGATTTTTTATCCTGCGACATGACTGAATTTGTGTATCAGTTCTAGCAAATTTTTGGTGGACTCTTTTGGGTTTTCTATATATAGGATCAGGCCATCTGCAAATAGAAACAATTTTCTTTCTTCCTCGTCAATTTGGATGCCTTTTATTATTTCTTTTTGTTGTGGGATATCTGTGACTAGGACTTCCACTACTATGTAAATAACAGTGGTGAGAGTGGACATCCCTTTCTTGTTCCTGACTTTAGAGGAAAAGCTCTCTTTTTCCCCATTGAGGATGATATGAGCTGTGGGTTTTTGTTTATGGCCTTTATTATTTTAAGATATATCCACTCTAACACTACTTTGTTGAAGGCTTGTATCATGAATGATGTTGTACTTCATCAAATGCTTTTTCTGCGTCTGTTGAAAGGATCATATGGTTCTTATCCTTTCTTTTCTTAATACAATGCATCATGTTGATTGATTTGTGAATATTGAACCACAGTTGAAACCTAGGAATAAACCCCACTTGATTGTGGTGAGTGATTATTTTAATGTAATATGGGATTCAGTTTGCTGGTATGTTATTGAGAATTTTCGCATTTATGTTCATCAGGGATATTGGCCTGTAGTTCTCTTTTTTAGTGGGGACTTTATCTGTTTTTGTATCACAGTAATGCTAGTTTCATAGAAGGAATTTGGAAGTTTCCTTCCTTTCCTGTTTTCTTTCTTCTTTCTTCTCTTTCTTTCTTTCTTTCTTTCTTTCTTCTTTCTTTCTTTCTTTCTTTCTTTCTTCTCTTTCTTTCTTTCTTTCTTTCTTTCTTTCTTTTTCTTTCTCTCTGTCTCTCTCTTCTTTCTCTCTCTCTCTTTCTTTCTTCTTTCTTTTCTTTCTTTTTTTCTTTCTTTCTTGGAACATTTTGAGAAGAATAAGTATTAAATCTTCCTTAAATGTTTGGATGAATTAACCCTTGAAGCCATCTGGCCCCGGACTTGTTTTTTGGGAGTTTTTGATTACTGACTCAATTTCCTTGCTGGTTATAGGTCTATTCAAGTTTTCTATTTCTTCCTGTTTCAGTTTTGGTAGTTTATATGTTTCTAGGAATTTATCTTTTTCTTCCAAGTTGTCCAATTTGTTGGCATATAGTTTTTCATAATATTCCCTTATAATTGCCTTTTTGTGGTATTAGTTGTTATTTTTCCTCTCCCATTTGTGATTTTATTTTTTGGGTCCTTTCTCTATTCTTTTTCACAAATCTGGCTAGGGAATCATCATTTAAAAAAAAAAATTACAAGGAACTAGCTCCTCCTTTCATTGATCTTTTTTGCTATCCTTTTGTTTGTTTCTAGAGGATTTTTTAATGCTCTAATTTTTATTATTTCTTCCTTCTAATGGCTTTAGGTTTCATTTGCTCTTCTTTTCCTAGCTCCTTTAGGTGCAAGGTAGGATATTTGAGATTTTTCTTGCTTTATAACATATGCCTGTATTGCTATATATGTCCCTCTTATTACCACTTTTGCTGCATCCCAAAAGTTTTGGACCATTGTGTCTGCATTTTCGTTTGTTTCTGTTTTTTTTTCTTTTTTTTTTTTTTTGTAATTTCGTCTCTCATTTCTTGGTTGACACATTCATTGTTTAATAGCATGTTGTTTAACCTCCATATATTTGTGGTCTTTCCAGTTTTTCTTCTGGTTGGCCTCAAGTTACATAGCTGTTTGAACAAAAAATATGCATGGCATGATTTCAATCTTTTTGTACTTTTTGTGGCCTGATTTGTGACCTATGATGTGATCTATTCTGGAGATTGCTCCATGTACACTCAAAAAAAATGCATATTCTGCTGTTTTAGGATGGACTGTTCTGAATATATCTGTTAAGCCCAGCTGGTCCAGTGTGTTATTCAAAGCCATTGTTTCTTTTTTGATTTTTCTCTTTAGGTGATTGTCTATTGAAGTAAGTGTAGTGTTAATGTCCCCTACTATTATTGTATTATTATCCTTTATATTTGTTATTAATTATATTTTTTATTTGTTTTATATTTGTTATTTGTTTATATTTGTTATTAATTTATTTATTTGGCTGCTCCCATGTTGGGTACATAAATATTTATAATTGTTAAATCTTCTTGTTGGATAGTCCCCTTTATTATGATATGGTACCTTTCTTTATCTTTTTTACAGTCTTTGGTTTAAAGTCTAGTTTCTCTGATATAAATATGGCTACTGTACCTTTCTTTTGATGTCCATTTCATGATAAATGTTTCTCCATTATTTCCCTTTCTATCTGCAAGTGGCTTTAGGCCTAAAATGAGTTTTTTGTAGGCAGCATATAGATGGTTCTTGTTTTTTTATCCATTCCGACACCCTATGTCTTTTGATTGTAACATTAATTCCATTGACACTCAAAGTAATTATTTTTTTAATAGAGAGAGTGTGATTTGGGGAGGGGCAAAGGCAGATGGAGAGAGAGAATCTTAAGCAGGCTCTGCACTCAGCACAGAGCCCAACGTGGGGCTCAATCCCACAACCCTGAGATCATGACCTGAGCCAAAACCAAGAGTTGACACTTAAACAACTGAGAAACCCAGGGGTCCCAACATTTAAAGTAAGTATTGATAGATATGTATTTAGTGTCATTTTATTACTTTTTTTGTCATTGTCTCTGGAGATTTACTCTGTTCCTTTCTTGTCTTTGTCACTTTTGGTCTCTCCTTTCCACTCAAAGAGTCCCTTTAATATTTTCTGCAGGGCTGGTTTAGTGGTCATGAACTCCCTTAGTTTTTGTGTGTAGGGGAAACTCTTGATCTGTCCTTTTATTATAAATGATAGCCTTACTGACTAAAGGAGATTATGCTAAGATTAAGCCTTGCTGAGTAGAGAATTCTTGGCTGCAGATTTTTCCCATTCAGCACTTTGAAAATATTATGCCACTCCCATCTGGCTTGCCAAGTTTCTATTGAGAAATCTCCAGCTAACCTTATGTGTCTTCCCTTGTAGGTTAAGGACTTCTTTGCCTTGCTGCTTTGAAGATTTTTTTTTCTTTATCAGTATATTTTGCAAATTTAATTACCATATGTTTTGTTGTGGGTCTGCTTTTGTTGATTTTGTTGGGAGTTCTCTGTGCTGTCTGGATTTGAATGTTTGTTTCCTTCCCCAGATTAGTAAATTTTCAGCTATTATTTCCTCAGTTAAGTTTTGTGTCCCCTTGTCTTTCTCTTCTTCCTCTGGGACTCCTGTAATATGAATGTTATTACGTTTGATGAAGTCACTGAGTTCCCCAAGGCTGTTCTTGTGTTCCATACTTCTTCTTTCTCTATTTCTCTATTTCTTTCTCTGTTGTTCAGATTTATTATCCTCTATTATTTTATCTTCTATATTACTATTTATTCCTCTGCTTCTACCAGCCTTGTGTCCTTTGCATCAAGCCTATTTCCAAACTCAGTTATCATATTTATCATTTCTGAATATTTATTTTTTAACTCTTATCTTTGTGGTAAGGACCTCCTGGGATTCTCAATTCTTTTCTCAATCCCAGTGAGTATCCTTATGACTGTTGCTTTAAATTCTCCATCAGACATGTTACTTATATCTATTTCACTTAGATCTCCTGTTTCATCTGGGATGAATTCCTCCATCTTGGCATTTTGTCTAAATTTCTATTTTCTTCTATGTGTTAGAAAAACCCTAATGTGTCCTTTTTATGAGAGTAATATCTTTATGAAAAAGAGGTCCTATAGTTTCCAGGGCCTGGTGCTTGAGGGATCATCTCTATCATGTGTTGCATACACACTGCTATTGTGTTTTGGCTGTTCTATCCTTCAGGTCCAGTGTTTGCAGAATTTCTCATTGACTGAAGCAGGCACTGTTTGGTTCTTGGCTAGAATGTGGAGAGTTTTAATTAAGTGTTTTCTTGTCTGCTTGTGGAATGAGAACTAATGCTATTTTCACTAGAACTGAAGTCCTGCAGAACTCTCTGGTCAGGAGACATGGTGTAGGGAGGGGTTTCTGCTGGACTTTTGGTGACAGAACCCACTGTACTGAGAATGAAGCAGTCTTGACTGAGAAAGGCAGTCCAACCAGAGCACAAGGGTGTGGTTCTTGACTTAAGCAAGTTAGGCAGCCATTCAGGGTGCTACATTGGTTCCATCATGTGGCTCCTGCTTTATGCTGAGGGGTGGTGGAGAGAAAAGATACTGGCCAGCTCCTTTGCCCCTAGAGAGACTTCTGGAATGCTTCCTCTCAGGGATGCCCTCCAACATAGGGAATAGTCTCCCCAGTATGTGTCCCAGCCACACTTCAGACAACTGTTCCCATGGCTTCTGCCCCACGTTTTTTCCTTTCTTTCCAGGAGTACTGCAGTGCCCTCAGGGCTCTATCCCAGCCATGACCTCTGACCTTTAAAACTCTAGTCTTTAAGCCCTGCTGGTTGCAAGAACTTACAAAAATCAGCACCTCTTCTTTTCCCAGGCAATGACTTTATGTTCTCCTTGTGTGTTCCCCTGTGTGCTCCTCTATCTCTCACCGTTCTCTGTGACCATGGCTCCCACCCTTCCTCCGCGCCTGCTGTTTCTTCCCTATACTGTGTCCCCATACTTCCTACCTTCTTCAATGTGTTTTCTCTCTCTTTAAATGCGGAGTTTATTCTGTTAGTCTTCAGGTTAATTTCTGGGGTATTTAGAATGATTTGATAGTTATCTTATTGTGTTCATAGGACAAGAGGAGCATAGGTTCCTCCTACTCTTCCACCATCTTCTCTCTTCCCCCCTTTTATGATCATTACTTTAAATTCTCTATCAGACATATTACTTATCTCTATTTCACTTAGGGATCTTGCTGTGGTTTTGTCCTGTTCTTTCACTTGGAAAATATTCCCCTGTCTCCTCATTTTGTCTTCTCTCTGTGTTTGTTTCTCTGTGTTAGGAAAATTCAGCTATATCTTCTGCTCTTGAAGGTAATGGCTGAGATTTACACTCTTAATAAGGTGGTGCTGGTCTTCTGCCAGAGAAGATATGTGTCTGCTGTGGATACAAGGGCCAGCCTGGTCTGCTCTGCAAAGTGCACACAGATGGAGCTTACTGTGCCAGCTAGTTTTGTGCACTGGTCTTCTTCCACAGGTGACTCACAGCTGCTGTGTATGTACACTGAGGCCAGCTGGGACCACTAAGGCATAGTGTCCACATATTTTGTACACCTGTGGTCTTCCATAGAGGATGCACAGCTGCTGCTGAGCCTGGGGAAGCTGGGGGATGCACTGCAAATTGAGTATGGATGGGTTGCATAATGCCTGCAAGTTTTGTGCACCAGTCCTGTTCCACAGGGATCATGCCACCACTATTAAGATCTGGGTTAGCTGGGGTCTGATTCACAAAGTGCATGAGTGGGGCTCACGATTTTAACAAGTTGTGGCATCATCAGCAGACAGTGACTGGGCACTGCTGAAGGGCTGAGGCCCCACAAAGCGTGCATTTGGGAGATGTAGTGTTGGCAAAGTTTGCATGGGTCTTCTGGGGGACTGGGCCCATAGCACTGGTATGGAGGCAGGCCTGGGTAAAGGGGGGTGTGAAGTGTAACTAAGTTTCAATGTGACTGCTTATGCAGTGCTAGTTCCCACAGATGGCTGTGTGTATATACTGGGGGTGGAGGAGGGAAATGGAGCCTACCAAATCCTTTGTTCCTGGAGGAGTCTTCCAATGAAAATTGTCGCTCTGGGACCATGCTCTGTTATTAGTAAATAACTCTACCATATATTCGAGGTGTTTTTCCAAATTGCTAGTTCTATGCTGTATCTCACAGGCAGTTTTTTGTGCTGTCTCATTAGAGGCAGGAACTCAATTTCCTCTGGCTCTCCCAGAGCCGAGCCTGCTGATTTTTAACATTCAGGCTTAAATTCCTGCTGCTGTATGAACTCATGAAATTTGGCCCCTCTGGTTTTTAGAGCCAATGCTATGGGAATTTTCCTCCCTGTGTAGCTCCCTGGTGTGAGGGTCTGTTTCTCTCCCCTCTCTGAAGCCATGGCTCCCACCCAGAAATGGCCCACAAATTCATTTAGCTTCCTGCTGTGTCTCCACCCTTCCTACCCTCTTTGATGTGGCCTCTTCGCCCCATTTAGTTGTAGAGTTTGTTCTGCCAGTCTTCGTGTTGTTCTCTGGGTTATTTACACTGATCTGAGTGTTATCTAGTTGTATTCATGGGACAAGGTAATCTTAGGGTCCTCCTGCTCCGCCATCTTCTTCAGAAGTCTATATGTTCTACTTCTGTCAAAAATGATGTTGGCATTTTGATAGGGTTTGCATTAAATGTGTAGATTTCCTTGGGTAGTATGGACATTTTAAAGGTATTGGTTCTTACTATCCATGAGCATGGAGTATATTTCCATTTGCTTGTGTCATCTTCAATATCTTTCATTAATGTTTTCTAGTTTTCAAAGTACAGATCTTTCACCTAAGGAGGTTAAGTTTATCCCCAGATATTTTATTATTTTGGGGAAATTTTATATGGGATTACTTTTTAATTTATCTTTCTACTACTTCATTATTAATGTATAGAAATGCAACAGAATTCTGCTTATTATTGTGTACTGCAACTTTACTGAATTCATTTATAAGTTTTAATACTTTTTTTTTTAAGTAGAATCTTTGGGATTTTCTATATATGGTATTGTGTCATCTGCAAATAGTGAAAGCTTTGTTTATTCCTTACCAATTTGGATGCTTTCTATTTCTTTTTCTTGTTTGATTGTTGTGATGACTTCCAGTACTATACTGAATGAAAATGGAGTGGTCATCCTTCTCTTGTTCCTGATCTTAGAGGAAAAGCTCTGTTTTTCACCACTGAGTAAGGTGTTAGCTGTGGGTTTTCATATATGAACTTTATTATGCTGTGGTATGTTCCCTCTAAACCTACTTTGTTGAGGGTTTGTACCATGAAGGGATATTGTACTTTGTCAAATGCTTTTTGTGCATCTATTGAAATAGTCATATGGTTTTTATCCTTTCTTTTGTGATGTATCACATTGGTTGATTTGTTTATATTGAACCACCTTTGCATCGCTAGAATAAATTCCCACTTGATTGGATCTTTTTTTTATTCTTTAAGCCAGTTGGTGCATTTTAATTGGTTAGTTTAATCCATTTATATTTAAGTAATGAATATGTAATGACTTACTCTTGCCATTTTGTTAATACTTTTTTGGTTTAAACTTGCTTTGTCCTTGTCTTCTATTGCTGCCTTCCTTTGTTATTTGTTGTTTTGATAGTGATTTGCTTATTCTTTTCTCTTTTTTTGTATATCTATTATACATTTTTACTTTCTGTTTAACTTGGCCTTGTATACAATATGTACATAAAATTTTAATTAAATAATTAATTAGTTAGTTAGTTAATTAATTTAGGGAGAAGCAGACTCCTCAATGAGCAGGGAGCCTGATGCAGGACCCTCTGATCATGACCTGAGTTGAAGGCAGATCTTTAACTGACTAAGCCACCCAGGGGTCCCTGCAATGATGCTATTTCTAAAAAAGTTCACATTCTGAGGTGTTGGGGGTTAGGATTTCAATATATCTTTTTAAGGGACACAATTCAACCCGTAAGAAAAAGTGAGTTAAAAAAAATCATGGATGCTGAATGCTGGTCCCAGACTCAGTTGGTCCCTCCCTTCCTGAGTTGTTCTCACACTACCTGGGTTGATTGGTTTCTCAAATTACATACAGAGCTCTCTAGTGTTTAGCAAATACTCAACTGCCTTGCACTTCAATAAAATTTTTATTTTAAGTAGATAACAATTTAACTGCTTTTTTTTTTCTTATGTTCAGTTAGCCAACATATAGTACGCCATTAGTTTCTGATGTAGTGTTAACTAATGAATCATTGAATTTAACTTCTATTGCATACAGAAACTCTCCACTTTTACTTTTCCACACACTCTTTTTGTTTTTGTAGTCAGAATCTGCTTCTTTTTATATTGTGTATTTATTAACAAATTTTTATCTTTTAATTTTTATTTTTTATATTTTATAGCTTTAAATTCTCTTTTCTTTATTATGTTTAGTTAGCCACTGTATAGTACATAATTAGTTTTTGATGTAGTGTTCAATGATTTATTAGTTAAGTACAATTATTTATGCACCATTACAGTGTTACCTTAACCTGTATTTATCTATTCATTTACCTTTACCAGTGATATTTATGCATTCCTATGATTTAACATTGCTGTTTTTATTGTGTTTTCATTTTATTTTAAGAACCCCTCAAGTATGTCTTGTAAGGGAATTCTAATGGTGATGAACTCCTTCAATTTTTGTTTATCTAGGAAAATCTTTATTTTTTCCTGTATTTTTGAAATACAATTTTTCCAGTTATTGTATTTTTGGTGTGAAGTTTCTTTTAAATACTTTAAATATATCATCCCACTCTCTTCTGGTCTGCAAAGTTTCTGCTAAGAAATCCGCTTATAGTCTTATGGTGGTTTCTTCATATGTAACAAATTGATTTTTCCCTTGATACTTTCAAATTCTCTCTCTGTCCTTGATCTCTGACAATTTGATTATAATGTATCTCAGTGCAGTCTTCTTTGGATTGAACATATTTGAGTATATTTGAGCCTCATTAACCTGGATGTCAATTACCCTCCCTAGATTTGGAATTTTCAGTAGTTATTTCTTTAAAGAAGGTTGTTTTTCCCCTTTCTCTCTCTTTTCTCCCCCTGGAACTCCAATAATGCATATATCAATGCAAGAGAAACAATATATCTTGATATTCTGTAAATTCTGTAGGCTTACTTTCCTTTATCTCATTTTTTTTCCTGTTTCTCTTCTGACTGGAAAATTTCAAATGACCTATCTTCAAGTTCGCAGTTTCTTCCTTCTGATTGATTGTGTCCAATATTGAAGTTTTTACTGTATTTTCTGCTTTTCATTGTAATCTTCAACTCCAGAATTTCTGCCAGAATCTCTTATTGACTTCTATCTCTTTGTTGAACTCCTCATTTTGTTCATGTATTGTTTTCCTGATTTCCTTGAGTTACTTAACTGTGTTCTCTTATAATTTATTCAGCTTTCAGAAAACAATTATTATATATTTTTTGAATTCTTTGTCAGGCAATTCACCACAGATCTTCATTTCTTTAGGGTCAGTTTAGTAAAAAAAAAATTTTGTTCCTTTTGCGTGGTGTTTTATTATGTTCTAAATGACTTTGCATTGCTGTCTGCATATTTGAGGCAGTAGGCACCTCTTTCAGATTTTATGGACTCACTTCAGTAAGGGAAGACCTTCATGTGCAGGTGGGTGCAAAGACATTGGCTGGGTGGGGTGTGGCAGCTCTGGCTCTAGGAGAGTGCAATGACAGCTCCAGATCTAGGAATGGGGAGGGCAAAGCAATGTTTGTGCAATTCCATCAGCTGAGATCACCACTGGCAAAGACTTTGAGGTTCTTTGACAGACAAAATCTGTGGTTGTCTGTGGTGGCAGTGAGAGCTGCTGGAGTCCTCAGTGGCAAAGACTGCTGAGGTCTACCTATCCTCCAATACCCCGTGAGGGGAAGTTATAGCCACAGGGATCTCTCCTGATAACACACTCCAGTGTGCATGTAGACACATGGCAGTAGTGTTCATTTATAGACTTCAAAAATTTCAGGGACTTCATATAAATATGTATTATTATTATTATCATCATCATTATAATTATTTTTTATATCTGCTTACCTTCAGTACATCAAGATAAGGATAGATTGCAATCTTCAAGCTCAAACACAGTGACTACTCTAATTTCATTTCTATAACACCAAATATAACATTATACACAAATGGAAACCTAATACTTTATTTTATCACAATGATGGATGGATGGAGTTAGGACAGATTATATTTAGCCAGGAAAATTAACTACTTACTAAGTTAGAGATTAGGCCACCAGTACATCTCTCAAACTTTTATTGTCCTGTTATAAAGTAACAACTTAGAAATTTTATACAGTTTTCTCATAAACTGGTATACCTAAGGAAAATATGACAGAAATTACTGCTTGAACTCCCATTGATTTTTATTGGTAAAAAAATATTTTTATATATAAGAGGTTTCCTGTCAAATGTGGTCACTTCTAAGACACTATAAGATTTGAAAGCCAATATGAAGTAAGAGGTGTTAGGACTAGGAAACTGATCATCAGTTTATAAGTGTATCCTCATCCTAAAAACAACATTTATTTGAAGAGTTTGATAAAATAAAATTTCTGCTACAAAACAGCATTAAAGAGGAGGAAAAATGTGAATAAAACAGACTTTGGACTTAACCAGACATGGGATTGAAACATACCTCTGCCACTTACTAGCTTTGGGACTATGAGCAAAGCTGAACCACATTGTGCCTCTGTTTCCTGATTTGCAAAATGGAGTATTGAAAATGCCTTTTTTTCTGGAAATTTGGTAAGAATTAAATAGGTTAACACAAGGGATAGATTAATAAATGCTGCACAACATTGAGATTATAGTTAACAATACTGTATTATACACTTGAAAGTTGCTAAGAGACTAGATCTTACAGGTTCTCACCTTAAAAAAATAATAATGTGATGTGATGGTGGTGTTAGTTAACACTATGGTGGTATCATATTACAATAGATAAGTGTAACAAATCAACACATTTCACACTTTAAATTTACACAATGTTATATGTCAATTATATCTAAATAGAAAATGGAACTAAAGAACAAACATGGGAGATACTTAGTACATAATAACGGGTAACTTTTTATTGTTATTATTCTTTGCTTAGTACTAATTTTAGTATTACCTATGTGTTGCTTACAGTTGCCACAAATTCAATAAAAGAATGCATTTTTCCATTGATTTCCTGCTGTGAGCACTGGTTGAAGCCCAACCCTCACTCTATAATTCACCATGAACATTTCAATTTTAGATGAGAAGAGCTACACTGTATTAAAGTCAGAGTATTTTATTATACTGCTCTGAGTCAGTTATTTTCCTCTTTAGTTACCCTCCTTTTTTTCCCTCTAAAATAAAGGACCACCATGCTTGAACTTCTAGAAGCCTAAAAGAAGAGAGAGAAGACTGCTACCAATCTGCCTATCACATTATATTAAATTTAGCCACAGAATTAGATCAGAAACCTATTGCTTCTAAGACTATCTTTGGTTGTCCTTTCTTATTTCCCAATACAATTAAACCATAGTTATTTATTTAATTATTTATGTATCCATTAATGTATGTTGATATCTATAATCCAAGTTACTTCCAAAAGAGATCCGAGGGGCAGTCTTATGATCAAAACCAAAGTAAAATTATCACAAGGTAAAGGAGAAAAAACAAGTAGCAAGAAGGGAGGGGATCTTCCACTCCACAGGCATCTTTCTCTTCTCTTCCTTTCTTCTGTCTTTTTTTTTCTTTGCTTTCTCTTTGTTCTACTTCTTTTCGTTAGCCCTTGCCAATGACCTGAGTATGCCAGCACCTTTACTTAGCAAAGGAGGTGGTAGTCCACCTAAAATGACTGCAGATGAGCCAAAGTGGATTTTCAGAACTGTCTCTCAGTGGTAGGTTGTTGAGAGAAAGTTGAAGTAAGAAGCCTGGGGTGAAACTGAAGGGGGCAACATTTCACAGGCAGAAGGTAAAATAGCTAACACTATAAAAATTAGTAATTAATTCCACTGCAAAAAATAATGAAGATAACTGTTTCCTGAAATGTAATTCTGACTTTAACGGTTTTCTAGTTTCACTGTACTAGTTAGAGGTAAGGCTAATCATCCTTCTGCAATAACTGCTCAAAATCAAAGTATACAAATTATTCTCTCCTCTCCCCCTCATACTTCCTCTCTCCAATCTCAGAATACGTTAGTGAGAGTCACCTGCCTTGTAGTCCTGAAGACACTCACCAGCATTAGAATTAAGATCATCAGGCTCTGATTCAGTTCCATTTTGGTTTCCATTTCCCTGAAGAGTGTTCATTGCCATAAGCTTCATCTTCTGCAGCTTCATTGCCTCAGCCATTGCTGCAGCTGTTATACCTAAAACCAAAACAATCCTTTTTAAAATGGAGACCATTTCTTAATGTAATTTAAAGCTGGATACATTTCTTTAACATACCGATGCTGCATAGCACAAACCAAAAGAAATCCCTTGTGTAATTTGTGAATAATGTTCTTTAACAAAGTAATTTTCAAGTCCTGTTTTTTTTTTTACTTCATCTTACAATGGACAGTTTAAAAATCTACAAAATCATTAAATGGATATTAAATTCCATCTAAAATAACATTGTCAGAGGTAACACTGTGAAACACTTGAAGGAATTACTTTCTAGTGAATGTATTGTTGGGGCTTCTGCTAAACGATGAGCTGTCTTCCCTGTGACAATTACTTTGGAAGGCAGGAGGGGAAAGGAGGGAGAGAATGATTTCAGATTGTCTTTGTAACTTTTACCTTTCTCATGCTTATACACTGAGGAACCAAATAAAGGGAAATATGGTAAATAACCTCTGAAAATATGCCAGCCCCCATAGTATAATTACATTCTTTTGTATTAATATAAAGTAATATACCCCAATGTTTATAGCAGCAATGCCCACAGTGGCCAAAATATGGAAAAAGTCCAGATGTCCATCAACAGATGAGTGGATAAAGAAGGTGTGTGTGTGTGTGTGTGTGTGTGTGTGTGTGTGTGTGTGTATAGATAGATAGATATAAAGAATATTACTCAGCCATCAAAAAGAATGAGATCTTGTCATCTGCAACAATGTAGATAGAACTAGAGAGTATTATGTTAAGTGAAATAATTTCTTTGTTTGAAATTAAAATACCATACAAAGAAAATACCATATAATTTTCAAAGAAAATATAAAGAAACAAAGAAAATATAGAAACAAAGAAAAATACCATATAAACAAAGAAAAATACCATATAATTTCACTCATATGTGGAATTTAAGAAACAAAACTGATGAATATAGGGGAAGGGAAGGAAAAATAAATTAAGATAAATACAGAGAGATGCAAACCATGAGACCCTTAACTATACGAAACAAACTGAGAGTTGTTGGAGGGGAGGTGGGTGGAGGGAAGTGTTAATTGGGTGATGGACATTAAGGAGGGCACTTGATGTATTGAGCACTGGATGTTATATGCAGCTGATGAATCACTAAATTCTACCCCTGAAACCAACAATACACTATATGTTAACTAAATTGAACTTAAATAAAATATTAAAAAATATATATGAGGCAATTATTTTTTAAAAACTCTGTATAATGGTACAAAGAGGTAGAAATAAAAAAAAAACTCAAAGACAAAATGTAAGTGCTTAAGTTTGAAATTATTTCTCTTAGGAAGTCTATATCAGGCACTACCATAAAGATATATAAGGAAATGGGTACTAAAAATAGAAAAACAAGCCCTATTCCAACAATGCCCTCCAAAATGTCTAGTGAATTCAACTTAATTATTTTTATATACTGTCTAAATTCATAGCCATGGTGTACAGGTGCCATAGGCAAAAAAGGGGGGGGGGGACTGGCAAATTTAAAACACAGCGTTTTAGAATTCAGTGAAATCTATTCTACCATGCAAATGCAAATGAAGGAAAATAAGGCATATATTGATTTTGGAAAACAGAACATTTAAGTGCCATTATTAGAAGAATCTGATTCTAAGCGGTATGGTGAATTCCTTATGAAGGGTGTAAGGGGAAGCATAGCCCAGAACATGTAAATGTGTATGTTTGGGGGAATCACTACAGTTCTATTTTGCCACTCTATATTCTTTACAATGCATGGAAAACTCCAAATGAAGTAAACTTTTCACCACATTGGCTTGTCTATGAATCATGGCAATAAAAGAATCTGAAAGAAATTGCATTAGTCTCAGAATTCATGATATACATATTTGTATTATATAATATAGATGATCCCAAAAATTTTCTTGCTACATTTAGCTTTACAGAATTCCAGTCCCCCAGTGACCTGTCCAACATCAAACAGTAACTCTGGTCAGAAAATAATGGCAGTGATTTAAACCAAATAAAGGACCCTGATTAGGACGGCCAGGGCTGAGTGCCTCACAACAAAAAATTTATCAGGAAAAGTTTCAATATATTACATCAGCTACTCTGACCAGCAATCCAGAACTGGATCCTGACTATGATAATTACTGAACTAGTAGTTGTATATTTATTGGAAGTGTAGGAGTAGATGTTTATAATAATATATGGGTTAGTACTCTGTGAAAAACAAAAGTCAACAAAATATCTTATAGACAGTGAATTCCAGATAAAAGCAATTTCAGAAAATGACACTAAGACAATTAGTGAGCAAGAGTCCATTCATATTTTTAATTCATAGAAAAAATACAAAGTTCCAATATCTATGCATTTTTTCAACCAGATGCTATCTGTATGATATCATTGAAGAAAAAATCAGTGAGCAAATTCAGAAAGTAACATTAAGGTAGTAAAGAATCAAAATATGATAGCATTACAAAGATATTTAGGAGCTACCTAGTTTAATCTCTTTTGCAAATGAGGAAATAGTCATATAGCAAATTATCATAGGTCAGGTATTTAGAGGAAGATATGAAACAAAATCCAAGTTTTGTGATGGGATCTGGATGCATTTGTTAAAGTACTGAACTAGTTCAAATAAGAGCTAATGAGGATACGCTTTCTTCTCGAGCGCACATGGAACTTTCTCCAGAATAGACCACATACTAGGTCACAAATCAGGACTCAACCGATACCAAAAGATTGAGATGATTCCCTGCATATTCTCAGACCACAATGCTTTGAAACTGGAACTCAACCACAAG
>CM052901.1:46001179-46144250 GCA_028534135.1 Potos flavus
GCTAATGAGGAGAAAGGAGTGTGGGAAGATGGCAGAGTAGGAGGACCTTGAGCTCATCCCATCCCACATTTACAACTAGATATCCATATCCATGTCAATAAATTGAAGGGCAATCCAGAGATTGGCAGAAAAAGAAAAAAAAAAAAAAACAACAACTCCACAACTAAATATAGAAAAGCTGCTGCATCTGAAAGGATAAGAAGGTCATAAAGAGGGAGGGAGACTGCCCACAAAAGGAAGTGAGCTACATGCTGAAAGGGCAGAGAAATAGGCCCTTGCACCAGAGAGATGATATGGGGAGGACTAATCCTCATAACATTTAGCAGTAAAAACCAGAGGGACCGAATTCCATGAGTTTGTAAAACCAGTGGGACTTGGAGCCTGGAGCTTTAAAAAGTCAGTGCCTCAGCACTAGATGAGCCAGAATGGTGAGTGATAGCAGGACTGCCACCCATAAGGGGACAGCAGCCTTTGTGGAAAGGCAACATGAAATTGGAAGTTTACAAAATGCTGGGGGAAACCGGGAAACAGATCTGTTCATATTGATTTTGTAGCATATTGGGAGACTTTGAAAATGAGAGAGCTGGGGAGGAAGCGAGATGGCAGAAGGGTAGGGGACCTCACTTCATCTGGTCCCTTGAATTTAGCTAGATAACTATCAAACTATTCTGAACACCTATGAATTCAACCTGAGATATAAGAAAAAAATATCTGGAACTTTATAAGTAGAAAAGTGACTGCTTTTTGCAAGGTAGGAGGGGTGGAGAAGTGTATCTGAGGGGAGATACTGGAACATAAATGGAAAGGGGAGGGAGCCTCCATAAGCCAGCTATCAGAAAGTGATATAGTCCCAGTTGACAAAATCAGAACTCTTGGAAATCTGCTCCAGTGAGAGACATCCCTGTCTGAAAGGGGTTTAGGGGATGAAAGGGGCAGAATTCTAGGTGGGTCAGTATGGTGTCAGCATCCCAGGGGTCACAGAACTAACAGGGGTGCCTGAGCCAGTAAAGTGTCCAAGCAGTAGAATGGGGAAACTGGTTACTGTCAGTTAGCTGGGCAGGAGGCAGGGGTGGAGGTGGGTAAGGGCTCTCAGCTGTCACCATAAACTTCAAGCCAGGCCCAATTTGGTGGCCACTCTCTGCCTGGGCACCGAGAAGTAGAATGGAACTCTGGGACCCTCCACCATCCCCTGGGAGTGGCGGAGCTTGTATGTGCATCATCCCACAATAGCTCTTAGTGCCAGGGCCCTACAAACGGCAGTAACGCAGGATCCCCAGACACCCCCAGGAGGATTGCTGTGGGCATGCACCGCAGGAGTCTGCAGAGTTTGGCACAAACAAAAGTGAAGACTGTTTGTCTCAGACTGTCTGCTGAAGAGGGAGGACAATGATCTTTTGGCTCTGGGGCTGGGGATCAGGGCATGGCCATTTTTATTTTGATCGTCTAAAGACACACAGAAAGCCTTCAAGGAAAAAAAAAAAAAGCCACACAGAGGACCAGCATAACCTGAATTCAGCCCCCTGGCAAAGGGTGGTGCAACTCTGCCCAGGCAAAGACACCTGAGAAGCAGCACAGCAGACACCCCCCCCCCCCAGAAGAACAGGTGCACAAGTTTACAGATCCCACAAGACTGTAAATCTCCAGTGCTGGGGGAAAATAGTATAGAGAACTTAAGGATTTTTCTCATGATTAATTTATCTTTTAGTCTAAAATTTTCCATTTATTTTTTTTTCATTTTTCCCTTTTCAACTAGTTTCTTATTTTATCAACTCTTCCTTTTTAAGTCGCTTTTTATTTTTTTTTAAAGATTTTATTTATTTATTTGACACAGAGAGAGCACAGCAGGGGAAGCAGCAGGCAGAGGGAGAGGAAAAAGCAGGCTTGCTGAGCAGGGAGCCTGATGCAGGACTCCATCCCAGGACCCTGGGATAATGACCTGAGCTGAAGGCAGACGCTTAACAACTGAGCCACCCAGGTGCCCCAGAAGCTTACAAGTTATAGAGAAAAGGAGAATCCTGAGAGAAGCTCAAAACAAGAGGATCCTTACTTACAGAGGGAAGAACATCAGACTGACATCATACCTAGCCACAGAAACCTGGCAGGCCAGAAAGGGATGTCATGATATGTTCAGGGTACTAAATGAGAAGAACATGCAGCCAAGAATACTTTATCCAGCAAGGCTGTTATTCAGAATGGAAGGAAGGATAAAAGCCTTGCAGGACAAACAATTTGTAATCACTAAACGAGTCCTGCAAGAAATATTAAAGGGGATCTTGTAAGCAAAGAGAGAACCCAAGAGTAACATAGACGAGAAAAAAAACAGAGACGATCTATAGAAACAGGGACTTTACAGGCAATACAGTGGCATTAAATTCATATCTTTCAATAGTTACCCTGCATGTAAATGGGCTAAATGCTCCAATCAAAAGACATAGGGTGACAGATTGGATGAAAAGGCTGGACCCATCCATACGGCATCTACAAGAGATGCACCTTAGACCTAAAGACACCTCCAGACTGAAAGTGAGGGGGTGGAGAAATATGTACCATGTTAATGCACCTCAAAAGAAAGCTGGGGTTGCAATCCTCGTATGAGACAAATTAGATAGTAAACCAAAGACTGTAGTAAGAGATGACACTATATCATACTTGAAGTTTTTATCCAACAAGATCTAACAATTGTAAATATTTATGCCCCCAACATGGGAGCAGCCAATTATATAAACCAATTAATAACCAAAGTAAATAAACACATTGATAACAATACACTAATAGTAGGAGACTTCAACAGCCCACTTACAGCAATTGACAGATAATCTAACCATAAGATCAACAAAGAAACAAGGACTTTGAATGACACAGTGGACCAAATGGACTTCACAGATATATACAGAACACCCCATCCTAAAAAAACAGAATACTCATTCTTCTCAAGAGCACATGAAACATTCTCCAAAATAGATCACATACTGGGTCACAAATCAGGTCTCAGCTGATAACAAAAGATTGGGATTATTCCCTGCATATTTTCAGACCACAATGCTTTGAAACTTGAACTCAAACACCAGAGGAAATTTGGAAGGAACTCAAATACTTGGAGATTAAGGAGCATCTTACTGAAGAATAAGTGAGTCAACCAGGAAATTAAAAAAGAATTTTTAAAAATTCATGGAAATTAATGAGAATGAAAACACATCTGATCAAAACCTATGGGATATAGCAAAGGCAGTCCTAATGGGGAAGTACATTGCAATATGAGCCTATCTCAAAAAAATTAGAAAGTTCTCAAGTACACAAGCTAACATTATACCCAAAGGAGCTGGAGAAAGAACAATATATAAAGTCTAAATCAAGCAGAAGAAATAATAAAAATTAGAGCAGAGATCAATGAAATAGAAACCAGAAGAACAGTAGGACAAATAAACAAAACTAAAAGCTTGTTCTTTGAAATAATTAAAAACATTGATAAACCTCTAGCTAGACTTATTCAAAGGAAAAGAGAAAGGACTGAAATTAATGAAACCATGAATGAAAGGGGAGAGATCATGACCAATAGAAAGGAAATAGACAATTTTAAGAACATATTATGAGCAACTATATGCCAACAAATTAGGCAATCTGGAGAAATGGATGCATTCCTGGAAACTTATAAAATACCAAAACTGGAATAGGAAAAAATAGAAAATCTGAATAAACCAATAAACAGCAAAGAAACTGAAGCAATAATCAAAACCTCCCAAAAAAACAAGAGTCCAGGACCAGATGGCTTCCCAGGGGAATTCTACCAGACATTTAAAGAAGAAATAATACATATTCTACTGAAGCTGTTTCAAAAAATACAAATAGAAGGAAAACTTCTGAACTCATTCTATGAGGCCAGCATTACCTTGCTCCCAAAACCAGACAAAGACTCCATCAAAAAGGAGAATTACAGAACAATATCCCTGATGAACATGGATGCCAAAATACTCAACAAGATACTATCCAACAAGTACATTAAAAGGATAATTCACCAGGACCAAGTGGGATTTATTCCTAGACTGCAAGGGTGGTTCAACATTTGCAAATCAATCAACATGCTAGAGTACATTAATAAAACAAAAGACAAGAACCATATGATCCTCTCAATTGATGCAGAAAAAACATTTGACAAGATAGAGCATCCTTTCTCGATTAAAACTTTCCAAAGTATAGGGATAGAGGGAACATACCTCAGTACCATAAAAGCCATCTATGAAGAGCCCACAGTGAATATAATTCTCAATAGCAAAAAACTGAGAATATTTCCCCTAATGTCAGGAACACAGCTGGAATGCTCACTCTGTTGTTGTTCAACATAGTATTGGAAGTCCTAGCCTCAGCAATAAGACAACAAAAAGAAATAAAAATCATTCAAATTGGCAAACAATAAGTCAAACTCCCACTCTCCACAGATGATATAATACTTTATGTGGAGAACCCAAAAGACTCCATTCCAAAATTGCTAGAACTCCTACAGCAATTCAGCAAGGTAGCAGGATACAAAATCAATGCACAGAAATCAGTTGCACTTCTATGCACAAACAATGTGACTGAAGAAAGAGAAATTAAAGAATTGATCCCATTTACAACTGCACCAAAAACCATAAGGTACCTAGTAATAAACCTAACCAAAGAGGTAAAAGATCTATACCCTAGAAACTACAGAATACTTATGAAAGAATTGGAGAAAGACACAAAGAGATAGAAAAACATTCCATGCTCATGGATTGGAAGAATAAATATTGTTGTTGTTTTTTTAATATTGTTAAAATGTCTATACTACCCAGAGCAATCTACACATTCAATCAATCCCTATCAAAATACCATCAACATTTTTCAGGGAAGTATAACAAACAATCCTAAAATTTGTATGGAACCAGAGAAGACCCTGAATAGCCAGAGGAATGTTGAAAAAGAAAACCAAAGCTGGGGGTATCCCAATGCTTGACTTCAAGCTATATTACAAAGCTGTGATGATCAAGGCAGCACAGTACAGGCACAAAAACAGACACAAAGATCGATGGAACACAATAAAGAACCCAGAAATTGACTCTCAGATCTATGGTGAACTAATCTGTGATGAAGTAGGGAAGAATATCCAATGGAAAAAAGACAGTCTCTTCAATAAATGGTTCTGGGAAAATTGGACAGCCACAAGCAGAAGAATGAAACTGGACCATTCTCTTACACCATACACAAAGAGTAACAAAATGGATGAAAGACGTAAACGTGAGACAGGAATCCATCAAAATTCTAGAAAAGAATGCAGGCAGCAACCTTTTCGACCTCAGCGGCAGCAACTTCTTGCAAGACATGTCTCTAAAGGCAAGGGAAAATAAAGCAAAAATGAATTATTGGGACTTCTTCAAGATAAAAATCTTTTGCACAGCAAAGGAAACAGTCAACAAAACTAAAAAGCAACCTACGGAATGGGAGAAAGTATTTGCAAGTAACATACCAGATAAAAGGCTGGTATCCACAATCTCTAAGGAGCTTATCAAACTCAGTACCCTAAAAAACAAACAATCTAGTTAAGAAATAGGCAGCAGGCATGAACAGACACTTCTCCAAAGAAGATATACAAATGGGCAACAGACACACACAAAAAATGCTCAACATCACTTGTCATTAGTGAAATACAAATTAAAACCATAATGAGATAATACCTCATGTATCAGAATGGCTAAAATTAACAAGACAGGGAGCAACAAATGTTGGTGAGGATGTGGAGAAAGGGGAACCCTCTTACACTGTTGGTGGGAATGCAATCTAGTACAGCCACTCTGGAAAAGAGTATGGAGATTCCTCAAGACATTAAAAATAGAGCTACCCTATGACCCAGAAACTGCACTGCTAGGTATTTATCCCAAAGATATAGATGTAATGAAAAGAAGGGACACGTGCATCCCAATGTTCATAGTAGCAATGTCCGCAATAGCCAAACTGTGGAAGGAGCCAAGATGCCCTTCAACAGATAAATGGATAAAGAAGACGTGGTTCATATATACAATGGAATATTACTTAGCCATCAGAAAGGATGAATACCCATCCTTGGCATCAACATGGATGGAACTGGAGAGGATTATGTTAAATGAAGTAAGTCAATCAGAGAAAGACAATTATCATATGGTTTCACTCATATGTGGAATATAAGGAATAGCATGGAGGACAATAGGGGAAGGAAGGGAAAACTGAAGGGGGGAATCAGAGAGGGGACAAACCTTGAGAGACTATAGACTCCAGGAAACAAACTGAGGGATGAAGAAGGGGTGTGTGTGTGAGGGGATGGGGTAGCTGAGTAATGGGTATTAAGGAGGGCACGTGTTGTGATGAGCACTGGGCGTGATACACAACTAATGAATCATTGAACACTACATCAAAAACTAATGATGTATTGTATGGTGGCTAACTTAACATATATTTCTCCTGTTTCAGTTTTGGTAGTTTATATGTTTCTAGGAATTTATCTGTTTCTGCCAGGCTGTCCAATTTGTTGACATATAGTTTTTCATAATATTCTCTTAAAACCATATTTCTGTGGTGTTACTCTTTATTTCTCCTTTCTCACTTGTGATTTTATTTATTTTAGTCTTTTCTTTTTGATATGTCTAAGTAAAGATTTTTAATTTTATTAATTTTTTCAAAGAACTAGCTCCTGGTTTCATTGATCTTTGTTTTTGTTTTGCTTTTTTTTTTTAGTTTTTATTTTTTACTTCTACTGTAATCTATTATTTTCTTCCTTCTGCTGCTTCTGTTTTGATTGTTTTTCTTTTTCTAGCTCCTTTATGTGCAAGGTTAAGTTTTTCGTTTTTTTGTTTTTCTGAAAGTTTTCTTGCTTTTTCAGGTAGGCTTGTATTACTGTATACTTTCTTCTTAGGACCAGTTTTGTTGCAACCCAAAGAGTTGGACCACTGTGTTTGCATTTTCATTTGTTTCCATGTATTTTTTCAAATTTCTTCTTTGATTTCCTGGTTCACCCATTGTTTAGTAACATGTTGTTTAACTGCCATGTATGTGTGCTCTCTCCAATTTTCTTCTGGTTGACTTCAAGTTTCATGGTGTGAGAAAATATGCATGGTATGATCTCAATCTTTTTGTATTTGTTGAGGCCTGATTTGTGATCCATTATGTGATGTATTCTGGAAATGTCCTATTTGCACTCAAAAAGAATCTGTATTCTGTTGTTTTAGGATGGAATGTTCTGAATATATCTGTTTAGTCCATCTGGTTCATTGTGTCATTCCAAGCCCTTGTTTCCTTGTTGATTTTCTCTTTTGGTGATGTGTCCATTGATTAAGTGGGGTGTTAAAGTCCCTTATTATTATGTTATTATCAATGAATTCCTTTATGTTTGATATTGACTGTTTTATGTATTTGTGTGTTCCATGTTGGGTGATAAATATTTACAATTGTTAGATCTTCTTTTTGGATATTACCCTTTACTATATAGTGCCGTTCTTCAATTTTTTGTTATAGGCTTTCATGTAAAGTATAGTTAGTCTGATATAAATATTGTTACTCTTTCTTTTGACATCCATTTGCATAATAAATGTTTCTCCATACTCTCACTTTCAATCTGCAGGTTTTTTAGGTCTAAAATGAATCTCTTACTCTTAATCATAGGAAACAAACTGAGGGTTGCTGGAGGGGAGGTGGATGGGGGATGGGGTAACTGAGTGATGAACATTAAGGAAGACACATGATGTAATGAGCACTGGGTACTACATAAGACTGATGAATCACTGAACCCTACCTCTGAAACTGTTAATACACTATAAGTTAATTAATTGAATTTAAATAAATTTAAAAATAAAAATAAAAGGTGTGATAGGATTTCAATAAATGTTTTCTTCGCAAAAAAATAAAATGAATCTCATAGCCAGCATATAGATGTATCTTGTTGTTTTGTTTTTATCCATTCTGACACACTACGTCTTTGGTTTGGAGCATTTATTTCATTTTTATTCAGAATAATTATTGAAAGATATGCATTTATTGCCATTTTATTACTTGTTTTGTCATTGTTTTTTGGAGATTTTCCCTGTTCCTTTCTTTTCTTTCTCACTTTTGTTCTCACCTTTCCACTCAGAGTCCCCTTTAATATTTCCTGCAGGGTTGTTTTAGTGGTCATGAACTCCTTTAGTTTTTATGTGTCTGGGACACTCTTTGTCCCTCCTTCTCTTCTGAATTACTGCCTTCCTGGATAAAGTATTCTTGGCTACAGATTTTTTTTTTCATTCAGCACATTGAATAGATCATGCTACTCTCTTCTGGCTTGCCAAGTTTCTGTTGAGAAATCTGCAGCTAGTCCTTGTAAGCTAAGGACTTCTTCTTTCTTGTTGCTTTTAAGATTTTTTTTATCACCATATTTTGCAAATTTAATTACAATATGTCTTGTTGTTGGCCAGCTTTTATTTTGATGGGAGTTTTTGTTTTGTTTTGTTTTGTTTTGTTTTTTTGGAGGGGCAGCCTAGATTGCATATTTGTTTCCTTTCCCATATTAGGGAAGTTTTCAGGTATTATTCCTCAAAAAAAAAATATATATATATGTATATATATATACTATATTTTTACGTTGAGGATATTAGTTTTTAAAAGTGTTTTTTCTACGGAATTTCATTCTCTCTACATGGTTTGTTTGCCTCACTGCAGCTATAAGACTTGTATCCTTGCTGCTTTTTGGAAAGGTGTTTCTGTTTGTGTGGAAGACCAGCAACACACTTCAAAATTAGAGCAAATGAATACATTTTTGTTTAGAAGAAAAATTCAGGAGCAATATTTCCTATTTGTTTTTCTTTAGAAATAGAATAAGTGGGAAATTAGCCTCAAATTAAAAATCTAGTTTGGCCTAAGTTTAATCTCTAGTGCTAACTTCTGTGTAGCAGCTAATGAAAATTCAAATGCATTGTTTGTTCAAAAGGTATCAAACTGGACGCCTGGGTGGCTCAGTCGTTAAGCATTTGCCTTCGGCTCAGGTCATGATCCCAGGGTCCTGGGATCGAGGCCCATATCAGGCTCCCTGCTCAGCGGGAAGCCTGCTTCTCCCTCTCCCACTCCTCCCTCTTGTATTCCTGCTCTCAGTGTCTCTCTCTCTGTCAAATAAATAAATAAAATCTTTAAAAAAAAAAGGTACCAAACTGCCATTAGAAGAATAATAAACTTCAATAACAAATCACCTTCCTGAAAGGTAAATGACTTCCTGAAGATCATTGCCATTTGTGACTTTTAAGTAGCTGGTCTTCCCTTGGATATGCTACATAAATGACAGAGAATGACCTGTGCAATCAATTCTCCCCTCTTCCGGATACTATTTACCAAATATTGCTATGCTATATTGCCACAGAAAGCTACTACAATGATCTTTGATGTTTTTCTTCAACATCATGAAATTTTGCATTCTAAACACTTATATGTGACTCAAATAAATACTGAAAAATCCAGCAAAACATCTAGAAATGTTGGTTGTTAAAAAATCTGCATTTTTAAGATGACTAGCATATTTATGATAATGAAAAGTGTAAATTACAACATCAAGAAGGACCCAAGAGAACTGCAAGGATAGTGCTTGTCTAGCCCAAATAATGAAGGACCTGAGAATAATGCAAGGATAGTGCTTGTCTAGCCCAAATAATGACATAAAGAGTACTGTATGAGATCAGAAAGGCTAGATATTAAAACTGGGTTTACCTATACCTAGTTATGAGCCTATCCGAGTCACTTTCCCTTCTCTCGGAATCAATGTTCCTTTTTTTTCCCCAAATATTTTAATCCATTCATTTGACAGACAGAGAAGAGAGCACAAGTAGGCAGAGCAGCAGGCAGAGGGAGAGGGAGAAGCAGGCTCTCCGCTGAGCAGTGAGCCCGATGCGGGGCTCAATCCCAGGACCCTGGGATCATGACCCAAACTGAAGGCAGCTGCTCAATCGACTGAGCCACTCAGGTGCCCCCAGAATCAATGTTCTTGTCTTTAAAATGAGTTTCAAGGAAACAACCAAGATGTCCTTTGGTAGGTGAATGGATAAATAAAATATGGTACATGTGAACAATATAATATTATTAAGTGTTAAAAAGAAATGAGCCAGCATGTGATGAAAAGACATGAAGAAACCTTAAATGCATATTACAAAGTGAAAGAAGCCAATCTGAGAAGCTACATATAGTATGATTCCAACTAAGTGACATTTTGGAAATGATAAAACAATGGAAAAAATAAAATGATCAGTGGTTGCCCGAGATGGTTGTGTGGGGGAGATAAATAGGCAGAGCACAGCATTTTGGAGGTAGTGAAAACACTTGGTATGTATCATAATGATGGATATATGTCATTATGTATTTGCCAAACTCAAAAAATTTACAAAACCAAGAGTGATCTGGAAGGTAAACTATGGACTTTGGATGATAATGATGTACCAATGTAAGTTCATCCTTGGTAATAGATGTACCATTCTGTTAAATGATATTGATAATGGGAGAGGATATTCATATGTGTAAGTATGAGATATAAAGGAAATCTATGCACTTTCATCTTAATTTTATTATAAAGCTAAATCTGCTCTAAAAATATTGTCTTTAAAAAAACGACATTTGGGGAATTCTACCGAACATTTAAAGAAGAATAAATACCTGTTCTTCTGAAGCTGTTTCAAAAAATACAAATGTAAGGAAAACTTCCAAACTCATTCTATGAGGCTAATACTACCTTGATACCAAAGCCAGACAAAGATCCCACCAAAAAGGAGAATTATAGACCAGTATCACTGATGAACATGGATGTCAAAATTCTCACCAAGACACTAGCCAATAGGCTCCAACTGTACATTAAAAAGATTATTCACCACGACCAAGTGGGATTTATCCCTGGGCTACAAGGGTGGTTCAACATCCATAAATCAATATTGTGATACATCAAATTAAGTAAATAAAGGACAAAAACAATATGATCTTCTAAGCAGATGCAGAAAATATTTGACAAAATACAGCATCCTTTCTTGGTTAAAACTCTCTGCAGTATAGGGATAGAGGGAACATACCTCAATATCATAAAAGCTGTCTACAAAGAGCTCACAGTGAATATCATTCTCAGTAGAGAAAAACTGAAAGCTTTTCCTCTAAGGTCTGGAACATGACAAGGATGTCTACTCTCACCACTGTTGGTCAGCATAGTATTGGAAGTCCTAGCCTCAACAATCAGACAAAAAAAAGAAATAAAAGACATCCAAATTGGCAAAGAAGAAGTCAAACTCTTACTCTTTGCAAATGGAATGATATTCTATGTGGAAAACCCAAAAGACTCCATCCCAAAATTGCTAGATCTCATACAGGAATTCAGAAAATTTGCAGGATATAAAATCAATGCTTATAAATCAGTTGAATCTCTATACACTAACAATGAGAAGGAAGAAAGAGAAATTAAGGAATTAATCCCATCTATAATTGCACCAAAAATCATAAGATACCTAGGAAAAAACCTAACCAAAGAAGTAATCTGAAAACTATAGAACACTTATGAGAGAAATTGAGGAAGACATAAAGAAATGAAAACACATTCTATGTTCATGGACTGGAAGAACAAATGTTAAAATGCCTATGCTGCTCAGAACAATCTACATATTCAATGTAATCCCTAAAGAAATATTATTGACATTTTTCACAGAGTTGGAATAAATAATCCTAAAATTTGTGTGGAACCAGAAAAGACCCCAAATAGCCAGAGGAATGTTGAAAAAGAAAACCAAAGCTGGTGGCATCACAATTCTGTACTAGAAGCTATATTACAAAGCTATAATCACCAAGACAGTATAGTAGTGGCACAGAAACAGACACATAGATTAATGGAACAGAATAGAAAACCCAGAAATGGACCCTTAACTCTATGGTCAACTAATCTTCAACAAAGCAGGAAAGAATATCCAATGAAAAAAAAAAGACAGTCTCTTCAACAAATGGTGTTGGGAAAATTGGACAGCCACATGTAGAAGAATGAAACTTGACCATTCTTTTACGCCATACACAAAGAGAAACTCAAAATGGATGAAAGAGCTAAATGTAAGACAGGACTTTATCAAAATCCTAGAGGAGAATACAGGCAGCAACCTCTGTGACCTCAGCCACAGCAACTTCTTGCTAGACACTTCTCCAAAGACAATAGAAACAAAAGCAAAAATGAACTCTTGGGACTTCATCAAGATATAAAGCTTTTGCACAGCAAAGGAAACAATCAACCAAACCAAAAGACAACCTACAGAATTGGAGAAGATATTTGCCAGTGTCTTATCAGATAATGGGCTAGCATCCAAGATCTGTAAAGAACTTATCAAACTCAACACCCAAAAAACAACAACAACAAAAAATCCAGTCAAGAAATGGGCAGAAGACATAAACAGACATTTCTCCAAAGAAGACATAGAAATGGCCAATAGACACATGAAAAAATACTCCATGTCACTTGGCATCAGGGAAATACAAATCAAAACCACAATGAGATACCACCTCACACCTGTCAGAATGACTAAAATTAACGTCAGGAAAGAACAAATGTTAACAAAGAGGTGGGGAAAGGGGAACTCTCTTACACTGTTGTTGGGAATGCGAGCTGGTACAGCCACTCTGGAAAACAGTATGGAGATTCCTCAAAAAGTTAAAAATAGAGGTAACCTACGACCCAGCAATTGAACTACTGGGTACCCAAGGATACAAACGTAGTGATACAAAGTGCTGCAAAGTGCCAAATGTACTGCACCCCAATGTTCATAGCAGCAATATCCACAATAGCCAAACTGTAGAAAGATCCCAGATGTCCATCGACAGGTGAATGGATAAAGAAGATGTGAGATCTATCTATCATCCATCTATCTATTGATATCTATATAAATACATATCTGTATCAATAGATATATATAGATCTATCTGTACGTGTGTGTGTGTATATATATATACGCACACATATATACATATATATATATATCAGCCATTAAAAAAGAAATCTTAAACCATTTTCAACAATGTAGATGTAAATAGAATGTATTATGCTAAATGAAATAAGTCAGTCAGAGAAAGATCATTATCATATGATTTCATTTATATGTGGAATATAAGAAAAAGTGCAGAGGATCATAGGGGAAGGGAGGGAAAAATAAAATAAGATGAAGTCAGAGAGGGAGAAAAACCATAAGAGACTCTTAACTATAGGAAACAAACAGGGGTGCTGGAGGGGAGGTGGATTGGGCAGTGTAGTAACTGGGTGATGGACATTAAGGAGGGCACATGATGTAATAATGGGCACTGGGTGTTATATGCAACTGACAAAACTGAACCCTACCACTGAAACTAATGATACACCATATGTTAATTAATAGAATTTAAATAAAATAAAAATTTTTTAAATGAGGTTCAATCCAATGTTAACTTTCAATGAGTCTATACGTAATACATTACTTCCAAGATAAAAATTTATTGACCTGTCATTTATTAATTTTACATGTAAATCATGTCTCCCTTACCTAGGCTGCAAGCTCCTTACTGGAAGAAACTATTATTCTTACCTTTTGCATTTCTTGGTGCCTGACACTATATTAGGTTCATGATGGTGTCCAGTGAATGACTGGAGAATAACCAAATGGGTGTTTTGAAGGGACACCATCAGGAGGAAGAAAAAGGGCTACTTTACCCAACACTAGCAATTGTGCATGATTCTCTAGTAATAGGTATATTTTGCAGTCTCTCCAAAATCATGTTCTGCCTTACCTTCCTGCCAAGATACAACAACAAATGTGCGTAGTGGGCAAAGACAGAGATGGTTGCCAAACACTGAAAGGGGCAATAACTCTGCCTTTATTTTACTCATTCACTGTCTGGTGGTGCTATTCTTCCTGATTAATCGTGGAGTAGCTATGACCAGTGAGGAGAAAATTATATTACAAATGAGCAGCTACCTGTTACCAAATTGCAAGGCATTTTCATCAAAGTACCCAAAAAAGCAGCAGACCAACCAGTTAACGTGTTTCCACTGACCTGGAGGGCTTTTTTTTTTCAATGAATAGCTTCAGAAAAATATTTTCTTTGATTCTTGTCTCTGACACAAAAACAATTGTCCCATTTAACTGGTCTTCTACCACATATATCAAATAATCCTATTTACTCACACACTGTTGGAACATTAACACACAATAGAATGATTGTCTTTAGAAGAAAAATCTAAAGATTATTATTTTTTTTTACCCCAAAAGGGGGTTGAGATCAAAAGCTAACTTTAATAGATGTTTGACTAAGGCCATACTCCTAGGAAAGGTAACACTAAAGATAAAAGAAAATTAGTTTTGGCTTTTGATCTCAGCCAAATCCATTTGGTGATTTTTAGCTTTCATATAATACTTCAATTTTAGATGATATCATAAGTAAAATGAATTGGCTTTCTTCTTGAGGCTTTAATAGCTCTTTATTACTTTGGCATTTAGCAGAGTTTAGTAAAACAGAGTCCTATTTTGTTAGCTAATATTGCAATAGTAGGTGTAAACAGGTTTTCTTCAATTATAAATACCACTATTAATTCATTTAGTTAAATTAATTTATTAATTTTAATTTTATTAAAAGACAGATCCATAGTTCTTATGCTACACTAGCTTCTAAAAAGGGTGAATGTCAATCAAAAAGATTAAGGACTCTCTGTACTAAAAACTGAGAGCTGCCCAGAATTGGAGATCCCCTCAAATCTACTTGTCTTTGAAAAACATGGAGTAGATTAGGATATCCTCTTTCTCTCCTTTCTTTTATTTTCTTTGCTTGTCAAAGGATTATTCAGGGCCATTTTCTCCCTCTTTTCACTGCTCACACTCCTCAGTCCTCCACTGAAAGCCTAGAAAAAGTAAAATTCAACCTATTTAATTAATTCTATGGATATTTGCAACAGAATAAATTTGAAAAATCATCCTTCAGACAGTCATGGCTGTTTCACCTATCAATCAGAGTTAAAGTTCACACAGTATGTAAAGCAGTCAGTGAACAAAAAGAAACATATTTGAATTTCATCAGAATTTTTTCTAATAAAAACTAATCTTTAGAAAACTCAGTAGCTATATATATCAAAGACTGAAATAAGTTCATTTTAATTTAAAACCTTTATTAAAATTATGATCAAAATTTTTGCATTTAAATTTTTTAAAATAAATATTTTGCATTTTCAATCTTTGCCTGACAATTGGAATATTAAATATTATTAAAAAATGTATTACATCTTTAAAATATTAAAACTATTTGATAAATTTACTTAATAAACTTAAATATTTAAAATATTTCTTAATATTAAATTTGTGATAAGAAGCATTTTTTAATCTTTTTGACTGACATGGGATATTTTATATTTCAGCTGTTAGAGCTTTAACAAATAGTACACTATTTCTCTTCATATCTACCTTCCAGCTGCATTGTAACTTCTTTGTTTACAGTGAGTTGGTATTATAAGTATTTAATACATGGCTACATTAGCAGAACTCTAATCATTTTCATTTTTTAATTATAATTAAACTTTTAGATTAATTGTAATGCAACTTTTCATGGTACAATGACTAAGGAAAAGTGTTGTATTACTAGCCCAAGCACAACTGATACTGTATCTTCCTGCTCATGCAATAATTCACTTACACAGCTTATGTGGGGAAAAGATAATAGTTGGGTATTATACAACATCTCAGATCCAAAGGGTTATGGTTTATTTGGACTATGGCTTATTTAATAGCAGTATCACTCAGGATCTATGGCTTGAAGAAGACTCAAAAGTTTATTGATAATGTCACAGAGAACATGGGATGATTTTCAAAATAATTTCTTCCTTATAGGTAAAAATAATCTTTCAGTAAATAAAATGATGTATTTTACAGGTATTAAGGACATCATGCTAAAACTATTTTTTCCTGACCTTGCCATTTATGACATGAATGGACTCAGAGGGTATCATTATGCTAAGTGAAATAAGTCAGACAGAGAAAAACAAATACCATATGATTTCACTTATATGTGGAATCTAAAAAGCAAACCAAAAAAACAGAAATGGGCCAATAAATACAGGGAACGAATTGATGGTTGTCAGAAGGGAGGGAGATGGGCAAAATGGGTGAAGGGGAATGGGAGTTACTGCCTTCCAGTTATGGAATGAAGAAGTCACAGGTATGGAAAGTACAGCATAAGAAATATAGTCAATGATATTGTAATAGCATTGTATGGTGACAGATGGTAGCTACACCAAGTAAGTATAGCATAATGTATAGAGTTGTTGAGTTACTAGGTTGTACACCTGAAACTAATGTGTGCCAACTACACATCAATTAAAAAGGTTTTCTTTCATATTCTCCCTTCTCCCCACTGACTCCAGTAAAAATAAATTCAAACAGAATATTCATCTGAGAATGTTGTTTTGGTTTTCAGGAATATTTGGTTAAATGTGTGGAGGACAGAATACTACATAGGTCAGTTACCCAAGTCTAAATAATAAATATTCAAATACAATGGATGTGGCTTTTTCAAAAGAAATTTTTACATCAAATTATTTTATGCCTTCATGTGATAGGGTTCCTAAAAGACCTATTCAACAGGTAAATATTTCATCTTCTCTTCCTTATTTTACAAAACTATTTTTAAGATCCTGGTTATATTTGGTGATTAAGTTTCTTTCTTAACAGTGACAAAAAATTTTCCAGTTGAAAGAAATTCATTTTAGAGTATCATACATATTTTCATAGAAATTACAAATCAATATGAAGAGTTGAACTATATGGGATAAAATACATGATAGAAAGTGTGAGATTTTAAAAGCTAAAACTGTGCAGCCACTTATGGAAAATGGTATGGAGTTTCCTCAAAAAGTGAGCCTATGTGAGGAATCACTAAATTCTTCACCTGAAATAATATGACAGTGTATGCTAACTAACTAGAATTTAAATAAAAACTTGAAAAAAGAAAAAATATAATTGCACTTCAGTAGTGATGAATGTTCATCTATACATCTAAGTCATATAGTTATTTGGTCAAGGATCCTAGAAAAAAGCAATTACCCATTTTTTTCTTCAACAGATCAAGTTTCTCATTTGAAAAAATAAAGGGATTTTTAAAAAATATTATTATATTGTAGTTTGTCTTTGAGTAAAATGCTGAATTGTTAATAGAGTTAGCTCATTTTTAATATTTGTACATGTACCCAATAATGAGTTTATCAGAACACTCAATTTATACCAAAAAGTATATTCTACACTTTTCCTTTATGAAGCATATGAGAATTATGTAGAAATAGGCTAAATAATGTTTTTTTATTTTATTTTATTTTTTTATCCCCAAATACTTTTATTTTATTTTTTCAGTGTTACAAGATTCATTGTTTATATACCACACCCAGTGCTCCATGCAATACGTGCCCTCCTCAATACCCACCACCAGGCTTGCCCATCCCCCCACCCCCTCCCCTCCAAAACTCTCAGTCCCTTGTTCTGAGTTCACAGTCTCCCATGGTTCTTCACCCCTCCGATTTCCTCCAAATTCATCCCTCCCCTCCCTCTCACAATGTCCTCCAAATAATGTTTTTTGAAATAAGTCTTAAGTACGAAAATTAGAAGGACCTGCCTCATCTGCTGGAACAGACCATGTGACTAATTTATGCCACAAGTCCTGAATTATTGATGAATATGCTTATATATTATATTTTATAAGAGTTATCAAGGGATCACACCATCTGGTAAGAAAGCATCAGTGATAATTTCTTATTCTTGGTAAACATTAGAATCCAGATAACTCAGTAATTAAACCACTTTTTAAAATACGAGGTTCTGCTAAAGTAGGCAAAACTAAAAAAGAGATAATTTGTATCATCTTCCCAAAGAAGTTATCCACTGAGCAATTTATAGCATACTCCCCTGAGAAGTTACTGCCCACTGATTACACCAAACAAGACAACATTTTATTCTTAAGTGAAAAAAAATAGTAATGGATTTATAGTGAATAGTAACAGGATAGTGGTTTAGAGGAATATTGTATAAAGATGACGGTCTTTGGAGAGGAGCTAAAATGGCAGAGTAGTAGGAGGACCCTAGGCTTGCCTCATCCCTTGAACGCAGCTAGATAAATATCAAATCATTCTGAATACCCAAGAAATCAATCTGAAGACTGACAAAACCAATTGTACAACTAGAAAGAGAGAAAAGGCCACATTGTGGAAGGTAGGAGGTGCAGAGACATGGTTCGAGGGAGAAACAGATTATGGGTGTGGGATAGGGAAAGGAGCCTTTTTCAGAGAGTGGTGAGAGAAAGAGATGAGGGAGAGTACACAGAGGATTGCACAAGGAAAACACTTCCTCAAAGCCACTGACTTTGAAAATGAGAGGGGCTGATTTTCATGATTTTTTTACAGCCAGCAGGGCTCAAAGGCTAGGGTTTTAGAGGTCCACAGCATGGCTTGTGTGAAGGATTGAGGGTGGCGCAGTGCGACTGTGGAGAAGGAGGGCAGATAGTCCAGGGGCAAATGTTGCAATCTGAGGACCCCTGGGACACACTGAGAGACAGTTCTCCCTTCTTGTTCCACATCTGGGAGAGCTGACATTGCCTCTCAGGGGACAAAAGAGCTGGTGGGTATCATTTCTCTCCCCTGCCCCTCAGCATAGGTGCAGAGACACCTGAAGAGGGTGACTGGCTCTTTCCTGTGCTTTACTCCAAACCTTATGCGCTTGTGCTTTCATGCAACTGTCCTTCTGGGAGAAATCTGCATAAATCCCAGCATGATGAGACTCTCATCCAGAGGACAAGCATTACTCCCCATCATGCCAGGTCCCTAAAGTTTGGAGTCTTAAAACAGCCTGCCTGCCTGTCTAGAATATACTCCAAGGTGTACTGTGTGGCTGGGTGGGCAGATGGCCTGAATACAGGGTGAAGGCAGCATCTGAGGGATGCCTGGGACACATGAGGAAAGATTGTTTGCTCTTCTTGGAGGGCTTCCCAGACAGCAGTGGTTGTGAACTCTCCTCTCCAGTGACTAGGGAACTGGCTGGTACCATTTTCCTCTGCCACCTCTTAGAAAAAACTAACTTCAATAAGCAGCACAGTGCTATCAGTGGTGACCTAAGCCACTTAAACCAAACCCTGTAGCCCTAAACTCTGCAGGTGCTGCTTTTCTCAGGCAAGTGTACCTAACAACGACAGCAACAGACCCCTACCCCAGAAGACCAGCACAAATCCCTGCATGCACCAAATCTACTGGCCGTAATATTCTGCAAAGCTTCAGCTTGAGTGCAAATAGCATCAGATCTCTTTTAACAAGCAGACCAGAGCACACCTAGTTGAAACTTGCCACACTCTGAACAGGGTCCAAACACTCCCCACTGCAGGCAAGGAGAAATTCTGCAGAAGACTGACCTGAGGGAAAGAGAAGCCAGAACACAGCAGAAGAGTGCACACAGCATACACCAGAGACACTTTATGGAGTGTCAGGCCCTAGACAGTTTATGACATGACTTCTTCATAAAGCCATTACTCTCAGGAGCAGAAAATATAACAGTTCTTTCTAAAAGAAAGAACGAGAAAAGGTCACAGCCAGGGATCTAATCAAAGCAGATATAAGTAATATGCCTGATCCAGAATTTAAAGCAAAAATCATAAGGATACTAGCTGGGCTTTGGAAAAACATAGAAAGCACCAGAGAGTCACTTACCACAGAGATAAGAAAGCTAAAAACTAGTTATTCAAAAATAAAAATGCTATAACCAAGATGCAAAACCAACTAGATGTAATGCGAAAGGATGGAAGAAGCAGAGGAATGAATAAATGATATAGAAGATACAATTATGGGAAATGAAACTGAAAAGAACAGGGAAAGAAAAATATTGGATCACGAATGTAGACTTAGGGAACTCAGTGACTCCATAAAGCATAGTAACATTCATATCATAGAAGTCCCAGAAGAAAAGAGGGGAAATGGGCCAGAAGGTTTACTTGAGGAAAATATAGCTGAAAATATCCCTACTCTGGGGAAAGAACGTGATATCCAAATCCAGGAGACACAGAAAACTCCCATGAAAATCAACAAAAGCAGGCCATCACCAAGATATATCTTATTTAAATTCACAAAATAAAGAGATTTAAAAGAAAAATCCTAAAAGCAGCAGGAGAGATGAAGTCCCTAAGTTACAAAAGACAAATAAGGTTAGCAGCAGATCTATCCACAGAAACGTGACAGGCCAGAAGACACTGGTATAATAATTTCAACGTGTTGGTTGGGAAAAATTTGCAGCCAAACATCCTCTATTCAGCAAGAAGATCTTTCAGAATAGAGGGAGAAATAAAGAGCTTCCCAGGCAAACACGAGCTAAAGGAGTTTGTGACGACTACACCAGCCCTGCCAGAAATATTAAAGGGGACTCTTTGAGTGGGAAAGAATGACCAAAAGCAACAAAGACTAGAAAGAAACAAAAAATCTCCAGAAACAATAACAAAACAAGTAATAAAATGGTATTAAATTCATATCTATCAATAATTACTCTGAATATAAATAGACTAAATGTTCCAATCAAAAGACACAGGGTGTTAGAATGAAAAAAAAAAAAAAACGAGACGCATCTATATGTTGCCTACAAGAGACTCCGTTTAGACCTGAAGACACCTGTAGATTGAAAATGAAGGGCTAAAGAATCATTTATCATACAAATGGATGTCAAATGAGAGCTACAGTAGCAATACTTATATCAGACAAACTAGATTTTAACCCAAAAACTGTAATAAGAGATGAAAAGGATGATATATCATAATAATGGGGTCTATTCAACAAGATTAAACAAATATAAAAATTTATGCACCCAACATGTGAGCACCCAAATATATAAAACAATATCAAATGTAAAGAAACTCATTGGTAATAATACAATAATACTAGGGGACTTTAACACCTGACTTACAGCAATAGACAGATCATCTAAGCAGAAATCAACAAGGAAACAATGGATTTGAATGATACACTGGACCAGATTGTCTTAACAAATACATTCAGAACATTTCATCCTAAAGCAGCAGAATAAACATTCTTTTTGAGTAAATATGGAACATTCTCCAGAATAGATCACATACTGTGTCACAAATTAGGCCTCAACAAATACGAAGAGATTAATATCATACCAGGCATATTTTCTGACCACAACTCTATGAAATTTGAAGTTAACCACTAGAGAAAATTTGGAAAGACTATAAATACCTGGAGGTAGAAAAACATCCTACTAAAGAATTAATGAGTCAACCAGGTAATTAAAGATAATATTTTAAAATACATGGAAACCAATGTTTGTTGGTGGTGGGTACTGAGGAGGGCACGTACTGCATGGAGCACTGGGTGTGGTACATGAACAATGAATCTTGTAACACTGAAAAAATAAAATAAAAGTATTTGGGAAAAAAATTAAAAAATAAATAAAATGCTAAAAAGAATAAAAATAAATAAAATAAAATACATGGAAACAAATGAAAATGAAAACAAGATGGTCCAAACTCTTTGGGATGCAGCAAGTGGTCCTAAGAGGGGAAATAGATGGCAATACATGGCTACCTCAAGAAACAAGAAAAAATTGCATTCTCAACCTAACCTTACACCTGAAGCAGCTAGAAAAAGAAGCTTAGAGGAAGCCTAAAGCCAGCAGAAAGAAAAATAATGATGATTAGAGCAAAAATAAATGATGTAGAAAAAACAACAACAATAACAACAACAAAGTAAAACAGATCAATGAAACCAGGACATGTTTCCTTAAAAGAATTGATAAAATGATAAACCTCTAGACAGATTTTTCCAAAAGAAAAGAGAGAGGACCCAAATGAATAAAATCATGAATGAAAGATCACAATGAACACCACAGAAGTACAAGAATTATAAGAGAATATTATGAAAAGTTATATGCCAACAAATTGGGCAATCTGGAAGAAATGGATAAATTGCTAAAAAACATTTAAACTATCAAAAATAGAACAGGAATGGGGTGCCTGGGTGGCTTAGTTGGTTAATCATCTGCCTTTGGCTCAGGTCATGATTCTAGGGTCCTGGGATCAAGCCAAATATCAGGCTCCCTGCTCAGTGGGAAGGCTGCTTCCCCCACTCCCTCTGCCACTCCCCCTATTTGTGCCTGCTCTCTCTCTCTCTGTCAAACAAATAAATAAAGTCTCTAAAAAAATGGAACAGGAAGAAATAGAAAACTTGAACAGACTGATAACCAGGAAAGAAATTCTTTCAGTAATCAAAACTCTCCCAACAAAAAAGAGTCCAGGGCCATATGGAGTCCCTGGGGAATTCTACCAAACATTTAAAGATGTTATTTATTTATTTATTCATTCATTCATTCATTCACTTGAGAGAGAGAGCACGGAGACACACAGAGGAAGAGTGAGAAGGAGAAACCCAAGCCGACTCCACACTGCGCACAGAGCCCAACACTGAGATCTAAGCTGAGCTGAAAGGAAGAGTCAGACGTTCAACTGACTGAGCCATCCAGGTGCCCAAATTCTACCAAATATTTAAAGGAGAGTTAATACCTAGTCTTCTCAAACTGTTAGGAAAATACAAATGGAAATAAAACTTTCAAACTCATTGTACAAGGCTAGCATTACCTTGATGTCAAAACCAGACAGATCCCACTAAAAAAAAAATTACAGGCCAATATCCCTCATGAACATGGATGCAAAAATTCTCTGCAAAATACTAACAAATTGAATCCACAGTACATTAAAAGAATAATTCACCACAATCAAGTGGCATTTATTCATGGGCTGCAAGGGTGGTTTAATATTCACAAATCAACCAACGTGATACACCACATTAATAAAAGAAAGGATAAGAACTGTATGATCCTTTTAGTAGATGTAGAAAAAGCACTTGACAAAGTACATCATCTATTCTTGATAAAAAACCCTCAACAATGGGATAGAGGGAACATACCTCAACATCATAAAAGCCATATATGAAAAACCCACCGATAATACTATCCTCAATGAGGAAAAACTGAGAGCTTTTCTTCTACAGTCAGGAACAATACAAGGATGTACACTCTCACCACTATTATTTAACATAGTACTGTTAAGTCCTAGCTTCAGCAATCAGACAACTAAAAGAAATAAAAAGCAGTCAAAACAGCTAGAAGAAGTCAAACGTCCACTATTTGCAGACAACATGATACTCTATGTAGAAAACCTGAAAGACACCACCAAAAAAAGATTCCTAGAAATGATACATGAATTCAGTAAAATCTCAGGATACAAAATCAACAAAAAGAAATAGGTTGGATTTCTATACAACAATAATGAAGCAGGAGAAAAAGAAATCAAGGAGTTGATCCCATTTACAATTGCACAAAAAACCGTAAGATACCTAGGAATAAACCTAGCCAAATTGTTAAATATCTGTACTCTGAAAACTATAGAACACTTATGGAAGAAGTTGAAGATGACACAACAAACTGGAAAAACATTCCATGCTCATAGATTGGAAGGGAAAATATTGTTAAAATATCTTTACGACACAAAGCAATCTACACATTTAATGCAATCCCTACCAAAATATGACCAGTATTTTTCACAGACCTACAACAAACAATCCTAAAGTTTGTATGGAACTAGAAAAGACCCTGAACAGCCAGAGGAATGTTGAAAAAGAAAACCAAAGCTGTTAGCATCACAATGCTGGACTTCAAGCTATATTACAATGCTGTAATCATCAAAACAGTATGGTACTGGCACAAAACAAAAACAGACAAATAGATCAATGGAACAGAATAGAGAACCCATAAATAGACCCTCAACTCTATGTTCAACTAAGCTTTGAAAAGCAGGAAAGAATATTCAATGGAAAAAAGACAGTCTCTTAAAAAAATGTCACTTGGGAAATTGGACAACCATATGCAGAAGAATTAAACTGGACCATTTTCTTACCCCATACACAAAAATAGACTCAAGATGCAGGAAAGACCTAAATGTGAGACAGGAATCCTTCAAAATCCTAGAGGTGAACACAGGCAGCAACCTCTGTGTCCTCAGCCACAGCAACATCTTGCTACATACATCTCCAAAGGCAACAGAAACAAAGGTAAAAATGAACTATTTGGTCTTCATCAATATAAAAATCCTCCACACAGCAAAGGAAATAGTCAACCAAACCAAAAAACAACTGATAGAATGTGAGAAGATATTTGCAAATGTCTTATCAGATAAAGGGATAGTATCCAAAATCTAAAAAGAACTCATCAAACTCAAGACAAACCTCAAAAGAAACAAAACAAAATAAAAAATCCAGTCAAGAAATGGTCAAAAGACATGAACAGAAATGTCTCCAAAGAAGACATACAATTGGCCAACAGATACATGAAAAAATCTACATCACTTGGCACCAGGGAAATATAAATCAAAACCACAATGAGATACCACCTCACACTCTGACATTGGCCATAGCGACTTCTTATTAGTATGTCTCATGAGGCAAGGAAAACAAAAACAAAAATGAACTATTGGGACTTCACCAAGATAAGAAGGTTCTGCACAGCCAAGGAAACAACCAATAAAAACGTGGCCTATGTAACAGGAGAAGATATTTGCCAATGACAAATCTGATATAGAGTTAGTATCCAAAATCTATAAAGAACTTGTCAAACTCAACACCTAAAAAACAAATTATCAACTTAAAAAATGGGTAGAAGACATGAAAAGGCATTTTTCAAAGAAGACATACAGATGGTTAACAGACACATGAAAAAGTACTAAACATTACTCATCATTAGGCAATTTCAAATCAAAACTAAAATGAGATATTACCTCACACCTACCAGAATGGCTAAAATTAACAACACAGGAGCAACAAATGTTGGCAAGGAGTGGAGAAAGAGTAATACTCTTACACTGTTGGTGGGAATGCAAATTGATGCAGCCACTCTGGGAAACATACACAGGTTCCTCAAAAAGTTAAAAACAGAACTACTCTAGGATCTGGCAATTGCACTACTAGGTATTTACTCAAAGAATCCAAAAATTCTGATCCAAAGGGATACATGCACCCCAATGATTATTGTAGTATTATCAACAATGGTATAATTATGAAAAGAGCCTAGATTTCCATCAACTGATGAATGGATAAAGAAGATATGGTATATATCTGATGGAATATTACACAGTCATAAAAAATGAAATCTTGCCATTTGTTACAACATGGATCAAGCTAGAGAGTATTATGCTAAGCAAAATAAGTCAGTCAGAGAAAGACAAATACCATATGATTTCACTCATCTGTGGAATTTAAGAAAGAAACAGATGAACATAGTGGGAGAAAAAAAAGAGAGAGGCAAACCATAAAACAGATCCTTAACTATAGAGAAGAAACCGAGGGTTGCTGGAGGGGGGGTGGCTGGGGGATGGGCTAAATGGCCAATGGGCATTAAGGAGGGCACTTTTTGAAATGAGCAGTAGGTGTTATATGTAAGTTATGAATCTCTGAATTCTACTCCTAAAACTAATATTATACTGTATGCCAACTTACTGGAATTTAAATAAAAACTTGAAAATGCAAAATAAAAAAAAGAATAATTTATACACACACATCCACATCACATTCACAAACTGAAATATAAAAGTGACTGAAGTCTTTGCAGGATAGAAATAAGAGATATGCAGATCAAACAAAAATAGAAAGGTCAGAGTTAAATGATGCCACCACTGACAAGGAAGCAGTAGAAAAGACCTTGAAGGCCTTTCATCTAAGGGATATAGACTTTTTTTATGAGAGATAAATTAGGATTATTCTAAAAGGAAAATTACTGAAGGACAATGTTTATAATTTAGCTGATAAATGAGCACAAAATATCTATGTTAAGAGATAAAAAAGTTTTGTAATATTATATATCCATACCACATCTTCTTTACCCATTCATCTATCAATGGACACTTGGGTTGCTTCTATATCTTGACTATTATAAATAATGCTGCAATAAACATAGGGGTGTATGTACCTTTTTGAATAAGTGTCTTCATTTTCTTTGGGTAAATACCCAGTAGTGGAATTATTAGATCATATGTATTTCTATTTTCAATTTTTTTAAGAAAACTCCATACTGATTTCCACAGTGACTGTACCAACTTACATTCCTACCAATATTGCATGAGGATTCCTTTTTCACCACATCCTCTCTCACTTGTTACTTCTTGTGCTTTTTTATTTTAGCCATTCTGACAAATGTAAGGTGATATCTCATTGTGGATTTGATTTGTATTTCCTTGATGATCAGCCATGTTGTGTATCTTTCATGCCAATGCCTTGATTTTTTATTTCTAGCCTCCAGAACTGTGAGATAATAAATACTGTTTAGGCTGCTTAGTCTGTAGTACTTTGTTATGGCAGCTATAGCAAACTAAAATAGACTTTGGTACCAGGACATGGGGCTCTGCTGTAACAAACATACAAAAATGTGGAAGTGGCTTTGGAATTGGGTAATTAGTAGAGGATGAAAGAATTTTAAGGCACATTCTAGAAAAAGCCTAGATTGCCATGAACGGATTGTTCATTGAAATATGGATGTTAAATGTGATTCTGGTAAGAGCTCAAAAAGAAAAGAGGATAGCTATAAAGAAAAAAAATCTACCATATTTGAGAGTATACAGTTTGCCATAAACAGAATAATATTAGAAATACAGTGTTAAATGTGCTCTGGTAAGATCACAGATGGAAATGAAGAAGATATTATTGGAAATGAGAAGAAATGTGATCCTTGTTATAGAGTAATAGAGAACTTGTGTGAATTGTGTTCTGTTGGATGAAAAGTAGAACTTGTAAACAATGAACTTGGGTATTTAGCTGAGATTTCTAAACAGAAGTGCTACCAGAGCAGCCTGGTTTTTCCTTGCTGCTTATAGAAAAATGAGAGATGGCAGAGATAAATTAAAAGTGGAATTGTTGAGCAAATAAGAACCAGAACTTGAAGATCGGGAAAATTCTCAGCCTATCCAGATACTATTCTCTGGAAACAAGGCCAGTGGTATGACTGGACAACTGTTTGTTAAAGAGTATAGGCTGTGACTCATGGATACAGTACACCATCTTACCATAGCAAGAAATAGAGATTTGGTTATACAGAAAAGATGTGAAGGATCATTTTGCTTGATGGCTTGAATTCCATGAATTGTAAGAGTGGCTAACAAAGTTTTTGAGAATGCTATACCATGATAAACAATGCCAGCCTGAATTGAAGAAAACAGATGGGACAAAATAAAGGAAGAATGACTTTGAGAACAGAGTCATAGATGTAGAGTCTGGGAGGCTGTCAATGCCACCTGATGCCAAGAGGGTACAGGCTGAGGGAGTGAGGCCACTATCCAAGAACAAGGAGTGGGCTTGCCACCCAGTGGGCCCAGAAGACAGAACGTGGAGCAAAAAAGGATGATTCTTAAGCCTTAAAATATAATTAAATTTCTCCCATTAGGTTTCTGACTTGCTTAAAACCCATTGACCCTTTTCTTCCTTGTGATATCTCCCTCTTAGAATGGGAATATTTATCCTGTCCCACCATTATATTATGGCAGCAAATAACTTGTCTGGTTTCACAGCGTAACAGCTGAAGAGGAATTTTGCCTTAGGATGCATCATTCCCAGATCTCACCCATAGCCAATTTATATGGGATTTAGATAAGGTATTGAAGTTATAGTTGATGCTGAAATGTGTTAAGGTTATTGGGGATATTGGGATGGAGTAAATGCACTTTCCATATGAGAAGGATGGGAATTTAGGAGGGCAGAAGGTGGAGTGCTATGGGTTGAACTGTGCCCACCCTCAAATTCATATGTTGAAGTCCTAATATTCAATACTTTAAAATATGACATCATTTGGAGATGTGTGGTCTTTATAGATGAAATCAAGTTTAAATGAGGTCAATTAGGGTGCATGCTAATCCAATATGACTGGTATCCTTACAAAAGTGGAAAATTTAGACACAGGGGCATGCATAAAGGTAAGAAAATGTGAAGAGACATACAAAGAAGACTGTTTATAAGCCAAGAAGAAAGGCATGAAATAAAATAATTTCCTCATAGCCTTCAAAAGAAAAGAACTGTACTGACACCTGGATTTTAGACTTCCAACCACTAGAACTGTAAATAAATTAATTTCTGTTGTTTAAACCAAGTAGTTTGTGATACATTATTGTAACCACTCTAGCCAATTAATATGGTTAGTTGATCCTAACAACATGGGCTTGGACTGTGTGGGTCAACTTACACATGGATTTCTTTAGATAAATAGTACCATACTTCCTTCCTTAATAATATTTACTTTTCTCTAGCTTTCTTTATTGTAAAAATACAATATATAATATATATACAAAATGTGTTAATCAACTGTTTATTGGTAGGCTTCTGGTCAATAGTAGGCTAATAGTTAAGTTTTGGGGGAGTCAAAAGCTATACATATATTTTAGATTGTGCAGGGGGTCATTGCCCTTAACCCCAAATCACTCAAGGGTCAACTGTATGCTAGACCTATAGTAAAACCCAAAATTATAAAATATTTTAGAAGGACACATAGAAGAAAATCTTGTGACCTTGGATAAAGCAAAGATTTCTTAGATAAAATGAAAAAAATTATTGAAATATTTATAGGTTGGGTTTCATCAAAATTTAAAACTTTGGTTCTTATAAAGCACTGTTAAAATACAAAAATATAACACAAAAAGTGAAACAAAATATTTGAAAATGACATATCTGATAAAGGAATTATATCAAGAACACATAAACTCAATAATGAGAAAAAAATAACCCAATAAGAAATGAAAAAAGCTCTAGAAGACAGTTCACCAAAGAAATAAAGATGGCAAATAAGCACATAAAAAGATGCTCAGCATCCTTAGTCATTCAGAAAATGCAAATTAATAACAACTAGATAACAGAACATACCCATTGGAATGCCCAAAATAATTTTTTTTAAACCTACAGTATCAATATCTGTCAAGGATATGAATCAAGTGAAACTCTCACTTATTGTACATGGGAATTCAAAATGATACAACCACTAATGAAAACAGTTTGATATTGTCTAATAAAATTAAATATATATTCACCATTTAACTCAGAATCTTACTGATGGGTGTTTATCTAAAATGTACAAGGGTAATCACACAAAAACTTGTGTAAAGATGTTTATAGAAAATTTATTCATAGTTTGCAAAAACTAGAAACAACACAGATATCCTTCAGTTTGTGAGTAGATACAAGGGCCATGTCCATAAAATGGAATACTATACAGCAATAAAAGAGAAACTACTACTGATAAAGGTCACCACATCGCTATATTCAAAGAAGCCACACAAATTAGCTACACATAACATATATTTATGCTTATATATCATTCTTGAATGGGCAAAACAATAGGTACAGAAGAACAGATCAGTAATTGCTAAGAGTGATGGAGGGATTGTTCACAAAGGGGCAAGAATGAACTTTATGAGTGATGGAAATTTTCTACATGTTCATTTGGGTGATGATGGCTACATAACCATATACATGTCAAAATTTATAGAACATTATACCCTAAATGGTGAATTTACTATATGTAAACTATACTTCAATAATCTTGACTTAAAAAAAATATACAGTGCAGACTCCAAAATAGGCTCTCAAATAATGCATACCTGGGTATGAAACCAACTTTTGGTATTCAGTAAGTGTGTGACTTTGGAAAACTTATTTTAATTTCACCATGGTTTCTTCCACCAAGTACTGAGATTTTAATGAATATGAGTAATGAGATAAATATAAAATGTTAACACAATGCAATATAAGATAAATACTAACTCATTATTGACAGTTATATCTGTGTTTGCAACAATGTCTACAACTGTACCATATGATGTAGTCTCTAATTAGTTCCTCAGTTGTTTTGCCACATTTCAAGTGCTCAATAGCCACAAATGACTAGTGGCTATTGGCCAGCACATAAGTAAAACATCTCCATCATAAAAAGAAAAAAAGAGCTCCAGTGTACAATGCTGGACTGGAAGAATATTTTAACAATCATAAGTAGTATGTTTATTGAAGAGTACAAAAGTTGAAATCAAAGCCATGGTTTTTTTTCTTGTAACCAACTGTACACTTTTTTAACAACCTGTTACAGAATTCTGAATAAATTTTAGTATATGTTTTGTTAGGTATTTTCAGATTTCTTAAACCAATATTTGTCTCAATAGAAAGCCAGGAAACATTTCTCTAATATCTAACAATTTCCTCAAACTTCGGGAATAAAAAGTATGTTTTGGGTGTGTTCTATTCTTTGATAAAGCTTTCAGAACTATATAGAGAATACCATCTTTGCATTTTCTCATTAAGGTATACTTTTATTTCTCTATCTATAATTCACTTTTTTACAAATGTGATTGAAGGCAGAGAATTATGTTCTTATTTTTCCAGATGCAAAGAGCTTCGATTCCACATTTAGGAAAACAGCAAGTGTAAGATAGCAGAAAATAAATTTCTTTTAAAATAAGGATATTAATTAATTGATTGATTAATTCAGGATAATTAACTTTCAAAATACACAAATATATATGCTATATATACAATTACATATCTATATAGACATATATGGACATATATACACATATCATATACATACAATTATATATACATATTATAATAGTTACATATAATAACAATACAATATATACAACATATTATATATGTACATATACATATATGTATTATATATATAATTTTATTAACTATGTATATATTTTAACTGTGTATATATAATACTATAAGTATACATAGATATATAAACATTCTCACTAGGTTCCCTTTAATGTAATTACCAAAAGTGTTAAACAAAAGAAACACTTACATGCCAGGAGAGGTTATGGAATAAATAAAGAGGAGGAAGAAAATGGAAAAACAAAGCAAGACAAAGGGGGACCAGGGATGTTCATAACAGTAAGACAGTAGATGTCTATAATTGTATTGATACAAAAGAACCAGGGCACATTTTATTCCACCCATTCATTTTGAAATAAGCATTGGGTCTCTAGATGTTAACATTTCCCTTGCTCTAATTGTCCTCTATATTAAATGTTTGTTCAAAAGACAAAAAAATGGGGTGCCTGGGTGCCTCAGTAGGTAAAGCATCTGCCTTTGGCTCAGGTTATGATGCTGGAGTCTCAGGATCGAGCCCCCTATCAGGCTCCCTACTTGGTGGGGAGTCTGCTTCTTCCTCTGACCCTCACCCCACTCATGCTCTCTCTCTTTCTCCCAAATAATTAAAATCTTAAAAAAAAAGACAAAAAAATTCTTTCCTTGAGCTTGAAAAACAAGAACAACAACAGTAACAACAGCACACTGTCTTAAGGGAATAAACTATTTTGAAAGAATGTAATATGATGAATTGAAAGAACATAATATGATGATCCTCAATAATAAAAGGACACTGTATTGTATATTGCAGTAAAAATAACAAATCTAGAGGTGCCTGGGTGGTGCAGTCAGTTAAGCATCCAACTCTTGGTTTGGTTCAGGTCATGATCTTAGGGTCCTGAGACTGAGCTCTGTATCAGGCTCTTCACTCGGTGTGGAGTCTGCTTGAGATTCTCTCTCTCTCCCTTTCTGCCCCTCCCAATCATGCTCTCACACTCTCTCTCAAATAAATTAATACAACTTTTTAAAAAATAACCAATCTATTATGAAGATCTCTGGCCAGAAATCATGGAAGCTGGACAATTACTATCTGCTCTTATTTTTTTGGTCAGGATTTTTTTAATTGAGAAAGGAAGTCTGTATCATAACTTCCAACTGCATTCATTCACAGATGACTACATTTTGCCCTGAATTTTTATATTTCCTATTTGCCAATCTAAATAGAAGGCAAAAGTGTCTGTTATCCCTTGACATATTACTATTCATTACACTGAAAAGTAAATGAGAACTATTTCATCTTAAGAGTATTATTATATGACATTAAGATCTAATAACAATATTAAAGTCACATTACAAGTCTTTGATGTAGAAAGGACCTGTAATGGAAGTAATGCAGTAATAATGTATTGTATGCTTTACTTTAATGTAGTAATAATGGTGTCTAGTTAAATAAAAATATGCATTAAAATAAACATTTGAGCTATAAACTTTTAAGAGCTTGCAAACATTATTAAAAGTAAATGAAATAAATTTTAAAAGCTTAAACTGTAAAGCATATGGCTGTGAATTTACTTGTGCTTCATAGTAATATCTTAGTATGTATTTCCTTTCTCCCTTAGGACTACTACAAGAAATCAGTAGATTGATGGGTAATCCTAACCAAAGTTCTTCAAAACTCAGGGCCTTTATTACATGGATAGCAAGAACTACTTAAATTTTATATTATGATTTACCGGTGTGATTAGTGGTATAGAAATGGTGTACCTAAGCATACATGGAAAGGCCAAAATACTTACTGTAACAAACTGATGGTGGTTCCATGTAAAACATGGTAAATGCATGCCATACTTTCTCTCTCACACAGCACAATGATAACCTGGATAAAATGCATGATGTAAATATTTGAGAATTTTGAAAAGTATGTCAGCAGAAAGATATAGGAAGAAAATCACAATTCAAACCACTACTGATCCAGTAGCGATTCTGAATAATTTTCCCTCCAGTATTTTCCCAGTGGAACTCAACATAACCTGAAATTTATAAATGGGCATTGGTGCATCAGAGAGCCAAATAGAAGAAACCTTCTAGTTCTGGATCAAGGAGCAAGAAGGGGAACTCTTACTGTTCAAAGATTATAGAAACACTTGATTTTTTGCTTTTGTGTTTTGTTTATTTTCATTTCTCCATCCCTCACATCCTAGCTCTCACACAATCTGTAGTATGGAAACAAAGGCACAAAAATTTCCCTGATCAAAAAAAAAAAAAGGTCTAGTTTTAAGAAGGTAGGGCCAATGCCACTGATATTTTTTCAGACTTCCTACCACTTGAACTTAAACCCAGGCATGGGAATGGAAATACCCAATATAGTGGAATGAGTAAGTTTCAAGTATCTGTACAAATGACTGAAGAGAAGAGACCCAAAAACTGGAAATCACAAGAGAGATTAGGAAGAGAGATGAAATCAAGACAGTGAGCCTATAAAGTTGTTTATGAAACCCTGGTATTAATTCTGAATTATGCATGCATGGAGATCTGATCTTCGTCTGCACACCAAAGACTTTGCGATCTAAACTAAACCACTGCTAAGCAACAGAATGTCCCAGGTAATGCATACCAAGTTGAGATCTCAAAATCACTGCAAAGACTTTGATAATTGGAATTACATTGAAAGCACATATGCACAATATGAATGAGAAATTCTGTCCTGACATAAATAGGCCAATTCCTTGATCAAAAATAAATACTGAGAGCAGGAAGATGGTGGTAGAGTAGGAGGACCCTAGGCTTACCTCATCCTACCAACACAACTAAAAAACTATCATATCCTAGATACCTCAAAATTTGACCTGAAGGGAGAGAAGAAGCCACATAAAAGAAGGCAAGAAGTGTGGAGACATGATTTAGGGGAGAAATAGACTGTGGCTGCTCTGCAAGGTGGGGAGCTGTGGTCACAAAAAGGGCAAGAGAGAGAGGAGCACACAGGGGACTGCAGGAAGAGAATATTTCCCCAAAGCCACTGATGTGGAAAATGAGAGGGACTGAATTTTGTGAGTTCTTGCAACAAGTGGGGATTAAGGCCTAGAATTTTAAAAGTAAGTGGGCTTGGCTGGGATAGAGCCCAGAAGGCACTGCATTGCTCCTGAAGAGAAGTCAGGCAAAAAACCCAGGGGTAGTGTGGAAACAGTGATCTAAGGAGTGCTGGGGCCACAAAAGGGGGGATTATTTGATCCTCAGAGCACACCTCTGCAGGAACAAAGGAGCAGGTGGAGATCATATTCATTCCCCACCCCTCAGCAGAAACAGAACCACCTGTGGGAAGTGGCACAGTGTGGTCATTGGCTGCCTAACTTGATCACATGAAGCCCCACCCCCCTGTGCTCCTGTGGGACAGCCCTTCTCAGGCATGCTTGCCTCAGTTCCAATATGGTGGGTCCCTCCTCCAAAAGACCAGCACAAAACCCTGTCCACATCACATTTCCCAACCAGAGAGTTTTACAGGGCCTTAGTTCCAGGGGAGGTGGTGTCAGGTCTCATTTCACAAGTAGGCCAGAGAACACCTAGTTAAAACTTGCCACATTCAGGCCAGAAACTAAACACTGCCCACAACAGGAAATGACAGCATCTGTAGATGACTGGCCTGAAGGATAGAGCAGCCAGAACACAACAGGAGAGCACATGCAGCACACCAGAGACGCTTTCTGAAGTACCAGGCCCTGGGCAACAGATAACTTCTTTTTCATAAGGCCATTACTTCGGTAGCAGGAGCTATAACTGGCTTTTCCAACACAGAGAAGGAGGCAGAGACTTAGACAAATGTGAAGACAAAGGAATTGATCCCAAACGAAATAACAAGATAAAGCCATGGCCAGAGATCTCAATGAAGCAGATATACGTAACAGGCCTGATGAAAAATTTAAAGGAATTATCATAAGGATACTCACTGGGATTGAGAAAAAAATAGACTTTAAAATAAATGCTTAACAAGAGACAAATAAGGTCACTATATAATAAAAAAGGAGACAATCCAACAAGAAGTTATAACAATGGTAAATATTTATGTATCTGACAGAGGAGCACCCAAAATATATAAAATAATAACAAACATGAAGGAACTAATGGATGATAACACAATAGTAGTAGGGGACTTTAACATCCCACTAACATCAATGCACAGATCATCTAAACAGAAAATAAACAAAGAAACAATGGCTTTGAATGACTTACTGGACCAGATGGACTTAACAAATACATTCAGATCATTCCATCCTAAAATAGAATACACACTCTTTCTGGAGATCTATTCTCCAGAATAGATCACATAGTAGGTCACAAAACAGGCCTCAAGAAATATAAAAAGATTGAATTCATACCATGTACCTCTTCTGACCACAATGCTATGAAACTAGAAGTCAACGACAAGAAAAATCTGGAAAGACCAAAAATACATGGAGGCTAAACAACATGCTACTAAATAATGAATGGCTCAACCAGGAAATCAAAGAGGAAATAAAAAAAAAATACATGGAAACAAATTGGTCCAAAAGCTTTGGAGTGTAGCAAAAATGGTCCTAAGAGGGAGGTATAACAATATAGACCTACCTCAAGAAGCAAGAAAAATCTCAAATACACAACCTAACTTTATACATAAAGGAACTAGAAAAGGAACAACAAATGAAGCCTAAAGCCCACAGAAGGAAGGAAATAATAAGGATTTGAGCAGAAATAAATGATATAGAAACTAAAAAACAATAGAATAGATTAATGAAACCAGGAGCTGGTTCTTTGAAAAAAATCAATAAAATTGATAAACCTCTAGCCAGACTTATCAAAAAGAAAAGGTGGAAGACCCAAACAAATAAAATCACAAATAAGAGGAGAAATAACAACCAAAACCTCAAAAATATAAATAATTTTAAGATAAAATAATATTATAGGCTCTCTCTCTTAGGTTTGGGTTACATGGTGGTGATTGGCAAAGTGGGCCTCAGAGAGGCTGCTGCAGCCAGAACAACCAGAGACCTGTGGGCTGTCTGCAAGCCTTATACTCCCTCAATGAGCTGGAGAAGTCCTGTTGTATCAGAGTAAGATCGACAGTGGCTTTGATTGTGATTATTGTGACTGTGTTGAGCTGGAGCCACCTGATCGCTAACAGAAGACATCTTCTGTAGCAAGCCACAAGGGGTTCCTGTTGAAATATAGAACAACAAAGGAAGAAAAGATGCAAAACAGAAATAGGGCTTACCAGAACCTTATAATGATGCTCCCCAGGACCAGTCCAACACTAAATGTATTTGCACTGCGAGGAGAATGTTCACAGAAGACTGTTATGTGCATATTTATTCAAACTTTTGTTGAATGTTAAATCATTGGCACAGTAAATCTGAATGCATAACATGCCATTTCATTGTTTTAATTTACTGAATGTCTTCTTTAAATGTCTGCAGAATTGCTGCCCCTTTCTTGATCTATGAGTACTGCAATCTTTTTAATTCTCAATATGAGTAGAGCTTTTTGAGCTTTAAATCTAAGGGTAACTCAGTGGTCCTGGTGGCATATGCAATGAACATCAAGAAATCACCATGCTTTGGAAGCAAAATTATTTTTCTTTTCCTTTTTTGAAAGATCTTTCCTTTTTATGTCAGTTTTATTCCTTGTTTACACAAGCTCAGTTCAAAAGGAAAAGGCAATAGTAAAGTTTTCAAAATGTCAGATAAATTAGGAAGTCTCATAAACATTCATGGTTTTTATCTGGACTCTAGGTAAATGGACTTAAAACCATTGGGTTGGAGAGGGAATGGCTTGTTTTTTTTCTGCTGTCAACGATTACTTTGACAAAGGAGTAGCCATCAAGAATATTGTCCTACTGATCCCGAGTGCCAAATATGCTCTATGTGAGATCAAAATTATTAGAAGACTTAACCATAATAACATTATGTGTTTGAAATTTTTGGTCCTAGTGGAAGCCGGTTAACAGATGATGCAGGTTCTCTCACTGAACTCAATAGCGTTTATATTGTTCAGGAGTATATTGAGACAGATTTGGCTAATGTGCTGGAGCAGGGCCCTTTACTGGAAGAGCATGTCAGGCTTTTCATGTATCAGCTGTATTGTGGGCTCAAATATATTCACTCTGCAAATGTACAGCACAGAGATCTCAAACCAGCTAAACTTATCATTAATAGTAAAGACTTGGTACTGGAGATAGGTGACTTTGGTCTTGAATGGACCATGGAGCTCCATTATTCCATAAGGATCATCTTTCTGAAGGACTGGTTACCAAAAGGTACAGGTCTCCACATCTATTACTTTCCCCTAATAATTATACTAAAGCCATTGATATGTGGGCTGCATGTTCTGTCTTTGCTAAAATGCTGACTGATAAAACCCTCTTTGCAGGTGAACATGAACAGATGCAGCTGATGTTAGAATCTATTCGGCTTTTACATGAGGTAGATATGTCATCAGGAGCTTCTCAGTGTAATTCCAGTTCACGCTAGATATGATGTGACTAAGTTGCACAAACCTTTAACTCAGCTGCTTCTAGGAATTTGTCAGGAAGCACTGGATTTCCTGAAACAAATTTTGACATTTAACCCCATAGATTGGTTGACAACAGAAGCACTTTCCCATCCTTATATGAGCATATGTTCTTTTCCAATGGATGAGCCAATTTCAAGTCATTCTTTTTGTGTTGAAGATGAAGTCAATGATATTTTGCTTATGGATGAAACTCATGGTCATATTTGTAACTGGGAAAGGTACAATGAGTGTTGATTTTCAGAGCATGATTGGCCTATACATAACAACTTTGATATTGATGAAGTTCAGCTTGACCCAAGAGCTCTGTCTGATGTCACTGATGAAGAAATACAAGTCGATCCTCAAAAATATTTGGGTGGAGATCATGAAAAGTATTTGAAGAATCCTGCTTTTGATACCAATTACTCTTCTGAGCCTTGTTGGCAGTACTCAGATCATCATGAAAACAAATATTGTGATCTGGAGTGTAGCCATACTTGTAACTACAAAACAAGGTCATTATCATATTTAGATAACTTAGTTTTCGGAAAGAGTGAAATTAACCATCATTATGAACCCAAACTTATTATAGATCTTTCCAATTGGAAATAAAGAAAAGCAAAGAAAAATCTGATAAGAAAAGCAAGTCAAAATGTGAAAGGAATAGATGGGTTAAAGCCAAGATAGCTGTAGAGGAAGCATCACAGCAACTGGCTGAAAAAGAAAGGGGAAAAGAATCAGGGATTTGATTTTGATTCTTTTATTGCAGGAACTATTCAACTTAATTCACAACATGAGCCTATTGATGTTGTTGATAAATTAAATGACTTGAAAACTCAGTGTCCCAACTTGAATTGAAAAGTTTGATATCAAAGTCGGTAAGATGAGAAAAACAGGAGAGAGGAATGGCAAATTTATCTCAATTAGAAGCCTTGTACCAATATTCTTGAGAAAGCCAGTTTATGGGTGGAGGGGAGGACTGTTTTCTCAAGAATCAGTTTTGCTGTGAGGTAAAGAAGAATGCACAAATTGAGAAAGAAAACACACCAGTTACATGGACAAGTTATTTAGCAGGAAAGATGATACTGAAATTCTGGAAACTGAGTCAGTAGAGTATGAGAAGCTTCAGGGGAGGAGAAATGAGGAAGGATGTCTGAACAACAGTGGGGAGTTCCTCTTTTAAAAGCAGCTTGAATCCATAGGCATCCCACAGTTTCACAGTCCATTTGGGTCCCCACCTAAGTCAACACAGGCCACCTTAACTGCTATGAAATCTTCCCCTCAGATTCCTCATAAAACATACATCAGCTTTCTGAAACATGTTAACTAAAACTCTCAGAAGACATTACTCTTTGTACTCCTCATGAAATGTGGTTTTTTAATTACTTTTGTTTGTCATTTTTTTACTTCAATCAGATGGTGTCATTTAGAAAGGATATTATTAGTTTTTGGTTTTTAATGTCCAGACTTTTTTTCTGCAAGTGAGATGGTTTTCATTTTAACTGGCATGACATTTACAAACAAAAATAAAGAATAGAGTGGGGCGCCTGGGTGGCTCAGTGGATTAGAGCCTCTGCCTTCGGCTCGGGTCATGATCCCAGGGTCCTGGGATCGAGCCCCACATTGGGCTCTCTGCTCAGCAGGGAGCCTGCTTCCCCCTCTCTCTCGGCCTGCCTCTCTGCTTACTTGTGATGTCTCTCTCTCTCTGTCAAATAAATAAATAAATAAATCTTTAAAAAAATAAAATAAAGAATAGAGCGAAATAATGCAATGCAAGAGGAGACAAAACAAAGGCACTAGAAAAACTTAAAACCATTTTCTTATAGAACAATGATCTGTTTTACAGGAAAGAAAAATCTTGCCTTCAAATGTACATAGTGAAACCATACATAATTGCATGAAAACATTTATTTTTTTCCTAAAACATTTTCATTCATGAATATTTTTAAGTTTTGAATACTGTACACATTTCTCAAAACACACAATAACGGCAGCAACTGAAAATGAATGCTCAGTTTGGTAGACATGTGTTATGAGCCTCAAGGTAGCAAAACTAAGTGCCAAAACATATACCACACATAGAGCTTCACATACACACTTCTATTTAGCTAGGGTTATTGTAGTAAGCTATCCTTAATAAGATTCATACACTGTTTATAAAGGTTCTGATATGCATTCTTTAGAGTTAAGTGTTACTACATCACATTTTATTTATCATAGCAAATCAGTGTATTTCCTGTATTTAATTATAAAAGTTAACTGAGATTTTGAAAGTTATTTGCAAATACACTTTTCCCATTTCACATTATGGCTTGTTGCCTACTTAGCTGAATATATAATGTTAGCTTATCCAAAGGCTGTCCACATACTTAATTTGCTTAAGTATTCATTTTAAGTAAAACTATCACTGTGTATAGGAATTTGTATTTTGGAAGTGATTGAGCAATCTATAAAGAAACACTGGGAATTATTTTATTATAAAATGTTCCTAGAAGACTTGCCTGTGTTTACATTTTTAAAAATATTGTAATATTAGACTTGTGTGCATGGAAGTAAATACAGTACATTATTGTAGTTTAAAAGTTGTACATGATAAGATGTATTTTTAATTTACTGTATTTTTTAACTTTAGTTAAAAACAATTAATTAGCATACGGTGTGTTATTAGTTTCAGAAGTGGAGTTTAGTGATTCATCAGTTGCATACAACACCTAGTGCTCGTTACTTCAAGTGCCCTCCTTAGTACCCATCACCCAGTTACCCCATCCCCCCACCCACCTCCATTCTAGCAATCCTGTTTGTTTCCTATACTTAAGAGTCTCCTATGGTTTGTCTTTCTCTTTGATTTCATATTATCTTATTTTTTCCCTCCCTTCCCCTATGTTCATCTGTTTTGTTCCTTAAATTCCACATATGAGTGAAATCATAAGATAATTGTACTTCTCTGACTGATTTATTTCACTTAACATAATACCTTCTAGCTCCATCCACATCATTTTGTATGATAAGACTTCTTTTTTTTGATGGGTGAGTTATATTCCATTGTATATATACGCATATATGCCACATCTTTATCCATTCATCTGCCAATAGACATCTGGGCTCTTTCCATACGACATTGCTGCTATAAACACTGGGGTGCAGGTGCCCCTTTGATTAACTGTGTTTTTATCCTTTGGATAAATACCTAGTAGTGCAATTTCTGAATCATAAGGTAGACACATAGAACAATGGAACAGAATAGAGAATCAAGAAATGGACCCTCAACTCTATGGTCAACTCATCTTTGAAAAATCAGGAAAAAATACTGAATGGAAAAAAGAGTCTCTTCAATAAATGGTGCTGGGGAAACTGGACAGTTACATGTAGAAGAATGAAAGTGGACCATTCCCTTACATCATACATAAAGATAAACTCAAAATGGACGAAAGATCTCAATGTGAGACAGGAATCCATCAAAATCCTAATCCATCAAAATCCTACAAGAGAACATAGGCAGCAACCTCTTCGACATCAGCCATAGCAACTTCTTTCAAGACACATCTCCAAAGGCAAGGGAAACAAAAGCAAAAGTGAACTTTTGGGACTTCATCAAGATAAAAAGCTTTTGCACAGCAAAGGAAACAGTCAACAAAACTAAGAGGCAATCTCCAGAATGGGAGAAGATATTTGCAAATGACACTAAACACAGAGGGCTGATAGCCAAGATCTATAAAGAACTTCTCAAACTCAACCCTCAAAAAATGGGCAGTCAAATAGTGAATCCTATTACATGGATACCAAGAACTACTTAATCCTATTATAAACTATGAACTGTACTTAATAATAAAAGAATATTGATATTGGTTTGTCAAATAACAAGTACACCACACTAATGCAAGAAGTTAATAATAAGGGAAACTATGGGTGAGGAGAGAGGAGTATAAAGGAACTCTCTGTATTCAACTCTCTTTATTCAACTTTTCTGTAAACCTAAAACTGGCCTAAAAAATAGCCTACTGATTAAAAAAAAAAAAACCAACAGTGAGATAACACCACTAGGATGGATATAATCAAACCAATGTTTAACAAACTTGTACATGAATGTCCATGGAATCTTTATTGATAATGACCAAAAAGTGGGACTAAAACCCTAATTTCTATCAACTAGTGAGTGGAAAACAAAATAAGTTATAGCCATACAATGGAATATTATTTGGCAATAAAAACAAATAAGTAATTATATATGCGATAACATGAAAATGTTTTGAAAATATTATGCTAAGTGAAAGAAACAATTCACAAAATACTACATATTTACATTATTCTATTTATATGGAATATACAGAATTGGCTAATCCATAGTGACAGAAAGTATATTAATATTTGCTTAGCACAATGTCTGGAAGTGAGGGAATGGGGAATGGCTTCTAAAAGACACAGGATTTCTTTTTGGGATAATAAAAATTTCCTAAAATGAGATTGTATTGAGGGATGTACATAAAAATCGTTGAATTGTATAGTTTGCATGGCTTAGTTGTATGGTTGCTGTATTATATCTCGATAAAGCTCTTAAAAATACAATAATCTATAGACACAAATGCTGAGATCACAGAGTTCTTGGGATTCTTTAAGATGTTAAAGCAGCTATTATAAAATCCCTCCAACAACATTATCATAAATACTCTTGAAACAATTCAAAAATAAAAATATTAGGAAAGATATAAAAGATGTATATAAAAACAAATGGAAATTTTATAATTTAAAAATATAATCACAAAAGTTTTAAACACACTGGCTAGCCTTAATAAGAGAACGGAGACTACAAAGAAAAGAATTGGAGAATTCTAAGCCAGATCAATAGAAATTATCCAATCTGAACAACCAAGAAAGAAGCTGAAAAAAGTTGAGCATAACCTAAGAGAAATGTGGAATAATAACAAAAAGTTTCAATATTTAAATCATCTGAGTCCCCGAGAAAAGAATGTGAGCAATGCTGAAGAAATAATGGCCAAAAAATTCCTGAATTTGTCAAAATATATAAACCTCCTGATTAAAGAAGCTTAGTAAACCTCAAACAGGATAAACTCAAAGAGATTCATGTCAGATACATCATAACCAAACTACTGAAAAGGGAAGACGATGAGAAATCTTAAAAGAAGCTAAACAAAAACTATGCATTACCTAAATGAGAATAACTATTTGAATGACCATGGATATCTTATCAGAAGCTGTTGAAAGGTTAATATAATGGCACATATATAAGCACTGAAAGAAAAAAAGAACTTCTCAACTCATAGTTCTATATCCACTGAAAATATCTTTCACTAAAGCTGAAATAAAGATGTTTTCAGATGAAAAAAAATTAAGTAAAATATTGCCAGTAAAATACTGCTCCAAAAATTGCTGAAGGAAAATTTTCAGAGTAATTTTAACAGTAAGAAACTTAGAATATCAAGAATGAAGTAAAAATAGCAAATGCTAAATATCTGGATAAATACAATAGACAATTTTCCTGTCTTCAGTGTTTTTAAAGAGGTTTGACAAATGAAAGCAAAAATTATAGCATTGTCTCATGGGCTTTTCTGTGCGTGTAGATGCAATGTGTGTGTGTGTGTGTGTGTGTAAAGGGGAAGAATAAGGGAAACTATATAGTGGAAAAGTTTCTCTATTTCAAGACTTCAATAATCCTCTCTCAATAATTAATAGAACAAGAAGAAATTGGCAAGAATATAGAAAAACTAAACAATGCCATCAACCTACTGGATCTGATTGATATTCATAGAACTCCCACTCTGCAACAGCAGAAAATACAAACTTTTAAGGTGTAGTGGAGTGTTTCCCATTATAGAATATATTCTTGGTCATAAACAACAAATTTAAGATTATTAAATCATACAAGTATGGGCCACCATTATGGAATCACACTAGGAATAAATAAGAGAATTCATAGGAAAATCTCCAATCACTTGTAAATTAAACAGCACATTTTAAATAATCTATGATCAAAGATGAAGTATCAAGAAAAAATTTTAAATATTTTGAACTAAACAAAAATGAAAACACAACACACCAAAATTTGTGGGACCCTGGTAAAGCAATGCTGAGAGAAAAGTTAAAGCATTAAATGCTTATATTAGAAAAAAAGGGGGGGGCGCCTGGGTGCTCAGTCCTTAAGCGTCTGCCTTTGGGTCAGGTCATGATGCCAGAGTCCTGAGATCAAGCCCTGCCTCAGGCTCCCTGCTCAGTGGGAAGCCTGCTTCTCCCTCTCCCACTCCCCACTGCTCGCATTCCCTCTTTTGCTGTCTCTCTGTCAAATAAATAAATAAATAAAGCTTTAAAAAAAAAGGAAAAGAAAAAAAGTTTCCAAATTAACAATTTAAGCTTTCACCTTAAGAATCTAGGAAGAGAAAAAGAAAGCAGAATAAAGGATCAAATAAAAATAAAAGTAGAAACAGAAAACTAGAAAAAAAATCAATGAATCAATAAAAACAGAAGCTGTTTTTTAAAGGATGAATGAAATGGAAAAACATCAATGAAAAGAAACAGAGAAGACACAAATGTTAGAAAAAAAAGAATATCTTACACACTTGAAGACTTCAAAAAAATAATAATGGAATAATATGAATAACTCTATGTACACAGATTCAACAATTCAAAATAAATTGACCAATATTTTGAAAACTAGAAACCTCCAAAATTCACCCAAATTGATACAGATAGCTTATAGATAGCATACTCCTCTAAACATTGAAGATAATTTCCCCAAAAAGAAATTTCCAGGCCCATATAATTTCACTGGAGAATTTTATTAAACATTTATAGAAGAAATGGCAGTAATTTTACACATTTATTATAGAAGAGAAGGGAACATTTCCGGTTTCATTCTGAAAGGAACATTAATCTAATACCAAAACAAAGATTTTACCAAAAAAAAGTCCCTGATGAATATCCCTCATCAATACAGACACATAAATTCTTGATAAAATACAGGCAAATAAAAAAATGGCAAACAGAATTCAGCTACATTAAAAAATATATATATATATACACCCAAGTGGAGTTTATTCCAAGGATACAAGGTTGTTTCAAAATTTGAAAATCAATCAATGTCCTCCATTATATCAGCAGTCTAAAGAAGAAAAACCATATGATCTTACTAATTGCTGCAAGAATTTGACAAAACCAATATTCAAACATGGTAAAAATCCTCAGCAAAATAGGAATAGAAAGTAATTTCTTCTGTTTAATAAGGGACACTACAAAAATCTTACAACTAACACCACACCTGACAGCAAAAGAATGAATACTTCCCCTAATAAGAACAATGCAAAAAGGCTCACTCTCACCGCTCCTTGTCAACATAGTATTGGAGATGTTAGCCAGTTAAATAAGTCAAGAAAGATGTAAAGGCCATCAATACCCTGATATCAAAGCCAGAAAAGGACACTGAAAGAAAAAAAAAAACTACAGGCCAATATTGCTGATGAATATAGATGCAAAAATTCTCAAGAAAATATTAGCAAACCAAATTCAGCAGCACATTAAAAAGGTCATTCATCATGATACAAGTGGGCTTATTCCTGGGATGCAAGGATAGTTCAACACATGCAAACCAATAAATAAGATATCATATTAATAGAATAAAAAAATCATATGATCATCTCATTAGACACAGAAAAATAATTTGATAAAACTCAGCATCTGTTCACAATAAAAAACTCTTTTTTTATGATAAAAAACTCTTAACAAGTAACACATGAAAAGATAATCAGCATCATTAGCAATTAGAGAAATGTAAATTAGAGAAAAATAAATCTATGATGAGATCCCAGTATATCTATTGAAAGACTAAAATGTTTAAAAATATATATTTTGATAATACCAAATGCTGGCAAAGCTAAAGAGCAGCTGGAAATCTCTAACATTTTTGGTGCAAGTGCAAAAATGGTACATCTACTTTGAAGACAGTATGGCAATTTCTTATAAGGCTAAACATACCAAACAACTTAGTAATCATGTTCCTTGGTATTTTCCCAAGTGAAGTGAAAACTTATTTAAAAAAAAAAACAAACAAAAATCTGCACATCAATGTTTACAAAAGCTTTATTCATAATTACCAAAAATTGGAAGCAACCAAGATGTCCTTCAATAGGTGACTAGATAAACTGTGATACATCCATACAATGGAATACTATTTGGAAATTAAAAGGAATAAGCTCCCAATCCACACACATTAATATGGATAAATCTTAAATGCATATCGTTAACTAAAAGAAGCTGGTTTGAAAAGGCTAGACACTCTATGATTTCAATTATATGACATTCTTGAAATGGTAAGACAAAATAAATATGCAAACAGAATAAAAAACTAAGGAGATATGAATAAAGGATGGATTTTGTTATAATATGTATCAATATCAGTTCAAAAATTTTTGATAAGTATACTATAGTGATACAAATTTTTAATAATAGGAAAAACCAGGTATGAGTATAAAGGAATACTCACCATTTTTGCAGCATTTCTGTAAATCTAAAAATTTTTAAAATCCTATATTTAAAATATCCCTAAAAAGCTATAACAAAAAAGTTAATTTTACCATATTCTTTATAAATAAGATTTTAATTAAAAATGATTAAGGAACACAACTGATTGAGATTCTAAATAATAGAGATTTTGCTATTAAAAGGCTATAAAATTCTATTAACTATAGTAGCCTATTAAAAATCTGATAGATATCTATTCCATTATTACTTCTTTTCACCTTGACTAACCACTTTCCTGCTCTAGAACATACACACAAACACTCAGAAACAAATACATAGAAACCTCAAAAATCCTTAGAAAATAAAGATAGTCACAACTGCCACTCATTTGGTGCATTATATCACCTAAATTTGATGTTGCATCCATTACAATACATGGCATATAGTATATCTTAAATATAACTAGCATAATAATGACTAAAGTAAATGTCTAGCATTTGATAGAAGTTTCAAATTTACTTTTGAAAAATAATTTTAAAATGTTGTTTTGAGATAACAAGACCTATTATCCAGATAAGGAAAAAGAATATCTAAATTAGAAATAATCAATTGTAATAAAAATTTCCTAACCCAAAACCATTTTACATATTTTAAGTTGTATTCTATATTACACAGGAATTAAGGGAAAAACAATTTGTTTTAACAAATGCCAATAAAAAAAAGTATGTTTAAAAAAAGATCCCTTTGTAAAGTTAGGGTAAATTCTTAATGCATATAAAACAAAATCAGATACCATTTTCTTATATTTACCTTTATCGTATCTCCTTTATAACGCATGTTCTGATCTTACAAAAATATATTACTCTTTTCTTTGCTTCATTCTTGTAGTATTAATATTTAATATTGATTATTTGTGAATGACTTTAGACCCCTAAAAATTTTAGCTTCTTTAAGGACAAACACTCTCTTCTTTCATTTAATGCTCTGTGTTTAACACATTGTTTGGTCCATAAAAAGCATGAAATATTTGTTGAATAACTAAAAGGATAGATGAATAAATGAATAATTACAAATTAATTTTATCATATTTCTTTTGGACATTAGACTTCAAAAAATAAGACCATGCAGGTTGTGTGTCTATAAGGGCCTCTGTGCAACTAGTAGCTCATTCTCAACACTACTGGAGAGAGATTTTAATTGTTTCATCTAGTTTACAAAGCCCATTTTTCTGTGATCAGTACCACATATTTACAAAATAGCTAGTTGAAGGGGGCTGTAATCTATGGAACTAACTGCCACAGAAGTTGTCCAGCCTGTGCCTTGCTTGCATGTACAAAAACTAGCTGAACTGAACAGTCATTCCCTAATGTCAAAAGTACATTGGAGCTTCTTTTTAATATTTCAGTTTAATCAAGAAGTACTTATTGTGCAATTGCTTGTGTGAGCAGCATTGTATTTCTAATATGGTTTAATGTATTTTCTATTGCTTCAAACTGCCCACCACCTTCTGGGCATAAGAGAAACCCATATTTAGTGAATTCTGCTCTGATGAAAAATTATGTTACAGGGGAGTTCCAGGGAATTTAAGAAAAGGCTTACGAGAACAACATAAAATTCACTTGCAAATTAGGTATTCTTTAAGATTAAATCTCCTTCTTAGACCCCTTCTGTTAAATGACAAATACAATTCAACTAAAACTCTGGACTAATCATTTCCAACTTTTTTGGAAATCATCATCATCGTGTTTTCTAAACACCCTCCAAATTGCAGCTGAACATACTTCACAATTTGTTCTAATTCACTGTAACACAAGAGCAAGCCAGATAAATTTTTTGGTCATTAAAATTTGTGAAGAAAAAATTATTCTCAAGTGCCAAATCTATTATAGAAAGAGTTTAAAGTTGGCATCACTCTTCATAGATTTTTTTTTTTTAACTCACTAAAATGATGTTTATAATGGAAACACCATTCCCTACTAGCAAGTAGCCAACATGGCACATAACTAAAACAATGATCCATATTCACATAAAGACAATTATTCCCCTCAATTAAACAAATATATTTCTTACCTATTTCTCATTTTGACATAAAAATAACTATAAAACAATCACAAAGTAATTATTAGGTAACAAATATTTATGTGCTGTTTTTGTTAAAAACCATGAAATTTTAACTTGAGATTTGTTCTTGCATCAGCTACTAAAAAAGATATTTTTAAAAGAGAAAGGATAATTAACTGAGTTTATCAGAAGGCTTTTGGTCAGCCTCCCCTGCCTCCTTGAATCTCTCTCTTAATTGTCACCTTCCTTTTCTTCATATTTTGAAGTACAGGACCTTTTTGAAAATTGTGACATTTAATTTAGGTTATCAAAGCCTTGTATGATAGTTTCATTAAGAAAAGAGGAAATATTTATCAGGTCCTGCGAAACTCTATGTAAAATGATCCCTAGGGGAAAAGTAAAATGTTCAAATATCTGATCATAATTTTACCCTTCAAACTTTTATACCTTCAGGGTCTTCCACAATAAAGTGAGCAAAATTTTTAAAATTAAAAAACATTTTCCCTGCCTGTATCACCCGCAAATCACTTATTTGCATAAGGTAACTGTGGCATAGGAAACTAAGCTATGATTTTCATCCACTTTTGCAGATGACCAACAGTTTGCACTAGATCATTTTATAATAGATGTTTACTGCGTGTTCTGTCCTGTGCGGCTTCATTGTGCACATTTCCTCATCAATATTTTTATTATAATTTTGTTATTATGTTATGTTAATCACCATACAGTACATTATTAGTTTTTGATGATTCATTGTTTGCATATAACACCCAGTGCTCCATGCAATATGTTCCCTCCTTAATACCCATCACCGGGCACACCCATCCCCCCTCTAAAACCCTCAGTTTGATTCCTGGAGTCCATAGTTTGTCATGGTTTATCTCCCCCTCTAATATCCCCCCCTTCATTTTCCCCTCCTTTCTCCTAATGTCCTCCATGCTATTCCTTACGTTCCACAAATAAGTGAAACCATATGATAATTGTCTTTCTCTGTTTGACTATTTCACTTAGCATAATCTCCTCTAGTCCCATCCATGTTGATGCAAATGGTGGGTATTCATCCTTTCTGATGGCTGAGTAATATTCCATTGCATATATGGACCACATCTTCATTATCCATTCATCTGTTGAAGGGCATCTCAGCTCCTACCACAGTTTGGCTATTGTTGACATTGCTGCTCTGAATATTGGGGTGCATATGGCCCTTCTTTTCACTACATCTGTAGGTTTGAGGTAAATAGTAATGCAATTGCTCATCCATATTTGATGTATTCCTGATAAGAAAAAGTTGAGGTTTGAGGGATTGAATCTAAAATCTTCTGACATTCTGTATTGAAACATTGTTGTGGCATAAAAGCATGGTAAAATATATTTCCTAACATGATTGGATATACATATTTAATAAATAATTCATATGTAATTTTCTTATGTAATATCATTCTTTTATTTTAATATTTAAATACCTATTTCAAGTTTAAAATGTACAGTATGTATGTGTATATCTTAGCTCTTAATGCCTGCCCATGCATATATAGAGGGGCATGAAAAAGAAGGCATACTTAGAAAATCTCAAAAATGACAATATGTGTATCTGGATACTTGGGGATATGCCATTATTAATATGAGGGATTTTTTTCTTATTTTATTAAGGCTTTTATTTTAATTCCAGAATAGTTAACATACACTGTTACATTAGTGTCAGGTGTACAAAGTAGTGATTCAACAATTTTTTTTTTTTTTGGTGAGATCTCTATTTTTTTTTAATTAACATATATATTATTTCTTTCTGGGGTACAGGTCTGTCGATTCAACAATTCTATACGTTGCTCAGCATCCATTAGGATAAATGTATTCTTTAATCCCCATAACCTATTTCACCCATCCAGACATCCATCACTTTATTCTCTATAGTTGAGTCTGTTGTGGTTTGTGTGTGTCTCTCTCTTTTTTCCTTTGTTCTCTTTTTTCCTTTGTTCATTTGTTTTATTTCTTAAATTCAACTTATATATGATATCATATGGTATCATCTTTCTCTGACTGAATTTTTTGCTTAGCATTATACAGTCTAGCTCCACCCATGTTGTTGCAAATGACAAGGTTTCATTCTTTTTATGGCTGTGTAATATTCCATTGTATATATATTCCACACTTCTTTATCCATTCATCTAATATGAAGGATATTTTTAGGTGTATCTCTTCAGTTGGAAACCATAAAGATCAGTGGGTCAGGGTAATAATGGTAATGACACAGTTAACTTAAATTAAATTAAATGTCATGACACTAAGCAATAACAATGCATATACTTAAATTGGCTGGTAAGAATTGGGGTAACTGGGAGAGATTGTGTAGCTACTAAAAATCTGTTTTGGGCACAGCTGCCTGAAAGCTGCTTTTATAGGTTTGGATTACTAGAGGCTATTAGGGGTAATGTAAATTTTGTGTATATCTCAATTTGATAATTATCTTCATCACTATTGAATCACTCTACTGTAATCTTTGCAATGAACTCAATCACATCATGGCAGAATACAGGATTGTGTCCTAATTAAAGACATGGCATTAGAATACAACTAGATAACCATCATCATCCTGAATACCCCAGAAATTGACCTGAAGATTGGCAGAACAAACTCCACAACTAAAGGTACAGAAAAGACCACATTGGAGAAGATAGGAAGTATGGAGACATGGTTTGGGAAAGAAACAGACCTTGGCCACTGTGGAAGGGAGGGAGCTGTGATCAAGGAGAAGGGTGAGAGACACACTAGTACACAGGAAAGCACATAGGGAAGATGATTCCTCATACCAACTGGCTTGAGAAATGAGAGGGGCTGAATTTTGTGAGTTCCTGCAACCAGTGGAACTTAAAGCCTGGAGTTCTAAGTGTCAGCAAGGCTTGGCTCAGATACAGCCCAGAGGCATTGGGGCTGCTCTTGAAGAGAAAGCAGAGAAAATAGCCCACAGATATACATCATGAAAGCGCCCATCTGAAAAGCACCTGGGGCTCTTATAGTAGTGTTAATGTTATTTACTCATTTTGGAGGATGTCCCAGGGAGACAGAATTCACAGAGAGACCCCTCCAGGAACAAAGGAACTGGCAAGCACCACTTCTCTCCCCCACCACTTAGCATAAGCACAGGAACACCTGCATGAAGCAGGACACTGCCCACACTGGCTACTTAACTTGTTCACAAGTCCTGCACCCTTGTGCTCTGGTGGAACTGCCTTTCCCACTCATACTTTCCTCAGCCACAGTGCAGTGGTACCCTCCTACAGAACCAGTCCAAACCCCTGCCCACACAGTGTCTCCTGAATCAGGAGTTCTGCAGGGCCTTGGTTCTGGGGGCAGTGGTAACAGGTCCCATTTAATGAGCAGACCAGAAAACACCTAGTAACATTTGCCACATTCAGGCCAGGGACAAAACACTGCCCACAGCAGACAAACCTCTGAAGATGACTGGTCCAAAGGATAAAGTGGCCAGGACATATCAGAATATACACAGGATACACTAGAGACACTCTCTGAAGCATCAGGTCCCAGGAAACAGAACACTACACTGTATGGCACTACAATACCACTTCTTCAAAGTTCATTGTGCTCAAGAATAAGAAAGTAGCTGACTTTCCTAACAAAAGCAGACACAGACACTCGACAAAATGAGAAGACAGAGGAATTAGCCCCAAAAGAAAGAACAGGATGAGTCCACAGCCATATCTAAATGAAGCAGATATAAGTAACATGCCTGATAGAGAATTTAAAGTAATAATCATAAAGATACTCACTAGACTTGAGAAAATAGTGTAAGACATCAATAAGACCTTTAACATAAAGATAAAGAATAACACACCAGAGTTAAAAGACTCAATAAAAAAAGAAACAAGAAACATGCTTGATGGAATGAACAGCAAGCTAGAAGAAGCAAAAGAATGAATTAAGGACAAAGTAATTGAAAGCAATGCAGCCAAACATAGGAGAGAGAGAGAATAATTATGGAACACAAGAACAGACTGAGGGAACTCAGTGACTCCATCAAACACAATAACACTCATAGGAGTCACAGAAGAAGAAAGAGCAGAGAGGGCAGATAATTTAATAATAGCTGAAAACTTCCTTAATCTGGGGAAGGAAACAGATATCTAGATCCAGGAGGCACCGAGAACTCCCATCAAAATCAACAAAAGCAGACCCACACCAAGGCATATTGAAATTAAATTTGCAAATAGAGTGATAAATAAATAATCTTAAAATCAGCAAGATAAAAGAAGTCCCTAAATTGCAAGGGAAAGCCCATAAAACTAGCTGGAGACTTCTCAACAGAAACTTGGTGAGCCAGAAAGGAGTGGCATGATATATTCAAAGTGCTGAATGGGCAAATCTTCAGCAAGAATACTCCATCCAGCAAAGCTACCATTAAGAGTAAAAGGAGAGATCAAGAGTTTCCCAAACAAAAACTAAAGGAGTTTGTGGCCACTAAACCAACTCTACAAGAAATATTAAAGATCACTGAGGGGAATGGAGAGAACAAAAGTGACAAAGACAAGAAATGATCAGAGAAGTTCTCCAGAAACAATGAAAAAAGAAGTAATAAAATGGCAATAAATGCATGTCTATCAATAATTATATTGAATATAAATAGACTAAACATCACCATCAAAAGACCTAGGATGACAGAATAGGTTAAAAAACAAGCAAAAAAACAAGACCCATCTATATACTACATATAAGAGACAAATTTTAGACCTAAAGATACCTACACATTGAAAGTTAGGGGATGGTGAAACATCTATCATGTGATGAATGTCAGAAGAAAGCCAGAGTAAGCAGTACTTATAATGGACAAACTAGCCTTTAAAACAAATACTGTAACAAGAGACAAAGAAGGGCACTATATTATAATAAAGGAGACGAAACAAAGACATTACAACATAACAATTGTAAATCTTTATGCACCAAATATGGGAGCACCCAAATATAAAAAAATCAATAAAGACAAACATAAAGGAACTCATTGATAATAATACAACAGTAGCAGGGGACTTTACTACCCAACATACATCAACACACAGATCATCTAAAGAGAAAATCAACAAGGAAACAATGGCCTTGAATAACACACTGGACCAGATGGACCTAATTGATATATTCAGAACATTCCATCCTAAAATAAAAGAATATACATTCTTTTCAAGTGCACGTGGAACATTCTCCAGAATACATAACACATGAGATCAAAAAACAAGACTCAACAAATAGAAAAAGACTGAAGTCACACCATGCACATTTTCTGACCACAATTCTATGAAAGTAGAAGTCAGCCACAAGAAAAAATCTGGAGAGACCACAAATACATGGAGGTTAAACAGCATGCTACTAAACAATGACTATGTCAACCAGGAAATCAAAGACAAAATTTAAAAATACAAAGAAACAAGTGAAAATGAAAACACAATTGTCCAAAACCTTTGGGATGCAGCAAAAACGGTCCTAAATTGAATCAGTAATTAAAAACTTCCAAAAAGTCAGAAGTCCAGGACCAGATGGTTTCACAGACCAATGCTATAAAATATGTAAAGAAGATCCAATACCTATTCTTAAACATTTCCAAAAAAAAAAAAAAGAAAAGGAAGGTAAATTTCCAAATTCATTCTAAGAGACAAGCATTACCCTGATACCAAAACCAGATAAAGACATTATGAAAAAGAGAACTACAGGCCAATATCCCTGATGAATATGAAAAAATTTTCAAAAACAAAAAACTAGCAAACTGAATCTAATAATACATTGAACAAAAATCATTGACCATGATCAAGGAGATTTATTCCTGTGTTATAAGCGTGGTTCAGTATTTGGAAATCAGTCAGTGTGATACATGACATTAATTTAAAAAGGATAAAAACCAAATGATCATTTCAATGGATACAGAGAAAGCATTTGACAGGGTGCCTGGGTGGCTCAGCTGGTTAAGCATCTGACTCTTTAGTTTTGGCTCAGGTCATGATCTCAGGTTGTCAGATTGAATCCTGGGTTGAGCTCCATGTTCAGTATGGAGTCTGCTTGGGATTCTCTCCATTTCTCTCCCTCTCCCTCTGCCCCTCTCTTCATGTGTGCTCTCTCTCTCTCTCTTAAATAAATAAATAAAATCTTAAAAAAGGAAAAGAAAAAGCATTTGACAATGTACAACATTAATGATAAAAACCCTTAACAAAATAGGTTTAGAGGGAACAAACCTCAACATAATAAAGGCCATATATGAAAAGCCCACAGATAATATCATCTCCAGTGAAGCAAAACTCAGAGCTCTTCCTCTACAATCAGGAAGAAGACAGGAATGTCCACTCCCACCACTGCTATTTAACATAGTACTGGAAGTCCTAGCTACAGCAATCAGACAAAAAATAAAAGAAATAAAGCACATTCAATCAACAAGGAAGAAGTAAAACTTTCACTATTTGCAGACAACATGATTCTATATTTAGAATACCTGGAAGACATCACCAAAAAACTGCTAGAACTGATAAACAAATCCAATAATGTTGCCAGATACAAAAGTAATGTACAGAATTCTATTGCATTTCTCTATACTAATAATGAAGCAGCAGAAAGAGCAATTAAGGAATCAATCCCATTTACAATTGCACCAAAAAAATAAGATACCTTGGAATAAGCCTAACCAAAGAAGTGAAAGATCTGTACTCTTAAAAGTATAAAACACTGATGAAAGAAATTGAAGATGGCACAAAGAAATGGAAGGACATTCCATGCTTATGGATAGGAAAAGAAATTATTGTTAAAGTGTCTATATTATCCAAATCAATCTACACACTTAATGCAATCCCTATCAAAATACCACCAGCATTTTTCACAGAACTACAACAAACAATCTTAAAATTTGTACATAACCACAAAAGACCCTGAACAGCCAAAACAATCATGAAAAAGAAAAGCAAAGCTGGAGACATCACAATTCAAGACTTTAAGTTATATTACAAACTGTAGCAATAAAAACAGTATAGTACTGGAACAAAAACAGACACAAATCAATGGAACAGAATTAGAAAACACAAACATAAGCCCACGATCATATAGACAACTAATCTTTGACAAAACAAAAAATAATATCCAATTGGAAAAGAACAGTCTTTTCAACCAGTGGTGTTGGGAAACTGGACAGCTACACGCAAAAGAATGAAACTGGACCACTTTCTTATACCACACACAAAACCAAAAGGTAATCTATGGAAAGAGAGAAAATATTTGCAAATGACATATCTGATAAAAGGTTAGTATTCAAAATATATGAAGAACTTCTCAAACTCAACACCCCAAAAACAAATTATCTAATTTAAAAATGGGCATAATTGGAGGGGGAGACGAAGCATGAGGGACTGTGGACTCTGAGAAGGACACTGAAGGTTTTGGAAGGGAGGGAGTGCAGGGATGGATGAGCCTGGTGGTGGGTATTAAGGAAGGCAGGATTGCATAGAGCCCTGGGTGTGGTGCATAAACAATGAATCTTAGAACACTGAAAAAAAATAAAATTAAGATGTTAAAAAAAAGAAAAAAATGGGCAGGAGACATGAACATACATTTCTTCAAGGAAGACATACAGATGACCAACAGACAAATGAAAAGATGGTCATCATCAATTACTATCTAGAAAATGCAAATCAAAACTACAATGAGCTATCACCTCACACATGTCAGAATGGCTAAAATCAACAACACAAGAAACAAGAGGTGTTGGCAAGAATGTGGAAAAAAAGAAACCCTTGTGCACTACTGGCTTTCTGGAAAATAGTATGAAGTTCTTCAAAAAGTTAAAAATATTCTTTCCCCCATTTTTCCATGCTGCCATAATGGTGCGCATGAATGTCCTGTTAGATGCTCTCAAGAGCATTAACAACACTGAAAAGAGGTGAATACAAAGTTCTTATTAGGCCATGCTAAAAAGTCATCATCTGATTTCTAACTGTGATGATGAAACATGGTTATAATGGTAAATTTGAAATCACTGATGATCACTAAGCTGGGAAAATTGTTGTGAACCTCACGGACTGGTTAAATAGCACCTGATCTGATGTACAACTACAGGTCTAGAGGGATGGCGGAATAAACTGCCCCTGTTCCACCAGTTTGGATTCATTGTACTGACAACCTCAGCTGGCATCATGGACCATGAAGAAAGATGAAAACACACAAGAGGGAAAATCCTGGGATTCTTTTTCTAGCAATGTAATATATACATGTAAATAAAGTGCCTCAATGGGGAAAAAAGTGAAAAATAGAACTACCCTTTTTTGGGGGGGGGGGGCTTTTTTTAAATTAACATATAATGTATTATTTGCTTCATGGGCACAGGTCTGTGAATCATCAGTCTTACACAATTCACAGCCCTCACCATAGCACATACCCTACCCAATGTCCATAACCCAGTCACCCTATCCCCCTCCCCCAGCAACCCTCAGTTTGTTTCCTGAGATTAAGAGTCTCTTATGATTTGTCTCCCTCCCTGGTCCCATCTTGTTTCATGAGGAATTTGAGAGGCAGGGCGGGGGGTCGTGGGGAGAATAGAACTGCCCTTTGATCCAGCAACTGCACTATTGGGTGTCTACCCAAAGAATACAAAAACACTAATTCAAAGGGATACATGCACTCCAATGTTTATATCAGCATTATTTACAGTAGGCAAGATATGTGAGTAGTTCAAGTGTCCAACCACTGATGAATGGATAAAGAATATATGATATATATGTATAATGGATTATTATTTAGCCATAAAAAAGAATGAAATCTTGCCATTTGCAACAACATGGATGGAGCTAGACAGTATAAGACTAAGCAAAATAAGTCAGTCACAGAAAGACAAATACCATATATTTCTACTTATATGTGGAATTTAAGAAATAAAACAAATGAGCCAAGGGAGAAAAATGAGAGAGGGAGGTGAACTTAGAAACAGACTCTTAACTAGAGAATAAACTGATAGTTATCAGAGGGAAAGGGATGAGAGGATGGTTTAAATATATGATGGGGATTAAGGAGTGCACTTGTCGTGATGAGTATAGGGTGATATATTGAAGTGCTGAATTACTGTAGTGTACACTTGAAACTAATATTACACTGTATGTTAACTAACTGAAATTAAAATAAAAACTAAACTAAATAAATCAAATCAAATGTCCTTTAAGGGTAACATGATGTTTAAAGTGTGTTCCTATTGTATAACTGTACTGAGAAGTATTAAAACTTTTGGAACCTGAGTAGGGGTAATATGGTATAAAGTAGAGTAGAATGAGAGAAATTACTAAAAATCCTTTAAGGAGAGCATGGTGTTTAAAGCATGTAAATATTGCATTACTGTACCGAGAAGTGATAAAAGTAATTGCAATCTGAGTAGTAGTAGTAATAATGGTATAAAAAAGAATACAGCGATGGAATAAAATTAAGCTGAACAGGAGCACATTGAATAGGGGCATGGAGCTTGGCACATAGTAGGCATATATTTCCTCCATATCTAAGGATAATGTTTATATTTTTCTTCTGGCAGCATGGTTATTCTTGAGAACAATGAAACCTCTGAGGGAAAGAACTTCAGTGCTCTTACTATAACCACACAGGTAGATACTGGCCATTTTATAGACTTTATCATTATAGGAGTTGGCAATACACACATAGACTGAATGTCATAGCCTGATTCTAGGCCAAGCAATTAACTTTATAGATTCTAGAGGTTGTAACACTCCTATCCAACAAGCTGTGTTCCTGAATTCCTTCACACGAATTCTATTTCTAAATATTCATAATGCATAAGAGTACCCTGGAAAATTAATGATGATGGCAGATGTTTTCAAAGACTTAGTTTTCCAATTTATGATATGAACGATGGAAGTGAATCAGACCCAGGCCTCTTTTAAGGAGCACACACTTTCCTGCTCTCTTGTCTCCAGTTAAAATTAACAATGATGAGCTCTACTGAAAACATTTTTATCTCTGTCCCTCCCTTCTTTTCTTTTTCTCCCCCTCCCATTTCCTTCCTTTCTTCCTCCCTTTCTTCCTTCTTTTTACCTTCCTTCCTTCCTTCCATCCATCCTTGTGTCTTCCTTTCCTTCTAATGATTGTTGAACATTTTCCTTGTGCTTGACACAAAAAAAATACAGAACTAAAACTCAAGGTCCCTGACCTCAGTAACCTAAGTGTAATAAGAGAAGGAGGAAAAGACAGTTACCATACATAAGAAAGGGTTCACTTGCAGTATGCACATGGTAATCAGGGAGTTCAAAGGAAGAACAATTAAGATAGCTCACAGTGGGAATGGAGAGGTATGTGGGAAAAGAAAACACCAAGTGAAATCACTAAAGCTTTCCCTGGAAAAGGGATTTTTCTGAGATGAGCACTAAAAAATTTATAATTAGTCATGTGAAGCTCAAGGCATAACATTCCAAACAAACAGATCAATGAATTTGTGTAAAAGTGGTTTAAAGCAGTATGGCATGTTCAGGAGAACTACAATCCATGGCTCAATACCTTGGGCTTTTATCATGTATCTAGTTGTTTTCCTGCCCATATATCAACCTTTGTTAAAGACAAAATTATTATATTTGTTAAGTAGTAACCAAACAGTATCTAGAGTATAGATACACGCAGTAGCAGTCACCAGGAATCTAGCACAAAAGCATCAAATACATGAAACATCAACCCCATGCAAAATGTGACATTTCATACATCACATATTTATCCATGTAAACTATGAAAAAACTAGAAAGGTTTAATATTAATTTTCTAGAAACAAATTACACACTCGAGTAACATTCCGCCCTAACTCTCCTGTGCCTTAATTCATATGTTAACTAAAACTAACCACTGAAACTTTCAATAATAAACGAAATTTTATAACACTCAACCACAAAGTCCAAACCTAAAGTTATACAAACAAATGTCATTACAACATCATCTATTTTAAACACCATGAACATTTCATAGGGCTGATCAGTTAATATTTTTCCAGCACCCACAATAAGCAAAACACTTTATTGACCAAGCTCTATAGGAGATCTATAGAAACTTTTTAAACTACACTTAAGGAGAGGGAAGATGGCGGTGGAATAGGAGGACCCTAGGCTCCTGTCCTCCCATGAACACAACTAGATAGCTACAAAATCATCTTAAATACCCCAAAAATAGACCTGAAAGCTGACAGAACAAACTCTACAACTAAAGAGAGAGAAAAGGCCACATCAAAGAAGGTAGGAAGAGATGACACGTGGTTTTGGAGAAAAATGTATCACGAGTGCTGCAGAGGGGCTGGAGCCATGGTGACAGAGAAGGGCATGAGAGATAGCAGTACACAGGAGAATGAACAAGGAGAAAAGTTTCCTCAAAGCCATTGGGTTGGAAAATGAGTGTGGCTGAATTTCATGAGTTCTTGCAACCAGGTGTCCCAAAGCCTAGGTGCCCTAAAGGTCAGTAAGCTAGACTGGGATAGAGCCTAAAGGGCACTGCCCTGCTTCCGAAGAGAAGGCAGGCAAACAACTCAGATGCAGACAGCATGGAAACAGCCCTTTGAAGAATGCCTGTGGCACAAAGTGGGGAGATTATTCACTCTTCTTGGAGCTTGTCTCTAAGGGGCAGCATTCACAGAGATGTTTCTCTGGGAACAAAGGAGATAGCTGGCACTATTTGCCTCCGCAGCCCATCAGCATAAACACAGAGCCACCTGCAGGAATTAGCACAGTGTGGACTCTGACTGCCTAATTTCCTTACACCAAGGCCCACCTCCTTGATATCTAGAAGGACTGACATTCTTAGTCAAGCTTGCCTCAGTCCCATGGAGGTGGACACCTCCCCCTGAAGACCAGCACAAACCTCTGCCCACACCACCTCTCCCAATCAGAGAGTTCTGCAGGGTGTCAGTGCTGGTGGAAGTGGTATCAGGTCTCCTTTCACAAGCAAACCAGAGCACACCAATTAAAACTCACCACATTCAGATCAGGCACTACCAGAGAAGACAAGGAGAACCTCTACAGATGACAGGCATGAAGGATTGAGCAGGCAAAACTCAACAGCAATGCATATGCGGCACACAATGGAGACACTCACTGAAGCACCAGGCACTGGGAAACACATGACTTCTTCTTCATAAGGCCATTACATTCTGAAGCAGGAGACATAATTATCTTTTCTAACACAGAGAAAAAGACAAAGACTAAGACAAAATGTAATGACAGATGAATATATCCCAAATAATAGAACAAGATAAGGCTATGGCCACAGATCTAAATGAAACAAATATTAGTAACATGAGCAACAATTATACGGATGCTCACTGGACTTGAGAAGAGGGTAAGATATGGGGGAGACTTTTAACAGAGAGATAAGGAATAGCATACCATTGTTAAAGCCCTCAATAAAAAAATGGAAAATACATTTGATGGAAGGAACAGCAAGCAGGAAGAAGCAGAGGAATGAATTAATGTCCTAGAAGACAAAGTAATAGAAAGAAATGAAGCTGAACAAAAGAAGTAAGAAATATGCAACATGAGAATAGACTTAGGGAACTCAGGGACTCCATTCAAAGTAATGAAACTCATATTATAGGAGTCTCAGAAGAAGAAGAGAGAGAGAGAAGAGAAGGCAGACAATTTATTTGAAGAAATAATAGGTGGAAACTTCCTTAATCTGGGGAAGGAAACAGACATCCAGATCCAGGAGGCACAGAGAACTCTCATCAAAATCAACAAAAGCAGGCCAACACTAAGACATACTGTAATTAAATTTGCAAAATGTAGTAATAAAGAAAGAACCTTAAAACCAGCAAGACAAAAAAAGTTTTTAGTGTACAAGGGAAGACCCATAAGGCTAGCCAGAGACTTCTCAACAGAATCATGGCAAACCAGAAAGGAGTGCCATGATATAGTCAAAGTGCTGAATGGGAAAATCTTCAGCCAAGAATATTCTATTCAACAAGACTATGACTCAGAAGAGAAGGAGAGATAAAAAATTTCCCAGATGAACAAAAGTAAAGGATTTCATAACCACTAAACCAGCCCAGCAAGAAATATTCAAGGAGACTATTTGAGTGGAAAGGAGAAACCAATAGTGACAAATACAAGAAGGGATCAGAGAAATTATCCCAGAAACAATGACAAAACAAGTAATAAAATGGCACTAAATACATATCTATCAATAATTACTTTGAATGTAAATGGACTAAACACCCCCAACAAAAGACCTAGGGTGACAGAATGGATAAAAAAAACAAGTCTCATCTATATGCTACCTATAAGAGACAAATTTCAGACCTAAATACATCTGTATATTGAAAGTGAGTGGGTGGAGAAAAATTTATCATGAAAATGGACATCAAAAGATATCCAGAATATTGATACTTATATCACACAAACTAGATTTAAAAAAAAAAGACTGGAACAAGAGAGAAAGAAGCACTATATCATAATAAAGGGAACAATCCAACGAGGAGATATAACAATTGTAAATGTTAGGGCACCTGGGTTAGCTCAGTTGGTTGAGTGTCTGACTAGATCTCAGCTCAAGTCTTGATCTCAGTGTTGTGAGTTCAAGCCCCATGTTGGGTTCCATGCTGGGTGTGGAGCCAACTAAAAACAAGAACAGGGGCACCCAGGAGGCTCAGTCAGTTAAGCAGCTGCCTTCAGCTCAGGTCATGATCTCTGGGCCTTGGGATGGAGCCCCACGTCAGGCTCCCTGCTCAGCAGGGAGTCTATTTCTCCCTCTCCCTTTGCCCCTCCCCCCCACACTCGTGTGCTCTCTCTCTCGTAAATAGATAAAATCTTTAAAAAAAAAACAAAAAAATTATCAATATTTATGCACCCAAAATGGGAGCACCCAAATATATAAAACAATTAAAAACAAACCTAAAAGAATTCATTGATAATAATACAATAATAGTAGGAGACTTTAACATCCCACTTACATCGATAGACACATCATCTAAACAGAAAATCAACAAGGAAACAAGGGCTTTAAATGACACACTGGAACAGATGGACTTAACAGATATATTCAGAACATTCAATCCAAAAACAGCAGAATATACATTCTTTACAAGTGCACATGGGACATTCTCCAGAGTAGATCACATACCAGGTCACAAATCAGCCCTCAACAAATACAAAAAGACTGAAAACATACCATGTACATTCTCTGACCACAATGCTATGAAACTAGAAATCGGCCACAAGAAAAAAAATGAAAAGACCTCAAATACATGGAGATTAAACAACATGCTACTAAATAAAGAATGAGGGGCGCCTGGGTGGCTCAGTGGGTTAAAGCCTCTGCCTTCGACTCAGGTCATGATCTCAGGGTCCTGGGATCGAGCCCCGCATCGGGCTTTCTGCTCAGCAGGGAGCCTGCTTCCCCTCCTCTCTCTCTGCCTGCCTCTCTGCCTACTTGTGATCTCTCTCTCTGTCAAATAAATAAATAAAATCTTAAAAAAAAAAAATGAATCAACCAGGAAATCAAAGAAGAAATTAAAACAAAGTACATGGAAACAAATGAAAATGTAAACACAGTGGTCTATAACCTTTGGGATGCAGCAAAAGCGGTCTTAAGAGGGGACTACATTGCAATACAGACCTACCTCATAAAACAAGAAAAATCTTGGGCGCCTGGGTGGCTCAGTTGGTTAAGCAACTGCCTTTGGCTCAGGTCATGATCCTGGAGTCCTGGGATCGAGTCCCGCATTGGGCTCCCAGCTCCACTGGGAGTCTGCTTCTCTCTCTGAACTTCTCCTCTCATGCTCTCACTCACTCTCTCTCTCCCCTCAAATAAATAAATAAAAATCTTTAAAAAAAAAAACAAAAAACAAGAAAAATCTCAAAAAATCTAACCTTACACCTAAAGCAGCTAGAAAAAGAACAACAAATGAAGTGTAAAACCAACAGAAGGAAGGAAGCAAAAAAGATTATAGCAGAAATAAATAATATAGAAACTAAATAAATAGATCAATAAAAGCAGGAGATGGTTCTTTGAAAAAGTAATAAAATTGATAAACCTCTACTAGAATTATCAAAAAGAAAAGAGAAAGGACTCAAATAAATAAAATCACAAATAAGAGAGGAGAAATAACAAACAAAATCACAGAAATACAATTATAAGAGATTATGGAAAATTATATGCCAACAAATTGTACAACCTGGAAGGAATGGATAAATTCCTAGAAACTTATAAACTACCAAAACTCAAGCAGAAGGAATAGAAAACTTGAACAGACATAGGCAGTAAATAAACTGAATTAAAAATAAAGTACATCCCAAACAACAAATATCCAGGGCTAAATGGCTTCCCAGGGGAATTCTATCAAAGATTTAAAAAAGAGTTCATGCCCACTCTTCTCAAAACTGTTCCAAAAAATTTAAAAAAGGAAGGAAAATGTCCAAATTCATTCTATAAGGCCAGCATTACCCTGACACCAAAACCAGATAAAGACTCCACTTAGGAAAAGAAATACAGGCCAAAATCTCTGGTGAAGGTAGATGCAAAAATTCTCAATAAAATATTAGAAAATGAATCAAACAGTACATTAAAAGAATCATTCATCACGGTCAAGTTGGATTTATTCCTGGACTGCAAGTGTGTTTCAATATTCACTGATGAATGTGACACACCGCATTAATAAAAGAAAGGATAAGAACCACATCACCCTTTCAATAGATGCAGGAAAAGCATTTGACAAAATAAAACATCCATTTCTGATACAAACCCTCAGCAAGTAGGGTTAGAGGGAACATACCTCAACATAAAGGCCATATATGAAAAACTCACAACTAATATAATCTTCAATGGGGAAACACTGAGATCTTTTCCTCTATGGTCAGGAACAAGACAAGGATGTTCACTTTCACCACTGTTATTTAACATAGTGCTGGAATCTTAGCCACTGTAGTCCCACAACAAAAGGAAATAAAAGACATCCAAATCAGTAAGGAAGAAGTAAAACTTTCACTATTTGCAGATGACATGATACTATATAGAGAGAACCCTAAGGACTCCACCAAAAAAAAAAAAAATGCTAGAATAGATAAATGATTCAGAAAATTTGCAGGGTACAAAATCAACATATAAAATCTGTTGCATTTCTATACGCCAATAATGAAACATCAGAAAGAGAAATCAAGGAAGCAATCCCATTTATGGTTGCACCAAAGAACATAAGATACCTAAGAATAAACTCGACCAAAGAGGACAAAGACCTGTACTCTGAAAACTATAAAGTTCTGATGAAAGAAATTGAAGATGACACAGTCAAATGGAAAGACATTCCATGCTCATGTATTGGAAGAACTAATATTATTAAAATGTCTACACCACCCAAAACAATCCACACATTGAATGCAATCCCTATCAAAATACTACCAGTATTTTTTCATAGAGCTAGAACAAACCAGTCCTCAAATTTGTATGGAAACACCAAAGACTCCAAATAGCAAAAACAATCTTGAAAAAGCAAAACAAAGCTGGAGGCATCACAATTCCAGATTTCAAGTTACATTACAAAGCTCTATTGATCAAAACAATATGTTACTGGCACAAAAATAGACACATAGTTCAATGGAACAGAACAAAAAACACAGAAAAGAACCCACAACTATATGGTCAATTAATCTTTGACACATCAAGAAAGAATATCCAATGGGAAAAAGACAGTCTCTTCAACAAATGGTGTTGGGAAAACTGGACAGCAACATGCAAAAGAATCAAATTAGATCTCTTTCTTACACCATAACCAAAAATAAATTCAAAATGGATTAAAGACCTAAATGTGGGACTTGAAAGCATAAAAATCCTAGAAAAGAACACAGGCAGTAACCTCTTTCGCACTGGTTATAGCAACTTCTAAGTATGTCTCCTGATGCAAGGGAAACGAAAGCAAAAATAAACTGTTAGAACTTCATCAAAATAAAAAGCCCCTGCACAGCAAATGAAACAATCAACAGTACTAAAAAGGCAATCCACAAAGTTGGATAAAATAATTGCAAATGACAAATTTGATAATGGGTTAGTATCCAAAATATATAAAGAACTTATAAAACTCAACAACCAAAAAACTAATAATCCAATTAAAAAAATGGGCATAGGACACGAATTGACATTTTTCCAAAGAAGACATACAGACAGCCAACAGACACATGAAAAGATACTCAACATTACTCAATGTCAGGGAAATACAAAACAAAACTACTCAGATTATCACTTCACACCTATCAGAATAGCTAAAATCAACAACACAAGAAACAACAGGTGTTAGTGAGGGTGTGGAGAAAGGGGAACCCTCTTACACTGTTGGTGGGAATGCAAACTGGTGAAGCCACTCTGGAGAGCAATATGGAGGTTCCTCAAAACGTTAAAAATAGAACTACCCTATGATCCAGCAATTGTACTGTTATGGATTTACTGAAAGCATTAAAAAATACTAATTCAAAGGAATACATGTACCCTGATGTTTATAGCAACCTTATCTACAATGGCCACATGGAAACAGCCCAGTGTCCAACTACTGATCATTGGATAAAGAAGAAGTGGTATATACATACATTGGTGTATTAGTCAAGAAAAGAATGAAATTTTGCCATTTGCAATGACATGGATCAAGCTAGAGAGTATTATGCAAAGTTAAATAAGTCATACAGAGAAAGGCAACTACCACATGATTTCACTCATAAGTGGAACTTAAGAAACAAAACAAATGGGCAAAGGGAGAAAAAGAGAGAGGGAAACCAAGAAACAGACTCTTAGCGGTAGAGAACAAACTGATGGTTACCAGAGGGGAGGTGGGGTGGGAGGTGGGTTAAATAGGTAATGGGGATTAAGGAGGGCAATTGTGATGAGCACCCAGTGTTGTATGGAAGTGCTGGATCACTATATTTTACACCTGACTCTAATATTATGCTGCATGTTAACTAACTGGAATTTAAATAAAAACTTAAAAAAAAAAACCTGCACAAAGTGATTAGCAAAGATTTTATAAACAAGGGAGAAGAGTCAGCACATTCTAATTATGTACAGATGAGGAACTCATATTATCACTCTTTTCTATTGTCAATGCTGATATTCTAGCTTAGCCCTTACGTCCTCAAACTGAGATTATTACTACCTAACTAGAGCCAAAATTCTAGACACTTTTTACACCTCCCTCTCTCCTCCAATATAATTGCTTATAGTTGCCAGATAAATCTGTTTAGAATTCCTATTTCAGCATCCTCTGTTCAAAAGAGACTCATTGGCTTCCTATAGAATAAAGTTCAAACTCCACTTTGGAATAGGATACTAATTACATCCAATCCCAATCTATCTTTCCGGTATCATCTCCCACTCTTCTCCAAAGTGAATTATTCATTAATTGTTCATTCTTCAATATGTCTTGGCTTAATCTACATCTGTTTTTATGTTATCACTCCAACCTAGACTGGTTTGCTTTTTATTTACCAACTATCCAAATGCTACCCATCCTTTAGGACATATACCCAAGCATAGTGTCTGAAGGACAGAAGTCAGTACACACTATAAATGAAATTGAATCTGTACAAAGACAGAAGTCAGTACACACAGTAAATGGAATTGAATCTGTACAAGTGTGGGAGAAGTATAATAAAGTGGAAGGAGCATATGGCTTTCAGGCAACCTGGGTTCTAATTCTATCTTGAAATCATTTCAGTTACCTGGGTCTTATTTTCTTCAACAGTAAAATAAGAATAACATCTGTTAACCGCATTAATTATATTGAAAGGTTAACTATATTAACTTTTTGAGAATATCAGTAACATACAAAAATACTTCTGTGGGATTTATCTTTTGTTGCACAGGAGGAATGAATATATTGATAATTATTGATCCTTTACTTTTTCCTTATTTCATTATTTAAAATAAAGAATCTACTCACCTAGAGAAAGATGGATTTTGAATTTTAATTAGATAAAAGGGCAACATGGAAGTTATTTGCATTTCCATAGCTTCTCAAAGATTTCCCATTTTTGCATACCATTTATTTCATCTTCCTGTAATCATTCTTTCAAAATGTGCTTTTTATTTTATTTTTATTTTATTTTTTCAGTGTTCCAAGATTCATTATGTGCTTTTTAGTACTATGTGCTATAATACATCATCTGAAGATTTAAAAATTGAATAGGCTTTTTTCTATGTCCCCAAGATGCTCACAATCTAAATAATTCCAAGTCTCCCATCCATCAAGCTCATTAAAACGGACTGCCAGGCCCCACCCATGGAGTTTCTGATTCAGTAGTTCTGGGATGATATCTGAAAATTTGCATTTCTAACAAGTTCCCAGATGATGCTGAAATTGCTAGTCCAGGGACCACACTTTGAAAACTGCTAGCCTAATAGATAGAGACAAGCATATTAACAGAAATAAAAGGTAATTCAATTAGTAGAATGATAGAGGAATCTGAAGTGTTGTAACAGAATAGAAAAAAAAGGAGTGATTAAATTTTCATTGGAAGTGTCAAAGAAAACTTCACAGAGGAGGTAGTAGATAAGTAAGGAAAGTTGGATAAACCAGGAAAAGTTACTACAGGCAGCAGAATTTGTCTTCTTTTATGTTCCAAGTTGATAAACAAGGTTTCAATGATAGATTAGGGCCAGAACATGAAAAGAATTTTACATCATGCTAGATAGTTTCAACTTTTTCCTCTGAATAATAGATAGTAAAGAAAGTTACAAGACAAGATTTGTGCAAGTGGCTATACAGAGGATGGACTGGAGTGGGGAATGGAGACAGAGATACTACATAGATTTGTGCAATAGTCCAAATAGAAAGATGATAGCTGTGCTGTCAGTGGTAGAAGGGATGGAAAGAATTAGATGAATTCATCACCTATTTCCTCGTGCTTCCCTATATATGAAGCCAATAAACTGCTTACTTTTTACATGGCACACTTGTTTCCTAGAACTAGGTGGAGCAATAAAACGTAGTTGAAATCTAAACTGCACCCCCTGCTTATGGGGCAATATACATGGTTGCTGCTGTTGGAAGATTTCATATTACATCTTTAATTTGTGAGCATTTAGCAGATAGCCTCTTCTTATTAAGATATTGCTGACGTTCATTGTCATTGTGGCCACAGGACAAAGCTAATAATTACCAGCACGAGAAGCAGCTTGTGGTTTTATATTACATTGAGGTAAATTACGCTGGAATTAGAGTGGATTACTTTTATCAAATGGGGAATAAGCTGTTAATTAACTCCCTGCTGTAGCAATCTTTTTTTTTTTTTTAACTTGCAACTGTTATTAGGTCTAGATTAAACTGTTGAATTAATTTCCCACTTACTTACTCTTTCAAGAGTTTTTAATTTACCTGGCAGCAGTTTTAATGGGAAATTGTATTAGTGAGCATAAATTGTTTTTGGAAGGGTAAACAGTTTGTGATAATGTTTATTAAGTCATTTTGTTTGAGCAAAAATATAATTGCAGTTTTAATTAGTACATGGTTGTTGAAGTATTAGGTTTGAGATTACATTATGACTTTCTGAGAAAACAATCACTCAGGTAATCCCAACATTTATAACTGATAACAGATAGAAAAGCTATGTCAATGTGGCAATGACATGGATTTCGTATCATATTTCAGAAAGGAAAAATGGGAAATTATCGAAGTGTTCTTCCTTCTATTGTCGTAAGGTTTATTGGCTGCTCCTGAATATCACTGTCTGCTATGACAGGTATAGATGATGTAATAATATATGTGAAGGGTTAACTGAGAAAATTTGAAACTTAAGGGGTACAGATTCCTTTAAGGTAAAACAAATGGAAATAAGAAAGTGTATTTATATGAACAATATATTTTTGATATTGATTATGATGCTGGCAATATTATTTGTCTTATAACGCCAACAATAATCATATGTTATATTTGTATGGTGTGTTACAGAAGTGGACCAATATCTAATGAACTTAGGAAGGACTTGGGACATAACAGTGCGTACTGAAAACTGAGGTCTAAAGAGAATAAAAGACTTGTACAAGAACATAGAGCTAGTGACTGAAATAAGACAAAACATAGGGCTGTTTACACAACTACATATGGACTCTTGGTTCAACATTTATGTCCCATTTCTTTCCCAAATTAGTGTTGGCTTTCTTTGCAATTAACAAACATTTTATTGTATGTGAAATTTTATATTCCAAGGAAGTCTGAAATCTTTCCCTGTGATATTTTTAATATTAACTTTCAAATTAATATGACACTTGTTTGCAATGACAAACTTGGCTGACTCATACACAACTGTTATTTTTTAGCCAAACTTTGTAATAATTAGAACTTTCAAGATGACAATATACACATTTAAGCGGTCAAGACTATAAAATGAGTACAGTATTTTTCCTTTAACATTTTTTTCTATTTTTATGAGTGTAGGTGACATACAGTGCTACATTTGTTTCGGGTGTACAACATAGTGATTTGACAACACTATAAATTATGCTATGCTCTCCACAAGGTAGCTACCACCTGTCATCATACAGTGCTATTACAGTATTGTAGATTGTATTGTACCTTTTATTCCTATGACATTTATTCCATAACTAGAAATTTGTATCTTCCATTCCCCTTCACCCATTTTGCCTCTCCTCCCCACCCCCTTCCCCTCTGGAAACCATTAGTTTGTTTTCTGTCTTTATAGGTCTGATTCTGCTTTTTATTTTTCTGTTTTGTTTTTTAGATTCCACATATGTGTGAAATCATATGGTATTTATTTTTAATCCAAAAATGATTGTGATGATATTTCTAAATTGGTGCAGTAAGCAGACATGAAACAGTAAAATTTGCTTAAAATTAGATCAGCAGCTTTGGCTGCATAAAAGTCACCTACTATTTTGCAGAAATCTAATGAGTAGTCTTTCCTGAGTACCCATATAATACATTATAAAATTCTATCTATTTCGGAAAAAAAGATAATCCTCCTACATAAGACTAACATGGAACAAATCTACATTTTCTTTATTCCTTTCTTTCAGAAACCCAGATCAATCTAAAACCTTATGCAACAAAATATACTATATTTCCTTTCAAGGTACTATTTAGTCCTTTATAATTTTTATCTTTGAATATTAATAGAAATAGGAATGCAACCATATTTTTGTTATTGAATTCTTTTCATCTACTTACTTTTCAATAAATGTTAAATTTTGAATAAGGAAATATAAAATGAGAAAAATACACTAAGTTGAAATACAGTTATGATATCGTCAACAAATCCTGTAGTTATTGAAAATAACTCTCAAAAGAAATATTTTGGGAGGAGGAATTAAGATGGTGGAGAAGTAGGGGGACCCCAAGTGTGTCTCATCCCTCAAACACAGCTAGATAGTTAAACCATTCTGAACACCCATGAAATCAATCAGAAGTCTGAGAGAACAAAAACTTCAAGTGTACAAGTAGAAAAGTGACCACCCTTTGGAAGATAAGAGGTATGGAGAGTTGACATGGGTGAGATATAGCTATGGGTTCAGTGGCAGGGAAGAAGCCTGCCTATGGAGGCTACTGCAAAGTATTATAAGCAACGGAGTGCAAAATCTGAACTTTTAAGAAGTCTACTACCCTGAGGGATATGCCTGGCTTAAAGTGCTCAGGTGGCAAAGCAGAGCAGAATCCCAGGAGTGACAATGTGGTCTGAGGTTCCCCTGAGTCACAAGAAGAATGAGTGGTACAAAAGTGCTTCACTGTTCCCAGGCATAGGAGCAGGGAAGCCGAATGAGAACAGCAGGTCTTGGTGCTGGCTTTCTGCTATGTTTTGCCATAAACTGTGAACCACTACATGGTTGTGTAACTGCTTTCCTGGGACTGGCTGGAAAAGACAAGCAGGGTGAGACCCTCCACCAAAGGAACAACACAGGTCTGTGCTGAGGGAGTCCCTAAAATATGGAGATTTGAAACTCAGGTATGCTCCTGAGGTAAAAAACCTTGGACACAGGCAGAGTGAATGCAGAGTTCAGATAGGAACTGGGGACACAAAGGGGTGACTGATTGCTCTTCTGTGAGGGCTCACTGAAGAATGGGGGTTGCAAACTTTTAACTCTATGACTAGAGAGCAGGGTGCCACCATATTTATCCCACCTGTCAGTGCTGAACGCCTTCAGGGAGCAAAGCAGTGCCACCAAGTGGAGGCCAGAGCCACATAAACCACATCCCACCCCCCAGGATCCTAGAGGTGCATTTCCAGAGTAACGAGTCACTTGAGAATTAGCACAGAAGGCCTCCCACCCAGAAGATCAGCACAAACAATTCATTCACACCATGTATACTGATCACAGTATTGAAAATATGCAGCTCTAAGAAAAATAGGATCTAGCTTCCTTTTTTACTTTCATTCTTTATTGTCTTATTTTTAATTCCTTTTTTAATTTCTTTCTATTTTTTACAGATTTATTTATTTATTAGAAAGAGAGAAAGAGAGACTGCATGAGCGGGGGGAGGGCAGAGGGGGTAGGGAGCGAGAAAGAATCTCCAAGAGACTCCCCTTGGAGTGTAGAGCCCAATGTGGGGCTCTATCTCCCAACGCTGAGATCATGACCTAACAGAATTCAATAGTTAGATGCCCAAACGACTGAGCCAACCAGGTACTGCATTTTTTAAAAAAATGTATTATTAATTTTTTAAAAATTTTTATTTTTATAATTGTATTAAATACTTTTTAATGGTTTACTTTCATTTTATTTTTTTTTTTCACTTTGGGTTCTAGAGGTTTAACAAGCAGACCAAAGCACACCCAGGATCTAGTTTTTTTTTACCTTGCTTTGTTTTATTTTCTTGGGTTTTTTTTTTGGGGGGGGAGGGATTCTTTCTTCTTTTCTTTTCTAGACAAAATGACAAGAGAGAAGAATTCACCCTAAAAGAAAGAACAGGAAGTAGAACTCACAGCCAGGGATTTAATCAATACAGATATACATAAGATGTCTGAAATAGAATTTAAAACACTGATTATAAGGATATTAGCTAGGCTTTAAAAAAGGATAAAAGATACTAAAGAATCCCTTACTGCAGAGATAAAAGAACAAAAATCTAGTCAGATCAAAATTAAAAATGTTGTGAATGAAATGCAAACTGAAATGGAGACCATAAAAATAAAGATGGACAAAGCAGAGGAGGGAATTAGTGATATAGAAAACAAAATTATGGAAAATAATGAAGCTGAAAAGAACAAGGAAGGAAAGGTAATGGATCACAAAGGTAGATTTAGGAAACTCAGCGATTTATTAAAATGTAATATTTGGTATCATAGAAGTCCCAGAAAAATGAAGAGAGAGGAAAAGGGGAAAAAGGTCAATTCAAACAAATTATAGCTGAAAATATCCCTAATTTGAGGAAGGACACAGACATCAAAATCCAAGAAGCACAGAGAACTCCCATTAAATTCAATAAAATTCAACCATTGCCAAAGACATATCATAGTCAAATTCACAAAATAAACAGACAATGAAAGAATCTTGAAAGCAGTAAATGAAAAAAAGTCCTTAATCTACAAGGAAGACAGATCAGATTCGCAGTAGATCTGTCCACAGAAATCTGGCAGGCAAGAAGTGAGTGGCATGATGTATTCAACATGCTGAATGGGGAAAATATGCAGCAAAGAATTCTTTATCTAGCAAAGCTGTCATTCAGCACAGAGATAAAGAGCTTCCCAGACAAACAAAAACTAAAGGAGTTCATGAGCGTTAAACCAGCCCTGAAAGAAATTTTAATGGGGGAACTTTGAGTGGAGGAAAAAGAAAACAAAAAACAAAAAACAACAAAGAATAGAAAGGAACAGACAAAATCTCCAGAAACAACTACTTAACAAGTAATACTATGGCACTAAATTCATATCAATCACTAATCACTTTAAATGTAAATGGACCAAATGCTCCAATCAAAAGACATAAGATATCAGAATGGATAAAATGACAAGACCCATCTATATGTTTCCTACAAGAGACTCATTTTAGACCTAAAGACACCTACAGATGGAAAGTGAGGGAATGGAGAACAATCTTTCTTTTTAAGGGACATATAAAGAAAGTCAGAGTAGCTATACTTATATCAGACAAAGTAGATTTTAAAACAAAGACCATAACAAAAAATGAAGAAGGGCTATATATCATAATTAAGGAGTCTATCCATCAAGAAGACCTAACAATTATAAATATTTATGCCTCCAACTTGGGAGCACCCAAATCAACCAATCAATAATAAACATAAAGAAACTCACTGAAAATAATACAATAATAGTAGGGGACCTTAACACTCCACTTACAGCAGTGAACAGATCATCTAAGCAAAAAATTTACAAGGAAACAATGGCTTTGAATGATATACTGGACCAGAAGGACTTAATAGATATATTCGGAACACTTCATGCAAAAGCAGCAAAATACGCATTCGTTTTGAGTGTACATGGAACATTCTTCATAATAGATCACATACTGGGTAGCAAAACAGCCCTCGACAAGTACAAAAAAATCAAGATCATACCATGCATAATTTCAGACCACAATGCTATGAAACTTGAAGTTAACCACAAGAAAAAATTCAGAAAGGCCACAAAGACATGGAGGTTAAAGAAGATCCTACTAAAGAATGAATGCATAAGGCAGGAAACTAAAGAAGAAATTAAAAAAAAAATACACAGAAGCAAATGAAAATGAAAACACCCAGTCCAAAATCTTTGGGATGCAGCAAAGGCAACCCTAAAAGGGAAGTATATTATAATATAGGCCTACCTCAAGAAGCAAAAAAGTCTCAAATGCACACCCTAACTTTACACCTGAAGGAGCTAGAGAAGGAACAGCAAATAAGGCCAAAACCCAGTAGAAAAAAGGAAATAATAAAGATTAGAGCAGAAATAAATGATATAGAAATAAAACAGTAGGACAAATTAACAAAACTAAGAGCTAGTTCTTCAAGAGAATTAATAAATTTGACAAACTCCTAGCCAGACTTATCAAAAAGAGAAAGGATCCAAACAGATAAAATCACAAATGAAAAAGGAGAGACCAAAACTAACACCACAGAAATAGAAATAATCATAAGAGAACACTATGAAAAATTATATGCCAATAAACTGGGTGGGCAACCTGGAAGAAAGAGACAAATTTCTAGAAACTAACATACTACCAAAACTGAAACAGGAAAAAATAGAAAAGATGAACACACCCATAATGAGCAAAGAAATTGAATTAGTAATTAAAAATCTCCCAGCAAACAAAATTCAGGGCAAGATGGCTTCCTATGGGAATTCTACTAGATATTTAAAGAAGAGTTAAAACCTATTCTTCTCAACCTGTTCCAAAAAATAGAAAAACTTCCAAACTCATTCTAAGAAGCCAACATTACTTTGATTCCAAAACCACACAAAGACCCCACTAAAAAAGAGAAATACCATCCAATTTCCCTAAAGAACATGGATGCAAAAATTCTCAATAAAATACTAGCAAATTAAATTCAACAGTACGTTAAAATAATTATTTACTATGATCAAGTGGGATTTATTCCTGAGCTGCAGGGGTGGTTCAATATTCACAAATCAATCAACATTATATACTATATTAATAAAAGAAAGGATAAGAACCATATGATCCTCTCAGTAGATGCAGAAAAAGTATTGGACAAAATATAGCACCCATCTTGATGAAAACCCTCAACAAAGTAGGGATAGGTGGAACATACTTCAACATTATAGGCCATATGTGAAAAACCCATAGTTAATACCATCTTCAATGGGAAAAAAATAGAGAGCATTTCCCTTTTGGTGAATAAGATAAGGATGTTCACTCTTACCAATACTATTTAACATAGTACTGGAAGTCTTAGCCTCAGCAATCAGACAATGAAAAGAAATAAAAGGTATCTAAATCGGCAAGGGATAAGTCAAATTTCACTATTTGCAGATGCCATGATACTATATATAGAAAACCTGAAAGAATCCATGAAAAAATTGCTAGAACTAATACATGAATTCAACAAAGTTGCAGGACATAAAATCAATGTGCAGAAATCTGTTGCAAGTCTATACACCAATAATGAAGGAGCAGAAAAAGAAATCAAGGAATCAATCCCATTTGCAACTGCACCAAAACCAATAGGATACCTAGGAAAAATCAAACTAAAGATGTAAAAGATTTGTACTCTGAAAACTATAGAAGACTTATGAAAGAAATTTAAGAGGACAAAAATTGGAAAAATATTTTATGTTCATGGACTAGAAGAAAAAATATTGTTAAAGTGTCTATACTATCCAAAGCAACCTACACAGTTAATGCAATCCCTATCAAAACACCACCAGCATTTTTCACAGAGCTAGAACAAACAATCCTAAAATTTGTATTGAACCACAAAAAGCCCTTAATAGCCAAAGGAATTCTGAAAAAGAAAAAGAAAACTGGAGGCATCACTATTCTAGGTTGAAAGCTGTATTACAAAGCTGTAGTCATCAAGACAATATGGTACTGGCACAAAAACAGACACATATATCAATGGAACAGAATAGAATACCTAGAAATGGACCCATAGCTATATGGTAAACTAACTTTCAGTAAAGCAGGAAAGAATATACAATGAGAAAAAGACAATCTCGTCAACAAATGGTGTTGAGAAAACTGGAAAGCAACATGCAGAAGAATGAAACTAGACCACTTTCTTACAACATACCCAAAAATAAATTCAAAAATGGATGAAAGACATAAATGTGAGAAAGGAAACCATAAAAGTCCTAGATGAGAACACAGGCAGAAACATCTTTGATCTCATCCCCATCAATTTCTTACTACACATGTCTCTGGGGGCAAGCGAAACAAAAGCAAAAATGACTACTAGGGCTTCATCAAGATAAAAAGCTCCTGCACAGTGAAGGAAACAATCAACAAAATTAAAAGGCAACCTTCAGCATGGGAGAAGATATTTTCAAAAGAGCTATCTGAGTGAAATAAGTCAAGCAGAGAGAGTCAATTATCATATGGTCTCACTTACATGTGGAGCATAAGGAAAAATATGGAGGACATTGTGAGAAGGAAAGGAAGGGTGAATTGGGGGAATTCGGAGGGGGAGATGAACCATGAGAGACTGTGGACTCTGAGCAACAAACTGAAGGTTTGGAGGGGAAGAGGTGGGGGGTTGGGCGAGCCTGATGGTGGGTATTGAGGAGGGCACGTATTGCATGGAGCACTGGGTGTGGTACATGAACAATGAGTCTTATAACACTGAAAAAATAAAATAAAAGTATGTGGGGGGGAAAGGCTATTTATTTGATAAAGGGTTATTATCCAAAATCTATAAAGAACTTATCAAATTAACACCAGAAAAACACAAATAATCTAGTTAAGAAATGGGCAGAAGATATGAATAGACATTTTTCCAAAGATATCCAGACATCTAACAGTCATAAAAAGATACACAACATCACTCATCATCAGGGAAATACAAATCAAAACCACAGTGAGATTCCACCTCACACCTGTTAGAATGGTGACAATTACCAACACAAAAACAACAGATGTTGGCAAAGGTGTGGAGAAAGGGGAACCCTCTTGCATTGTTGGTGGGAATGGAAATGGTGCACCCATTCTGGAAAACAGTGTGGAGTTTCCTCAGAAATTTAAAAATAGAATTACACTATGACCTAGAAATTGCAGTACTAGGTTATACTCAAAGTATTTAAAAATATAGATTCTAAGGGGTACATGTCCCCCAATGTTTATAGCAGCATTATCAATAGTAGCCAAACTATGGAGAGATCCCAAATGTCTATTGACTGATGAATGGATAAATATGATATGTATATATATATATATATAGAGAGAGAGAGAGAGAGAGACAGAGAGACAGAGAGAGAGAGAGATAACTATTTTATTGATTTAACATTAATTTATTAGTCATTGATTTTCTGATTTTTAATCCAAAAGAGTTTAAATATATATATATATATGTGTGTGTGTATATATATATATATATATATATATATATATACACATACATATAAGCTTATTTTATTAATTTGGTGTGGATGTGTGTATATTATATGTATATATAATTTTATATAAATTTAATAGGTAGCTTAAATATGAAATATAGGCCATTTATGTTAAGAAGATTCAAAAATATTAATATAATTAGATATATCATCTCGTTATAAGGAGAAAAGGTAGAGCTCTTCACTGCTGCAACCTCATTAACCCTTTTTTTAAGGCCATGCACCATTCATAAGAACCACATCATGTGGAAAGCACCCTAAATTGTTTCAAACAAAGTGAGATTGTGTCATCTCTTCACAGTGAAACAGGCAATCCAACAGACACTGTTACAGATAAATTCAGAGTGAACAAAAAGACAATAACCAAAACAAATCTTACAGGCAAAGAAATGTTCTTTCTCGAAAACTGAACCTTCCAGTAAGGCAGTAATATAATCATTACTACTACTACCTGGCCATCCCCATGAACAGAAAATATGGAAAGTATGTGTTAGTGGGAAGATTTTATTTCTGAATATAAATCATTTATAATACATCTTTAAAATAGTTTTTCAAAGTCCATTAATATCTCTCACCTAATTTTATTCTCCTAATGACCTATAAACAATCACCCCCATTTGATAGATGAGGAAATGAGACACAGTGAAGTTAAGCAATTTGTCCCAGTTTCAAAATTTGGCTATAGGCACAACAGGGACTAGAAGCAGTCCATGCTGTTTCTGCTATTCCGATAATCCACAGTGACTAGCAGATACCACATCTTGGACTTAGAACTTAAGAAAGATAGGGGCACCTGGGTGGTTCAGTGGGTTAAGCCTCTGCCTTTGGCTCAGGTCATGATCTCAGGGTCCTGGGATCGAGCCCCATATCGGGCTCTCTGCTCGGCAGGGAGCCTGCTTCCCCCTCTCTCTGCCTGCCTCTGCCTACTTGTGATCTCTCTCTCTCTGTCAAATAAATAAATAAAATCTTAAAAAAAAAAAAAAGAACTTAAGAAAGATAATGTGGTCCAGTAGTTAAGAGCATGGTCTTGGAAATGCCAAACACTTGGCATTGATTCGCCAGAAGTGCAACTTCTCCGAACTTTCATATCCTCATCTATAAAACAAAGATAATCAATGCCTACCTCATAAAATTCTTGTGGAGGTTAAATAAGATAGTGGATATAGCACCCAGCACAGTCCAGCACATAGTAAGCACTTGAGAAACTGTTTCTATTATTGTTATACAACTGCTATGGACTGAATGTGTCCACCTCAAATCCCCTGAAGCCCTAAAGTGATGGTATTTGGAGATGTGGCTTTCTTTTGGTAATTAGGTCTTGACGGTGGAGTCCATGAAGGGATTAACGTCCTTGTAAGAAGAGGAAAAGATCTCTCTCTTTTTTTCTCTCTCTCTCCTGTCTCTCTCCTGTCTCTCTCTCACTCTCAACTCCCTTGTCCAGTTGGGGATACAATGAGTACAATGAGAAGGAGCCCCCACCATTAACTTGATATGCTGACATCTTGATCCTGGACTTTCCAGCATCCAGAACTGTAAGAAGTGTTTGTTGTTTAAGCCACCCAGTCTATAGTATTTTTTACAGCAGCCTAAGATAACTAAGATAATGACTATGTTAATATATTTTTCAAAATTAAAAAGAACTGCCTATTTCTGACTCTTGAGCAGGCAACAGTTTTCTTTCAGCTATTAATGACTGCCCTCTCCCCCACAATTACCTGCCCCTATTGAGGGAGAGTCCCCCCTGTTGTGGACTTCCATCACCCCATATTCCATTACTGCAGTTTGGCATTGTATACCACATGAAGTGATTACAAATTCTTGATTTCTAGGATTCTGTAAAAGTTCTATTGTCAAAATGAATAAAGGCATCCTAAGCACATAGAAATGATGCCTTTAAATTGGCAAATGCCTCATTCATTCATTAACACTTAAGGTATTTTGGGAGCCTGTGGCATGAAAGAACTACTGCAAAAATCATAGTTTCTGTATTGGTTGGGAAATCATGCTAGTCAGATCTGATATAGTATCATAGTTGCTGGAATTGAAGTTGTATTAACTTAGTAAATATGTTGGCTTTAAAAACTGAAAATAAAAATGGTGCTTCACACTACATCAGCATTATTTTCCCTTCCACTGCATTAAATTTTGGGAAGGGAGGTGGACACATTAGCCACTGTCACCAGCTCTGAAGTGTTTACAATGCACTTTTAAAAATGCATAAGAAAGATAAAAACATTCAATTGGAGTTTATTCAATTAATTTTGATTTCTAATTTATATATTTTATATATTTTTTTACTATTTAAGCAAAGGAAAACAAGAATTAAAATGTTTTTGAAGACACAATGCGCTGACACCCAGCAAAATTTTATAGCATTTTTAATACTAAAGTAATTTTAAAAATAATAGTCTTAAAATAGTAAAACAAAACAAAAAAAAACTAAAACTGATAGTTTCGCTAAATTGCACTTTTATTGCATGGTTTCGATGAACATTTTTTCCTCTAAAAGATACAAATTATGCTTTAATTTGTAGTGGAGTAAATTATAGGATGATAGAAATCAGAAGACTTTTTCCAAATGGTAGCTGAGTGCCCAACTGATAGGATACATACCACTTGTGGTTTCCAGAATGATTTGCTCTTGTAAATATTGAAAACATTAGCTCTTGAGAGCATATGTGAGCTTCAAAACATATTTCTCACATATGGAAAGGCATACCTTTCTACAAAATTCATTTATTTTATACTTAATATAGATAAACCCCAAAATTACAAATTATAAAATGTTCTCAGCAAGAATGGTATTTTTGGATAGCTTTGAAGTTATTAGAAATATGTTTTGGTATTATTTAAGATATTATGCTATTGCATGAGGAACTTGTTACATGGCAGGTATGTAGAAGATTTATTCCATGTGTTATTAGCCATCTGGGTTAAAAACACTGGATGAACAAGACATTTTTGGTGGTAATGAAATATATTTAATGGGTCAGAAAAAAATCATTCGGCCCATGGGTTAGTCTACGATAGCCACAAAGTCAAAATATTTTCCTTCACATTACAAGGAATCTATGTCCTAGTTCCATAATATAGCATATATTAATATTAAAACATTGACCAAAATGTAAAGAAAACCAAAGTACAATAAGAATGTACTACATATAGTATTTTGCATCATTCAAAGCACTTTAACATACAATTCATGTGTTCATTTGCACCTTATAGTAACCTAACAGATGAATAGGGCAAGCATGACATCTTACAGATGAGAAAAATATTCCTTGGAGAAAATAAACATGATTTACTAGAAATGACACTTAATTGGTCATTATCTAGGGCCCAATCCAGTCTCATTCTATAGCATCATGCTGCCTGCCATAACTGTGTCAAAAGAAAAGAAATATCACGATACTCTCAGTTATAAGAGTATACTAATATAAGTTATATAGAAGCTAATATAACTATTTCTTTTGCCCAGCTGCACCCTTGTCTATAATTCATAATTAAAATAATATAATCTATCATTTTCATCATAAAAGACATATTACTATATGCTAATAATGCCCATCTAAAATATCCATTCAGAAGTAGAACTCTCCATGTGATATAGTGTTTTCATCTTGAGTATGTACATGGCAAAAATTTTAATAATAAAATGAACTGACTGTTTAAAATATTGAATAAAGCAGAAAATACATTTCTAATAAGAAGGTGGCTACACTTTGTATAATATATTGTTATTAATATTAATAATAATAATATTATATACAGTATGCCTCTGGGTGATACTGTCACACCATTCCCCTTACACTTATGAAAACAATAACAAACAAGACTAAAGCATCAAAGCAATTATATTAACTTCTCATTTATAAAACCTTTATGTAATATAAAATATATCATCATTAAATGTTTCTAAATTAAATGCATTATAGAAATCAAATATTATCTCTCTCACACACACACACAAAACCTGTTTCAATTTCAAATCACATTGTCAAACAAAAAAATTGTCCTGAGTAGTCACTGAATGAGGTACTCTGACCTCAGTACTCAGACATGTGTTGATTTTCTTTATTGTTATTCATGAATAATTTATGCTTGGCAATTGTGGTTAAAGAGTATTTTTTGACTGTTGGTCAGGAAAGGCTATTTGTCACCAGAGAAATCTAAGCAACCTGAAAATAAGAATCAGCTGTTCATTCACCACATTTGGACTTTACAGTTGACTGTGTGAAACAAACCATATTCATTTGACTTCTAAACTTACTTACCTATCTACTAAACTTTTCTACCTATCTACTAAATGTCTACTTATCTACCATTGTTATGCAAATTTTTTCTCTATTTGAAATAAATTCTGTTCCTTAAATGTGGCCGTTGCTCCCTGATTATATATCATATAGTGTATGATTTGATGTATATTTAGTCATTAAAATGTATTGCATAAATAACAATAAACATCATTATGTTGGGAATACTTTTGTTTTCCTACGAGATTTTCAACTATATATTGAATACGGAAGCCAGAAGAGTTTATTATAAAAACGACAACAACAACATTGGATTACCATAGTTACACATTAACTTAACACACTAGCTTTAGATTCTATGTGTAACAAATCTTGCCTTAAATTTAATGAAGGCATTTTTCAATCAATAATAGCACATTTTACTTTATATGAAGCCATAGTCAAGCACACCATACATTTTCATAGCATGGATTACATTGTTACTTGTAAATTTTTAAAGTGTTCAAAATTTCTGATTAAAGCAATTCAAAGTTAGTTTGCATTTTAATCTTTTCTAAGAAAATAGCCATCCTTTGCTCCCTCATTAGTTGTGCTGCCTGGTGTGTTTGCAATAATGCTAGTGCCTAATACAATGAATAGAAACATATCATTAAATATGTCTTAGTGCTTCACATTATGATAATATAGAGAAAAATTGAGGTACTTAAAGTGCTAGTTTACAGCTAGGTTGGCTCTGGAAAGGGTGAGGATCAATGGTGGGTACAGCAATTTTAAACTTTTTAGACCCAATTTAGCATTCTAATTGTCTCCATATAAAAGTACCTGAAATGAGGTGGCCTGCTATGTATAATATGCCTCTTTATTCTCTTACAGTAAAAAAAAAATGCTAATTGAGACATATTGGTTATAAAAGGAAGAGAACTAATAATGTTAGAATTCATTTCTATACATGTTGAGCTCCAAAAGACACTAAGATTAATTTACTCACATAAAGATTAGATGGTTTAATAACTAAGGTAACCGTATAATTTATCATTCAAACAAGAGCACTTTTGAAAGTGATGAAACTGCCCACTAAACTGGGCAGGGCATCAGAACAGGCATAGACCAAGAATACCCCAGGAAAATGAATCATCTGAGTTTTAACACACAGTTAAACTGAAAAGGAATCAGGAAGCCCTTGGAACCAGACCTGTAAAAGTCAAAAGCTTCAAGGTTCTGAAACCTGGAAAAAGCATGCTGAGATCCCATTTTCTACTAAGCACTTATCTAAGCCATTTTCACAAGGTAAAAAAAAAATAATAATAGATTGGATTTAGGTCATCAGGAAAAAAAAACCAAAACTCATATATCCAGGCAGGGAGGAAATAAATACCAACACAAACACAAGTTACTGATTTGCTGAACCCCCCCCTCAAAAAAAAATATTCTGCTACAGAAAGAATGTATTTAGAATTGCCTATAGAAGAGATCTGGCATCTAATAAAATGCTTTTCTAATGTAACTCATAAAAGAAAAAGGAAATCTTAACATAGTTAGATAGTATTGACAAAGATTCTCCCTGGTGACATTTAGCAATGCTAGAAAATCCTCAAGGCACAGAGCCATCATTCTTATGCCTTGTGGTAAAATTGCTTATCAACTCAATTGATGATTTATAATCAGTTTCCTAAGCTACTTATAGAGTTATGTTTGAGATCATCGGGCAAAAAACTGAACATAACTCAGAATCAGAAATAATCTGTATGAGTCGAGTATGCCATAACATTTCAATGATGCTTTTAAATTTTAATGGTTTCAAGCTGCTCCAAATTCCTGTAGCAATCAAAAATAATCTGTCATGGGACCAAGGGCTATGAACATCATGTTATAGTCATTCTGCTATTAGATTTTTTGGAGGGCAGAGCATGTCATTTATGCATCAACTCCCAGGAGAAAAAAGCGATCCCTATGAAGTTAATCTAATAATAGACTGGAAAGCAATGATTACCATTTAATGTACACTAGTTATTTGTAGCAGTGGTTGGCCTAATTCTGTAGGGCTTGCTTGTCAGAGCTTTGGGATTAACAAGTGTTCAGCTCAAAATCTATTGGGAAACATCAGGAAATGGTTTAATGAGGAACAAATCTTTCATTTGTTACCCCTCAAAGGATACTGAACCATACTTCCACCTCCCAATTCACCCCTTCGCTTTTTAAATACTTGCTGCAAAAGACATATTTTCCATGTAAAACAAATCTCTAAGAATTAATTTTAGGAGAACAATAACTGAATCATTTTTCCCACATAATACTCAATAGTTTTCATGACAATGGTCTGTTTTAGCCAGTCTTTTAGTGGCAAACTCTTAATGAGGGAATTCACCACTGACCTCTTCAAGAAGCATTTTCATCTTGTAATTCTGATAAAGTGAAAACAGACAGCATTACCCATAGCAAACTTTTTATCCATAAAAATCTCTGGATCCAGAAATTTGTTTTCCATCCAGGAAGGAAAACATCATCAGGTTGTTGATACCTAAGAATGGCACAAGGATATCACAATACGGCCCTGGTTGAGGAAGAAAAATACAAGTCTTTTTTTTTTTTTTTTTTTGAATTTGCACTTAATCAGGGTTTTCACAGACAAGTTACACTGTGAAAAAATTATCAATTATTCTACAGAATGTTTCATTTCACTTATCTAATAGTTTACTCCTAGAAGCTTTGACTTCTACATTTAGGTTACACAAACATATTTCTACCGCCTGTCACGAAGGAGAAAAACCATTCATTTTTCCATAGATTAAAATCAATTTTCTTTTATCAAATATTGAAAAATTCAAAAAATTTAAAATCAAATCAATCAAAATTATCTTCTCTGTATTGCCTTGAATACTTTTTAGTAATCTTCAAATGCTTTATTTAAATGGACCCAAATAAGTATTTCGATATTTTCTCAGTACCCCTAAGAAATGTGCAATATTCAAGTTCTAATAGCACCAGGGTATACAATTTTGCATTCAAAGGTGACCTCCATTAGACTCCAAAGACTCCAATATTCAAAACAAATATTATGGAAATTACTTTCCTAGATACACACATTTTTGAACCATGAAAATAAAGCTTATGATTTTTTTTTAAGATTTTATTTATTTATTTGACACAGAGAGAGAGATCACAAGTAGGCAGAGAGGCAGACAGAGAGAGAGGGGGAAGTAGGCTCCCTGCTGAGCAGAGAGCCTGATGCAGGGCTCAATCCCAGGACCCTGAGATCATGACCTGAGCCGAAGGCAGAGGATTTGACCCACTGAGCCACTCAGGCGCCCCAAAGCTTATGATTTGTTGAAAAATAATAGTTTTCAAAGAAACTAATGATTGAAGACTATTTATAATATCAGTATAAATCTAGTCACTTATTAAAGGTAAGTGCTGTTTGGTTAATAACTATTTTTAATTAATGTATTTCTTTTCTCCAAAAATTATACCTGGAAATTAAGTTACAAAGTGAAAATTTAAATTAAACATACTTTTTAAAAATTATTTTATTTATTTATCTGACAGAGAGAAAGAGAGCACAAGCAGGAAGAGCAATAGAGGGAGAGGAAGAAGCAGGATCTCCCCTGAGCAGGGAGCCCAATGCAGGGCTCAATCCAGGACCCTGGAATCATGACTGGAGTTGAAGGCAGATGCTTAACCAACTGAGCCACACAGGTGACCCAAACATCGTAATATGCAAGTACATTTTATTCCAATTAACTGTTCTTAAGAATACCCAGTAATGTTAGATGTAGACTTAATAAAATATGTATTAGTTTTGACTACACTTCGTTAAAAAAGCCTTCATAACTCAAAAACTAAATGAATAAAAGCTGCGTTTTTAACTTACACCTGAAAGAATATAAAAGAGAAAAGCTTTCACTCCTGACTCAACTTTTTTATGTATATATTTTTAACTCATTCACTGTATACTTAACAGAATTCAATAAAAAAATTAAATGATTGTTAAATGACACCCTGCCACACCCTGTAGGCAGCCTCAGCCAAGACTCATGCCACCCCCAATGTGGCTCCCACCATGGGGGTTGGGGAGGAACAGCCCCGCCCACCAGCGTGCCTGCGACAGTCACTACTAGGTCTCAAAATCTGGCACTCTGGGGAATACCCATGCCTACCAGCGCACCCACAGCAGTCAGCCCAGCCAAAACAGGAAGTTGCAAGCAGTCCACAAAGAGGACACCCCTGGAATGCCTGGTCCTGGTAACTAAGCAGGGGTTCACTTCTGGACCCCACAGAACACCTCCTACATAAGGCCACTCCTTCAGCACAGGGAGATGTAGCTGATAATTCATAGAAACACAGAGAATGAGGCAAAATGAGGAGAGAAGGGAATATGCTCCAAATGGAAGAACAAGACACCACCTCAGGAAAAAAAAACAAAAAACAAAGAACAAAAAACTAAATGAAATGGAAATAACAATCTCCCTGATGGAGAGTGCAAAGTAATGGTCATAACAATACTCACTAAACTGGTGACCAGAACGGATGAACACATGGAATTTCAACAAAGATAGAAAATAACCAATCAAAGTTGAAGAATACAATAACTGAAATGAAAAATACACTAGAGGGAATTAGCAGCAGATTAGATGATGCAGAACAGATCATCGGTCTGGAAGACAGGGTAAGGGAAATATCCAAGCTGTCAGCAAAAAGGAAAAAAATAATTTAAAAAAATGAAAATAGTTTCAACTCTGGGACATCAAGTGTATTAACATTTGCATTATAGGGGTCCCAGAAAGAAAAGAAAGAGAAGGGGGCAGAAAACTTATTTGAAGAAGTAATAGCTGAAAGCTTTTCCTCTAATATCAGGAAGAAGATAAGGATGCTCACTTTTTTAAAGATTTTATTTATTTATTTGTGAGAGAGAGATAGAGAGACAGTGAGTGAGACAGACAGGGAGAGAGAATCTGAAGCAGACTCTGCTCTGAGCACAGAGCCCAACACAAGGCTCAATCCCACGACCATGAGATCATGACCTGAGCCAAAACCGAGTTGGGTGTTCAACCGACTGAGCTCCCCTGGTGCTCTAGGGATGCCCACTTTTGCACTTCTATTCAACATAGTACTGGAAGTCCTACCCATAGCAATCAGACAATTAAAAGAAATAAAAGGCATCCAAATTGGTAAAAAAGAAGCCAAACTGTCACTATTTGAAGATGACATGACTCTCTATATAGAAATCCCAAAATACACTTAAAAATCATTACAACTAATGAATGAATTCAGTAAAATTACATGATACAAAATTAATATACAGAAATTTGTTGCATTTCTATAAACTAACAACAAACTATCAAAAACAAATGTTTTTTTAAACATCTCATTTACATCAAAATAATAAAATTACTGAAATTAAGGAGATGAAAGGCCTGTACTCTGGAAACAATAAAAAATGGATAAAAGAAATTGAAGATGACACAAATAAATGGAAAGATATGCCTTAATATTAATATTAAGAGAGAATTAATTTTATTAATTATGCTAATTGAAATAATTCAGAGGACAAATACCAGGATTTCACTTAATATGCGGCATGTAAAAAACAAAACAAAGAAATAAAACAGAAACAGTCTCATAAATACAGAGAACAAACTGGTGGTTGCCAAAAGGAAGGGGGGAGTGAAACAGATGAAGGGAATTAAGAAGGACAAACTTCCAGTTACAAAATAAATAAGTCATGGGGATGAAAAGTAAAGCATAGACAATATAGTCAATAAGATTGTAATAACTTTGGTGACTTATCATGGTAAGCATTTCATAATGTATATAAAGTTCTAATCACTATGTTGTACACCTGAAACTGATATAATATTGTATGTCAATTATACCTCAAGTGAAAACAAAGGATTTTTAAATCCAGGCACATCTTAAGCAGAATTCATACATTTTATTTCTTTCCAAAGATGTCAAAGTTTGAATTGGCAACTTTGAAATAATGAGATTAAGCATCATTGCCATGTTTACTGGTATACTTCTGTAATTAGCCAGTGTATGTCATTTGTTCATTTTCCTATTCTAGACAGTCATATTTTTCTAGATTTCTATGCCCTCATAATACATTATTTTTCACTCATTCCAATCATATTCTTAAATATTTATCTGCAATTATCTTTTTAAAAATTTATTTAAATTCCAGTTAGTCAACATACAATGTAATATTAGTTTCAGGTATACAATATACTGATTCGATCCTTCCATACAACACCTGATGCTCGGGTTAGCAAGTGCACTTCTTAATCCCCTTCACCTATTTTACTCATCCCCCACTCACCTCTCCTCTGGTAACCATCAGTTTGTTCTCTATACTTAAGAGTCTGTATGTTGGTTTCCCTCCCTCTATTTTTTTCACCTACTGTTCATTTGTTTTGTTTCTTAAATTCCACATATGAGTAAAATCATATGGTTTTTGTCTTTCTCTGACTGACTTATTTTCTTAGTATGTCATTTTCTAGCACCACCTATATCATTGTAAATGGTAAGATTTCATGCTTTTTTATGGCTGAGTACTATTCCAGGGTGTGTGTGTGTGTGTGTGTGTGTGTATGTGTGTGTGTGTGTGTGTGTGTGTATTTACCACTTCTTTACCAACTCATCAGTCAATGGATACTTGGACTGTTTCCATAATATGGCTATTGTAGCTAAGGTTGCTATAAAGGTGCAGGTATCCCTTTGAATTAGTATTTTTGAAATCTTTGGGTAAATACCTAGAAGTGCAATTGCTGGATCATAAGATAGCTCTATTTTTAGCTTTTTGAGGAACCTCACTACTGTTTTCCAAAGTGGCTGCACCAGTTTGCATTCCCATCAACAGTACAAGAGGGTTCCCCTTTCTCCACATCCCCACAAGCACCCATTGTTTCTTCTGTTGTTGATTTTAGCCATTTTAACAGGTGTGAGGTTATATCTCATTATAGCTTTGACTTGTGTTTCACTGATGATGAATGATGTTGATCATCATTTCATGTGTCAGTTGGCCATCTGGATGTCTTCTGTGGAAAAATGTATACTCATGGCTTCTGCCCATTTTTTATTGGATTATTCATTTTGAGGCACTGAATTGTAAAAGTTCTTTATATTTTTTGGATACTAAGCCCTTATAAAATATGTCATTCGCAATTATTTTCTCCAATTCCTTAAGTTGTCTTTTAGTTTTCTTGATTATTTCATTTGCTATGCAGAAGCTTTTTATTTTGATGAAGTCCTAATAGGTAATTTCTGCTTTTGCTTCTCTTGCCTTAGGAGACATAATTAGAAAGAAGTTGCTATGGCCAATGTCAAAGAGTTTATTGCCTGTGTAAATATCCTGTAGGATATTTATGGTTTTCGGTATCACATTTAGGTCTTTAATCTATTTTGAATTTACCTTTGAGTATGGTGTAAGAAAGTGGTCCAGTTTCATTCCTCTTCATGTTGCTGTCCAGTTTTCCCACCACCATTTGTTGAAGAAACTGTCTTTAAAAAAAAAAAAAAGAAAGAAAGAAAAAAAAGAAACTGTCTTTTTCCCATTGGATATTCTTTCTTGTTTTGTCAAAAATTAATTGACCATGGAGTTGTAGGTTCCTTTCTGGGTTTTCTATTCTGTTCTATTCATCTATGTGTCTATTTTTCTGTCAGTCTCATACTGTTCTGATTACTACAGCTTTGTAATATAGCTTGAAGTCCAGAATTGTGATGCCTCCAGCTTTGCTTTACTTCTTCAAGATTGCTTTGGATATTTGGAGTCTTTTGTGATTCCCTATAAACTTTAGGATAGTTTCGTCTAGTTCTGTGAAAAATGCTATTGGTATTTTGATAAAGATTGCATTAAACCTGTCGATTACTTTGGGTATAGACGTTTTAACAATATTTGTTCTTCTAGTCCATGAGGATGGAATGTCTCCATTTTTTCGTGTCTTCAAATCTTTTCATCAGTGTTTTGTACAGATCTTTCACATCTTTTGTTAGGCTTATACCTAAGAATCTTATTGTTTTTGATGCAATTGTAAATAGGATTGATTTCTTAATTTCTCTTTCTGCTGTTTCATAATTGGCATATAGAAATGTAACTGATTTCTGTATGTTGATTTGTATCCTGCGAGTTTTCTGAATTTGTTTATCAGTTGTAGCAGTTTTTTGGTGGAGTCTTTCAGGTCTTCTACATAGATTATCATCCCATCTGCCAATAGTAAAGGTTTGGCTTCTTCCTTGCTGATTTGGATCTTTTTTTTTTTTTTTTTGTGGGATTGTCGTGGCTAAGATGTCTAGTACTACATTAACTAACAACAGAGAGAGTGGACATCCTTGTCCTATTCCTGACTGTACAGAAAAAGCTCTCAGTGTTTCCCCATTGAGAATGATATTAGCTGTGTTTTTCTGTATATGGCCTTTATGATGTTGAGGTATATTCCCTCTACATCTACTTTGTTGAGGGTTTTTACCATGAATGGATATTGTACTTTGTCAAATAATTTCTCTGCATCTATTGAAAAAATCTTATGGTTTTTATCATTTCTTTTATTAATGTGTATATCATGTTGACTGATTTGCAAATATTGAACCACACTTGCAATCAAGGAATAAATCTCATTTGATCATGATGGATGATTTTTTTTAATGTATTCTTGGATTTGGTTTGCTAGTATTGAGAATTTTTGCATCCATTTTCATCAAAGATATCAACCTGTGGTTCTCTTTTCTCATGGAGTCTTTTTCTGGTTTTGGTATCAGAGTAATCTTGGCCTCATAAAATGAATTTGGGTTTTCTTTCCTTTTCTATTTTTTGGAATAGTTTAAGAAGAATATATATTAACTCTTCTTTAAATGTTTGGTAGAATTGGCCTGTGTAGCCATCTGGCCCTGAACTTTTGTTTGTTGGGAGTTTTTTTGGTTACTGACTCAGTTTCTTTGCAGGTTGTCAGTCTGTTCAAGTGTTTTATTTCTTCCTATTTCACTTTTGGTAGTTTATATGTGTCTAAGAATTTGTCCATTTCTTCCTGGTTGTCCATTTAGTTGCCATATAGTTTTTCATAATATTCTCTCATAACTGTTTATATTTCTGTGTTGTTGGTTATTTCTCCTCTCTAGTTTGTGATTTTATTTGTTGGTGTTTTCTCTTTTTGATAAGTCTGGCTAGAGGTTTATCACTTTTATGAATTTTTTTTTCAAAGAATCAGCTCCTGGTTTTATTTATCTGTTCTATTGCTTTGTTTTGTTTTGGTTTCATTTCTCTACCATTTATTTCCACTTTAATCTGTATTATTTCCTTTCTTCTGGCTTTGCCTTCATTTTCCGTTCTTTTCCTAGCTGTTTGAAGTGTAAGATTAGGTTGTGTATTTGAGATTTTTCTTGCTTCTTGAAATAGGCCTATATTGTATATAATTCCCTCTTAGAACAGTTTTTGCTGCATTCTAAAGGTTTTGAACCATTGTGTTTTCATTTTCATTTGCTTCTATGTATTTTTTATTTCATCTTTGATCTCCTGGTTGACCCATTCATTGTTTAGTAGCATGTTGTTTAGTCTTCATCTATTTGTGGTCTTTCCAAATTTTTCATGTGGTTGGCTTCCAGTTTCATAGTGTTGTCATCAGAAAAGTTGCATAGTATGATTTCAGTCTTTTTGTATTTGATGAGGCCTGATTTGTGACCTATTATGTGATCTACTCTAGAGAATTTTTATGCATACTAGAAAAGAATGTGTAGTCTCCTGTTTTGGGATAACATGTTCTGAATATATATATTAAGCCCATCTGGCCCAGTGTGTCATTCAAAGCTATTGTTTCCTTATTTATGTTCTATTTAGATGACCTGTCCATTGATGTAACTGGGCTATTGAAGTTCCCTACTATTATTGTGTTATTATCCATTTATTCCTTTATGTTTATTATTAATTGTTTTATATATTTGGGTGCTCCCATGTTGGGTGCATAAATATTTACAATTGCTAGATCTTCTTGTTCGTTCCCTATTTTAATATGATATACTGTCCTTCTTCATCTCTTGTTACAGACTTTATTTTAAAGATTAGTTTTGTTGATGTTAAGTATTGCTACTCCAGCTTTCTTTTGACATCTGTTGGCATGATAAATGTTTCTCCACACCCTCACTTTCAAAGTGCAGGTTTCTTTAGGTCTAAAATGAGTCCCTTGTGGGCAGTATATAGGTGGGTTTTGTTTTTTCATCCATTTGACACCCTATATCTTCTGATTGGAGCATTTAGTACATTTACATTCAAAGTAACTTGATTAATATGTATTTAGTCTCATTTTATTATTTGTGTTGTCACTGTTTTTGGAGACTTTCTCTGATCTTTTCTTATCTTTGTCACTTTCGATTTCTCCTTGCATTCAAAGAGTCCCCTTTTACATTCTTTACAGGGCTGGTTTAGTGGTCATGAACTCCTCTAGTTTTTATGTGTCTGGGAAACTTTTTATCTTTCCTTCTATTCTGAATTACAGTTTTCCTGGATAAAGTAATTACAGCTGTGGATTTTTTCCATTCAGCAGTGTGAATATATGATGCTGCCCCCTTCTGGCTTGCCAAGTTTCTGTTCAAAAGTCTCCAGCTAGGTTTTCCCTTGTAAGTTAAGGACTTCTTTTTCTTGTTGCTTTTATAATTTTTCATTTATCACTATATTTTGCAAATTTAATTATAATATGTCTTAGTGTTGGTCTGATTTTGTTGATTTTGATGGGAGTTCTCTGTGCCTCCTGGATCTGGATGTCTGTTTCCTCCCCCAGATTAGGGAAGTGTTCTGCTATTATTTCTTTAAATAAGTTTTCTGTCTGTTTTTCCCTCTTCTTTTGGGACTCCTATAATACAAATGTTCTCACATTTGATGGAGTCACTGAGTTCCCTAAGTCTATTCTAGTGTTCCCGTATTCTTCTTTTGTTCAGCTTCATTATTTTCCATTATTTTGTGTTATGTCACTAATTCAGCTATCTACTTCTTCCAGCCTGCTCTCCATTGCATCAAGCTGGTTTCCAATCTCATTTATTGTATACTTTATTTCTGACTGATTCTTCTTTAACTCTTTTATTTCTGTGTAAGGGTCTCTCTGGATGTCTTCTATTCTTTTCCCAAGCCTAGTGAGTATCCTTATGATTGCTGCTTTCAATTCTCTATCAGCCTGGCTAATCATATCTGTTTCAATCAGATCTCTGACTGTGGCCTTATCTTATCATTTCATTTTGGATAAATTCCTCTGTCTTTGCATTTTGTCTAAGACTCTGCCTTCTTCTCTGTGTTAGAAAAGCCAGTTATGTCTCCTGCTTCTCAAAGTAATGGCTTTATGAAAATGAAGTCATGTAGTGTCCAGGGCCTGGTGCTTTACAGAGTGCCTCCAGGGTGTGCTGCATGCACTGTGCTATTGCTATGGCTTTGTGGCTGCTCTATCCTTTATGCCAGTCATCTACAGAGGCTCTCCTTGACTACTGTGGGCAGTGTTTAGTCCCTAGCCTGAATGTGGCAACTTGTAACTAGGTATCCTCTGGTCTGCTTGTGAAATGAGACCTGACACCACCTCCAGTGGAACTGAGGCCCTGCAAAACTCTGGTTCAGAGACATGGACTGGGCAGGGAGTTGGGCTTGTCTTCTGGGGGAATGGCTTGTCACTCTGGGAATGAGGCAAGCTTGACTGAGAAGGGCAGTCCCCTCCATGGCACAAGGTGGGTGAGGCTTACTGTAAGTAAATTAGACAGGCAGTGTAGGCACTAAGCTGCTTCCTTTAGGTGGCTCCGTGTGTATGCTGAGGGGCAGGGGAGGAAAAGGATGCCCATGAGCTCCTTTGTTCCTGGAGAGGCATCTCTGTGAATGTTACCTCTTGAGGAAGTGCTCTTAGAATAGTGAATAATCTTCCCTCCTGTGTGTCCCAGGCATTTTTCAGATTGCTGTTTATATGCTGCCTGCCTCTGCTGGTTTTTCTCTGCCTTCTTTCCAGGAGAAGCATAGTGCCTTCTGGGCTCTATCCCACCCAAGCTTGCAGACCTTTAAAACTCCAGTCTTTAGAGATTGTGTGGAAAGGGGCTTGTGCTGGTCTTCTTGAGGAGGGGCCAACCACATTGGGAGTGAGGCAAGCTTGACTGAGAAGGGAAGTCCCACCAGAGTACTGGGGCACAGGGTTTGGTATAAGCAAGTTAGGCAGCCAGAGTCAGTACTGAGCTGCTTCCTGCTTGTGGCTGCATGTTTATGCTGAGGGGTAGGGGAGGAAAATGGCACTGGCTCCTTTGTTCCCTGCGAGGAATCTCCCTGAATACTCTCTCTCAGGGAAGTGCTCCTAGAATAGTGAATAATCTCCCACGCATGCCCAACTGTTTTTCAGATGCTCTTTCCTTGCTTTCTGCCTCCAGCGTTGTTTGCCTGCTTTCTTTCTAGGAACAGTGCAGTGTCCTCCAGGCTCTATCCCAGTCAAGACAGCTGACCTTTAAAACTCCAGGCTTTAAGCCCTGCTATTTGCACAGATCATGAAATTTAGTCCTTCTTGTTTTCCAAGCCAATGGCTTTGAGGAAATATTCTCCTTGTGCATTCCACTGATCGTTCTACTCTCTTTTGCCCTTCTCCATGACTATGGCTCCTTCCCCTTAACAGCACCCACAATCCGTTTCTCCCCTAAACCATGTCCCCACACTTCCTACCCTCTTTGATATGGACTCTTCTCTCCCTTTAGTTTTGAAGTTTGTTCTGTCAGTCTTTAGGTTGGCTTCTTAGGTATTTAGGATGATTTGGTAGTTATCTAGTTATGTTTATGGGATGAGGTGAGCCTAGGGTCCTCCTACTCTGCTTCCATCTTTCTCTCTTATATTCATACATTTTAAGTAAGATTTCAAATATTTTTTTTACATGTTATCAAAATTCCATGAAAACTATACTTCAAAATTGTGGAAAACATTATGAAACATGTCTGAAACTATTTCCTAGTAACTGCCTTACAGAAATTTAAAAAATTTCTACCAGGAACATTACATACATTATGGAATTAAACTTTGCTATCTTGAGGGAAAAGATTATTGTGATTATTACAAATACATCACATATTATTAGGATATACTGTTCCAAGGAAAAAGACTCATACCTGTACATCACAAAGCACACAAATGCCTCTTGAGATGTCTAACAAAATATGTAGAGCATGAGATTTTGATTTTCAACTGTCAACATAAAGAAATGCAAGTGTGTGACATCTGATATCTGACATCTTACACTATAGCTCATCCACTTCTGTAGGTACAATCTAATCTCATTAAATGAATGTGTGTAGGCAAACAATTTTCAACAATTCAACTGCCATTTCCTAACAAAATTTAAGGGACATTCTGTAATAGGAGAACAACTCTTGAAGGAGCCTACCAAATCGCTAAAAAGATGCTCCCAATCACAGTAATATATGCAAATATTAGTTATTTTTTTAAATGTCGGTCTTAATTTCAGGTTTTGATTGCTGCATAAATATATAACTTCTTTGTTAAATATTTTAAGATGGTAAAACACTTTGTCCCATTCAAATGACAAATAAAAGTCAATGTGCATATAAAGATTCTATTGTGCACCTTCACTGTCCACATATATGCACAATGATAACAATGATTCTGTTAATATTAGTTAAATCTGATTCAGAAATTCAAAATTATGTAAGGAACTGCATGGGAATTTGCTTCAGAGATGGACAGAACAAACTTTGTTTAAACAAAAATGAATTATCTCTCATTTAAGAATCTTCATTTAACCAAAGATATGTCTCATTTATGAAGCTTTAGTGTTTGTACTTCTATTAAGAAAGATTTAATAAGAGGAGTAAAATTTCATTAAAGCTCATCTTATTTAATCTTTCTTCATTTGTGTCTCATTTTTAAATCATAATCATTGTTTTATACCTGCTAAATATATGGATTATAATGTATTTTGGATGTTTCCTAAATGGATTGCAACTTTAAAGTATTTCAGAACTTCAGAACCACTAGATCTGGAGGTTACAAACCTAAACCCACCCAAGCACACTTGATGATTCACATTCACTAAATATATTAGCTGAAATAAGCATAATAAATGAAAGAGAATAAAATAAAAAACAATTTCACACTAAGTGATGGCTTGACTTATAGGAAGTGGCAGTTCTGAAGGCCCAAGGCATAGAATTAGTTTTGCCACTCGATAATTTGACTGATTCACTTGAATGGCCAGAAGAGGACATTTTCTGCCTGATTTCAGTGTAATCAAGTCACCTGCTCTGCAATTGCTAGGGCCAAGTCAATTTCATTCCACTAAGCACTGAAAGTGTGCAGGGAGTAAAAAGAAGAACAGCTTTCTGCATATATGTGCAGAACTATTGAGCGTTAATGATAGTAGCAATTAACTCTTCCTAATGCCTTATTGTGCTTATCTTTCCATGTAATATGTAAAGTGAAAAAGAGTTAGCCATCTTACTTCCTCAAGTAACCACCCATTCCAATTAGTGCTAATGGTAGGTGTGTTTCTTTTACTAATAGATTTTAAATTTATGTTTTAAAAAACTAAAAAAATAAAATAGTAAAATAAAATCAACTAGAAAATGTTCAAAGAAAAACATTGTGACACCATATATCTTTCAAAATTAAATCATGTCAATAATATATTGTATTATAAGTAGCTATGGTGTGTGTGTGCGCGCTCTGTGGCACTTTAAGTTTCATTTATTCTAAAAGTTGACTAAGCTGGCACCCTCCCAATATAATGCAAGACAATACATCAAATCACAAGATTGAAATGATCTTAGAAATAATAAAACAGTAATGACTTATAAATACAAACTTTAACTCATAAATGGTAACCTTTGTAAAATGAATTTCCATTTATTACCAATGAATAATAAACATTCCCATTGACCAATAAAATTATAAGTACCACTTAAGGAAACTCCTATAGTTCATTTTAATTTTCATGCACTTAGTAAGTTTCACTTAAATAAAGTTTAACTGAATGCATATACATTTGCTTCCACAAGTTGATTTTTTTTTTTAACATACTGAAGATTCTCTCTGGAATGTCAAATGAGCATCAAAAAAAACCTACTAGATTGGAGTATTGGAGAAATCTACATTGCTTTCACTCCCTCACTAAAAACAGGTGCATCTAATCTATAGGCACATGGTCCAGATTTTTCTATCTTGAGGGAAAAGATAGCTCTATGGGCCCAGTGTCCAGGTAAAGTGGCTTGAAGAGTGAGATTCACATAAAAAGGACAAGGGAGAAGAGGGTCAAGTCTTACATTGCTGATATTAACACAACGTAAAAGTGGACACAGTTCAACTTGTTTATAACCTACAAAAAAAAGTAGATAAATATAGGTTACAGAGAGAGGTAAGATGGCAGACTAGTAGGAGGACTCTAGACTTGCCTTATTCCTCAAACACAGCTAGATAAATATCAAACCATTTTGAATATTTAATAAATCGATCTGAAGACTGACAGAAAAAATGCACAACTAGACAGAGAAGAGATCACCTCATGCAGATATGTGATTTGGAGGAGAAAAGAATCACGGGTGCTGTAGAGAGGAAGGATCCTTGGTCACAGAGAGAGGTGAGAGAGAGAGGCGCACACAGGGAATCATACAGGAAAAACACTTCCCCAAAAACATTGGAAAAAAACAGGAGTTGATTTGCATAAGTTATTGCAACCAGAAGGGCTCAAACACTGGAGTTTGAAAGGTCCACTGCATGACTCGTGTGGAGTCTGGCAGACACTGCAGTGCTCCTGTGGCCAGGTAGGGCAGATAGCCCAGTAGCACACAGTGTGATCTGAGGATCCCCTGAGGTGGAAAGGGAGAGACATTTCCCCCTAGTTGCAGCATATGTGGGAGAGGTGGCATTCCTCTCAGGGGACAAAAGAGCAAGCAGGAACCATTGCATTCCCTGCCCCTTAACCACAGGGGCAGAGATACTTGCTGAGGTCGACTAACCTGGACTCAGGCTTTTTGTTACACTTTACACTAAACTCCAAGCTCCTGCATGTTGGTGCAACTGCCCTTCTGGGAAACCAGCACCAGTCCCAGTGATGTGAGACAATCCCCCAGAAAACCAGCACGTATCTGCAATGTGCCAGGTCCCTAAAGTTTGGAGTTTTGAAACTTAACCAGTTTGCCTGAGATAAAACACTACACTGCAGAGCAGGCAGATGGCCCAGACACAAACAGGTTGAAGGCAAGGATCTGTTAGACACCTGGAACACAGGAGGGGAGATTGTTCTTCTGTAAGGGTTTCCTGTACAGTGGCAGGTGTAAAATCCCCTCTCCAGAGATGAGCAAGAGGACTGGTGTCATTTTCCTCCACTACCCTCAGCATAAACTAACTTTAGTTAACAGCACAGCACCAACAAGATCAGCATAAACCACTTACACCAAGACCCGGCCCCTGGCACTCTGCAGGTGCTGCTTTACTTTTTGTTTAACATTTTATTTATTTAAGAGAGAAAGCGCACATGAGAGAGAGAGAGAAAGCACGAGCAGGGAGGGGCAGAGGGGACAGGGAGAAGCAGACTCCCTACTAAAAAGGGAGCCAGAAATGGGGCTAAATCCCAGGACCCCAGGATCATGACCTGAGCTGAAGGCAGATGCTTAACCAACTGAGCCACCCAAGTGCCCCAGGTGCTGCTTTACTGGGGCAAATGTGTGTGAGAACCAGAGCATCAGGTCCCTCCCCCAGAAAACAAGCACAGACCACCTGCACACACCATGTCTACTGACCATAGAGTGCTGCAAAATTTCAACTCTAGTGGAAATAGCATCAGATCTTTTCTTTTTTTTTTAAGATTTTATTTATTTATTTGACAGAGAGAGAGGGAGCACAGGCAGGCAGAGGGCGAGGGAGAAGCAGGCTTTCTGCTGAGCAAGGAGCCCGATGTGGGGCTCGATCCCAGAACCCGGGGATCATGACCCAAGCTGAAGGCAGCTGCTTAACTGAATGAGCCACCCAGGTGCCCCAGCATGAGGCGTTTTCTAACAAGCAGACCAGAGCACACCTAGTTAAAACTTGCCACACTCACCAAGGTCCAAACACTCCCCACTGCAGGCAAGAAGTAACTCTTCAGAGAACTGACCTGAGGAAAAGAGCAGCCAAAACACAGCAAGAGAGAGCACACAGCATATATCAGAAACAATTCCTGAAGCGCCAGACCCAGGACAATATATGAACCCTTCCTCATAAAGCCAATACAGTCAGGAGCAGGAAACATAACGGGCTTTCTTAACATACAGAGGAAGAAAGACACATTAAAAAAATGCCAAGACCTAGGAATTCATCCAAGAAGAAAGAACAAGAAAAGGTGATGGCCAGGGATATAACTGAAACATTTATAAGTAATAAGCCTGATCCGGAATTTAAAACAACAATCATGAGGATAGTAGCTGGGCTTGAGCAAAGCATAGAAGATACCAGGAACTCCCTTACCTCAGAGACAAAAGACTTAAAACAACTAAGATCTAAACAAACAAACAAAAATGCTACAACCAAGATGTAAAACTGACTGGATATAATGACTACAAGAATGGAAGAAGCAGATGAATGAATGTGTCATAGAAGATAAAATTATGGAAAAGAATGAACCTTAAGAGGAGACAGAAAGAAAAATATTGGATCATGAATGTAGACTTAGGGAACTGAGTGATTCCATAAAGTATGATAACATTCATATCATAGGAGTCACAGCAGAAGAGAGGGAAAAGGGAGCAGGAGGTTTATTGGAGAAAATTATAGCTGAAAACTTCACTTCTCCAATATGGGGAAGGAAATAGACATCCAAATCCAGGAGGCACAGAGAACTCCCATCAAAATCAACAAAAGCAGGCCAACAAGAAGACACATCTTAGTGAAATTAAAAAAAAAAAAAATAGATAAGGAAAAAATCCTAAAAGCAGCAAGAGAAAAGACACCCCTACTTACCATAAAGACAAATCAGGTTAGCTGCAGATCTCTCCACAGAAACATACCAGGCCAAAAGAAAGTGGCATGGAAGTTTTCCATTTCTTTCTATTTTTTGAAACAGCTTCAGTAGAATAGGTAATATTTCTTCTTTAAATGTTTGGTAGAATTCCCCTGGGAAGCCATCTAGCCCTGGACTCTTGTTTCTTGGGAAGTTTTTAATTACTGCTTCAATTTTGTTACTGGTTATTGGTCTATTCAGATTGTCTATTTCTTCCTGTCTCAGTCTTGGTAGTTTATAAGTTTCCAAGAAGGCATCCACTTCTTACAGGTTGTTTAATTTGTTGGCATATAGTTCTTGGTAATAATTTCCAGTAAGTGTTTCAATTTGAAAAATTGAAAATTTGAACAGACCATAACCAGGAAAGAAAGTGAATCACTAATCAAAAATCTCCCAAAACCAAAAAGTCCAGGGCCAGATGTCTTTCCAGGGGAATTCCACCAGACATTTAAAGAAGAGTTAATACTTATTCCTTTCAAACTGTTCCTCCCAAGAAAACAGAAATGGAAGGAAAACTTCTAAATTCATTATATGAGACCAGCATTACCTTCATGCCAGAACCAGATAACACCACCACTAAAAAAAAGAATTAAAGGCCAATATCCCTCATGAACATGGATGCAAAAATTCTCAACAAAATACTAGCAAATCAAATCCAACAGTATATTAAAAGAATCATCTCCTTTAATCAAGTGGAATTTATTCCTGGCTTGCAAGTGTGGTTCAATATTCAGAAATGAATCAACATAATACACCACATTAATAAAAGAAAGGATAAGGACCACATGATACTCTCAATACATGCACAAAAAGCATTTGACAAAATATAGCATCCATTCTTGATAAAAACCCTAAAAAAAAAGTATGTTTAGAGGGAACATACTTCAACATCATAAAGGCCATATATGAAAGACTCACAGCTAATACAATCCTCAATGGGGAAAATGGAGAGCTTTTCTCTAAAGTCAGTAACAAGACAGGGAAGGCCACTCTCACCACTGTTATGTAACATAGTAGTAGAACGCCTAGCCTCAGAAGTCAGATAAAAAAAGAAATAAAAAGCAGTCAAATTGGCTAAAAGTCAACCTTTCACTATTCATAGATGACATGATACTCTGTGTAGAAAACCTGAAAGACTCCACCAAAAATTTTCTAGAACTAATGCAAAGATTCAGTAACATTGCAGGAGAAAAAAAAAATCAATGTACAGAAATCTGTTGCATTTCTACAGAGCAATAATGAAGCAGCAGAAAGAGAAATCAAGGAATTGATCGCATTTACAATTGCACCAAATACCACAGATAATGAAGAATAAACCTAATCAAAGAGGTAATAGATCTGTACTCTGAAAACTATAGGACACTGATCAAAGAAATTGAAGATGACACAAAGAAAGGGAAAAACATTTCATGCTCATGGATTGGAACAGTAAATATTGTTGAAATGTCTATACTACATTGGGCACTTGAGTGGCTCAGTTGGTTAAGTGTCTGACTCTTGGTTTTGCCTCAAGTCATGATCTCGGGGTCAGGAGATTTGAGCTGCTCATCAGGCTCTGTGTTTAGCATGGAGTCTCCTTCAGATTCTAACTCTCCCTCTTGCTCTCTCTTTGTTTCTCAAATAAATTTTTTTTAATGCGTACTACCCAAAGAAATCTATACATTTAATGCAATCCCTATCAAAATAACACTAGCATTTTTCACAGAACTAGAACAAACAATCCTAAAATCTGTACATAACTGCAGAAGACCCTGAATAGCCAAAACAATCATGAGAAAGAAAAGCAAAGCTGGAGACATCACAATTCTGAACTTCAAGTTATATTGTAAAGCTGTTGTGATCAAGAGAGTATGGTATTGGCACAAAACAAAGACATAAATCCATAGAACATAATAGAAAACCCAGAAATAGACCCACAACTCTATGGTCAACTAATCTTTGACAAAGCAGGAAAGAATATCCAATGGAAAAAGACCATCTCTTCAACAAATATTGGGAATTCTGGACTTCAACAAGCAAAAGGAAGAAACGAGACTTATACAACACACAAAAAAAATTCAAGTGGGTGAAAGACATAAATGTGAGACAGGAGACCATCAAAATCCTAGAGAACACAAGCAGCAACCTGTTTGACATCTGCCATAGCAACTTTTCACTATATACATCTCTAGAAGCAAGATAAATAGAAGCAAAAATTAGCTATTGGGACTTTAACAAGATAAAATTTTCTTCACAGCAAAGGAAACAATCAACAAAACTAAAAGGCAACCTTTGGAATGGGAGAAAGTATTCGCAAATGACATATCTGATAAAGGGTTAGTATCAAAAATATATAAAAACTTAATTCAACACCCCCAAAAAACAAATAATCCAGTTAAGAAATGGGCAGAAGACAGGAGGTCTGGGTAATTCAGTCAGTTGAGTGTCTGACTCTTGATTTCAGTCAGCTCAGGTCACGATCACGGTTGTGGGATGGATCCCAACATCAGGTGCCATGCTAAGCAGGAAGTCTATTTAGCATTCTCTCACTCCCTCTTAAGACAGTTAAGACAGACTCTGAACTATAGAGAACAAACTGAGGGTTGCTGGAAGGGAGGTAGGCAGGTGGATGGATTAACTGTGTGATGGGTACCAAAGAGGGCACTTGTGATGAGCACTGGTTGTTGTATGTAAGCGATGAATCACTAAATTCTACTCCTGAAACTAATATTATATGTTACGTAACTGGAATTAATATAAAAGCTTGTAAGAAAAAAAAAGGGAGGGTGGGGAAGAAAGAGAAAAAATGTAAAGGGTAGACAAGTAGATGTTGGCAAAGAATAGCTCAGAGGCATATTTCCCCATTATCCACAGATTTAATTGGAGATGGTAAAGAGGTTTCAGATGCAAGAGGATAGCTCACCAAGCCAGACACTGAACATTGACTGCTTTAGGTGAATACACCTACTGGCGGAATTCTGGAAAAAGTGCATTTGAAAGGCATAGCAAATCAATCTGCATATGATTTATTCCCACATTAATTGAGCCATACAAGGGGAAAAAAACTGCTACAAAAATAACTGAAAAATAGCACAGACTATTAAATTCCACCTTAAATACTATTTTTTTAAAGATTTTATTTATTTATTTGACAAAGAGAGAGAGATCACAAGCAGGCAGAGAGGCAGGCAGAGAGAGAGGAAGAAGCAGGCTCCCTGCTGAGCAGAGAGCCCGATGCAGGGCTCGATCCCAGGACCCTGAGATTATGACCTGAGCCGAAGGCAGAGGCTTAACCCACTGAGCTACCCAGGCGCCCTAATACTACTATTTTAGCCAATGTTTTATTTCATAGTCTGTGATATGATTCATCTTTTTTTCCTCTAGGAATTAAGTACATAATCTTACAAACCATCTATATTAGTAAAATGAAATGGTGATCTTACCTAATGTAATTAGACAGTGCAGAAATACTCTTTCAACATGCTAAGACTTATAAAAGATTATATCTTTCTTTTATTGAGGCAAGAATACTTGCCTTTTAGGGTTCATTTTTCAATCTGCCCATACTTCTCAGTTACAAAAAATGTTATGCAATGTGATCTGCTTTTAATAAAATATATTTTTCCTAATAAGTGTCTCATTTCTAATTTAAGTCATAGGTGTGCAAAATAACAAAAACATTATGAATCTAACTTACTAGAATAGACTGAGAGTTGAAATAGAATATTGTTATTTATAAAAAAAATTGACTCTAAATCATGTAAAATCTTTACTCTTGGCTATGTTTTTAAGACTGGAAGGATTATATTAAATTCTAAATTATTTGTGTTGAGTGGAAGAGTTATTAAAATGGCAAGATAAATCTGATACCTTATTCTTGCTCCGGGGAATTTGGCTTTCTTTTTCTTTCTACAAGTCCAGTATATAAGCAAACAAGTAGAGAAAGAAACAAAAAACAAACAAATAAGAGTGAAGCTAGAGTGACAGAGTGTCTTACATCTTTATATCACTGTCTCTGCAAGCAAATTTTTCAAAGTGAAATAATGAGGCAAGTATTGGCTGGAGATGAGGATTTTATTCTAACATATAAATACTTTCAGAAGAAGAGTTAAGATGGCAGAGTAATAGGAGGTCCTTATTTTTGCCTTGTCCCTTCAACACAGTTGAATATCAAATCATTCTGAACACCCAGGAAATTGATCCGAAGACTGAGAGAACAAACTGAACAACTAAAGATAGAAAAAAGGTCACATTCTGGAAGCACAAATGGACTTTAGCAAATGAGACAGCATCCTCACTAGAGGCTTGAACTGCTTAAACCAAGCCCCTTCCCTCCATGATCTGCATGGGCTTTTACTACAAGGGCAAATGTGCCAGAAAGCCAGAGCAGCAACAGGCACCTTGCCAAGAAGAGCAGAACAAATGCCCTACATGCACCAGGTCTATTGGTAAGAGAGTGGTACAAAGCTCTAGGGGAAATAGGACCAGGCCCAGGCTTTTCTAACACAAAAACGCAGAGACCTAGGCAAAATGCCAAGATGGAAGAATTCATCAAAAAAGAAAGAACAACAAGAGGTCATGGCCAGGGAGCTAATCAAGAACAGATATAAGTAATATGCCTGAACCAGATGTTAAAACAACAGCCATTAAGGATACTAGCTGGACTTGAGAAAAGCATAGAAGACAAAAGGGAGTCTCTTACCACTGAGATAAAAGACCTAAAATCTAGTCATGCTGAAATAAAAAACACTAAAGCCAAGATGCAAAACCAACTGGTTGTAATGAAAACAAGGATGGAAGAAACATAGGAACAAATATGTGATACTGAAGATAAACTTATAGAACTAATGAAGCTGAAAAGAATAGGGAAAGAAAAATATTGGATCATGGATGTAGACTTAGGGAAGTGAGTAATTCCATAAAATGTAATAACATTTATATCATAGGAGTCCCAGAAGAAGAAAAGAGGGGAAAGGGGGCAGAAGGTCTATTTGAACAAATTATAGCTGAAAACTTCCCTAATGTGGGGAAGAAAACAGATATCCAAATCCAGGAGGCACAGAGAACTCCCATCAAAATGAATAAAAGCTGGCCAACACCAAAATATATTGTAGTAAAAATTTCAAAATACAAAGACTAGAAAAGAATCATAAAAGAAGCAAGGGAAAAGAAATCCCTAACCTAAAAGGCAAAACAATTCAGGTTTCCAGCAAAGCTATTGCTAGAAACAAGGCAGGTCAGAAGGGACTGGTATGATATATACAACATACTGAATGGGAAGAATATGCAGGAGAAGATACTTTAATTAGCAAGACTGTTATTCAGAATAGAAGGATACATAAACAGTTTCCCAGACAAACAAAAACTAAAGGAATTGGTGACCACTAAACAAGCCCTGCAAGAAATATAAAAGGGGACTCTGAGTGGGAAGGAAAGACCAAAAGCATCAAAGATTAGAAAGGAATGGACAAAATCTCTGGAAACACTGACTTTACAGGAAATATAATGGCACTAAATTCATATCTGTCAGAAATCACTCTGAATGTAAATGGACTAAGTGCTCCAATCAAAAGGCATAGAGTAACAGAATGAAAACGATAAATCTATATGATGCCTACAAGAGACTCATTTTTTACCTAGAGATACCTCCATATTGAAAGTGAGGGGTTGGAGAATCATCTCTCAAGCAAATGGCTGTCAAAAGAAAGCCAGAGTAGCCACACTTTTATCAAACAAACTAGATTTTAAAACAAGGAACGTAACAGGTGATGAAGAATGGCATTATATCATAATAAAGCAGTCTACCCAGCAGGAAGATCTAACAATTTAAAGTATTCATTCCCCTAACTTGGGAGCAGCCAAATATATAAACCAACTAATAACACACATAAAGAAACTCATTGATTACAATACAATAATATTAGGGGACTTTAACACCCCACTTACAGCAATGGGAAAATCATCTAAGCAGAAAATCAACAAGAAGACAAAGGCTTTGAATGACACACTGGACCAGAAGAATTTAACAGATACATTCAGAACATTTCATCCTAAAGAAGCAGTATACACATTCTTTTTCAGTGCACATGAAACATTCTCCAGAATATATGACATACTGAGTCACAAAACAGCCCCCGTAACAAATACTAAATGACTGAAATCATACCAAGCATATTTTCAGACCACAACACTATAAAAGTTGAAGTCAGTCACAAGAAAAAATTTGGAAAGACCTCAAATACATGGAGGGTAAAGAACATCCTACTAAAGAATGAATGGGTTAACCAGGAAACTAAAGAAGATATAAAAATACATGGAAATTAATGAAAATAAAAATATGACAGCCCAGAAAATTTGAGATGCAGCAAAAGCGATCATAAGAGGGAAGTATATAGCAACACAGGCCTACCTCAAAAAGCAAGGAAACTCTCAAATATATAAACTAAACTTATACCTAAAGGAGCTAGAAAAGGAACAACAAATAAAACCTAAAGCCAGAAGAAGATGGGAAATAATAAAGATTAGAGCAGAAATAAAGGAATAGAAATAATTAAAACAGAAAACTATGAAAAATTATGTGATGACAAATTGGATAACCTGGAAGAAATGGATAAATTCCTAGAGACATACAAACTACCAAAATTGAAACAGGAAGAAATAGAAAATTTGAACAGATCATAACCAGCTAAGAAATTGAATCACTAGCCAAAAATCTCTCAACAAACAAAAGATCGGGGCCAGATGGCTTCCCAGGGGAATTCTATCAGAAATTTAAAAAACAGTTAATACCTATTCTTTCCAAATTGTTCCAAAAAATAGAAAGGGAAGGAAAACTTCCAAACTCATTCTAGAAGACCAGCATTACATTGATTCCAAAACCAGTCAAAGACCCCACTAAAAAGGAGAATTAAAGGCTAAAACCCCAGATGAACAAGGATTCAAAAATTCTCAACAGAAAAAAAAAAAATTCTCAACAGGATACTAGCAAATCAAATCCAATAGTACATTAAAAGAATCATTCACCATCAAGTGAGATGTATTCCTGGGCTCCAAAGGTGGTTCAATATTAAAAAATCAATCAAAATGATATACTACATTTATAAATGAAAGGATAAGAACCATATACTCCTCTCAATAGATGCAGAGAAATTATTTGACAAAGTACAACATCCATTCTTGTTAAAAACCCTCAACAATGTATGTTTAGAGGGAACATGGGAACATACCTCAACATCATAAAGGCATTTAAGTCAGTCACATAGCTAATATCATCCTCAATCGGGAAAAAAATGAGAGCTTTTCCTCTAAGGTCATGAAAAAGACATCGATGTCCACTCTCACCATTGTTTTTTAACATTGTACTGGAAGTCTCAGCCTTAGCAATTAGGCAACAAAAAGAAATAAATGGCAGCCAAATCGGCTAGAAGAAGTCAAATTTTCACTATGTACAGATGACATGGTGCTTTGTATAGAAAACCAAAAGACTCCACCTAAAAATTTCTACAACTGGTACATGAACTCTGCAAAATACCAGGATATAAAATCAATATATAGACTATGGATTCTGAGAAACAGGGTTTTACAGGGGAGGGGGACGGGGGATGGGTTAGCCCCATGATGGGTATTAAGGAGGACACATATTGCATGGACCACTGGGTGTTATTTGCAAACAATGAATCATGGAATACTACATCAAAAACTAATGATGTACTGTATGGTGATTAACATAATTTAAAAAATCAATATATAGAAATCTGTTGCATTTCTATACAGCAATAATGAAGCAGCAGAAAGAGAAATTAAGGAAGTGATTCTATTTACATTTGCACTAAAAAATATAAGATACTGAGGAAGAAACCTAACCAAAGAGGTAAAAGATCTGTACTCTCAAAACTATAGAACGATGGTGAAAGAAATTGAAGATGACACAAAGAAATGGAAAAACATTACATGCTCATGGATTGGAAGAATAAATATTGTTAAAATATCTTCATAACACAAAGCAATTTACACATTTCATGCAATCCCTATCAAAAAACCACCAGCATTTTTCACGGAGCTAGAACTAACAATCCTAAAATTTGTATGGAACCAAAGTAGACTCCAAAGAGCCAAAACAATCTTCAAAAAGAAAACCAAATCCAGAGGCATCACGATCCCAGGTTTCAAGCTGTATTACAAAGCTGTAGTAATCAAGAAAGTATGGTACTGGCACAAAAACAGAAACATAGATTAAAGGAACAGAGTATAAAACCCAGAAAAAGACACACAACTATATGGTCAACTAATATTTGACCAAGCAGGAAAGAATAGCCAATGGAAAAAGGACAATCTCACCAAATGGTGTTGGGAAAACTGGACAACAACATACAAAAGAATGAAACTGGACCACCTTTCTACACAAAAATAAACTCAAAATGGATGAAAGACCTCAATGTGAGATGCGAATCCATCAAAATCCTTGAGGAGAACACAGGCAGCAACCTCTTTGACCTCAGCCACTGCAAGTTCTTTCTAGACATGTCTCCAAAGGCATGGGAAACAAAAGCAAAAATGAACTATTGGGACTTCATCAAGATAAAATCTTCTGCACAGAGAAGGGAACAATCAACAAAGCTAAATGGTAACCTTTGGAATGGGAGAAGATATGTGCAAGTGAAATATTTGATAAAGGGTTAGTACCCAAAATATGTAAATAACTCTTCACACTTAACACCCAAAAACAAATAATCCAGTTAAAAAATAGGCAGAAGATATGAATAGATATTTTTCAAAGAAGACATCCAGATGGCCAACAGACACATGAGGAGATGCTCAACATCACACAGCATTAGGTAAATCTAAATCAAAACTACAATGAGATACAACCTCATTCCTGTAAGAATGGCTAAAATTAACCACCCATTTGTTGGCAAGGATGCAGAGAAAGGAGAACCCTCTTAAACTATTGGTAGGAATGCAAACTGCTGCAGCCACTCTGGAAAACAGTATGGAGGTTCTTTAAAAAGTTAAAAATAGAACTACCTTATGACTGAGCATTTGCACTACTAGGTATTTACCCAAAGGTTGTAAAAATACAGATCTGAAGGGGCACATGCACCCAGATTATTATAGTAGCATTATGGACAATAGCCAAGCCATGGCAAGAGCCCAAATGTCCACTGACTGACTGATGAATGGATAAAGAAGATGTTATATGTATATATAGAATATGATACACACTCACATACATACACACACACACTCACACACACACACACACACACACACACACACACACACACACACACACTGGAATATTACCCAGCCATCAAAAGGAATGAAATTTTGCAGGTTGTGGTGACATAGATGGAACTAGAGTGTATTATGCTAAGTGAAATGAGTCAGTCAGAGAAAGACAAATACCATATGATTTCACTCATATGTGGAATTTAAGAAACTAAACAGATGAACATAGGGGAAGGGAAAAAATGGAGAAGCAAACAATAGACTCTTAACTATAGAGAACAAACAGGACTGATGGAGTAGAGATGGGCAAGGGATGGGCCATATGGGTGATAGTATTTGTTGTGTTGAGCACTGGGTGTTATATTTAAGTGATGAATCACTAGATTATACTCCTGAAATGAGTATTACACTATATGTAAACTAATTTGAATTTACATAAATATTTGAAAATATAATGAAAAATTAAAAACACTTCCAAATTCACCAGATATTGATTAATTATTGATATTGATTAAACCTCTCTGGGGTTAAGAGTACAAGCTCTGGAGTCAGGACTCCTGAGCTGAAATATTATGGCCAACATTTACGGTAGATTGATTCTTGAAAATGTCACATTACCTTCTAAGTCCTGTGGCACAATTCCTTTATCTATAACATTAGTATATTGGGGTGCCTGGGTGGCTCAGTCTGTTAAGCATCTGCTTTCAGCTCACATCATGATCCCAGAGTCCTGGGATCAAGCCCCCCATCGGGCTCCCTGCTCTGCAGGGAGCCTGCTTCTCTCTCTCCCTCTGCCCCTCCCCCTGCTTATGCTGCTCTCCCTCTCCCTCTCTCTCTCTCAAATAAATAAATAAAAAATCTTTAAAAAAAAGTTTAGAATACTAAGAGTACCTATCTCCATAAGTGGTGTCCATAAGGTTTCAGCTCAGGAGTCCTAATTCCAGAGTTTGTACTATTAACCTGTGTGTGGTTAAAAAAAAAAGTAAATGAAATAATGTATATACAGCACAATATCAGGCATACAGAATATTCAGTAAATTTTGTCTATCACTTTTTTCTCCTAAATATAATTGCAAATAAATTTATTATTATTTATTTCATCTTTGACTTATTTTTAATAATAATTTTAGACCACAATCAGACTTACCTCTTTTGCCATTTTCCAAACTAAGGTGAACAAATTTTAACCCAGTGAGACCTGGGTTCTTTCTATCAAGAACAAAGAATTAGTAAGTGACAAAGTTTTACCTCTTTTTTTTTTAGCCTAGCCTATTTAATCACATATTTTCATATGGATATTTCAGTTTAACAAACACACACTCAGAATCGATTAAAGGCAATACACCATGTTAGATAGAAGCAGGGAAGAGGAATAGGAGGGGCTCTGACTATAGTGAGAATATAAACTGTGGTGGTAGGAAAGCAACTATTATTCAGAATAGATGTAAAGAAGCACTATCACAGAAGACAAAACTGCATGGTATGGAGCATACATTCTAATACAATCAAGTAACAATTACATATTCTCACGCATTTTGCAAATTCAATACAATAGGAATGAGAACCTGATATGTCTTTAGTCAAAAATTTTAAAGCAAGAAAGGTGAAATTGTAAGTGAAATTGATTCTTTAATTTCACCTTCTGCTGCTTCATTATTGATGTATAGAAATGGGTTAGTATAAAAAATCTATAAAGAACTTATCAAACTCAACACCCAAAAAACAAATAATACAATTAAAAAATGGGCAGAAGCCATGAATAGACATTTTTCCAAAGAAGACATCCAGATGGCCAATAGACATGTGAAATGATGCTCAATATTACTCATCATCAGGGAAATAGAAATCAAAACTACAATGAGATATAACCTCACATCTGTCACAATGGCTGAAATCAACAATACAAGAAACAGGTGTTGGTGAGGTTGTGAAACAAAGGAAATTCTCTTTCACTGTTGGTGTGAATGCAAACTGATACAGCCACTCAGGAAAAGAGTATGGAGACTCCTCAAAAGTCTAAAAATAGAAGTACCATACCATCCATCAATCACACTACTGGGTATTTACCCTAGGAATAGAAAAATACTAATTCAAAGGGATATATGCACCTTGATGTTTATAGCAGCATTATCTACAATAGTCAAATTATGGAAACAGCCCAAGTGTCCATCAACTGATGAATGGATAAAGAAGATGTGGTATGTATGTATGTATTACATAAATATATATCATATATATGATGTATATATGACATATATATCATATATATGATGTATATATGACTATATATACATATATAGTCATATATATGATGTATATATGACTATATATACATATATAGTCATATATATGATGATATATATAATGGAATATTACTCAGCCATCAAAAAGAATGAAATCTTGCCATTTGCAACAACATTGATGGAGCTAGACAGTATTATGATAAGCAAAATAAGTCAATTAGAGAAAGATAAATACCACACGATTCCACTCATATGTGGAATTTAAGAAACAAAACAAATGAATAAAGGTGGGAAAAAGAGAGAGGGAGGCAAACCAACAAACAAACTCTTAACTACAGAGAACAAACTGATTGTTACCAGAAGGGAAGTGGGTGGGGAAATGGGTTAAATAGGTCATGGGGATCAAGGAGTACACTTATGATGAGCACAGGGTGTTGAATCACTATATTATATGCCCGACACTAATATTACACTGTATGTTACCTAACTGGAATTTAAATAACAGCTTTAAAAAAATAAAGCAAGAAAGGAAGTTTGCTTTGCCCATCATTAGGTTTAACCAAACACCGTAAACATTTTTGTGATACATGTCTTTTTCACAGGTAAGCATTTGGTCATGAATATTTCAGTGCCTTGGCTCAAAGACAAAAAAGTGAGAGATGATATTCATTGTTGGATGGAATCTTTGTTTAGTCCTAACGTTCCTGGATGTCAAGCAGGCATCCCATCAGCATTCATAAACATATGGACTATTACTTCTCTATCACAGTAGTTACCATTAATTTATTGTATTTTTATGTGTGAAGACCCACATCTTTTTCACAGCCTGTCAGAATAGCAACAAATTATAGCAATCATAACACTAAAAATTACAACATAAAGCAAATATTTATCTAGTTTGGAGTTTATAATTTTGAGACCAAGTGAATCAGCTCTATGCTACATTAAATAAACTAACAAACTCTTGGCATGTTCCAGCTAAGGAACAGCTATCCATCCAGCAACTTAATTTCCAGATCAGCAGGCATAATTTGGATATTCACCAAAAGATGTGACTTTATTATATGTGCCAGGAGAAGAGATCAAGACACATATCATCGTTCTTCATATTTGACAATGATTCTGCTGATTGGGCTATTTTTTATGCATACAAATGTAGTTACAAAAATGGATCTGAAGCCAGTATTGGTTTTCACACAGGTTAGGTGATGCAGATTTTCTTTATGTCATGGTTATAGCATTTGTCATCAGAATCTTTCACATTTAACATCCTGTTTCTCAGTCTGTGATCTTCCTGGTATTTTAGTTCAGATAGTAGACCCAGTGTAGACTTTGATAAATGATTTACATGTACTGCCTGCTCCTGATTTTCTTCAAATGTAAAAAGAGGTCAATTGAGAGGCATTTAGGACTATCTGAAAACTGGCAGGTAACAACTACCCAGTCACAGAAAAATGATGAATTAAACACATTCTCTAAAATACCCAGACAAAAAAATCAAATAATATTATGCTCAAACATAGATTTTAAAGATGTATTGAGTTTATAACAGCTAAATATAACATTATTTTATAACTTTTTTAGGTTGAGAAAAAATTGGACTGCTTTATGACCACAATTTTGCCATCATTCACTTTTTTTAATAAATTATTTTTGCTGATTTTTAAACTTCCCAAGTCAAGTTGTGCTCTGAAAGACCCCTTTTCAGATGGGTCAACTGTAATATAATATCCTTATGCCATGGCTTTATGATTTTAAATTAGTTTTCCCAAATAATAATATAGTAATAGCTGACCATTAATGAATGCTTATAATGCCAGACACAATGCTAAGTTATTTACATGTATAATGTCATTTAACTCTTACAACACACTTATAAGGTCAACACTATTGGAGAAAGTCAGGCACGGAGTAGAAAGAGAAACATGCTTAGAGTCATAGAGCTAAAATTATATTACACCCTTGTATGCCTCATATTTAAATGTATTCACCCAGTTCTCAATATAACAGTTTTCATCTTTTTGCCATTATGACAGCACTAAACATGGAGCCAGAAAAAAATTGCACTCATTTCTATTTTGACTCTACTGCTATTAATTGTGTATTCTTGAGCAAATCTTTTAACTTCTGAGGCCCCAGTTTCCTCATCAGCAAAATGTTAAGATAAACACTCCACTCTATCTATATTGAAGAATTTAAGGTGGTAATAGTCACCAAAGTTCTTAAAATTACTCTAAAGTACTATGAGCACTTAAGTAAGTAATCATCATCAACAACAAAATGAACAGTTTCAAGTTATTATAAAATGAAAATGGGAAGGTGAGACTCTCAAGATATTCTTTCTGGAACTGTCCTCAAAAGGACCCATCCCTATGATGAATATCAATTTTCTTTTAGAAGACATGTTATCACTCTTTCCATTTTGCACTCATTATACTTATAGTCACAGAAATGTGCCCCACTTTATTGTTATGACAGGCTCCTTTGTCTCTCTACGCATTCAAAAATTGTTTTCATATAATTATTTCTTTTGTCTGAAACATTTTCAGCCCTTCTCTTTCATGGAGTCCTATTTTACATATGCACAGAGATAAATAAAATTATTTTATAACTGCTTACCTATTGGGACACTCTCCCAATCTGAAGGATGAGTTCTTTGAAGGCAGGGGTCATTTCATATTAAACTTTGAATCCTTGTTTCTACGCACATAACAGATGCTGACTAAATACTTAATAAATGAGCTGAATGAACATTACACAAATAAATGCATTACTTCCACCTTAAAAACATAAAAATTAAAACAATACTTTCCAAATAGAACTATGAATAACTTTTAATCGTGCATTGTCTGGGATATCACAATTAACTGAGAAATATCTACATATTGGCTGTCCTTTCCATCTTTTTGTGTATACTAAGGAAATTTGTATGTGATGGGAAAACTATAAATATGTCTAATGTAATCAAATAATTGGATTTCTTTGTTTTATATTTAGTTGAGGATCAATGTAAATTTGATAGGACAAATTAAAAATGTAAGACTAAGTGTTTTAAAAAAAAGACAAATTCCATTTAAACTAACAAGTTTATTAAGTTGCTTGAAATAACATTTAAAAGGTACAAAATGAAGTAAAAAGAAAATGAGACACATTAAGAGAAAAATTAGGAAGAGTATACAATCATAAAGCCAAAAAGCACATACGGTTTTCAAGAAGAAAAGCATGACTACTGAAGATCCATAAAGGAAAATGAACACTTAATTTAAAAAGAGAAATAATTTTAATAAAGTTATGGGGTGACATGAAATACAGTTTTATGTCATTCTTGGATGGATCAACTATAGAAAGGAAAGGGAGTACTTCTGAGTCTGGAAAGAAGGATAAGTGTAATTTAATGCATGATTTAGCTCAAGTAGGATATTGTCTGACCATTACGGCAAGACAGCAAACTGTTGAGCAATACAGTCTTCAATGCATATGGACTTTTAATTTTTGTTTCATTGTTATAAAAGAATATTAATGAAAGAGAAGATACATTGTACCTTTCAAAAAACTGTTAATTCCTTACCTATTCATTTATTATCTTTCTATGCCCAATACAGGTGATAAAATTCAGAAATAATTTTTCAGTTTTCTATCCTGTGAACAGAAACACTGCATACAATCTACAATTTCCTAACTAGACAAATACGAGTGGCCAATTAACTTCTTTCGTCCCTTCCAAAACTCCATACACTGTAGCCTTACTGTGATGAAGCTAAATCTTGGGGTACTTTCCCTTCCACCACCTTTGATTTCTACTTGCTTTCCAATAACTCTTCAACTCCTTCATGGGATACTGCAAACAAGTGACTGAGGTTTCAAATTAATAAATTAAAAATTAAAAATAATCAAGCTGGAGGGAATCTACTAACAGATCACTATACTAGAGTACTTTTTAACAGTCTCAAGTTGACAGTCAATTTTTATGGGTAGCAAGAATTTGTGTAGTAATTCTTAGGAGTCCACAAAGGTTGGCTTTATCAAGTAATCAAATTGACAGAGATGTCATCATAGAAGTTCTTGTTTTTGCGTACATTTGATATGCCAGAGATATCATTTCTTTATCTTACATTCTTGACCCTGCCATTCTGAAATCAAAAACCCTAAAATGGCATACAATTAGTAACACCAAAGAGTTTGTAAGAGTCAAAATGTAATTGGTGCTCAACAATTATTCATTAAATAATTATTGAAAGAACTTGATACTCATAGCAAATTGACAAATATTCACACTATTCAAGTATTTTGTTTTTATTTTAAAGAAATATAATAATTGTATATAAATAATATCCTGCTATACGAATTCAGAAGTTCCCATGTCAAAAGAGATTCTGTATTGATAAGTTTTGCTCATCTTCATTAAGTAGAACAAACCAGAGAGAAAAGCATACACAAACATACAAAGCATACACATACAAAATCATGTATTTGTGAAGGAGCATTGGGTATCTGAAGAATAGAGAGAAATTTAATGAAGTTATACAGTACATGGTATTTGAGGAAGGATTTGTGGGAAGTGATGATAGAAAGTTACTTTGAAGCAGGACCAGAAACTCTTCCCATTTTAAGGAATCTGAACTGTATTTTGCTGTCACTGAAAAGACACAGAAGATTTTCAAGCAAATGATAATAACAGATCTGTATTTTTGAAGATCAGAATAGTGTTAGAGGAAGACTGGTCTGTTGACTACAACCAAGACTAATGTTAAAGTAATGTCCTTTTCAGATTTTAAACAAGGACACAATTATGGAAACTATGTGTTTTCTCTTCATCTAATTTTTAGGTTTAATTTTCGGAAAGCCACAATATATAAGCAGAAGCTATTTAAAATTTCAGTTAATATTGATTGCAAATTACTAATATAAAATTAAAGTAAATTTGAATAATAGAAGTTATTGAAGGATTGCTCATTGCTGGTCAAATGAATAAAACTAATATAAAAGGAAACACATGGTTTTAGTTGGAATTCCTCAAAAAACATACAAAAAGAAGAGAATTTTATTTTACATACCTCTTTAGAAATGAGCAATATAAGCAATGTCATGTGAAGATAGACCTTTCTTTTGTTCTATCTCTTAAAGAACACCCAAGGATGGCTTGTGGGAAACTGTCATCTAACTGTTAGTTAGATAACTAACTCCAATAGATGTCACCTTCAGAAAAAAAAAATGAGCCTATCATGAACACCGCTATGGTTTCTTAATCACTGCTTATGAATTTGTTATCTCAGTAAGTTCTAATAGGAGTTGAACTAGACTATAATTGGGACAAATATTTAAACAAAAAATTCATTTCTCTTTCTTCCTTTCAGGCCAAATTATTTTCTGGGATTACTCCTATTTCCTCCCAAAATCTTCAAGATATTTATTTCATATTCTATAAACTAGTGAACAGCTTTTCAATCACTCAGTGCATGTCTTGAATTGTTTACTTTTTTAAAAATTTTTATTATGTTCAGTTAGCCACCATAAAGCACATCATTAGTTTTTGATGTAGAGCTCAATGATTCATTAGTTGCATGTAACACCCAGTGCTCATCACAACACATGCCCTCTTTAATACCCATCACTAGGCTACCCCAACTTCCCAGCCCTTTCCCCCTGAAACCCCCAGTTTGATTCCTGTGGTCCATAGTCTCTCATGGTTTGTCTCCTCTGATTTCTTCCCGTTCAGTTTTCCCTCACTTCCCCTCTGGTCTTCTGTGCTATTGCTTAATATGATAAATGTCTTTCTCTGCTTGACTTATTTCACAGAGCATAATCCCCTCCAGTTCCACCCATGTCTATGCAAATAGTGGGTATTTATCCTTTCTGATGGCTGAGTAATTCTTTATCCATTCGTCTGTCAAAGGGCATCTGGGCTCCTTCCACAGTTTGGCTATTGTGGACATTGCTGCTATGAGCATTGGGGTGTATGTGCACTTTCTGTTCACTACATCTGTATCTTTGGGGTAAATACCTAGTAGTGCCATTACTGGGTCATAGGGTAGCTCTACTTTTAACTTTTTGAGGAGCCTCCATACTGTTTTCAGAGTGGCTGTACCAGCTTGCATTCCCACCAAGAGTGTAAGAGGGTTCCCCTTTCTCCAGATCCTCACCAACATTTGTTGTTTCCTTTTTTTTTTTTTTTGTTAATTTTTGCCATTCTAACTGGTGTAAGGTGGTATCTCATTGTGGTTTTTATTTGAATTTCTCTGATGGCTAATGATGTTGAACATTTTTTCATGTGTCTGTTAGCCATTTGTATGTCTTTTTTGGAGAAGTATAGGTTCATGTCTTTTGCTCATTTTTTAAATGGATTACTTGTTTTCTGGGGTGTTGAGTTTGAGAAGTTCTTTATAGATCTTGGATACAAGCCCACTATCTGTAATGTCATTTGCAAATATCTTCTCCCATTCTGTAGGTTGCCTTTTTGTTTTGTTGATGGATTTCCTTGCTGACCAGAAGCTTTTTATCTTGATGAAGTTGCAAAAGTTCATTTTCATTTTTGTTTCCCTTGCCTTGGAGATGTGTCTTGAAAGAAGTTGCTGTGGCCGATGTTGAAGAGCTACTGCCTATGTTCTCCTCTAGGATTTTGATGGACTCCTGTCTCACATTGAGGTCTTTCATCCATTTCGAGTTGATCTTTGTGTATGGTGTAAGAGAATGGTCACATTTCATTCTTCTGTATATAGCTGTCCAATTTTCTCAGCACCATTTATTGAAGAGACTGTCTTTTTACGATAGGAATTTTTTTCTTGATTTGTCAAAGATTATTTGACCATAGAATTGAAGGTCCATTTCTGGGGACTCTATTGTGTTCCATTGGACTATGTGTCTGTTTTTGTGCCAATACCACACTGTCTTGGTGATCACAGCTTTGTAATATAGCATGAAGTCAGGCATTGTGATGCACCCAGCTTTGTTTTTCCTTTTCAATATCCCTTTGGCAATTCAGAGTCTTTTCTGATTCCCTACAAATTTTAGGATTATTTGTTCCAGCTCCTTGAAAAATGCCAATGGTATTTTAATAGGGATGGCATTGAAAGTGTAGATTGCTCTGGAAAGGATAGACATTTTAACAATGTTTATTCTTCCAATCCGTGAGCATGGAATATTTTTCCATCTTTTTGTGTTTTCCTCAGTTTCTTTCATAAATGTTCTGTAGTTTCTAGAGCATAGATCCTTTACCTTTTTGGTTAGGTTTATTCCTAGGTATCTTATGGTATTTGTTGCTATTCTAAATGGAATTGATTCCTTAATTTCTATTCCTACAGTTACATTCTTAGTGTATAGAAAAGCAACTTATTTCTATGCATTGATTTTGTATCCTGCCACATTGCTGAATTGCTGTATGAGTTCTAGAAATTTGGGGGTTGAGTCTTTTGGGTTTTCCACATAAAGTATCATGTCATCTGCAAAGAGAATTTGACTTCTTCTTTGCCTATTCGAATGCCTTTTCTTTCTTTTTGTTGTCTGATTGCTGAAGCTAGGACTACTAGTACTATGTTGAATAATAGTGGTGAGACTGGGGATCCCTGTCATGTTCATGACCTTAAGGAAAAAGATCTCAGGTTTTCCCCATTGAGAATGATATTCACTGTGGGCCTTTCATAGATGACTTTTATGATATTGAGGAACGTTCCCTCTATCCCTACACTCTGAAAAGTTTTAATCAGGAACGGATGTTGTATTTTGTTAAATGCTTTTTCTGTATCAATTGAAAGGATCATATGGTTCTTGTCTTTTCTTTTATTGATGTGTTCTATCACATTGATTGATTTGTGAATGTTGAAGCACCCTTGCAACTGAGGAATAAATATTACCTGGTTGTGATGGATAATCCTCTTAATGTGCTGTTGGATCCTATTAGCTAGGATCTTGTTGAGTATTTTGGCATCCTTCTTCATCAGGGATATTGGTCTGAAATTCTCCTTTTTAATGAGGTCTTTACTTGGGTTTGGGAGCAAGGTAGCACTGTCCTCATAGAACAAGTTTGGAAGTTTTCCTTCTGTTTCTATTTTTTGAAATAACTACAGTAGAATAGGTATTATTTCTTCTTTAAATTTTGGTAGAATTCCCCTGGGAAGCTGTCTGGCCCTGGACTCTTGTTTCTTGGGAAGTTTTTGGTTACTGTTTCAATTCTGTTACTGGTTATTGGTCTATTCAGATTGTCTATTTCTTCCTGTTTCAGTCTTGGTAGTTTATAAGTTTCCAGGAAGCCACTTCTTCCAGGTTGTTTAATTTGTTGGCATATAGTTCCTAGTAATAATTTCAATAAGTGTTTCTATTTCCTTGGTGTTAGTCAGGATCTCTCCCCTTTCATTCATGATTTTATTGATTTGGGTCTTTTCCCTTTTCTTTTGGATAAGTCTGGCCAGAGGTTTATCAATCTTATTAATTCTTTCAAGGAACAAGCTTCTAGTTTCATTGATCTATTCTACTATTTTTCTGGTTTCTATTTCATTGATTTCTGCTCTAATCTTTACTATTTCTCTTCTCCTGCTTGGTTTAGGTTTTATTTGCTGTTCTTTCTCCAGGTCCTTTAGGTGTAAGGTTAGCTTGTGCATTTGGGATTTTTCTACTTTTTTGAGAGAGGCTTGAATGGCTATGTATTTCCCCCTTAGGACTGCCTTTGCAGTATCCCATAGGTTTTGGACCAATGTGTTTTATTCTCATTAGTTTCCATGAATTGTTTAAGTTCTTCTTTAATTTCCTGGTTGACCCAATCATTCTTTAGCAGGATGTTCTTTAACTTCCAAGTGTTTGAATTCCTTCTAATTTTTTTCTTCTGATTGAGTTCCAGTTTCAAAGCATTGTGGTCTGAAAATATGCAGGGAATAATCCCAATCTTTTGATGTTGGTTGAGACCTGATTTGTGACCCTGTATGTGGTCTATTCTGGAGAAGATTCCATGTGCACTCAAGATGAATGAGTATTCTGTTGTTTTAGGGTGGAATGTTCTACATATATCTAGATGTCCATCTGGTCCAATGTGTCATTCAAAGCTCTTGTTTCTTTGTTGATCTGTTTAGATGATCTACCGATTGCTGAGAGTGAAATGTTGAAGTATCCTACTATTAATGTATTATTATCAATGTGATTCCTTATTTTGGTAAGCAGTTGGCTTAGGTAGTTGCCTCCTCCCTTGTTGGAGGCATAGATATTTACAATTGTTAGATTTTCTTGTTGGAAAGACCTTTTAAGTATGATATAGTGTCCCTCCATGTCTTTTACTACAGTCTGTGGTTTAAAATCTAATTTGTCTGATATGAGAATTGCTACCCCAACTTTCTTTTGAGGTCTGTTGGCATGATAAATGGTTCTCCATTCCCTCACTTTCAATCTGGAGGTGTCTTTAGGTTCAAAATGAGTCTTTTATAGACAGCATATGGATGAATCCTGTCTTTGCATCTAATCTGCAACCCTGTGCTGTTTCATGGGAACATTTAGGCTGATCACATTGAGGATAGCTATTGAAAGATGGGAATTTAGTGCCATCATATTGCATGTAAAGGCTGTTTCCATAGACTGTCTCTGCAAATTTCTGGTCTGCATTACTTTTGGAGTCTTTCTTCTTATATAGAATCCCCCTTAATATTTCTTGCAGGGCCAGCTTGGTGGTCACATATTCTTTCTGTTTCTGCCAGTCCTGGAAGCTCCTTGTGTCTCCGTCCATTCTGAATGACAATATTGCTGGATTGAAGTATTCTTGGCTGCATGTTCTTCTCATTTAGTGCCTTGAATATGTCTTGCCAGCCCTTTCTGGCTTGCCAGGTCTCTGTGGACAGGTCTGAAACTATTCTGATGTTCCTCCCTCCATACTTAAGAAATCTATTCCTCCTAGCTGCCCTCAGGATAGCTTTCTTTGCTCTAAGATTTGCAGGTTTTACTATTATATGCTGGGGTGTTGGTTTATTTTTATTGATCTCGAGAGGGGTCTTCTCTGCCTCTTGGACACAAATGCTTGTTTTCTTCCCTAGATTAAGGAAGTTCTCAGGTATGATTTGGTCAAATATACCTTCTAGTATTTTCTCTCTCTTCACCCCCACAGAGATCCCAATAATTCTTACAATGGAACGTTTCATGGCATCATTGATCTCTCGAAGTCTGATCTCATGGGCTTCTAGCTGCTTATCCCTATCCTCCTTGGCTTCCTTCCTTTCTACCAGCTTATCTTCTAGATCACTAATTTATTCTTCTGCCTCATTTACCCTGGCTGTTAAGAGTATCCAGTTTAGACTACATCTCATTCATAGCATTCTTAAGTTTGGTCTGATTAGATCTCATTTCTGCCTTTAGAGAGTCTATGTTGTCACTAATGGTTTTCTCAAGCCTAGCTATTGACTTCCTAATTGCTACCCTGAAGTCTATCTCTGACATTTTGCTTATATCCATATCCATTAGGTCTGCGGCAGAGGCCATTTTCTCTGTTTTTTTCTTTGTTGGGAGTTCCTCCTCCTAGTCATTCTGTTGAGGGATAGTTGAGGGAATGTACAGAGTCCAAAATATTAACCACGACCCAAGCAAGATGCACCCCAGGAAAATCCAGAGTGGTTGGAAACCACTACCAAAAAAACAAAGCCAAAATGACACACAAGTATAAAATTAAGAAACTTAAGAAAAAATTTTAAATTATCATAAATTTTTAGAAAAGGGGATGAGGGGAAGGGTGGCTATAATCTCTCAGTGTGGACACAGTAGGGTGTTTCAGTTGTTCCTGAGTGTATTTTGTTCCGTTTGTTAGAGGACACTACCCAAAATTACAGGGAAAGTAAAACTTGTATATATATAAAAGTAATACTGAATAGGGAAAAAAGGACTACAATGAAGCATATATGTATAAAAAAATATAGGTGTGAAAAAGTACAAGTTAAAAAGCTACTAGGAAATATATGTTGATATATTAAACATCTAGTTGAAATGAGAAAAAGGTTAAAAGAAAAAAACATAGAAGAAGCATAAGAGAAAGAATAAAAAGAAAAAAGAGAGTTGTATCTGTAAAATAAACAAGCTGTGAGGCAATGCCTGGAGATCACTATACTATTTTCTCCTGGTATTGGGATTTTACAGTATTATGGGGATCATAGGGTTGTCATCCTCTTGTTCTTCCAGCCTGTCTTCTGGGGTTGGGGCCTGCCACACTGTTTCTCAGGTAACTCTGCTTGGGCAGAGTAACACTTCCCCCTGTGTGGGGAAAGCTGTGCTCAGTGGAAACCTGTTTTTTGAGCTTTTGTTCTCAGAGGCTTTCTGTGCTGCTTCTGAGGGTCAGAGAAAAATGGCCCCACCAAAACCTCTCTCCTAGAGCCGAGAAATTGAAGTCTGCTCTCTTCACTAAACCCTCCAGGACACAGGGTCCATTTCTGTATATGCTGCTGAAAACTGCAGCCTCCTGTGGTGCATGCCCACTGTGACTCTCTCAGAGGTTGTCCCAGGGGCTTGAGCATATCTCTGCCCTTTGTGTTTTTAATACCTCGAGCGGCCACCAGCTTGCGTGCACACCCACAGCTCCTGGATCCTGTCTGGGTGATGTTCTAAAGCCCTTTCCTGGCTGCTAACACTCTGCATATTTTTGCCTGGTCCTCGGCACAGGACACTTTTGTGCTCCGCTGTTATACAACTTTCCAGGAGGCAGCTTAGGAAGCTCCCTCCCCCTTCTGTTTATCTTCCAGTATCTCCCCATAGATTCATGGCTCTGCCCTTCCTGCCTCAGGACAGGCAGTGTTTTTGTGCTTGTAGAGATCCAGATATATATATTCTTACATCTCAGGTTGATTTTGTGGGTGTTCATAATGGTTTGGTAGCTATCCAGCTAAATTGAGGGGACCTGTTGAGATGAGGTCCCCTACTTCCCCACCATCTTGCCTCTCACCTTGAATTGTTTAATATACTTAGATCATATTCCTTTTTAAATTTTATCTCTCTTTCCTAAAGTGTGCTATTGATTTTTAACTTGCTTCATATGCAAGCCTCTCCATGCCCTTGGTCATTTTAGTTATCTTTCTCATCACCCAACAGATATTCTGATCCTAACAGAAAACCAAATGTACATATATCAAACATCAGGCTGGGACACAAGTTTTTTTTTTTTTAAAGATATAGGCATAGAAGTTATGAAAACGAAAAGTCCACTTCCATAAATCATACATTCTTCACTAAAATACACACCAGAAAATGTTTAACTTGAAACTTTAGTTTTACTTTGATAGTGTGATGGAATATCATGCATTTCTCACAGTTTAAGGACAATATTCTTTGTCATTTATTAATCCATTCATCTAATTACTTTAATTAAGCTTTTAATTCAACTCACGCTTTCACAATGTGGTGTAATATGAATTTTTCCTGGGAAAGTAGATTAGGTCTTTTATCCCTTGTGGCCCAAGTATCTAAGCCCAAGGGTGTATGCTCTTTTCATAAAGTCCTTCGCATACGTGAATTCAAAGAAAAATTATTGAAGTTGCTTTTTTCCTTCAGAAAAAAATCTTCTTCAGCATTCAAGTACAATCCTTGATTAAAAAGCCAATTGTGTAAAACAACAAAATCATAAAAAGTATGATTCCAACTTTCAGCTTGCAAATATTTATCTATTTCTACCTTAGGCTGACCCTAAAAGAAATCGTGAACTAGGAAGAGTTCATTTGGGTCACTTTTCTACTTTCTCTATTATTGGCTTCTTTCCTCTGGCCCTTCTTTTTTCCTCTTCACAATGTCATGGTCAACAATGCCATACAGAAACAAACCATCAATCACCCCAAAAGGATATGTCCTTCACCCTGGTGCTCAGTCTCCATTCCTCATTGACTATTAGCCTACACTTATGTAGAAATGGATACCCATTTTTATTACGGTCATGTGATCAAACAAAGTATGACTTACTTTAATTCAAAGATTAACCTTTAAACAGGGGACAATATTTGGTGCAAATGCTTGAATTCAAGATTCATGGATAGGTTGTTAAATAATGCATTTCTTTACATTCTAAGACCAACCACACCAAGTGATATGGGATATCACATATCCCATATAACCACACCAAGTGATATAGCTATGATATGGGACACCTGGAACTCTTGTATACTACTGATAGGAATGTAAAAGGATACAACAAATTTGTAAAACAGTTTCAAAGTTTCTTATAAACTTAGGCATATAGTTTCTATACAACGAAGTAATCCCACTGCTATAATTATTCTAGAGAAATGAAAACATATCCGCAGGAGGGAAAAAACGTGTAAACGAAGGCTTAAAGTGGTGTCATTCATTATAGCCCAAAACTTAGAAACAACTCAAATATCTACAAGAGGGAAATATATGAATAAAGTATGGTATGTTTATACCATGGAATACTACTCAGCAATAAAAATGAAAGAACTATTAATGTGCACAACTTGGAATCTCAAAATAATTGCACAAAATAAATCAGACAAAACAAAATGCATAGTCTAGGATTCTCTTCATATAAAACTTCAGAAAATAGAAACTATAGTGAGAGAAAGCAGGTCAGTGATTGCCTGGGAAGCAGACAGAGAAGGAAAGATCAGATGCTAAGAAAGTTTAGGAAATTGTGCTGATGGTTTTGTGGCTATGCACATGTGTCAAAACATCAAATCGTACATTTAAATATGTATATTTATTCTATGCCAGTTATGTAACAAGAGACTTTTAAAAAAAATGTACCCTAGCCCCTTTGGATCATAACATTTGTATCTTTAGGGTAACTACCCAGTAGTGCAATTTCTGGGTCGTAGGGTAGCTCTATTTTCAACTTTTTGAGGAACTCCCATACTGTTCACCAGCTTGCATTCCCACCAACAGTGTAGGAGGGTTACCCTTTTTCCACATCCTTGCCAGCACCTGTCATTTCCTGACTGGTTAATTTTAGCCCTTCTGAAAGAGCCTAGATGTCCATCAACAGATGAATGGATAAAGAAGATGTGGTATATATATACAATGAAATACTATGCAGCCATCAAAAAATGAAATCTTGCCATTTGCAATGACGTGGGTGGAACTAAAGGGTATTATGCTAAGCAAAATAAGTCAATCAGAGAAAGACAACTATCATATGATATCATTGATATGAGGAATTTGAGAAACAAGACAGAGGATCATAGGGGAAGGGAGGGAAAAATGAAATAAGATGAAACCAGAGAAGGAGACAAATCATAAGAGATTCTTAATCTCAGGAAACAAACTGAGGGTTGCTGGAGGGGAAGGTGGGTGGGAGGGATGGGGTGGCTGGGTGATGAACATTGGGTAGGGTATGTGCTATGGTGAGTGCTGTGAATTGTGTAAGATGGATGAATCACAGACCTGTACTCCTGAAACAAATACTACATTGTATGCTAATTTTAAAAATGTACCTTAAACAAGAGACTTTCTCAGTCTTTTTCAAATACTGATACACAAGCAGCAATCCATAGTTGCATATGATGACCCTCTATCCATCACCTGATTATTATCAGTTGCCCTTTTTCACCCAATGTTAGTCCTATATGAGAAACTCCCCCCTCTGTCTTACTCTGACTTCAATTTAATATTCATTGCTATCCTTAAAGGCCCATTTTATTTAATTTTATTACAGTGATTTAAGTAATTTCATTTATCTTCGCATAAGGTGCAAGGGAGGACAAGTCTTTTATATAATTAAAAAGAGTTCTTCTCTATTGGTCTTTGGTTTATACAAGTAACACTACTAAAAAAGAAAACATCATTACTTTTGAGGATTCAGAGGAAAGAGAAAATTGAGTTAATTTAACTGACGGACCCCTTTTATGCTATCATTTAAATTTAGAATGCTAATTTTTATTTCTAATGATTATGTAAGAAGTACATCATATTATTTTCTAACCCAGATTAATTTTACAGAAAGATTAAAAAAAACACAAAACTCTCACCTGGTACTTTCATGTGTACATTAAAATGACTAAGTGAGAACACTCAAGAGAGGAAAAGTATACACTAATAACATTTTTAAGTTCAATACTTTGGCATTGTCTACACTGACTCGGGCACGTGTACAAACGTAGAGTAAAATTTTTGCCTTTTTGAGAATTCTTAGGATTTTGCCTATACTGAATATAAACAAAATGAGTTGAAAACATGATCCAAAGTTTATACACTGCAAGGGAAGGAAAGAGGTTACACAAAACATTTTCACCACAACCACCACCACTGCAGTAACCAATCCCTACCCCCAACTTTTGGTTGTTAATAAAGGCAGCATACCTTATGATCTATAGATTTTTTAAAGTTGGGGACTAGGTATCGAGGCTATGTTTTGTTACTCAGTTCTGGTCACAAAATAAAGGTGACGCCTATAGATTCTAAATCTTATTACCCTCTGTTGCTTTAATAGAAAATGATAAGAAATTTATTTTTGTTTTGTAGGATTCCTTGAATGATTGACACTTAGTGTATTTTCCTAACTATATGCTTTAGCTCAATGGGTTATTTCAATACAGACGTCCACTGCCTCCAATAAAATAAAGTAGTGACAAGGCAGCTTATCATCTGCCAGGTATATTGTACAATGGAAAGTTTCATTGTGCTATTTAAATGTACACTTTCTCCCTTGGGAAAAGCAAGTCAGAATAAAGGGCAGACACTTGAAGGAATAACACATGTAGTACATGAAGAGTTGTGTATTTCGTTTCATGTAAGTTCTGTGTGGTGGGAAAAATGAGGTTGGGGGATGAGCTCTGGAGAGGCAAATGTGTCTTTCTACAATCCACTAGATTTGGCTTGTGACTATGTGATTTTTATAAGATCTCTTATTTGGCGATAGTTTAAGGACTGACCAGACGGAAAGCAGGGCACTGTGGGATATATCACTTTTTACAATGACAGTGTGTAGTCATCAGTGATCCACTCAACACAGAGAGAAGTTAGAACTATAAATGTGAAACAACACTGCAGCCATTTCTATTTCTCATTAACTTAATTATATTAATTCAATTCATATATATCAAAGTAATATACTCAAGAAATCTTACACAAGGAACAATTTATTACCTTTCTCTGCAGGAAAGGTCAGTTGCAATCATTCAGAAGATTGTGTTTATGCTCTATGGAAAGAAAAATTATAACCACAACTAATTATACTAGCTACCCCACATTATAAAATACAATAAGAAAAAAAGGAAAAGAAAACATTAAGGTTTTATTTTATTGAAGTTATATAGTCACCAACAGTTAATTACACGAATTAACTTCTGAAACACCAAATATCTTATCTATCATACTTAAATAGTTCTGATATAACCCTGAAGATTTCTAGCCTAAATTTTCAATACCAAGCTTTTGCATGAGAGATATAGTTCAGTGTATTTGTAAAATTATGTTATTAGTGGTCCAGATACCTGGGCTTTGAAATTAATGGCTAAGACTCTTAACTATAGAGAGCAAACTGATGGTTACCAGAGGGGTGGTCAGTGGGGGCCGGGTTAAATAGGTGATAAGGAGTAAGGAGTGTACTTGTGGTAAGCATGGGATACCCTATGAGAGTGTTGTATACTAAACACTGTGTTGTACACCTGAAATGAATATTGTATATTAACTAACTAGAATTTAAAACTTAAAAAATAAAACTAAAAAATATATTGTACAGGGAAGAAAAAGAAATTAACAGTCAAGAGACCTGGCTCCACACTTCACTGTCTGAGATTTGGGCCAAGTCAGTTACCTTACTGAAAACTCATTTTCTTCATCCATTAGTCAGAAATACTAATGCTAAGCTTACAGGATTGCTGAAAAGATCAAATGAAAAAAAATTTGAAAATCGTTCTTTTTAAACTGAAAGTTTAGCTACATGCATACACATAGAAACACCGTAAAGATGTAGAAGTACTTTGTAAAAGCACTATATAGATTATCATCATTAACATTATCATCATCATCATCGTCATCACTACCACCACCACCACCATCAATCATCCTTAAAATTTGCTTAAATTCCAAGTTTTATCATCTACCTACATTGGAAATAAGCAATGGGTTCTGCTCTATGGGACACCCATGCAAGACAAAAGTAATCGACAGGAGTCTAAAAAAATTGAGTAAAGACATTTTTATGTTAAAAGATTTGTAACACATACAGAAAAAAACCCATTAATGCAGAAATTGAAATTTGGGAAAACCAGATTCAGCTAATAGAATGAATGGGGTTCTTATTATCAAACTGATGTAGTTAAGCTTTTTATTTAGTAGAGAAACTAAAATTGCATATTAAGTCTAAACACCACACTGTGTTAGAAAATATTAGTAATTCAACTCTGGCTCCTATTAGGACAATAGTCTTCCTGAACACACAAGAAATAAAGAAATTGTAATGACATAAAAGCAGTTACTATTTGTGTGACATGAAGTATGCTTTACAATACTGCTCATTCAAAAACCCAAAGACAGCCATAGAAACAGACATGTTTTAAGTCAACCATGAAAAAGGTTTTTTTTTCTAAGTTGATTTCTCCTTTTTATATTCACAAAAGAAGCCTAAGACCTCTCTGTCCTCCTTAAGATCACTTCCTCAAGATCACATCCAAATGGAGAATATGAAATGCATCATGAAAAAGAAGGGACACTGATTCCAGCAATGTGATCAGGCTAATTGGCATTATTATTATATCATAAAGTTGACATCACACTGCCAAGACTTGGTATGGTTCTACTTATGGTCTTGCCAATTCTGAGTTGAGCGTTGTAGCCACTATTAAGGCATTATATCTTCACTGGTTTGGGGACTGATATCTTCAACAGGGATTTGGAGGACAGCTGAAATTCATAAAAATATTTTGCCACAATAGATCTAGAATAAAAAAGAACAGCTGAAGAATCTGCTACCTTTTAAGAAATGAACACTACATGAATTTCATCTGAAGCACTATATTACTTTCTTACAAGCTGTCAGTTTAAATCTCTCTCAAGCCAAATTCCACATCTGTCTATTTGAAACACTTCATAAGCTGAAGAAAGGGGAGCAGTCATCTTTTGGGAAATTCAAAGGCACACACAGCTAATCCATCCCTTCAGTGTGATCCAAGGATATTAGCACTTCTACAGAGCTGCAGAGAACGATGGGGATAATATTCCCTCTTTTTTTCTCCCTATAGACCAAAAGATTTTACCAAAAAATACCAGAAAATAAGATTATTATGTATTAATGTGCTATCAGTAATTAAGATATGAATTGAACAATAGGAACAGAGACCGAGACATGAGATGTTCAGAATATCAAGCAGTTCAATATATGAAGGAAAAACACAATTAAACGTCATCATTTTGTAATAACTAAGGAAAAGGCAGGATGAAATTTGGGAAAACTCTGACTCACAAAATGAATTTTATTTTAAGGTGTTATAATGTTCTTTCATATTGTTTAGTGTAGAATAAATACTTAATAAATATACGTTAAATAAAAAGAAAGGAATGAAATGAAATATATGTTAAATCAAAAGAAATGAAATGGAAAAAATATATATGTGTATATATCAGTAGAAATAGAGATAGATACTATATCTACCTATAGTTACACAGGTGGAATATCTAAATGGATATCAGGCAATATTTTCAAGAATAGATCCTATGGATCCTATTTTAGTGAACAAAGACCTCTCATCAATAATTAGCATCTTGATTATTTGTATAGAATCAAATCTTATTTGTATAGAATCAAATCTTGCTAAAGTACTTTTCAGGTACCTAAGTAAATTTAAACCTCTCTAGTATTTTAACCCTACACCAATGCACACACTCATGTACATTTCTTTGTTTATAGTTTTGCTTTGCTAAGTAAGATGTTTTTATTAATATTAGAGACTTTAGCATAGCCACTGTCTGAATTATTTCAAATTCTGAATTAGTGGAGTTTGAATTAATCAGGTTGTTATATAAAGATGTACATGTCAAACTATATGAGTAATTAAAGAACTCTTCTTAAATAAATCAAAGGATAATGTTTTAACCATTTCTAAGCCTTTTCACTTGCATTTTTTGCTTGCAACGGCTGGGGGGGGAACAACTTAAAGAAAAAAATAATGGGCAAAAACATCTGAAAAGAGACACCCTAGTCATTTTATTTTTTTACCATTAAACCCCATTTTTAAGTTATAAATGGAAAGAAATAATAGAAACGTAGAGAGGAGGCAAGATGGCAGAAGAGTAGAGGACCTCGTTTTATCTGGTACCTTGAATTTAACCAGATAACTATTAAATTATTCTGAGCACCCAAGAATTCAACCTGAGATGTAAGAAAAGAATATCTGGAAATCTACATGTAGAAGTGACCACTTTCTGCAAGATAGGAGATGGGGAGAAGTGAATCTGAGGGGATATATCAGAAGATAAACAGCTCGGGGAGGGAGCCTCCATAAACTGGCTACCAGAAAATGATATAGCCCCAGAGGGCAAAATTGGAACCCTTAGAAATCTGCTCCAGTGAGAGACATCTCTGCCTGAAAGAAGCTCAAAAGGTGGAAAGGGGGAATATTTTAGGTGAGACATTATGGCCTCAGGATCCCTGGAGTCACAGAAATAACAGGGATGATAGAGTTCCCAAGCATTGGAGCAGGTATACTGGTTACACTCAGTGAGCCTGGGAGGGGGCTCTCAGCTCGGTTTGCCATAAACTAGGAGCCACAGCTCTATTGAGTGACTGCTCTCTGCATGGGGATGAGTCAAAGGACAGGAACTTGGGGTCCCTTCTTTCCCCTGGGAGAGGTGGAGCAGGTGCATGCATGACCTGGCAACAGCTCTCGGGACAGGAACCCTGTAAAGGACAGTAGCAGGTGACCCTCCGCCTCCCCCTGGGAGGGACAGAGTGGGTGCACACATGATTCAGCGACCTCTCTCCATGCCAGGGACCTACAAAGTGCAGTAACACAGGACCCTCTGCCTTCCCTCAGGAGGATCAGTGTGGATGCACACTGCAGGAGTCTGCAGAGTTTGGCACACATAAAAGTGAAGATCGTTTATCCCTGAGGGTTTACTGAAGAGGGGGGTCCATGATCTATCAGGTCTAGAGCTGGAGATCGGGGCACAACAATTTTTATCTTGATCTTCTAAAGAGGCATGGAAAGCCTTCAGGGAACAAAAGCCACACAGAAGACCAGCTGATCCTGAGCCTGGCCCCTTGGCAAGAGGCAGTGCAACTCTACCCAAGCAAAGACACCTGAGAAGCAGCACAGCAGGCCCCTCCCCAGAAGACTAACAGGAACATCAGGCTAATACCAAGTTTATGGAGCACATAGGACTGTAAAACTCCAGCGCTAGGGGAAAATAGCATATAGAATTTGAGGGGTTTTTTCATGATTCATTTATCTATCAGTTTAAATTTTTCCATTTCTTTTTTTTTTCTTTTTTCCCTTTTCAACTAGTTTCTTATTTTATCAACTCTTTGTTTTAAGTCTTTTTTTAACATTCATTCTTTACATTTATATTTTGTAGATATATATATATTTTCCTTTTTGGCTTCTTTTCACTGTATTCAATTTTATTTTTGTATATATATAAGTTTTGTTTTATTTACAATTTTGAGATTTAGTGTCTTCTAACACGAAGACTAAAATACATTCAGGACTAACTAGATCACCCTGTTCTGTCCACCCTGTGAAATTATATACTCTCTTCTCACCTGCCCCTTTTTTTTCCCTTTCTTTTTGGGTTTCCGATCTCTTTGGATTTGTCTAGTGTGTATTTTGCTTGGGTAGTGGTTGATATTTTTAACTCTGCTCAATCATTCATCCATTATTCTCTGGACAAAATGACTAGAAGGAGGAATTTGCAACAAAAGAAAGAACCAGAGGTAATACTCTCTACCACAGATCTAATCGATATAGAAAAAAGTAAAATGTCAGAGTTGTAATTCAGGATAACAATTATAGCTGGCCTTGAAAAAAGCATAAAGGACACTAGAGAATCTCAGTGCAGAAATGAGATCTAATCAGGCCAAACATAAAAATGCTATAATGGAGATGCAGTCTAAATTGGATGCTCTAACAGCTTGGGTAGATGTGGCAGAAGAGAGTCAGTGACATAGAAGACAAGTTGATGGAAAGGAAGGAAGCTGAGGTAAAGAGAGGAAAACAACTAATAGCCCATGAACAAAGGCTTTGAGAAATTAATGATGACATAAAACATACCAATCAGAATTATGGGGGTGCCTGAGGGTAAAGAGAGAGAGAAAGGGTCAGAAGGTGTATTTGAACAAATCATAGCTGAGAACTTCCCTAATTTGGAGAAGGAAACAGGTATTCATGTCGAAGAGGTAGAGAAGACCCCTCCCAAGATCAATAAAAATAGATCAACAACCCCACATATAATGATGAAGCTTACAAATTTCAGAGATAAAGAGAAAATCCTGAAAAAGGCTCGAGGCAAGTGGTTCCTAAACTAATGAAGTAGAAACATTATACTTACCTCAGACCTAAACACAGAGACCTGGCAGGCTAGAAAGGGCTGACATGATATATTCAGAGTACAAAATAAGAAAAACATGTGGCCAAGAATACTTTACCCAGCAAGGCTGTAATTCAGAATGGAAGGATAGATAAAGAGCTTCCAAGACAAATGGAAACTAAAACAGTATGTGACCACCAAGCCAGCCCTGCAAGAAATATTAAGGGGGATCTTATAAGCAAAGGGAGAGTCCAAGAGTGACATAAATCAGGAAAAAAAAAGAGATAATCAACAGAGACAGGAACTTTTTCATTAATACAATGGCACTGGGGAAGAGGAGCAAGATGGCGGAGAAGTAGGAGACCCTGTTTCAACCAGTCCCCTTAAGTCAGCTAAATATCTACCAGAACACTCTGAACATCCATGAAATCAGCCAGAGATGTAAGATTATTCACTTCTGGATCTCTACGGGAGCAGAAGGCAGCAGTGGAGAGGTAAAGCAGAGTGGGAACGCTCGGACTGATATCAGAGGATAAATAGAAGGGGGAGGGAGCCACCAGAAGCAACCCAAGGAAAGTAATATCCCAAACGAAAGTGCCCTGTGGTTGGGGACCAGCATTAACCTAGAGTCTGGTTGAGAACACTCAAAAAGAGCAAAAGATCTTAAAAAGCAACTAGTAAAATTGGGTGCTCACGGGCACGGGCCTAAGCCCACGTTCCCAGGAAGGATGCTACCATTGGGCGACCACCCGCATCAGAGAGAGACCTGCGGGGGTTCAGTCTGTGGTACATGAACCTGAGGCTTTCTGCTGATTGCACAACTGCTTGGGCTGGGCGCGCTCCCACAAGTGCCCAAGAGAGTTTGGTGTGGTCCCCAGCCGGTGGTCTCTAGGACCTCAGACTGTCCGCGTCCTGCCCTGGGGTCTGAGTGCTCCCAGCCCACGCCTGAGAGAACACGGCCCGATCTCCAGCAGGAATCTGAGCGCACCCGGCATGGGCCTGGAGCCCGGAGAGCAGTCCTGGCAACGCAACGGCGGCCACCAGAAGTGAGTTTCCCAGACCAATATTGCTCACGGTTTTGGTGGCACAGGGGTGCAGAGGCGAGCGAGGGTCTTCGGAGACCACTGGGATGGCAGCTGCAGGTGCGCACCGCCTGTGGGAGGCTGCGGTGTGAGCGGAATGAACTAAGATATATAAAATTTTGAAGCAGAAATGGGGAATCTGAAAATACTTCCCCAATTCCATGTCAGGAGGTAAAAAAAGTCCTTGAAAGACACTCTGGAAACCATTGGTCTACAGGGAAAATCCTAACCTTCTAAACCTGATAAATAAAAAGCTAGCTTCACAAGTTGGTTTTTCTCCACCCTTTCTATTCTAAACATATTGCCTATGAGTCTTCTACCTCAAATATCAGTTCTAGTCTCTTCAACTTAATTGGTATTCCCCCTAACACACTAGGCTCTTTTTCATAAGTGTTTATCTCTTTGTAGCCTTCTCTCTGCCTAGAATGTTTTTCACTGATTCTCCTCCTGTCCAACATTCTCCTCAATGTCCAACATTTTTCACTGATTCTCCACCTCTCCAACATTTACATATTTTCCTAAGTAAAACATAGATCCAAAGTTTCCATCTCTCTGTGTATTACCCAACTTACCAAATTGACTTAATTGTTCCCATCTCTGTGATCTTATAGCAACTGGTAGTACTTTTATTATAGTCTGTATCACACTTTAGTGCAATTATTAGTTTACATGTCCTTCTCTCTAGTTCTACTGTTGACAAAGACTGCTATCCATTTAATTTTTCATTACCTTAGACATAAAACACCAATACAGCAGGTGCTTTATAAAATTTTGTAAGAATAAAGGTATAAAGATCTCATTGTCATTAAATTCCTTTTCATTTTCTACCATGTAATAACTGTAATAATTTTTAAAGTTTCGGTTAGAGAAATATTAAGCTTTTTTAATCATTCCATGCACTTTTAAATTCTCTTATAGAGAATAAAAAAGTTCAGTGCTAAAGTATGAAACTGGTATTTTAGGGGAGCACTGTTTATTATGGTGTTGATAAACACTGAATTATTATTTAAGACCATGACCAGTTGGACGTTCTTCTTTTCTAATCATAAGGCTTCTCTACCAAGGGTATATCTTCTTTCTACTTTTTAACCTAGATTAAAACTGGACAAGAAACACAGATGTTTAAAACCCTTAAAAACAAAGAAAAATATATATTACTGGGACATATAAATAAGTAGATGCACTGCATGCTATAGAAGGCTTTGAGACAAGGCTGGTTTGTTTAGTGCCCCTCATCCCTGCCCCCAGCATACAAAAATATACATACAATAAGGCCTCGAAAGGGATTTCCTGCAAGGAAATGACAATTAAGTTTTTTAAAGAGTCATGTCCATTGATTTGAGTCACTAGAGTAACAAAACTGTTTTCATGAATACTTTAAAAATTCAATAATGTAACCTCTAGTACAGCTTGAAAAGCTCTGAAGGACAAGGCAGTTAGATCAATATTAGTTTATTTCTAATGCTGGGCAGCATGAACAGACAAGGCTGATCATCAGATGGATTTTATTACCTGTTGGAGTGATAAGTCCTGGTGATAAAAGGCCGGGGACTGAATGGGGCAGAAGGCGAGCATTGTCCTGCAACACTCCCAAAGAACGCTTAGGAGGCCTGCCAGGCCTGGAACTGTTGAAAAAACAGACAAAAACAAAGATTAGGTTAAAAATATACTTTTTCTGGAAATATCATCACTTACTATATTTGCCTCCTCAACTTTGTTTAATTACCAAGAGTGATAGAATTTTATTTTAAAGACTATTTTCATGGATTAACAAAAGACAAATATTTTCCTTCCTACTAAATATCCCAACATAGTTATGTCAAACATTAAAACCATAAAAGACTAATTTTTAGTTTAGATTACATTTTCAAGGCAGCATTTTGCAATACAGCTTACTTGTTTGAGAAACCCAAAGTTACCCCCTGTCCTTAAAGATACATGAAACCTGAGATACTGACTCACAGAATTCAGATTGTATAGAATGTGAAGTGATTAAGTCTCTGCACAGAGAGGTAAAGGGGTAAAGAGCTAAGAGATGGAGAATAAGATGTGATTTTTTTTTTTTTTTAGCATTTCCACAGCTGCCAGGAGACCACGAGGAACAAAGGACCCCCACTCTCAGTAGATTTTTTAAATCTACCTATTTTTTAAACCAAGCTATATAACGAGGAGTGCACTCTTGTGGAGTGGCTATACTAACAAAACCTGCCACTTTTGTTATGTAGGCTGTCTTTTCTCACAGATTTATTAGTGTTCTTAACTGATGAGTTGAGGCTAAACTTATAGCATTAACCTGATCTATTCCATTTGCCCATTCTTCACCCTAGTATGAGCAGCTCAGGAATTGCAGTTGCAAATGTTAATCTATAAAATAATAAAATAGAAAGTCAGTATCTGGCTTCTGTGACTCTAATACAGTCAGTGTACTGAATACATCATTTGGATGCTGTCACCACAATGAAGAGACTTATAAGTCATTGAATATTAGGATCAAGTCATTCTCAAGTCGCCCAATATATCTCATATATTACTTTCTAAAGTTCCCCAATATATTTCCATTGCTTTTTATAAAAATGCAGTTTAAAAGCTGAAGAATAAGGCTTTTGACAAAATACTAAAATCCTGTCATATTTTTATTTTCTATTTTTTTATTTTACAGATTTTCTTTTTTTTAATTTTTTAAATTTATTTTTTCAATGTTTTAATATTCATTGTTTATGTACCACACCCAGTGCCCCATGCAATAGGATAACCCAAGCCACAAAAATGTATCAGATTCAGATAAAGAACATTTCCAAAAATGACTTTTGGTTCACGAAAAAAGTATAAGTTAAACCTTACACTTTCAATTTTGCAGTAGCAAAGTGCTCCATCAATGTAAGACAAACACAGTTTTTTTAAATGAAGACTACTTCTAGCAATCTTACACAGAGGTACCATTGCCCAATTCATCTTTCACACACTGTGCTGGTATTATTTTCTTTCATTGCACATCAATATTATATATCAGGCTAGCATGAAAGATTCTGTTTTTCTCATTCAATGTTTCAGTTCTATAAACTGACTCTCCTCTCCTTCTTTGTACTCGATTCTGAGCCATAATTTATTTTATTTAATTCAGTATTGTTATCCTGTTTGCCCTTGCCTTGTTTTATGGCTTCCTCTTAAAGAAGTGATAAGAGAAGAGCTATTTACTTCAAATGCCCTAAAGGATCCCAACATCATTGAACATTGTTCATCAGTATATATCCAGTCATTAGAAGTTGAATAATCATCACCAAATCTGTACGTAAATGCTTCTTTGTCTTTTCATTTGTCAGAACACAAGCCTACTAACTTTATTCAAGTCTACCCTATTACTTTGTACTTTTTCCAATGTAAACATTTCAGCGCTGTCTTCATGCTCACCATCACTTTCAGACTGCCTCCAGAACTAGTTAGCTTGATGCTCCTTCTATTTCCATATAAAGAGCCAGTTGTTGACAGTGCACTTTGAAACCTTTAAGGTTTAACTATATTTGTTCCAAATTTCTCGGTCAAGCTCACAATTTGAAGTAGCTCTTTTCCAATGAGCTGACTCAGGTTTGAGAGACATTAAAGGTTTCTCAGGTGGTTCTACCTTAAATTCCAAGACTTGAAAAAAATTGGTAAAATTTCCCACCATCAGATCTATATTGGAAAATTCATGGCTTATGTTATAAATGGCTTGGTAGTATTTACTACATATGTTATAAACCAAGAGGACCTTATTCTCCATCCTAACATCTTTTTCAGTTAGTTGGTTGGTATGATTAATTGAGTCTCTCCAACAGGAATGTATGCTCTATGAAGGTTGTATATATCTCTGGTTTTGTCACTGCATCCTGAGCACTTCTAATGGTATCTACACATGGCAGGGCCCAGTAAATGGTTAATTAACTCAGTTAATAAGAAATACTTCACTGTTGCTATAGTTTCCAAATATTCCTTAAATTGCTCTATTCTCCTTGACTACATGAATAGCAAACTGGTTGCATCATTTAATCATCAGGTAATCATTTTTAAGTCTTGGACTTCGCAATAATTATAGGAGCTTTAAAATATGATCCACTTGAATCTGACTATGTACAAGATTAAAGAAGGTTAGATGCCACTATGTACAAGGTTAAAGAAGGGTAGATGCCACTTAATGCCACTTCAAGAACCACTCAAGGACTGAAGGTCCCTGGAGTTATGCATATGCAGTGACGATATCACTCAAACATCCAGTTGACACTTTATCATCCAGTAAACAAACATGCTCTGGGTGCCCAACCACTGTGTGTCTGACATGGTATTATATATAAGGATTATAGAGGTTAAAATGGAAGCTTGACAAAGGCAGCAGTTTTGGTCTCTTTGTTTATTGATATAATGTGAATACCTAGAACAGCTTCTATCTTTGAGGAGCTTATGGTCTAGTGATAGAGATGTGTTTCTGACCTGTTGTTTAAAATTTTGATTAACTCTTTAGTGAATATGATTGTATGATATCCAAACTTGTTTAAATTTACCAGTGACCAAACATCATATTCAGATGCCTTTGTTTCTATTCTTGGAAAGAATACTTAGACCCCTAGAATAAATGAATTAGAATCAAATTTTTAAAACTGCTTTATAATCAATAAAGTTCCATACTAATAGAAGATAGCTTTATTTTTACCGTTAGACCTAATGATCCTCTCTAGTAAGGAACTCCTAACATTAAAGTTCCTGTATTTTTTTATTTAAATTCAATTAGCTAACATATAGTACATCATTAGTTTCAAATGTAGTGCTCAGTAATTCATCAGTTGCATATAACACCCAGTGCTCATCACATCTCATCCCCTCTTTAAATGCCTGCATTTCTTTTCAAAGAACACAAGCCTAACAACATGATGCAAGACTATGGAGGACACTGTAGAAAGCTGGAAAGATCATTCTTAACAGATGATCCTTTTATACTTCTTATCTTTAAGAGCTTTATTAGCATCAGGAAGATATTTACATATTAATCAAAACAAATAAACACGTGGTGATTTAACTAGAAAACTGTTATTTGGATGACAATTTAATCAGCATAGGTGGAAAGGTCCATCATTGCAGCATCTTATCTCTGCTGAAATATTGATTGTGTTACTGATTTCAGTAATGCTCTATTTTGCAGGGAACAAATAACCATGTAATTACTCTTTAATTGAATGATAATTGCCTGTTGGCAATTATTTGTTTTCTGTTTAATTACAAAGTTATTTGCACTCTGTAAAATAAAACAGCTTTAAGAAAAATTTCCCACCCAAATGACTCAGTGGATGTATCACCCATGAACACCATAAACAAAAGTTGTTAAGGTAAAAGGCAAACAACGCAATAAATAGCAAAACTTTTACTAAATAACTCAGCTAAATCTTTAAGAGCTTCAGATTATAGAATCAACATTAGGTGGTTACACCTAATTAATGGGTGGTTTGTAGGGAAATTATACCAAAAACTCAAGATTTTCTCTGGGTCCAGGTCATTCTTTAACATAATTTATCCTGATGTGTATTTCCCCCTCTATTCTGTAAACTTCTTTAGAAGAAATAAGTCAGCTTCCAGAGATAAAAGATAAACCAACTTGAAATATATATCTACAGTATTTCATATTTCTGCAGTTGAAGTGGATTACCATCAGAGCATTACCTCACAGTTTATAAACTTTATAGAGTTGGTGGTTCCCTAAGAGGGAAATTCAATAGGTCTTCTGGTATCAATAAGATATGACACATTCCATGATATATCTACTCCATGCTCTAATAGATAAAGTAATACTTTGTTCATTAAGATTATGAAATTTCACTGTTGGAGTTATTTTTACCTCATGTTAGCAGCCATTTGTATATGAATCAAGGAATAAGGAACTGAGTAAGGTGACTTTGTTTTTCAAAGAATAAGTCTTATTAATAAATTAGTGATGACATAAGCCTTCAGGATATTTAATACCAAACATATGATCAGTATATGATTTAGTGAGGAATCACAAGTCATGTCATCCTCTTCAATGAAAGCTTGGCTTACTACTTTTAAAGAAATACTTGTGACATTCTGGGACAAACTGAGCAAATTGTTGAAGATATAGTGGTGGTTAGGATGGCATTAGCAGCCACTTGTAAGACCACTACAACTGGATTCCTGAAGTGGGACCTGTTAGCAATGATCTGGGATTCACTTTCAGAGCTATCACTGATATTTAAAATCCCTTGGGATAATCTCTGAATGCATCATTTTTTACACTCACATTAGAAGCCAAGAATGACATTAGCTTTGAAGGCGTTGTTTACCTGACTATGAGAGTACTGCTTTGACTTTCAATGTGCTTTTTAAGTTAAATAAGAATCTTTTTGTCAGAACAGTAAAACTTTTAATTGCATCATGGATTAATAATAATCTCTTAGGCCTGACATTTATTACAACATTTCAAGGATGCCAGTGGTAGTTAAACTCTACCTGACCTTTCAGTGTTTATGAAGAGAAACAAACTCTGACCTCACAGAAACCTGAATCCATCTTCTCTCAGTGTTGGCAAACTGATAATTTGTCTAACTATTGCACTGAATTGTAATCCCAACCAGATCAAAGGCAGCAGCAACCAATTCAGCAACTGGGAGAAAGTCATCCATGAAAAAATGGGTAATTAACATTAATCATATATAAAATCGTTCAAGCTGATAATTAGAACCTGGTCACTATGGTAACTCTCATAAAATGGTGCTTATGTTAAGTTGGGTATCAATTGGCCCTTGGTTCATGGGAACTTAAAGTGTGGTTCATCATTTCTCTAGGAGCTATCAATACAAAGAACAAAAAACACACCAGAAGCAAGACCATTTATATTCCATTACCATTTACTCTTTTTTTCAGTTTTTTTTGTTTGTTTGTTTGCTTGTTTTGGGGTTTGTGGTTTTGTGTTTTTTTGTTTTGTTTTGTTTTGTTTTGTTTTAGTGTAGTTGATACATAATAGTTTCAGGTATACCTTTTTCAGTTCTTATAGGTGATCCAAAACTCAAATTTGCATATGTTAAAATCATCAACACCAGCATTCCATTAGAGTTAAGGAAGTTAAGGAAATTATCTTTAACATAAGGGTGTTCAAGGGATGAAGAAAAACCTCCACTTGTTAACGGGTCATACATTACAATATCGGGGATCATGTAGAACAATCTGTTTATGCATTAATCTTATAATTGTGATAAATTGAATTATTTATATCTATTATTTTAAATTACAATCTTTAATTCCCTTGCTAATGCTGAGTTTCTGTTTTTCCTTCAATAAAAAAAATCTGATGTAATAGACAATTTAAGGGTTGACTACTCACTTGATAGAAAGTATAACTGTGAAGCTATTTTATACTTCATTTACCTGACTCTGCTCCCTATTTAAATTAAATGTGCTCCAGGCCTGGTTGTTACCACCTTTAAACAAGTTTACTTTTCATAAATTGACTGAATTCTAATAAAGATTTTTGTATAATTAACAAGGAATATATAACAGAAATGCTCGCGTTTGGCTTGAATTCTTAGTGGCCTCTTTTTGTTCCACTTGTGTAATTCCTATTAACTTCAGTGGAATCAATGCACCTTAGTAATCTTAGAGTAAATCAAATTAAATAAATATTTCCCCTTCTAAGGTGTATCATATCACTGTCAGATAAAATTTTTTTTAAGAAAAGGAATTCTTGAATTCAAAAGTATATCACTGTGCAAAACTTTTGATATTAAGAGAATGGATAAGAAGTTAACATTCATATTTGGATACATTCCACTAGCATTTCAAATTCAACATATGCCTTCCCAAATCCCACTCTCCAATCCTCCCTACTCTTGTTTTGTCATCAGTACAGGCTCTCCTCTTGATTGCTGAAACTATAAACTTGAGGGCAATTTCGATCCTCCCTCAAGACACTTGGGTGGCTCAGCCAGTTAAGCATCTGCCTTCGGCTCAGGTCATGATCCCAGGGTCCTGGCATTGAGTCCTGCATCGGGCTCCTCGCTCAGCAAGGAGTCTGCTTCTCCCTCTGCCTGCTCTGCCTGTTCTGCCTGCAGCTTTCCCTGCTTCTGCTCTCTCTCTCTCTCTGACAAATAAATGAATAAATAAATCTTAAAAAAAATTTTGATCCTCTCTCTTCTTCTCCCTTAGTTTCCAATATTTTTGCTCCATTGTAATGTGTGTTGCTGATTTCCATCTCCATCTATTGCTAACACCTTAATTCAGGCCCTCATCACTTCAGGCCCAGGCTATTTTTAACAGTTTACTTCATTGTTCTAATTCATTTCATGTAGACTATCCTGTGAATTTTGGTGAAACATCCCTTTCATTATGTCATCTTTTGCTCTAGAACCTTCAATACTTCCTGACTGCATATAAAACAAAGTCTAAATGCCTTAGCCAGGCAATCTCCCCCAATATATATTTCTCCCCTTTCTCCAATTACTTCTTATATGAGTCTTCTATTCCAGCTGGAGTTGTTTCACTGTCTGCTAAGCATGGTATTTGACCCTAGAACCCTTTAATTGTGAAACATTTTCAAGGTATCAGAGTTTCTTGGAGACAAGCTTTAAGTTCCACTGCCTGGAGAAAACTTCAGTATAACCTGCTGTAACTGCTGCTGCTTTTCTGAAAGGCCACTAACTTTTACTTTGTATCACCATTTATAGGTTTTCTTAAATGGTTATCACAAAGGCCACTTTAGTGCCAGCATTAGGGAACCTGTTCCAAATAGCCAAAATATTGTTTTTCATGTCTGGCAAATGAACTCTCATTGGTTATTGTCACAGTCTGTGTATAATCCTATGATGACCTCAATAGTTAACATTTCAAATTTGAATGTCACTCAGAAAATACAGGAGCATGACCTTAATATCACAACTCAGAAGAGCTTAGGGAGTTGAGTGAGACCTTTAGGAATGCAATCACTATTAACCTGACTGTATTAGTCTCTACGGTTAGTGATATAGCCTGGAAGCACACATTCAATTGATAAACACAGGTGCCAGTTTTCTTGCTGATTTAATTTTTTTTTAATTTTCCATGGATAAATATTAACAACTCATACAAAAAATAATGTAAGCAATCTTAGATATTCAGTGTGGTGCAATGGAAGTTAAATCTGAGTTCTAATTCCAGTTGTGGTAGGCAGAATTCTAAAATTCTCCTCCAACCCGAGACTTCCATCCATACTCACCAGAACTGTGAATATATTATACCTGAGGTCATTACAATTACATGGCAAAAGGGATTTTGCACATGTGATTAAGTTAACTAACCAGTTGACTTGATTTAATCAAGAAGATTATCTAGATGGCTCCAATTCTTTAAAAACAGAAAGGAAGTCCCAGAACATACCACTGCCGGTTTGAAGATAGAAAAAGCCATGTATCAGAGGAATGCATGTAGCTTCTAGAAGCCAAGTGCAATCCTGGGCTGACACCAAGCAAGGAAACACATGTGCAAATCCTACAATTGAACTAGATTCTGCCAAAAACTTCAACATGAGTATATTCTTCCCAAAATCTTCCAGATTAAGAGCCCAGCCTATCAGCCCTTGATTTCAACCTTCGAAAACTCTGAGAATCCACTCAAGCCTCTTCAGACTTCTGATATATAGAACTGTAAGATAATAAATGGATGTTGTTTTGAGTTGCTAAATTTGAGGCAATTGGTTATACAACAGAAAAAACTAGTTCACCAGTTCTGCCATTATTGAGGCAAGTGACCTCAAGCAAATTACATGACTATTCTAGATGTACTTTCTCACTTTAAGATTAGAGATGTAGGAGGAGGAGCAAGATGGCAGAGAAGTAGGAGGCGGAGATAGTGACTGATCCCAGAAGTTCAGCTAGATAGTTATGAAACCACTTTAAACAACTACAAACTTAGCAGGAGATAGAAGAGAAGAAGAACAGCAACTCTAGGAACAGAAAATCAACCACTTTCCGGAAGGTAGGACGTGCAGAAAAGTGAATCCAAAGCGAAGGGCAGACAGACTGTGGGGGGAGGGGCTGGCTCCCGGCAAGCCACAGAGCAGCAGAGCACAAAATCGGGACTTTTAGAAATCTGCTGCACGGCCTGGAGGCTGCCAGAGCGCGGCGTCGGGGCCTCCAGACACAAAGAGCGGCGGGGGGGAGGAGCGCTGTGTTCTCCGCCCG